>CM016614.1:88177731-89377731 GCA_005393395.2 Gossypium australe | reverse complement strand
AACTTTAGAAATTTTATGAAATTTATTAAGCGGATAGTTGAAACAATAATAATAAAACCAAAAATCTAAAGTCAATTAGGAGTTACATGGCCTTATTACAATCCAATGAAAAAAAAACAAAGTATTTAAAATAAATTCATTTGAACAAAATAAAACATTTGATCAGCTTGAAGTGTGGCCATCTCCGAGTCCTCTCCCACGTCGAACCGTCTATTTAGGGTCACCTGAAACATTAAATAAAAAGGTGTGAGTTTCGAAACTCAGTGTGTACAACCCTTGGCAATCAAATCACAGACAAATATTCACATTGGGCCTAAGCCCAATCAAAATCGGTGGTCTTGGGCCTTAGCCCACAATGACCTCATATCATATCATATCATATCGTATCATATACAAACAAGATAATGCAAAACCCTCCCCAAAAATCCATCTGCTACACTCACCATTCCCCTTCTAACCATTACACACCTGTGGGGATTTCTAAATCAACCTACCCATCCTCTACACACCAAAGGTAGCCCGGTTATGGTACTACCTAATGTTGCATGATTATAATGGGCTTAAAGCCTTCAGTGGATCCATGGTCGTCAAGCGACTATGCGATCCTCAAATCTTCCTCTACCATAATTCCCACCCATATGCATCCTAAGCAGAATATCATATGAATGCATCACACACAAGAGTAACATCCACAAAGTCATATTGTAATATCCTAGATTTAGGGGTTATGCATTTCATGCACAATTCAAGTGATAATGGGCTTAGTGTGTGTTTGGATGTGTTTTAGGGGTTTTGAGAACCTTAGGATGTAGAGGAATGCCTTAAGAAATTATGAGATTTTATGTTTAAAAAGGGGGAGCTTCGCTAAGGAGGCCTTAAGGAAATTTGTGAGGGATTTATGACACAAGAAGCCATGTAGTAAAGTGGCAAAGGAACGCCTAGGTGCAAGGGGAGAAGTTGCGTCAGCAAGGAGATTCAAGGGAGGAGGCTCGAGTCATGTTGGCAGCAAGGGAGTGTGTTTTATTTTGCATTTTAGCGTCAAGAGAGAGGGGAGGTGATGGACGGCATATGGACTTCCAAAAAGGATGAGATAAGGCTTGTTTTTCTTTTAAAAGTCGGCTATAGGGTAAGGGATAAATGTTGGTTTATTTTTTTTAGTTAAATGGGTAGATAAGAGATAATATAGGAGAAGAATTTGGGATGTGATGAGAAAGGATATAGTGGCCGAATGAGGGGCTCCTTGGGTTGGTATTTTCGGTCATATGAAGGGAGAGTAGTGCCGAATTTCATTTAGTGCAAGTACCCATCTTTTTGGCCAAAATTCTTCTACCCTCTCTTCTTCTTTATTTTCTTTCAACCCCAAATCCCTTTTTATCTCTTTGAAGCCGAATGCCCTTTGTCATTAAGAGTCATAGCCGAAACCTTTCTACCATTGTTCTTTATTGCCGAATCCTCTAAGCATAAAACTAACTTTATTTTGGCGTTTTCTCTCTTCACCATAAAGTACCGAAACACCATTGTTGTGCTCAACGCCGAATCTCTAAGGAGGGGCTGTCGACTACTCTTTCCTGGTCTTTCCAACGTGTGTGGTGGTAAGTAATCTCCACTTTAAGCAATCGGTTTTGGGTTCTTTTTATTGGGGTGCCGAAACCAAGTGTTTGGTCTTGGTTTTTATAGCATGGCCGAATGTTCATAGTGCCTTTAAGTTTGTTCTTTTGTGTGTAGCCGAAGGAAGGAAGCATTAAGGAGTTTCTTGGATTCGATTCTTCAAGGGATTTCGACATCACCTGGAGCAAGGACTGATTTCGGGATTTAGTTAGTAAGGTAAGGAAGTGTGACTTTCGGCCTAAGGCCATATATTTGGTATTTAAGTGTTGGCCGATTCTGACATTGACTTTTGAGGGCAAATCGACAGAAGTAAGCAAGCTTTCGGGGTTCAAGATCATTTTGGTAAGGATGATAAGTTATAGTTTATTCGATTAATATCTTGTATATTGTGGTTTAACCTGATGTTCTGATTAAGTGTTCTACGATGGACATGGATACCAGTCAAGGAGGACAAGGGGTAGTCCCTATCCCTAAGTTTAAGAGGAGATCAGTCTCTGTAGTGCGGGATTGGCCACCGGGGTGTGGGCCAGTGTCAGAACAGGAAAGTAGGCAGATAGTCGTAGTGTCGCTTAGTGATAGCATCGGGATCGAGAGCGTAGTACTTCAAGTTATCAGGTGTGGGATTAACCCACCGTTTTCCGGGTATATGCTTATATTTGTATGTGTTATGTATGTGCTAATAAGTACAGTGATCATTATGAAATGGCTACCCTTGAGTAGGGTATGTCGACGATCAGGTCAGTGATAAATGCTGATAAAGTGTGATTATTATTTTATATGTAATGGTATGCCTGATTAACATGCTCATGCATTATTTACCATGTCACTATTGTATGTTGCATGTGCATGGGATGGGAAATGAATATGAAAGAAGGACAGGGTGTACTTCGAGTACGTGGTTTAGTGATGGCTAGAGCCTCACGTGGAATGATGAGTGGCTCTGTGCCTCATCGTGGTTGATATCAGCTATGTGCTATATCGTGGTTTGATGAGTAGCTGTGTGCCTCATCGTGGTTTTGATGTTAGCTACGAGCTACATTGTGGATTGGCGCTGACTGAGGTTGCGTTATGGATTATTTGCGATTTAGTTCGCGTGGACGGCATAAATTGCCAAAATTGGTGTGTAGAGGTTAGAGGGCGATTTAGTAATCCCCTGGTGTGTGGTGGCTGGGTACGGGGGTGTGTAGAGGATGGACCCTAGGCTGGGTTGGGTGCACTTTGCATAAACTCATTATCTGCAATGTGGATTAATGTGGAAATGGGCCAAGCCCAATATGTGATGTGGATTAATGTGGAAATGGGCCAAGCCTAATATGTGGACTCATGTGGATAAATTGCCTTATTATATAATATGTGATGTGGATATGGGCCAAGCCCAATAAGTGAAATCATGTGAATTATTTGTCTTGATTATCTGACATGAGGATTAATGTGATAATGGGCCAAGCCCAATATATGGAATTATGTGGATAACTTGCATTTTATATGATATGGTTTGGTTGTGGGCTAAGCCCATATGGGTGGAATTCAGTGGACTAATTACACACTGAGTCTGTTTGACTCACCCAAATTTTTACCAACATCGCAGGTGATACGTGATGGTTGGACCGGGTTGGAGCGGGTACAAAGGTGGCCATGCAGAAGTTATTTTTATGCCATGCAGAAGTTGTTTAAATTGTTTTACGTATTTTATATCTTCAGTATTTTTTTTGATTATTAAGTATTTATTGTAATAAGGGCCACTTAAAGTATTTAAGTATTTATTTTTAGTATGTTTAAGTTGGATCGACGATTAAACTAATGTTTAGAAATGTTTTATTTTCGGCAACTTACATTTTCAAAATATATATTAAAGTTTTCAACTCAGATATTTTGTAACGATAAAGTTTTACTTAGAGTTTTAAATGTACCATGTTTTACGGACGACAACGAATTTTATGTTTTTACCTATAAGTGAAATCGGTTTTCAAACGTTTTTCCGCAGTGGCATTCTAAATTCGGCCGTGGTGTATGGGCTGGGTTTGGGGATGTTACAGTTTGGTATCAGAGCCCAGTTCAAAACTCGGCTTTGAGGGTTTTGGGTCCAAAAACATTTTTTTTAAGATGGGCTTTTCGAAAATATGGGCTTTCATGAATTTTTCAGGTTCGTTCTGGCATGGCACCTGTATCTCCGACCCGAAGTCCACTAGGTAAGTACCCCTAACTATTGAAGTGAATTGTATATGTGAACTGAATGGGTATTAAGGGATCGTAGAGTAGCAAATTAGGGCTATTGAACCCTAGGACTAGTCTACTCCAACACAAGATACATAAGACTTAATAACCGAACAAACCTGTGAAGTAAGTCGCCGAGTTAAGGTGTGGCAACCATTGTGCGCATGTCTAGGATTGGATTCGGTAAGAGCTTGGTATTTAAGCAGTCCTAGCGACTCACCTCCTCTTCACTCGAATCCTACCTGGTGCGTAGTGACGGTTCACCCTAACCAAGAGGACTTATTCACGGGCTAAACCCGATAATTAAAACCTGAAAGGGACTAGCCACACAGTTTTATAAAAACCATAGTTTTAAAATCCTCAAATTACCCTTTTTGATTAGTAAAAACCTATTTTGTAAAATTTTTTCTGAAATATTCCCGATTTACAAAAAATTACCCAAATACCCTGTGTTGTAAATTACTAAAATACCCTTAGTTTTAAAGTTACCAAAATACCCTCGACTTTTGTTAAAATATTCCTACTTTATAAAATACCAGAAACCCTATTTCACAAAATACCAAGATACCCTGATTTGGGAAAATTTACTAAAATGCCCCTGACTTCCAAAATTACCAAAATAACCCCGATTTCAGAAATTTCTGCAATACCTTTGATTTAGAAAATTTTCAAAATACCCTTGAGTTTTGAAAATTTTAGAATGCTTTTGATTTGTAAAGATTATTTTCGAATTGACCCCGATTAATTACCAAAATACCCCTGTAAGACAAATGACGAAAATACCCCTGGGTTGGGAATGGACAAAGATGCCCATAGTAGTGTGATGAATGTTGTGAATGAATGAATGTGATTCTTTGAATTAGAATAGAGGACTTGAAACTAAGACTTTGATTGATCGCAAGAACCACTATTAAACTTCTTTTCATAAAACTGCCGTGGATAAACAGTGGAACCAAAAATACTAATGCATAAAACTTTTTAATCAGATTAAATCGCGACGTTAGATATGAGTTCTAGTAGACGTGGTCGAGGTAGAATGATAGTACCGGAACTGGTTGGGTCTGACCATGGGTCAGCTAATGATGTGCCGCCGCCAGCAGTGGGCGCGGAGGATCAAGATCAGACTGGAGGAGATGACGCAGTATCGTTGGCTATGCTACGAGTGCTAGAGCGAGTGGCAGGAGCTAATGTGGGAAATGGAGCTCGGAAATCAGTGTCTGAGAGACTTAGGTCGAACGGAGCCGAGGTTTTCAGAGGAGTGTCTAGAGTGGCTCCGAACGTGGCAGAGTACTGGCTAGAGGCAATCGAAAGGATCATGGACGATTTGGACTGTAATGCTGAGGAAAAGCTGAAAGGTGCTGTCTTGTTGCTCCGAGATGAAGCTTATCGGTGGTGGCTCACTGTCAGACAAGGTACCCCTGCAGATCGAGTGGATTGGGGGTATTTCAAGGCTAAGTTTGAAGGGAAGTATGTTGGAGCTAGTTACTTAGACTCGTAGAGAAAGGCGTTTCTAAACTTGGTACAAGGAAGTAAGTCGGTAGCAGAGTACGAAGTGGAATTTCTGCGGTTAAGTCAGTATGCTAAGGGGATCATGGCCACTGATTACGAGAGGTGTGTCCGATTCAAAGATAGATTGCGAGATGAGCTGCGGGTGCTGATTACTCCGTAGAGAGAAAGGGATTTTGCTATCCTAGAGGAGAAAGCTCGGATCGCTGAAGAAGTTAAGAGGACTGAGAGACAGAATTGAGAAAAGGATAGGAACAGGAGTAAGAATAGTTTTGGATCGTGCGAATCGTTTGGAGGTTTTCAAAAAAGGCCAAGGATTGAGAATTCTGTACGTATACCTGTACCAGTTTTTGAGAATCGGAGTTGTCCATGTGCTCAGTGTGGGAGAGCTCATGCAGGAGAGTGCTGGGGAAATAGTAAGGAATGTTTCCGGTGTGGGTCTAAGGCTCATTTGGTTAGGAAGTGTCCTCAAGTAATGGATAGGGCTCGGACAGTAGGCCAAGGTTTTGGGCAGCCTGGCAGAAATGGTCAGCAGGTGACAAGGAGTCGTGGTCCGAACCATGGAAGGAATGGTTCTGGCCGAGGTCGTGGAACACCAAGCAGAGGTGCTGAAGGTTCAGATGTGAGACAATCAAGATTGGTTTAGGCAGTCAGCCGTCGCGAGGAGGAGGTTGTGCCAGATATGATATCAGGTACGTTCCTTATTTTTGGAATGTCCGTTATTGCCTTGTTTGTTATAGAGTTAGTTCGTTCTTATATTCTTAGTGAAGTGTATGGAACCTTGACTATGAACTTTGAGACTGTGCATAGAAATGTGTTAGTTTTATTAAGATCAGAGTACGCAGCAGTAGCGTAGTGTGGTGAGTTAGGATGTACGATTGTTCGTTAGTAAGTAATTTCGAGGACGAAATTATTTTTAAGGAGGGTAGAACTGTAATATCCTAGATTTAGGGGTTATGCGTTTCATGCATAATTCAAGTGATAATGGGCTTAGTGTGTGTTTGGATGTGTTTTAGGGGTTTTGAGAACCTTAGGATGTAGAGGAATGCCTTAAGAAATTATGAGATTTTATGTTTAAAAAGGGGGAGCTTGGCTAAGGAGGCCTTAAGGAAATTTGTGAGGGATTTATGACACAAGAAGCCATGTAGTAAAGTGGCAAAGGAACGCCTAGGTGCAAGGGGAGAAGTTGCGTCAGCAAGGAGATTCAAGGGAGGAGGTTCGAGTCATGTTGGCATCAAGGGAGTGTGTTTTATTTTACATTTTGGCGTCAAGAGAGAGGGGAGGTGATGGACGGCATATGGACTTCCAAAAAGGATGAGATAAGGCTTGTTTTTCTTTTAAAATTCAGCTATAGGGTAAGGGATAAATGTTGGTTTATTTTTTTTAGTTAAATGGGTAGATAAGAAATAATATAGGAGAAGAATTTGGGATGTGATAAGAAAGGATATAGTGGCCGAATGAGGGGCTCCTTGGGTTGGTATTTTCGGTCATATGAAGGGGGAGTAGTGCTGAATTTCATTTAGTGCAAGGACCCGTCTTTTTGGCCAAAATTCTTCTACCCTCTCTTCTTCTTCTTTATTTTCTTTCAACCCCAAATCCCTTTTTATCTCTTTGAAGCCGAATGCCCTTTGTCATTAAGAGTCATAGCCGAAACCTTTCTACCATTGTTCTTTATTGTCGAATCCTCTAAGCATAAAACTCACTTTATTTTGGCATTTTCTCTCTTCACCATAAAGTGCCGAAACACCATTGTTGTGCTCAAAAGCTGAATCTCTAATGAGGGGCTGTCGACTACTCTTTCCTAGTCTTTCCAACGTGTGTGGTGGTAAGTAATCTCTACTTTAAGCAATCGGTTTTGGGTTCTTTTTATTAGGGTGCCGAAACCAAGTGTTTGGTCTTGGTTTTTATAGCATGGCCGAATGTTCATAGTGCCATTAAGTGTGTTCTTTTGTGTGTAGCCGAAGGAAGGAAGCATTAAGGAGTTTCTTGGATTCGATTCTTCAAGGGATTTCGACATCACCTGGAGCAAGAACTGATTTCGGGATTTAGTTAGTAAGGTAAGGAAGTGTGACTTTCGGCCTAAGGCCATACATTTGGTATTTAAGTGTTGGCCGATTCTGACATTGGCTTTTGAGGGCAAATCGACAGAAGTAAGCAAGCTTTCGGGGTTCAAGATCATTTTGGAAGGATGATAAGTTATAGTTTATTCGATTAATATCTTGTATATTGTGGTTTAACCTGATGTTCTGATTAAGTGTTCTACGATGGACGTGGATACCAGTCAAGGAGGACAAGGGGTAGTCCCTATCCCTAAGTTTAAGAGGAGATTAGTCTCTGTAGTGCGGGATTGGCCACCGGGGTGTGGGCCAGCGTCAGAACAGGAAAGTAGGCAGATAGCTGTAGTGTTGCTTAGTGATAGCATCGGGATCGAGAGCGTAGTACTTCAAGTTATCAAGTGTGTGATTAACCCACCGTTTTCTGGGTATATGCTTATATTTGTATTTGTTATGTATGTGCTAATAAGTGCAGTGATCATTATGAAATGGCTACCCTTGAGTAGGGTATGTCGACGATTAGGTCAGTGATAAATGTTGATAAAGTGTGGTTATTATTTTATATGTAATGGTATGCCTGATTAACATGCTCATGCATTATTTACCATGTCACTATTGTATGTTGCATGTGCATGGGATGGGAAATGAATATGAAAGAAGGAAGGGTGTACTTCGAGCATGTGGTTCAGTGATGGCTACGAGCCTCACGTGGAATGATGAGTGGCTCTGTGCCTCATCATGGTTGATATCAGCTATGTGCTATATTGTGGTTTGATGAGTAGCTGTGTGCCTCATCGTGGTTTTGATGTTAGCTACGAGCTACATCGTGGATTGGCGCTGACTGAGGTCGCGTTGTGGATTATTTGCGATTTAGTTCGCGTGGACGGCATAAGTTGCCAAAATTGGTGTGTAGAGATTGGAGGGCGATTTAGTAATCCCTTGGTGTGTGGTGGCTGGGTACGGGGGTGTGTAGAGGATGGACCCTAGGCTGGGTTGGGTGCACTTTGCATAAACTCATTATCTGCAATGTGGATTAATGTGGAAATGGGCCAAGCCCAATATGTGATGTGGATTAATGTGGAAATGGGCCAAGCCTAATATGTGGACTCATGTGGATAAATTGCCTTATTAGTAATCCCCTGGTATCCACGTGTGCTGCAAACCCCTTAGTCACGAACCTACAATCGACATTACTAACAATTAACCAAGGCTTTAACACATACTTATCGAAAACCGAAACCTCACCGTACCCTTACCTTGTGCCTCACGTTCTAGTAGCCCTTCCTTTGCTACTATTTGCGATTATCCTCTAGATCTGCACTCAAACACCTATATTGTCAAAACCAAGTGACCCATATTGAACATAAGTCACCCCTATGAGCCACATTAGATTCGGCCACTTACAAAACCATGACTGAGTCGAGAACACTTACCACATTGTTAGCAATCCTTATCTACCACGCTTGCGATTGTTGAGCCTTACCCTTTTAATACAAGTTAACGACAAGGAGGGTTAGATAGCCCTTCGGCTTTTAACAAAACTCGCTAAAGAATCAACTAAGCACTTACCGAAATTCTCCTTTGGTCCTGCAGCTTAAATCTGGCTTTTGAGACTAGGAGTAGATAACAAATGATTGAGATGGAGGAATAACAGCAAGGGTTCGGCAAGAGTAGAGATTCGACAAAGAAGGATGATAGTAATTTCGGCAATGGAGGAAATTGGCTTTGTGAAAATTCGGCAAAAAGGGAGAAACCGTTTGGGGAGAATAAAAAAAGAAATTACGAAAACTCAAGAACCCCTCACTGGAATTCGGCAACCCCTTTTTATAACCAAGGCCGAATCCTACCTTCCCTCCACAGTCCTATTCGGCCCCAACACTTCACCCTTCTCATCTCCTATCTTTTCTCTCTGATAATACCTTAATCTTATCCGAAATCTCCTCTACATCCATCAGTCCTGCTTACTTCAAATTCTCCACGACAAGAGTACAAAACCAACACAACTCTTGCCGTCCACCTATGCAAAATAAAACACTCCAAAATACCCTCCTCCTGCTCGAACCTTAGACCTCTTCAGCTTTCACACACGCCACCTCATAGCTCCCAAGTGACGCCACTTCCACTGGGCCACAAGCCCATTTGTGTCTTATTTTCTCTTAATCTACTTAAGAGGCTTAATGCCTGAGACTAGGGTCCACTAAAGCAAGAAAATAATTTTTTCCCTATCGTCTTCCCTATCTCTGAGGCCTTAAATAATCCCGATAATGACTTAAAATTAATATTCTAAGCGTTACACAAACATACTAACTTCAATGCGCAGAAATTAAAGTTTTGGGATTTTTGGGGCGTTACAACTCTACCCCTCTTAAAAAAATTTTGGCCTCGAAATTTACCTGCTTGAAACAAGTGAGGGTATTGTCGATGCATTGCCTCCTTAGGTTACCAAGTAGCCTCCTCAGCATTATGGTTATGCCAAAGTACTTTGACTAAAGGAAAAGACTTCCTTCTTAATACCTTGACATCTTGATCAATTATCTGAACCAGCTCATCTTCAAAAGTTAGATCTGGTCTAACCTCGATCTCCTCGACTGACACGATGTGAGAAGGGTCTGAGCGATAATGCCTTGGCATTAACACATGGAACACATCGTGTATTTGACTCAAATCAGAAGGCAGCTCCAGCTGATAGGCAACTGGCCCAATTCGCTTCAATACTCGATAAGGCCCAATGAACCTTGGGCTTAACTTGCCCTTCTGACCAAACCTTAACACCTTCTTCTAAGAGGAAACCTTGAGAAAAACCATGTCCCTCATAGTATATTTGATCTCTCTTTGTTTGAAGTCAGCATATGACTTCTACCTATCCGCCGCCTCCTTCAACCGATTCCGAATCAATTTCACCTTATCTTCGGTGTCTGCTACCAACTCCTGACCCAAAACTCGTTGCTAACCCAACTCAGTCCAACAAGTCAGAGTACGACATCTTCATCAATACAGTGCTTTATATGGTTCCATTCTAATACTTGGTTGATAACTATTGTTATACGCAAATTCAGCTAACGGCAAGTAGTCCTCCAAACCCTCTCGAAACTCAATTACACACCCTATCAGCATATCCTTCAAAACTTGAATTACCCTTTCCGACTGACCATCAGTCTGAGGGTGAAATGCTGTACTGAAATCCAACCTCGTACCTAGCGCTTCATACAGCTTCTTCCAAAAGTGAGACGTAAAACGAGGATCTCTATCAGATATGATTGAGACCGGAGCTCCATGCAACCTCACAATCTCCGCCACATACAACCTTGCCAATTTCTGTAGTGAGTAGCCAGTGCAGACCGGTATAAAATGGGCCGACTTAGTTAACCGATCCATAATGACCCACACAGAGTCCTTCTTAGCAGGCGTCAAGGGTAGCACACTAACAAAATCCATAGTAACCCGCTCCCACTTCCATTGTGGGATCTTAATCGGCTGAAGTAATCCCGATTGCAATTGATGTTCTGCTTTCACTTGTTGACATACCAAACATTTGCCCACAAACTTCGTAACCTCACGTTTCAATCTCGGCCACCAATAAAGCTCTCGTAAATCTCGGTACATCTTGTTACCTCCGGGGTGCATAGCATAGGAACTACTATGCGCTTCCCATAGTATAGACTTTCTTAGCTCCTCGTCCCTTGGTACACAAATTCTACCACAGAAACACAATAACCCATCACCATTCATCCCAAAATCCACCGTCTCCCTGCTCTCCACTTGCTTGATTCAAGAACTCAGAGTTTCATCCAATGACTATTTAGCTTTAATCTGCTCAACCCACAGTGGCTTCACTTGCAATTCGGCTAACAAACTCCTGTCGTCATACAGACTCAACCGAGCAAACATTGCCCTCAAATCCAAGATAGTCTTACGACTTAGCGCATCAGCCACCACATTTGCTTTACCCGGGTGATATTCGATCGTGCAATCGTAGTCCTTTAACAGCTCAATCCATCTGCGCTACCTCAAGTTCAACTCCTTTTGAGTCAAGAGGTACTTCAGACTCTTGTGATCCGTATAAATGGTGCACTTCTCTCCATACAAGTAATGCCTCCAAATCTTAAGCGCAAAAACTACTGCTGCCAACTCCAAGTCGTGGGTTGGGTAATTTCCCTTGGGAGTCTTAAGCTGGCGCAACGCATAAGCAACCACCTTCCTCTCCTGCATCAAAACACAGCCCAAGACCATGTGTGACGCATCGCTATAAACCGTGAACTCCTTTCCGTGCTCTGGCTGAATCAGAACAGGGGCCTCTGTTAAAACCTTTTTAAGCTTATCAAAGCTTTCTTGCTGTTTATCAGTCCACACAAATGACACTTCCTTTTGAAGCAACTTGGTCAAAGGTGCCGCGGTTAGGGAAAACCCTTCAACAAACCGCCTATAGTACCCTGCCAGGCCTAGAAAACTCCAAATTTCTGAAACCGTCTTAGGTCGTTTCCAATCCAACACCACTTCCACTTTCCGAGGGTCAACTCTAATTCCCTCAACGGAAACCACATGTCCTAAGAAAGTGACTTCCCTTAGCCAAAATTCGCACTTGCTAAACTTAGCATAAAGTTGCTTCTCCCTTAGAACTTGCAACACAATCCGTAAGTGTGCATCGTGATCAACTTCCGTTCTCGAGTATACCAAGATGTCATCTATGAAGACTACTACGAACTGGTCTAGATATGGTTCAAAAACTTGGTTCATGAGATCCATAAAAGCAGCAGGTGTGTTTGTTAGCCCAAACGGCATTACCAAGAACTCGTAATGTCTATAATGAGTTCTGAAAGCTGTCTTATACACATCGGCTTCCTTAACCCTTAGTTGATGATATCCCAAACGCAAATCAATCTTCGAGAAAACTGAGGCTCCCCTAAGTTGATCGAAAATGTCATCTATCCTAGGCAGAGGGTACTTATTCTTAATGGTTAACTTGTTCAACTGCCTGTAATCGACGGACATCCTCATGGACCCACCTTTCTTCTTTACGAATAATACCGGTGCTTTCCATAGAGACACGCTTGGTCTAATGAATCCGCGGTCCAATAACTCCTGAATCTGGGCCTTCAACTCCACTAGTTCCTTCGGTGCCATCCTATAAGGTGCGATGGACACTGGATGTAACACCCCAAATCCGACCCATGCGTTACGACCGGATCTAACATGTCACATGAAGAAAACATATAAAGAACTTGTGATTCGTATTAAAATAGGTTTTATTTGGTTATAGTTAAGAAAACAAGTTTGATTAGAAATATTCGATAAAAATACTACTAATCTCGAGAGGTTAATTGAAGAATCGATATTCAAATTCGTGATATTTTAAAAACTGTGACTTTTGAAAATATTGTTGATAATCCGGAAGAGAATCCGAGTTACATTATTTGTGCATATTTATTATGAAAACTATTTATTAATCAATTTTGGAAAACCGTTATTTATGATTTTAAAAAATCCCCATTTAAAATAATTCAAGAAAGATAATAAGTATGACCAAACATAAAACAAAATAAAAATATCCCAGAGGTTTATTACAACTTTAAAACCCAAAATAGTAAAAGCAACGAAATAAAACAGAAAAGAAGTTTACTAATGTTCGAAAACATTATTTCCAAAGTATGGCCTCCACCGAGTCATCCATGGCCCAAGTCCTCATCACTGAGCATTAACTGCAAGGGTTAAGAAAAGGGTGAGTTACTAGAACTCAGTGTATAATCCCCTTACCGTCATCCACTGGGCCTGAACCCGTATAGTATCATCTTGGACCGAAGCCCATTTACATAGTAATATTTAAATGAAATGTATGCAACCCAACCCATCCATCTATCACACCCTCGACCAGCCAATCACACCTGTGGGGATCAAGTCAACCCACCCTGCCGCTTACACCACATTTGCAGTCAAACTGCTATCATATAGTATTTTTATGGTCAAGCCACCGAAATCATATTTAAGCACAATAATATACAAATTGTGGCAATGCCACCAGGCTACACTGCTTTCCATACAATTTTTCCCATCCCATGCAATATGTAAAAATGCCACATACATAATAAAATAACATAAAATATCCACATATAAATATCAACCATTAATCAAGTAACTTATTAAGGTGAATTGACCCATTATGGTTCTTTGGTAATTCGACCCACTAAGGCATTCTAGCAAATCGGCTCGTAGGGGCATTTTGGTAAATCGACCCATAGGGGCATTTTCGTAAATCGGCACTTTAAAGGCATTTAAGTAATTCGGCCCGTTAAGGCATTTTGATAAAAATGGCCCATTGAGGGTATATTCGTAATTCGGCCCATAAGGGCATTTTCGTAATTTAACAAATTTTATACCGATTTTAACAGACTTTAGAAATAATAATGTTTAAGCTAATTATTCGATTCATGCTATATTACGGATATTAGACTTGTATAACAACAACAATCTATTCTTCCAACATAATTGTGAATCACATATCTACGGGATTTCGGTGTGAGATTACACATATGATTACGGTAAGGACTAAACCTTCTTGATCGTCGGCACCTAAATCACCATTACACTCGATTAACCAACAAACGAGATTTTATTAATCCAAATCTAAATCAGACTATCTAATGAAATGCTTACCCTTAGTATTGTGAACGACCACGATTTGTCTATTCTCACAGGATGATGGTCCACAACTCAGTGAGAAATCCCGAACCGCTGATACCGCCCTACGTTTGAACTTACGAATAGGAATTGTAAATCCACTTCCTTTTTGTCCTCCAATCACTTTTCCTTTCAAATCGCTACCACTTGCCTCCATTAGAAAAGTCTCGGTTAGAAAATACTATGATGACTACAAGTAGTTGTTTAGGGATAGGATTCGGCTTACCACTACTTCCGAAGGATCAACGAATAGAGAAGAACGAGCGATTAGTCCCTAGAATAAATGTTTAAACATAATCATCGATCCGTTTTAGCGGAATAACCAAGTATTAAGAGATATCGAAATGAACCTTGAAGAAATCCCTTACCTTGACAATAATAGATCCAACTTCCACCGATTGGGCTTATGACTACGGATGAATCGACAAGGATGTGGTATTCGACCACCCACTAGAACATTATGAAAAAGAGTTGATTACGATATGAGGGAATAGGAGAGAGTGATGTTTTTAGTTTAGAAACAAGTAGAACAACCGAATAGTGATGGACACACATTCGGCTAGGAAGAAAAAAATGAAAAGAAGAGAAAGAGATCACTTACCAATTTGGTTAAGAAGAAATACCCAAAATGCAAGAAAGAAGAAGAAATAATGTGATTAAAGTTTCGACTATTTAGAGAGAAAAGATCAAGCAAGATTCGGCCATCAAAATATTGATTAAAGAAGAAGAGAGAAGGGTTGAGAAAATGGTGAAAAAGAAAAGAAGAGATGGAGAAAGAGTGCTAGATAGTTTCGGCTAACGAAGGGAAAATGAGCAAAATAAGGTGAGTGTTTCGGCAACAAAAGAGAAAGTGAACAATTTTGGCTTTAGAGTTTCGGCAACAAAAGAGAAAGGTGAACAATTTTGGCTTTAGAGTTTCGGCAAGCAAAGGGAAAGAATTGGAAAAGAAAACACCAAAATGCTAAAAAGAAAACAAGTCTCTCATGCACCAAAACTTGTAAAATGACTATAGGAAATTCGGCTCCCAAGTCCCCTTCCCGAAACCGTGCATCTCTTTACCAAAAAGATCAAGGTTGACCAAAAACTCTTTCCAAAACACCTTCCACAACATCAGCCAACATGTTCCCTCCCTTACCTTTTTTTCCTTTATTTCTTTCCTTGTTTTTCCCTTACTTTCCTCCTTACCATAATCCTTAGTCTTCTTTTCATCCTTAGAAAGTCTTCCTTTCCTTATTTATAGCCATGGCCGACACTTTGGAAAGAAGCACAAAAATTAATCAAATATTTTTGCAATAGGTGGGATTCGAACTCCACCCCTTAAGCCCCTTCATGTGACGCCACACCACTCTACTACTAGCTCCTCTTGTGCTAGCAAAATACACACTTATTTCCTTAATTCTTGATGCCACTTACATTCTCTCCTTAAAGTGTTTAAACACAAAAATTTTGTTAAGGCCCAACGCAACCCCAAGCCTTTTTAGGACCCCTAAACATACACAATTAACACTCTTAACTAGCCTAACGCATGATATAATGCAAAACATAAAATTCTGAATTTTAGGATGTTACACTGGAGCTGTTGTAACATCCCGAAATAAGGCCTAAACGGAACAGTGGTTTCGAGACCACAAATCCGATGTTGAGAAATTTATTTTATTTATATTTTTATGGTCTACAATTTCACGGAATGATTTCGTGAAAATCTCATTCGAAAATTTTGACGTTTTGGCACTCAATTTAGTCAAAAGGACTAAATTGTAAAAAGTGCAAAAGTTGAGTTCTACATGTTAGAGGTGTCCAATTGTTATGAAATTTTAAATTGGAGGTCCTGAAATTATAATTAGACCATTGGTTAAGTTGGTGGACAAAAATGGACATGGATGGGTATGTTTCAAAAGAATTTTTTTTAAGGGGCATTTTGGTAATTTAGTGAATTAAATGAATTAAAAACAAAATTTAAATGCCAAATATGTCCATCTTCTTCATATGGACGAAATTTACCAAGAGAAGACATGGATAGGGTTTTCTCAACTTTCCAAGCTCATGGTAAGTCCGTTCTAGCCCCGTTTTTCAAGTTATTTACGGTTTTGGAGTCCCGGTAGCTCGATTTAGCTTATGCTACCAATAATTCATGCTAGGGTTCATCTTTGGAAAATTACCCATAGGTGAAAAGTGTGTATTTTGATGTTTTATGATAGAATATGAAGGTTGAAATTATGTTAAACAACTTTTACTAAGCGATTTTACGTGAAAACGAGTAAAACGTCATAATCGGTAAAAAACCTAATGTTCATAAGTACATGTTAGAGTGAGAATTTGATGTTGCCATAGAATAGAAAAATGATCAGCATGTTATAAAACATAAGAATAAGGGCTGAAGTTTAATTTTCGAGTATTGGGGAAAAAGTGTAAATATGTAAAAGTTTAGGGGAAAAATTATAATTTTGCAAAAGTTGAGTTAAGGACTGTTTTGAATAGTACATTAATTAAATAAGTGAAATGTGATGTTTTAGACCCTGAAAAACGAGATTCGGACCTAGAATTGGAGGAAAATCGAAAATCGGGAAAGTTGGTAAAATGGTCATTTCGGCATTCGAGGTAAGTTGGTGTGTTAATAATAATGCAATAATGTCGTAATGTATATTTGAAACCTAAATTGTGGTATTAAATTGATTTTTCTGAATTTCATGTTTAGTATATTATGTTGGTGAATTGATTTAATAATATGTTTATGATAAAAGGTGACATAGGTGACATGGAAAATGGGTTGAAATGTTGTGCTTAAAGGTGTTTTCTATGACTATGGTTATTATGTGAAATGGAAAGTTTATATGTAAATAATGCATTTATTTTACTTGTTCAATAATTATTTTGCTAGATATTATGGAAATCATTGGGTGATAACTACAATATGAAAATGTATGGAATGCGAAATTCTCGATTGAACCTTTGGAAAACCGAGAGATACAGACAATATGTAGCTAGGTCACACGAGTGATAAGGGAACTTCATCGTGTGCATAAGAAAGCTACGAGATGGCAAAATTTGATATGTAGCTAGGCCACATGGATGATAAGGGATTTTCACCATGTGTGCAAGAAAGCTACGGGATAATAATTTCATATGTAACTAGGTCACATGTGTAATACTGTGTGTATACCATGTGTACAAGAAAGTTACGGGTTATGAGTAGCTAGGTCACATGAGTGGTTCCTAGTGTTGGACACCATGTAGACAAGAGAGCTACGAGATGGAATGGCTAGGTCACATGGGTGATAAGGGACCTTCACCATGTGTACAAGAAAGCCGAATTATGTGTGGGTGGAGCTATGTGCTGAGACCACCGAGTATCGGGCGTTTTCCGAAGGGGTTCAACGAGATAATTTACTAATGATGATTGGTGCGATCATGTTATGAATAAGTGCAAGTGTGAATGTGACCAATTGAGAAATGTGGTAAATGTACGTAGAACAATATGCTCGATATGTAATCGGAAATTGGAAAGATTGGTATAGGCAAGTGATGAACACAACTAAAGTGAGAGAAAGCAAAATTTTACAATAAAACTGTTTTGGACAGCAGCAGTAAGGTGAATTTGAAAAATCACCAAAAATGCTAGAAATTTAATTATAAGTTGTATGAGACATTTATTTAAAGCTTATTGAGTCTATTTTTATATAAAAGAAACATAGAAAGCAAAGTATTGGTATATTTTGAGATATTTAGATTTTTGTGAGACTGGTTCAGAGTGATTTTGAGATCCCCTGTTCTGACTTGGAAAAATCATTGAAAATTGTAAAACAATAATATTGGAACATAATTTATATGATTAGATTCCTTATTGAGTCTATTTTTAGAAGAATCAAACTAGAACATCATTTGAATTCTGTACAAAAAGATAATTAAATTTTAGCAAAGAATTGTCAGAATTGTCAGATAGCAGAACAGGGGAGACTTTGAAGAATAAACTGTACTAATTGGCTAAACCAAAAATTTTGAAAATTTTATGATAAAAAGATAGGTGAGTCTAGTTTCATGTAAAATTTACAGATCTTAATTTGGAGTTCCGTAACTCCAGATATAAATAATTTAATGACTGTGACTCAAGAAAACAGCTTAACTGGAATTTGAATAAATAGGAAGAATATGAAAATAACATGTTATCACATTGCTTATTATTTTCATGCGAGCTTATTAAGCATAAAGCTTACTCCCTCCTTTCCATTTCTTTTAGTTTTGTCAGGTCAGCTCAGCATTGGAGATCGTCGGAGGCGGTATCACACTATCGGGTCATTATCCTTGGAGTATTGGCATGTGTATGTTAAATGTTTTCAAGTGAGTGGCATGTATAGGGACTTAGTTTTTCTATGATGGATGTTGTTGTGATTAGCCAAATGTATTGGCATATAGTTATTTGTTGATTATGGCCATGAGATGTGGCTTATAATGATTTTGGCTTATAAGCCTATTTGTCCATGGTATGTGTTAATGTCTTGTTATGTGGTATAAGTGATTAAATAGATGACAATGTCAAATGCATGTCTTTGAAAAGTTTTAGATTTTGGGCGAAATTTGGTAACATGGTTTTGTATGATTGTGAATGTTGAAGTACGGTAACGCCTCGAACCCTGTTCTGGAGTTGGACACAGGTGAGGGGTGTTACAGCTGTACTCGGTAACAATTCTATTCCAAACTCTACTTCTCTATTGGGAGGTAATCTCGGCAATTCCTTCAGAAAAACATCAGGGAATTCTTTTACCGTTTCCAAATCCTTGACAGTAGAACTCTTTGATTCTGAATCACTGATATAAGCTAAGTAAGCTTCACAGCCATTCCTTACCAACTTTTCTGCCCTTAAAGCTGAAATCACATTCGACAAATAATCACGTCGTTCTCCAATCACTGCCACTTCATCTCCTTTCACCGTTCTTAACACCATTCGCTTCATGGCACAATCTAGAGTTACTTGGTGCCTCGTCAACCAATCCATGCCTAAGATGAGGTTGAACTCACCAAACGGTAATTCCATCAAATCCGCTAGGAAAATAACTCCTTGAACCACCAATGGCACATTCCGAAACAGTTTACTAACTTTCACCGACCGCCCTAAAGGACATAACACAGTCATTTCATTCTCAATTATTTCAAACTCAACCCCTACAATTTCAGTCCTATTACATGCAATGTACGAGTGTGTCGACCCCACATCAATTAGCGTAATATAAGGTAGCTCACAAATAAAGAACGTACCCGTTATCACATCTGGTGCATCACCTTCCTCTCTGCGACGAGCAGCATAAACCAACGCTGGCTGTCTTGCCTCTGCCTAACTGCACCTTTGCCCGGTGCTCCACATCCTCGTCCGGCGCCATTGCCACCTCTGGCTTGACCATGGCCCCTTGGTGGTTGTTGACCTCCCCTATGAGGCTGGAAATTACCTCTACCATCGCCTTGCTCCTGATCCAGCCTTCTCGGGCATTGCCTAACCCTATGCTCCATCGATCCACAGACCAAACATGCTCCCATCCTCCTCCAACATTCACCCGGATGCCTTCTCCCACACTCAGCACAAAGTGGTATTCCGTTATTAACAGCAGCAACAGGGGCCACATCTCTAACCGACCCATTCACTCTGGCCCTCCTCATGGGCCTTTGTTCGGCTCCCATAGGTTCCATATTCCGCTTGTTCTTGCCCCTCTCTTTCTCTTGGTTGCGGCACTCCGTGCTATTTACCTCCTCTGCTATTTTTGCTTTCTCCAACAAAACCACAAAATCTCACTCCCTTTGTGGATCTATCAGTACCCTAAGGCTATCCCTTAATCCATCCTCGAATCGTACGCATCTTTCATACTCTGTTGCTACTATCCCATTGGCATATCGACTGAGGCGCAAAAACTCAGCCTCGTTGATAAACCGTAATTATAACATATTTTAATCCCATATTTAACATGCTTTTGGATGATTTATCCTTCGATTTATATAAAAAGGTGCTTGTAATCCTTTCTTTTCATGTCTTATACCCAAGAAAGCACCCGAGGATGAAAAGAACACAAAACGGGCCCAAAACAGAGCAAATGGGCCTTAGCACGTAATTGACACGGCCTGGCCCAAATCACACATGGCCGTGCCTCAATGATCACCTAGAGCATGGCCTCAACCCAGCCTCACACGGCCGTGCCTCAAGTTAGAAATCCGAACACGGTCTAAAGTCGATCCACAAAGGCGTGTGCCATGGCCGTGCCTCTGTCGCTGGAAAGAGCAATTTCAGTCAAAAAAGGATACTTAGGGAGAAAGAATCACATTCCAAGAGCCTATATATATCCCCTAAGTGCCATCTTTGAAAGGGCGTCAAAGCTAGGCCAAGGAGCCAAGCCGAGAAGGTCAGAATTAGGGAATAACACGAGGATAGCCAGTTGATCCATCCCAAGAAGCCGGAATTATACTCAAGACGGCGGATTTCTCCTTCAATTCCTTCAGGGGGTTTTAGGGATTTCTTATGTTTTGTTTTATCTTTTCTCTTGAGATGTTTTCTTTATTTGTCATGAACTAAATCGTTCAGATACTTGAAGGGGATGAAACCTAGATGAATCTTGTTATTTAATTTCTAAATTATATGATAATTACTTAGTTTGTTCTTAATTGTGTTGCTTAATCCAAATCTGATGTGCTTAGGTGGAGGAGGAATAGACCCTGCCTAAGAGTAGATCTAGCATAATTAAGCGGAGTTGATCGCACGCCTAGAGATAGGGTGACGAGATTTTGCCGGATTAGGGTGAAACCTAATATGGGAGTCCATTGTTCAATTTACTACTATTCTAGGGGGTTATTATAATCGAATGAGAGTTCCACAAATTAACCTAGGGTTAGACGTTATTTGCCTCGAGAGAGGGTTTAATATAGGTTAGGGAGTCTCACGGATCAAGCTAAGTAAAGAAATCATATGGTTCAGGGTTAGATAACAAGTGAAGTCTAGGTGGATTCTTCCTGAGGGTATCGTCGCAATCAATTGAGTTTTTCTTCAAGTTATTTTCCAAATCGTTCTTTTTGTCTTGTGTCTTTAGCTTAGTAAGTCGTTAATTTAGCAACTTCCCTCTATTTCTAAGTCTAAATAATAAAAAGAAAGTTAGTATTAGTACTTTTAGTTCCTGTGGGTTCGATAATCCGGTCTTGCCTAAGCTATACTACTATTCGATAGGTACGCTTGCCTTTAATCGTTGTAAGAGTTAGTCTCTAGCTTCGATCATTCTTTTATAAATTTTAAAGCTCTGATTTTAGTCTCCGGGGAACTAAAATATTAAGAACACTCTTTTTTATTACTTTAGCCATTATTTTTTTTATTTTTCGCAATTTTATTTTTTAGGTTAAATTTTTATTTTTGCTAAATTTTCTTTCTTTTCCTAGCAGGTACCTTTAGCTTATGACTAGAAGGAACCCAAGAGGACCTTTGGTATACGACAGCGAAATCGAAGCTACCGCTCGCAGGAATCGTCGAGAAACCAAGCGAGCCCTAGATTACACAGAAATAGAGGATGAAGGCAGATCCAATCCTACTGAAGGGACGGACGAGAATAACCCACCACCACGGGATGTGGGGAAAACAATGCTCCACGCACAATGTTTGACTATGTGAAACCACATTTAACAGGAGTAGAATCGAGTATTGTTAGGCCCGCTATAGCTGCTAACAATTTTGAATTAAAACCTAACACAATACAAATGATTCAACATTTTGTTCAATTTGATGGTTTGCAGGACGAGGATCCAAATACTCATATAGCTAACTTTTTAGAGTTCTATGATACCTTCAAAAAAAATGGCGTTTCTGATGATGTCATACGTCTTCGGTTATTTCCTTTCTCATTGAGAAATAAAGCCAAACAGTGGTTAAAGTCGTTACCACGAGGGTCAATCACTGCATGGGAACAAATTACCGAAAAGTTTTTATTGAAATATTTCCCACCGGCCAAAATGGCTAAATTACAGAATGATATCTCTTCTTTTGTGCAGATAGATTTAGAGACATTATACGATGCATGGGAGAGATACAAAGATCTCTTGAGGAGATGTCCACACCATGGTCTACCCTTGTGGCTACAAGTCCAAACCTTCTATAACTGTGCAAACCCCTCAATGAGGCAACTGATTGATTTAGTCGCCGGTGGAACGCTGAACAACAAAACTCCAGAAGTAGCATACAAGTTCATTGAGGAGATGTCACTAAATAATTATCAGTGGCAGGTTTCAAGGACCAAACCGACAAAATCAACAGGAGTTTTCAACGTCGATGCAGTGACCATGCTATCAACGCAGATAGAGATGATGAATAAAAAGCTTGATAGTTTGTGTTCTTCTGAGGCACATCCAGTCATGCAGTGCGACGCAAGTGGAACTGTGGTGAATCCTGAGTACCCACCCTACCAATCGAGAATAGAGAGCGACCAGATGAACTATATAGGTAATAATTTCAGATCCAACAATAATCCTTATAGTAACACTTACAATCCAGGTTGGAGGAACCACCCAAATTTTTCGTGGGGAGGTCAAGGAAATCAAAGGCAACAACCTACTCAAAATTTCCAAAATCAGCTCTACTCTCAAGAGAAGAAACCAACGCTCGAGGAGATGATAGCAAAATTAGCAGACACAGAAAAACGTCTACAAGATAGAGAGAAAACCCTTAAAGATCAACAAGTGTCAATTGAAAAACTTACTGAGTCATTTGGGGAACTCACTAAAACAGTTGGATTACTTACTAAGATGATCTGTGAAATACGGGCAGAAATTTTTCCTAAAGGAACAGAACAGGTAAAAGCAGTCACACTAAGAAGTGGAAAGGAATTAGTCAACCCAAAGAAACAAATCCCATACGAAGATAACAAGGCAAGTGATGAGGGGATTGATGATGTAAATCCAGTACGCAACGAAAACAAACCACCAATCCCATATCCAACCAAGTTAAAAAAAGAACGAATTGATGCCCAATACGATAAGTTTCTTAAACTTTTTAAACAAATACATATTAACTTACCTTTTGTTGAAGCCATTTCACAGATGCCAAAGTATGCAAATTTCTTAAAGGAACTCTTGACGAATAAACGGAAGCTTGAAGAAGTGTCAACAGTGGAACTTAATGAAAAGTGCTCAGCCATCCTCCAAAATAAGTTACCAACCAAATTAAAAGACCCAGGAAGTTTTACTATCCCTTGTTTAATTGGTAGCTTGAATATTAAGAAAGCATTAGCTGATCTAGGCGCCAATATTAATTTAATGCCTTACAAAATGTTTATGTAACAGACCGAATTTGGCCCTAATCAGAACGATGGTTTCGGGACCATGAATTCGAGTCCAAGAAATACTTAAATGTTATATTTTGTGCTTATTATATGTGAAGTAATGTGTGTGAAAGTTTCGTAAAAAAATTTAATCGTTTGTGTGTTTAATTTAGAAAAAGGACTTAATCGCGTAAAATGTAAAAGTTGCAAACTATAGTAAAATGTGCTAAATTGATGATGGCTTTTTAAAATGGAGTATTAAAAGTGAAAGTAACCCATTCTAGGAGTTAGTGGATGGCTAAAGTCCATTTTTCCATTATGTTATGTTTTTAAATGTTATTATTTATAAGGTTAAATAAGTAAATTATCAAATATCATAATATATGTTAAATAAAACATGAAATAAAACTTGATTCTTCATCTTTGCATGACCAAAATAAGAAAGAAAGAAATAAGGGTGAGAGCTTGTACATTCGACCATCGTTCAAGCTTAAATTAGGTATGAATTTTAGTTCAGTTTTTGTTAATCTTTACATTTTTGAGATCGTTGCTTCGAACATTAGTTGACCCATGTGAGAATTTTTAAATTTGTGCATGCTTGAAATTCTGCCAATGGCATGTTCTTGTGGTTTTGATGTTTGATGATTTTATATTAAAGATATGTTAAAGATTATCATGTTTTGTATTGGAAATTTTAGTGAATTTGAGTATTTTGGGCTAAATTGAAAAAAATGAATTTTTGAGGGGCTAAAATGAAAAATAAATGAAAGAAATGGACTTGTATAGCCCCTATGAACATTCGACCCTAAGGTGTTATAGTGAAATTTTGTGTATTTTGTGTTTTGTGCAAATAGAACTAAATTGTAAAAATGTGAAACATTAGGGGTAAAATGGTAATTTGCCCATTTATGTGTTTTGGGACTAAATTGAGATGAAATGTGCTTGAATGAGCTAAATTTTAATGTGTTTAGATCAAGAACAAAGAAAAATGGATTTGGATCGGGGAAAGGCGAAGGTTACCGAATAGCCGGTCTACGTTGTCCGTCAACAGTCGAGGTAAGCTCTTAAGAAAATATATGTCAAAGAATTATTTATGAACATAGTAATTGATGAAGTTTAGTAATTTTGAGCATAAATGTATGTGATAGCCGAATGTGGGGTATGAGATTGAGTTGAAATTAAATTGTTAATTGTAATGTGAATAAGCCTGTTCGGTTTGAAATGTGAAGGTAAAACGAAGTATATTTGATGTTTGTGACTTAGCATTAAGTGATGTGTATTCAATGGATAATTATGTTGATATTCGGGCTTCGAGCCTAGCAGGCCTTGTGCCGGTGTATTATTTTCGGGCTTAATGACTAGCAGGCCTTGACCGGTGACTTATATTAGGCTTTATGCCTAGCAGGCCTCGTGCCGGTATATTATTTTCGGGCTTAATGCCTAGCAGGCCTTGATCCGGTGACTTATATCGGGCTTTATGCCTAGCAGGCCTCGTGCCGGTGTATTATTTCGGGCTTAATGCTTAGCAGGCTTAATGCTGGTGATATGCTTTAAACGGAGAATCTGAGAATCAAACAAGCTGAGACATATATATAATGCTATGTGCTATAAGCTCGGGTAAGAGTTAGCTTATTATATTAGTAAGGAATGAGGTAAGGTAGTTTATTAATGTTTGAGTTAGGTGTAAAGCAATGAAGTTGATGATTCAAAAAAAGAAATGTATTTTATTTTGTGATATTGAGCTTATCATTGATAGGTATGAACTGTATATATATAAGGGTGATTAAGGTATATACATATATTTATATCACTTGACTTGGAATATACAAATGTATATGATATTCATATGATTTGATAATGTATATGTTCATGGTAGTAAAGTGTTAATATTTAAGTTAAGGGCAATGAAGACATTCGGCCATGATTAGATTACTTATATAATGTTTATATTCTTTGCTATGAGTTTATTTATTTAAAAGTTTAAATGTTTGGATATTAAGTTGTATTTGCTTGAGGCTTACTAAGCTAGTAAGCTTACTCCGTGTGTGTTCAATGTTCTGTTTTATAGATTTGGTCAAGCTACAGGCTCGAGAAATCATCAGCAGAGTCAACCACACTATCATCATTTTGGTACACCTTTAATTTGGTTTATTTTGGATAAAGGCATGTATAGGATGGTTAATGTTTTTGTTTTGGTTGGAAACTTTGTTATTATATGTATTATAGCCATATGAATATGGCTTTTTATTTTGTGTATTGATGAGGATATATATATGGTTTTTAATGACTACATGATGCATATAGTTATGCCATTGGTAAGGATTTGTTTTCCTTATATTCGGCCATGGTCTAGGTGTATGTAGTAGGTGCAATTTGGTCTTGTGAGTAATGACACCATAGGCTAATATTAATGTCTTATTAATATGAAATTAGTCAGGGAATATAAGGATGATATGTTTGTTATGTTTATGTTTTGTATTCAAGTATGTTTAATGAGGAAATTTGGAAAAATGTGAAATAACACTTGTAATTGGTAAATATGGAACATTTGGTTTATATTTATATATAGGAAATTTGGTATGATTAAATTAGGTTAGAAATAATGAATGTAACCGAATAGGTAGTTATTTATTAGTTCAATATACGGATTTTGACTATTCTATTTGGTCATTCGAATTATGTGTATTTGTATTTGTTACTTATGTTCAAAATGCTTAAAACGATTATAGACTATATGATAATCTGGTAATGAAATAGAATGGTATAGTATATGGTAAGTTGGTATATATATATATGATGAATTGATTATAAAGCAAACAAATTTGGTATGTTAAGAACTGTTCTTTATGATCATAAATGTAATATATGATCATATAGGTATGCGATGTATGTACCGTATAAACATCTTAGATTCATTTATATGCATGCAAATGAATTCATGTGAGCTTTGAGTTGAGTGACTATTTGGTTTAATCTAAATTTTTGATATGAATTATTAGTTGGATATTGAGAATTTAAATATGCGTTTTTAGGATTTGATAAATGTATGAATTGCTATAAATTCCTGCGATGTTTTGAGTCTAGTTCAGTAATGCCTTATAACTCTAATCCAGCGACGGATACGGGTTAGGGGTGTTACAGTTTAAACAACTAGATCTTGGGGAACCAAAACCCACTAGGATGAGTATTCAGTTAGCAGATAGATCCATTAAATATCCTAGAGGAGTTATCGAAGATGTCTTGGTAAAAATTGATAAATTTATTTTCCCTTTTGATTTCGTTGTGTTAGACATGGATGAAGACATTAATGTTCCTTTAATCTTAGGGCGTCTTTTTTTAGCCACTGCTAGAGCTGTTATTGATGTAGGTGATGGTAAACTCGCACTGAGGATAAGTGATGAAGAAATTATTTTTCAAATTTATGATGCCATGCGATATTCTAAAGAGCAAGATGATTCCTGTTATTTTGTTGATACTACTGATCATATCATTCAAAATTCATTACAGGAAATCATACACGACGACACAATGGAACTGTGCCTGACTCAAGAAGAGGGGGAAGAAGATGAAGACGATGAGTTGAATCTGAATACATCGTCATCCAAACAAATGAAAGAAGAAAGCATTGAAAATGATAACGAAATAAAACAGAAACCCTCCATCGATGAGCCACCCAAATTGGAATTAAAACAGTTACCAAAACACTTAGAATACGCATTCCTCGGGGACAATTCTATGCTACCGGTAATTATCTCTTCAGAACTAGAACCCAAGGAAAAAGAGGAGCTGATAAAGGTAATAAGAGAACACAAAAAAGCCATTGCTTGGAAAATTTCTGACATTAGGGTATAAGCCCCTTGTTCTGTACCCACAAAATTTTATTGGAAGAAGAATACAAGCCGTGTGTACAACCCTAGAGACGGCTAAACCCCAACATGAAAGAAGTGGTCAAAACTGAGGTAATTAAACTTCTAGATGCAGGAATAATTTATCCTATTTCTGACAGCACTTGGGTAAGTCCTGTGCAGGTAGTTCCAAAGAAAGGAGGAATGACGGTGGTGCCCAATGAAAAGAATGAGTTAATTCCCACAAGAACAGTTATAGGCTGGAGAGTCTGTATAGACTATAGAAAGCTGAATGATGCCACCAGAAAAGATCACTTCCCTCTGCCCTTCATAGATCAAATGCCAGAAAGATTATCTGGGCATATGTACTACTGTTTCTTGGACGGACTTTCCGGCTATTTCCAAATCCCCATAGCTCCCAAAGATCAAGAGAAGACAACATTTACATGCCCATATGGTACATTTGCTTATCGTAGAATGCCTTTTGGATTATGTAATGCTCATGCTACTTTTCAGTGTTGCATGTTGGCAATCTTTGACAAACTTGTGGAAGACATCATGGAGGTATTTATGGATGATTTCTCGGTATTCGATAATTCTTTCCATCTTTGCCTTAAAAATTTAAAACGAGTTCTAATGAGATGTGAGGAAACAAACCTTGTTTTGAACTGGGAAAAATGTCACTTTATGGTTAGAGAAGGAATTGTATTAGGACATAAGATTTCTAGTAAAGGGATTGAGGTAGATAAAGCAAAGGTTGAAGCCATAGAAAAACTACCTCCCCCTAGTTCTGTTAAGGCTATTAGAATCTTTTTAGGACATGCAGGGTTCTATAGAGGATTTATTAAAGATTTTTCTAAAATAGCTAAGCCTTTGACAAAATTACTAGAAAATGATGTTCCTTTCGATTTCAACCAAGAATGTTTAGATGCATTTAATATCCTTAAGGATGAATTAATAAATGCGTCGATTATAATTGCACCTGATTGGAACTTACCCTTTGAACTAATGTGTGATGCAAGTGACTTTGCAGTAGGTGCAGTTTTGGGACAACGAAGAGACAAGCATTTTCAGCCAATTTATTATGCTAGCAGAACATTAACACCCGCACAAGAAAACTACACCACCACAGATAAAGAATTGCTAGCTATAGTTTTTGCTTTTGATAAATTTAGACAGTATCTAATATTGTCTAAAGTTGTCGTTTACACTGACCATTCAGCTCTTCGTTATCTTTTAAACAAACCTGATGCAAAATCTAGACTCATACGATGGATTTTGCTCTTACAAGAACTCCACTTGGAAATACAAGATAAGAAGGGAACCGAGAATCTTGCAGTGGATCACCTTTCTAGACTTGAAAATCCACACACCAAAGAGCTCGATGAAAGTGAAATAAATGATTCGTTTCTAGAAGAACAACTCTTTTCTAGAACGCATTCTGAGGTACCATGGTTTTTGCAAATATTGCGAATTATTTAGCAGCTAACATCTTGCCAAGAAAATTAACACATCACCAAAAGAAGCGATTCTTTTCTGATGTGAAAAATTATTTTTGGGAAGATCCCTTTCTTTTCCGCGTATGTGCAGATTAGGTAATTCGAAGATGCGTTACAAAGGCAGAAGCAAGCAAAATCCTATAACATTGCCATTCAGGACCCTCAGGAGGACACTATAGTGGTATTAAGACAGCACACAAAATACTCGAATTAGGTTTTTATTGGCCTACTCTATTTAAAGACGCCAACAGGTATGTTACCTTGTGTGATAGATGCCAAAAAACAGGTAATATTTCTAAACCTGATGAAATGCCTCAAACATATATGTTGTCATGTGAAATACTTGATGTATGGGGTATTGATTTTATGGGACCATTCCCTAGTTCATTTGGAAACAAGTACATCCTAGTGGCAGTTGATTACATGTCAAAATGGGTAGAAGCAGAAGCTTTACCTAACAATGATGCCAGGGTAGTAGTTAAGTTTCTCAAGAAACTATTTTCCCGATTTGGCACACCAAGAGCCATCATTAGTGATAGGGGTACTCATTTCTGTAATACTCAATTTGAAAAAGTTCTAAAGAAATATGGAGTATACCACAGGATAGCCACCCCATATCACCCTCAAACCAGTGGGCAAGTTGAGGTAGCAAACCGAGAACTTAAGCACATCCTAGAAAAAACGGTTGAATCAAATAGAAAAGATTGGGCAGTTAAAGTAGATGATGCTTTATGGGCCTATAGAACATCATTTAAAACACCTCTAGGGACATCCCCATACAAACTTGTATACGGGAAAAGCTGTCATCTACCATTCGAATTAGAACACAAAGCTTTTTGGGCAATAAAATTCTTGAATTCTGACATCAAAATTACAGGAAAGAAAAGAATGATGCAAATTAACGAACTGGACGAATGGAGAACGGAAGCCTACGAGAACTCAAAACTATACAAGGAAGCAACAAAGCGACGCCACGATGCTCGTCTCAAGAGATCAAAACAATTCGAAGTAGGGGACTTGGTCCTACTATATAACTCACGGCTTAAACTATTCCCGGGAAAGCTGAAATCAAGATGGTCAGACCCATTCATGATCAAAAAGATTTTTCCATATGGCACCATCGAGGTAACTCATCCCACTAAGGGTACATTCAAGGTAAATGGTCACCTACTCAAAATTTATAATGGTGCAGATTTTGGAGATATGAGAGAGGAGCTTCTGCTCCATGAACCTTCTTTTAGAACCGGAAACAGGGAAAGTCTAGCTTAAGACTATAAACAAGCACTTCTCGGGAGGCAACCCGAGCACTAACCCACAAACATTTTATTTCCATTTTTCTAACACCACATTAAAATAGTCCAATAAAACTGCATATTTTTAAACACGGCCTTGAACACGGGCGTGCCAAGAGCCGTGCCCAAACAGGGAAAAATTTCTTTCGTTAACACGGGCTGCGATACCAGACCACGCCCGTGCTATCTAACCGTGCGAGGTCACTGACTTATCGACCACTGGCATCACACGCCCATGCGTCATAACCGTGCGAAGATACTGACTTGCCACACACGGGCTATACACGCCCGTGCTACTCCACTGTGTCAACATACTGACTTATCGAACACGGGCGTGCTAATTTACCCACGGCCGTGCCAAGAATCCTGAACGCCCCAAATTCTAGAAATAACGAAAAGCACGGGCGATTTAAAATTCACACAGGCGTGGCGGTAGGTCGTACCCCCTCCCTTATATATAAAATTTAACCGTCCTTCCTCCAAACCCTAAACCTAAAATTAGTTTTCAACATCCCCCTAAACTTAAAATCAGTTTTCAACATCCTTTCTCCCCAAATCCGGCCACACCTGCATTATCCTTCACCTAAAACTGCCCCCATTGCCGTTTCTCTCCAGAAACCATCCAAAAACCGTCCACACGCCCGCACCACAGCCGTGCTACGGAGCGCCACGCCCACGCCACCGCCGTGTCCGTGCTGCAGAACCCACACCACTGCCGTGCTCCACTCGTGTTTGATCGTCTCACACCATCCCAACCATTGGTTCCCTTCACCACTTTAATTTCTTGACTCAAAACTTAAAAATTATGCCATTTTGCTTTATTCTTTTCCCTTTTGTTTAGTATTAGGCATGATTTATAATCAATACTTTCTCTCAAAAACTTATGAATACTCTGATGAATTGGTTGGTGTTGACTCCATTTTAGGCATAAAATCTTTCATTTTTTGATTTACTTCTTTGCTTAGAAGAATCACTGCTATCAAGAAATACCCCCGTTTATCATTCTGCTTGATTTAGTACGAAATATTTTGGCTACGTTATTGTCAAGGAACTACTTTATATTTGATTTTTTCAGGGACCATGTCAACATCACGAATAAAACGATCAGCCCCAAGCAAGAAAAGAAAGGGGCCCGGACTATCCTCCACAAGTGCCTCTATCGAGCTTCGACACCCATTCCTCAAATTCTCTTAAGCAACTCAGGAAGAACGGTACAAAGCAATCCGGGATAGACCCCTAGGCAACGGTAGGCGAATTGATTGGAACGCAGTGCAGCAAGTTGGGTTCACAATCGATATTCAAGCCCTCCTCTCAACCGGCCCATGGGAGCACTTCTTCTCAATCGACGAGCCCACATACTTGGAGCTCACACTAGAATTCTGCACCACCTTTACATTGCAAATAGTGATGGCTCAGTTCGACGACCCGGGTACTATCCAATTCCGTCTAGGGGTACAGTGCGTCGATTGAGCGTACCGCAATTTGGCGCGGCTCTCGGACTTTATATGCTGGAATTCATAGAAGAAAACCCACTGTCTAGATTAAACCATGAACTCTACTACACTCCGCTCAGCTGCTGGCGAAACCTACGCCCCACTACAAGCAACTACGACCCCAGTTGCTCTAAGGCGACGACACTTCCCCCAGCCCTAAGGATATTCACGCCATTCTCGCGCATACCATCACAGGAAACGAGAAAGCACAGGCGTGGTAAACAAGCACGACATTTACTACTTATCGTGCATGTCAGAAGGACATATTTTCGACCTGGCATACTTCATTGCATGTGCAATTCAGCATCAGATAGAACCACATAGGAAGGGCATTCTATAAATAGGGCCGTACATCACGAGGTTGGCTCGACACTTCAACCTCCTTAACACCGACGATCAGATCACCTCCCTCACACTGATGGGCAACATGGTACCTCAAGGCATCCAGATGATGCTACACATGAGGATGATCAAACAACTTCGAGGGACTGACCCCCTCAGTACCAACTAAGGACACCCACAAACGAGGGGGAGTTTGAGGACATTCCTGATGATGTTCCACCACCATCAGAGGAGGCACTGAATCCGAGCCAGCATCTGTACCGAGCAGCACCATCATTAGCAGACATCTCTGCATGACTCGACCAGTTTGAGCTGTACTTCGCTGAAAACACTCGAAGCTTTGATGGACTAGAGGCAACTCTCCAACAAATATGCCAGCAGCTCGACATTACATCACCGGCACCACCACCGAACCCAACCAATGATGAGGACCTTTGAGTCCTCTTAATTTGTTATCTTTCATTTTATTTTCTTTATTTTAAATTTTTATTATATGTTGTTTTTAATTTGAACTTTTCTTATTATTGCAAACTTTTACAATTGGTTATCTAACCATTCAAGCATCCCTAACCACATATCTATTACAAGATCGTTAACCAGTGACTTTGCAGAATAAATTACACACCCCACATACACAAACGCACAACTAGGAGAAATCCAATAAGTCACCTGACGCCACACAATTTCCACATCCTCCAAGGATCTCATCCGTAATTCAGGAAGTGACACTTTCCCTCTTATCTTTTGATTGATCACTAATTATCATTATTTATCTTTGTACATTGAGGGCAATGTACATCTTAAGTGTGGGGGGTAAAAATGCCCAACTTTTTGCATTATTCTCAAATCCCTGATTTAGTCTTGTTTTTAAGCAAATTTGTCATATTACTAATTAGGATGAAATTTCTGATGATTTGTGATTGTTATTGACATGTTTTAGAATAAGTCATAGCTAATTGTGCATTGATGATTGAATTTGAAGAATACTAGAGAATTAAGCATGATTAGTCTCTTTTTCAAAAATTAAAATTTTTTGCTAGGTTGTTAAACTAAATTCAAATACTACCTTGAAATTTGAAATTCACGAGGATGATGTCAAAACACCCATAATTTTTGTGAGATTTTGAATCTTATAGAGCATAATTCTTTTTCGTGCTCATTCTTTGATTATGAGTGTGTCAACTATGAACTGTTATTCTAGAACTTGCCTCGTTTATACATGTTGAGACTACATTTATGATTTGATAATATAGAGATGATAAAGGCACCTAAGTTTTAACCCAGTCACTCCACTAAATAGCCTACCTTTACAATTAACCCCTAGTGAACCCCGTTGATCCTAACAAACCTTTTATTGACTCACCTGCTAATATTAACCCAAAACCCTTTGTATTTGTTATCACCCTTCCTTTTGACTACCTTTTAATCGAGATATGATTTGATTAGTACCGAAGTATATTATAAGTTAAAGTAATTACTTAGTTTGTTCTTAATTTTTTTTTCAAAGTATTCAATATTAATAGTATGAAAAGTGAGTTTATACAAATCAAAGTTTATTTTCAAAAAGAAAAGCTCGTATTAGTAGGTTCATTATTATTTTCAATTGATGTAAATATTATTTCAGTACTCTTAGGTAGGTACTTGTCAATTCGATCTCGATTCTAACCCTCTAATTTCAGCCTTTAACCACACCTTTAACCTTAGCCCAATTACAACCCTAACAAAGACCTCTTGATCTGTTTATCATCTTATTTTACAGTGGTGGAGATTTGATTTTCAGGCAAGCCTATGGGATTAACTTTTCAAGTTCAACTTATGAGCGATCTTTTCCTGAACCTTAAACACTTTAGAGTGATTTGAGTGAATCTTTAGTGAGGATATCAATCCTTTTCGGTTTTGAATTGAAAAGGTAGCTATTTAAATGAGGGGAGACACCTATGTTTTCGAAGTACAAACTCATGACTTATCTCGTTTGAATCTTTAGGACTCTTTAAATTGAATTATCCATGTATGAATTATGATAAGGCATTGTTGATAAGAATTGTAAATTATGGAAAGTTCGTTTTAATTGCAGTTGAGAACTTTGCTTGAGGACAAGCAAAAGCTTAAGTGTAGGGGTATTTGATAAACCGTAATTATAACATATTTTAATCCCACATTTAACACGCTTTTGGATGATTTATCCTTCGATTTATATAAAAAGGTGCTTGTAATCCTTTCTTTTCAAGTCTTATACCCAGAAAAGCACCCGAGGATGAAAAGAACACAAAACGGGCCAAAAACAGAGCAAATGGGCCTTAGCACGAAATTGACATGGCTGGCCCAAATCACACACGGCTGTGCCTCAATGATCACCTAGAGCACGGCCTCAACCCCGCCTCACACGGCTGTGCCTCAAGTTAGAAATCTGAACACGGTCTAAAGTCTATCCACACGGGCGTGTGCCATGGCCGTGCCTCTGTCGCTGGAAAGAGCAATATTAGTCAGAAAAGGATACTTAGGGAGAAAGAATCGCATTCCAAGAGCCTATATATATCCCCTAAGTGCCACCTTTGAAAGAGCGTCAAAGCTAGGCCAATGAGCCAAGCCGAGAAGGTCAGGATTAAGGAATAACGTGAGGATAGCCAGTTGATCCATCCCAAGAAGCCGGAATTATACTCAAGACGGCGGATTTCTCCTTCAATTCCTTCAGGGGGTTTTAGGGATTTCTTATGTTTTGTTTTATCTTTTCTCTTGAGATGTTTTCTTTATTTTTCATGAACTAAATCCTTCAGATACCTGAAGAGGATGAAACCTAGATGAATCTTGTTATTTAATTTCTGAATTATATGATAATTACTTAGTTTGTTCTTAATTGTGTTCCCTAATCCAAATCTGATGTGCTTAGGTGGAGGAGGAATAGACCCTGCCTAAGAGTAGATCTAGCATAATTAAGCAGAGTTGATCGAACGCCTAGAGATAGGGTTACGAGATTTTGCCGGATTAAGGTGAAACCTAATATGGGAGTCCATTGATCGATTTACTGCTATTCTAGGGGGTTACTATAAGCGAACGAGAGTTCCACTGATTAACCTAGGGTTAGACGTTATTCGCCTCGAGAGAGGGTTTAATATAGGTTAGGGAGTCTCACGGATCAAGCTAAGTAAAGAAATCACATGGTTCAAGGTTAGATAACAAGTGAAGTCTAGGTGGATTCTTCCTGAGGGTATCGTCGTGATCAACTGAGTTTTCCTTCAAAGTTATTTCCCAATTCGTTCTTTTTGTCTTGTATCTTTAGCTTAGTAGTCGTTAATTTAGATTAAAGCAATTTCACTATATTTTTAGGGCTACATAATAAAAAGAAAGTTAGTATTAGTACTTTTAGTTCCTTTGGGTTCGACAATCCGGTCTTGCCTCAACTATACTACTGGTCGATAGGTACACTTGCCTTTAATCGTTGTCAGAGTTAGTTTCCAGGTTTGATCATTCGTTTTATAAATTTTGAAGCTTTGATTTCAACGATCACTCGTACTCTACTACTAGCTTATCTCCCTGAGTCAGACTCAGACACTCCTTCCTTCGGGCATCCACATAGGCCGCTCCAATGTATTTCCTCTGGAATGCCGATTTGAAGAACTCCCAAGTGATCTGCTCCGGTTGGTTGCCCTCCTTTACTGTCAACCACCACTGATAGGCTTCTTCCCTAAGTAGGGATATTGCTCCTTTCAACTTTTGTTCAGCTGTGCAATCCAGGTCGTCCATTATTCTTTCAGTGGCTTCTAACCAATACTCTGCCACATTCGGGGCCACCCCCGCCACTCCTTTGAAAATCTCAGCCCCATTAGCTCGGAGTCGCTCCACGATCGACCCATGACTCCTCGTACCATTATTAGGCCCTACGACCCTTTTCGAGATTCTTAACATGGCCTGCAATACGGCATCCTTAGCAGCCCGTTCATACGGTCCTGTTTCAGCTACTGGCGAGGCCGGAGCCTCCCTTACTCCAACGTTGGGCATATGGCCCGACGCCGACGACCCAGCCCTAGCACTTCCATGGCCTCTGCTGCAGCCTCTTCCACCTCTTCTAGCGCTCATTCTGAATTAAGAATTTTATGAAATTAGTTCGTAATTTCCACTGTTTTAAGTGCATGTCTTATGTAAGTAACTACTTTTTAAAGTTATTCCGCGGTCGAGAATCCACTATAGGCTTAAGTTTCCTACGGGCTTTAGTCTCTAAAAGCCTATTTTTTTTAAGTAGCCCATTATCTATACAGTTTCAGTAACTTAAGCAAATATAGTACAGAAAACTTACTTGGCTTGACGTCGAGGGCTCGGTGAACCACAGTTTAAGAATCCTTCCAAAATTTTCTTAAAACCCAAAATCTAAGGCCCATCTCACAGCCCGAGCTTTGCAACCGGGCTCTGATACCACTAAATGTAACACCCCAAACTCGACCTAGAAGTTAGGCCTGAGTCCGGAATGTCATATTAAAGGCACACTTCAAAATGATTTTACCATTTAACAATTTAAGGCTCAATAGCCCAAAACCCTTGTATCTTGTTAAGTTACGTTGAAAAGCCCATATTTTAGAAAACATTCATAGGTAAAGTTATTTCGAAGACCATGTTAACTTTAGAAATTTTATGAAATTTATTAAGCGGATAGTTGAAATAATAATAATAAAACCCAAAATCTAAAGTCAATTAGGAGTTACATGGCTTTATTACAATCCAATGAAAAAAAAACAAAGTATTTAAAATAAATTCATTTGAACAAAATAAAACATTTGATCAACTTGTAGTGTGGCCATCTTCGAGTCCTCTCACACATCGAACCGTCTATTCAGGATCACCTGAAACATTAAATAAAAGGGTGTGAGCTTCGAAACTTAGTGTGTACAACCCTCGGCAATCAAATCACAGACAAATATTCACATTGGGCCTAAGCCCTATCAAAATCGGTGGTCTTGGGTCTTAGCCCACAATGACCTCATATCATATCATATCATATCATATCGTATCGTATCATATACAAACAAGATAATGCAAAACCCTCCCTAAAAATCCATCTGCTACACACACCATTCCCCTTCCAACCATTACACACCTTTGGGGATTTCTATATCAACCCACCCATCCTCTACACACCAAAGGTAGCCCGGTTGCGGTACTACCTAACGTTGCAATAAAGCTGCTAATCATATAGTGGGCTTAAATCCTCCGGTGGATCCATGGTCGTCAAGCGACTATGCGATCCTTAAATCTTCCTCCGTACCATAATTCCCACCCATATGCATCCTAAGCAGAATATCATATGAATGCATGACACACAAGAGTAACATCCACAAACTCATATTCGTCACATAGGGGTATTTTCGTCATTTCACTACCCAGGGGTATTTTGGTAATTCGGCAAGATAGGGGTATCTTGGTAATTTTGTAAAACAAGGGTGTTTTGGTAATTTTCAAAATAGGGGTATTCTGGTACTTTTGCAAAACATGGGTATTTTAGTAAATTTTACAAATCTAAGGGTATCTTAGTAATTTTACAAATCTAGGGGTATTTGGTCCCTTTCGGGTTTTAGTTATGAACTTTGGCCCATCAACAAGTCCTCGTGGTTAAAGTGAACAGACACTACGCACCAGGTAGGATTCCAGAGAAGAGGAGGTGGGCCGCTAGGGCCGCTTAAGTACCAAGCTCTCCCTAGATCCAATCCTAAACATGCGTATGTCCGTTGCCACACTCTAACCCAGCGACTTGTTCACGGACATGTTTAATTAGATTAAGTCTTATGAAATTTTAAGAGTTGTTCAAACTAGGCCTTAAGTCCATAAAACTTAGCATACTTGTCTACGTCCCCATAAAGCCTATCAAACCCAAATTACATCCTTATGGCCCATTAGGCCCAAATCACATCCTTATGGCCTATTAGGCCTAAAACAATTCCAGATCATGTATTATGTTTGACAGATTCAATTCATACACCAAACCAAATAAACTCATCAAACCCACTAGGCCCATTTAGTCACTTTTGGCTTTTCGGCATTTCGGCATTGCCGATATCGTGTGTGTAGTGTTTGTACAAACCTGGTATCCACGTGCGCTGCAAACCCCTTAGTCACGAACCTACAATCGACATTACTAATGATTAACCAAGGCTTTAACACATACTTATCGAAAACTGAAACCTCACCGTACCCTTATCGTGTGCCTCACGTTCTAGTAGCCCTTCCTTTGCAACTATTTGTGATTATCCTCTAGATCTGCACCCAAACACCTATATCGTCAAAACCAAGTGACCCATATTGAACATAAGTCACCCCTATGAGCCACATTAGATTTGGACACTTACAAAACCATGACTGAGTCGAGAACACTTACCACATTGTTAGCAATCCTTACCTACCACGCTTGCGATTGTTGAGCCTTACCCTTGTTAATACAAGTTAACGACAAGGAGGGTTAGATAGCCCTTCAGCTTTTAACAAAACTCGCTAAAAAATCAACTAAGCACTTACCAAAATTCTCCTTTGGTCCTGCAGCTTAAATCCGACTTTTGAGACTAGGAGTAGATAACAAATGATTGAGGTGGAGGAATAACAGCAAGGGTTTGGCAAGAGTAGAGATTCGGCAAAGAAGGATGATAGTAATTTCAGCAATAGAGGAAATTGGCTTTGTGAAAATTCGGCAAAAAGGGAGAAACCGTTCGGGGAGAATAAAGAAAAAGAAATTACGAAAACTCAGGAACCCCTCACTGGAATTCGGCAACCCCTTTTTATAACCAAAGCCAAATCCTATCTTCCTTCCATAGTCCTATTCGGCCCCAACACTACACCCTCCTCATCTCCTATCTTTTCTCTCTGATAATACCTTAATCTTATCCGAAATCTCCTCTACATTCATCAGTTCTGCTTACTTCAAACTCTCCACGGCAAGAGTACAAAACCAACACAACTCTTGCCGTCCACCTATGCAAAATAAAACACTCCAAAATACACTCCTCCTGCTCGAACCTTGGACCTCTTCAGCTTTCACACACGCCACCTCATAGCTCCCAAGTGACGCCACTTCCACTGGGCCATAAGCCCATTTGTGTCTTATTTTCTCTTAATCTACTTAAGAGGCTTAATGCCTGAGACTAGGGTTCACTAAAGCAAGAAAGTAATTTTTTCCCTATGGTCTTCCCTATCTCTAAGGCCTCAAATAATCCCGATAATGCCTTAAAATTAATATTCTAAGCGTTACACATACATACTAACTTCAATGCGCAGAAATTAAATTTTCGGGATTTTTGGGGAGTTACAATTACCGTACTTAACTTGCTCAAACATACAACTTCAATCCATAAAAGTTTCATTCCAAATTAAAACTTTCCATTCGAGACCTTAATGTCCTTATTATAGGTATACGGGACCTTAAACTTGTACCCGGAATGATTCGAGGCCAAACCGGAAACTTTGGAGCACTTAGAAAAATTTGACACAAAACAGGGCCACACGCCTGTGTGAATTGGGACACGCCTGTGTGGGCAGGTCGTGTAATCACACACGCCCATGTCTCTAGTCCATGTGGATTTTATTTTTCATTTTGAACCTACATGGGTTTTCACACGGCCTGACACACGCCCGTGTCCTTACTCGTGTGTGAAAACTTTGACATTCTATTTATGATGTTATCATCTCAATAAGGTCACACGGCCAAGGCACACACCCATGTCCTTAGACCGTGTGTCGAATTAAATTCCTAATTTCAGGTGTAGACTTCACATGCCCTTGGCACATGCCTGTGTCTTAGGCCGTGTCCCCACAAGGTTGAGACATACGACCGTGTCTCAGTCTGTTTAATTACTACTGAGTATTCTGACCTGCCAAACTAGCATACATGGGGACACACGACCTATCAACATGCCCATGGGGCTGATCGTGTGTCAGACACGGCCTAGGCACATGCCCGTGTGTCTACCCGTATGGACAATTGTAAGGCTATCTACCAAGCCAATTGCCACCCTACAAGGCAACCACACTTATACCAATTCAATTCAACATACATCATGACCATATGGCACTTCTAAGAACCCAAAATCAAGATATCCACACAAGCATGCACTTCATGAACATCATCATTGTTGAATATACAAACTTGTCAAGTATTGGCCAATTTCCAATGGCCATTTACAAAATGAATTGAATAACATTAATAGTCACACATTGGCTAACAAATATGACATAACACAAAATAACCAAGTTCCTATACATGCCATACATAAAATAGATCAAACTATGTTATACCAAGAGAAGTTGATAGTGTGATTCCGAACTTCAACGTCCCACGATCCCCGAGTTAGCTTGGTAATACTAAAAGGAAAAGGGAAATGAGAGAGGTAAGCATGAAGCTTAGTAAGTTTGCATGAAATAAATAGCAACAATGAGGCTCATAATGTCATCCATCCATTGCATTGAATAAAAACACATAGTCTCAAGCACATTGCCATAACTTACTCATGCTTACTCTTACCAAATACATATCATGTCACATACCATGAACATTTCTCGTGAATTCTCATATGTACCTGTATCACTTATCACATAGCTTTAGCACTAAATTCATCTCTATTATAAGCTTAACAATTTATCTCGATGAATCACTTAGAATACCCGAGGATACACAATCATCATCATACAATACACATAAACATGACGCCAATGCCATATCCCAGACATGGCCTTACATGGAGTCACATCTCGATGCCGATGCCATATCCCAGATATGGTCTTATACGATTCTCATATTTGGTGCTGATGCCATATCCCAGAGATGGCCTTATACAGGATCTCAATTCGGTGCCGAGGCCATGTCCCAGACATGGTCTTATACTGGACCTTACCAATGTCATGTCTCAATGATGATATCCTCGCACTTCTTAAAGTCTAACCAGGACGTTTACATCATAAATTTTCATTATTTTCTTATTCAACATCATTACTCAATTTCATAGAAATAATATACAACATCATTAATATCAAACATTTTAAGACTTAATAACATCATGTTGAATTTATTACACACAAACTTACCTCGATTCACAAAATAGGCCAATTTGCCGATCTAGTCCGAAACCTTGCATTTTCTTCGGTCAAGGTTAATTCCTCGTTCTTCTTGATCTATAATAGCAAATTAGCTCAATTAATTACCACATTAATCAATACATTTCAATAATCATACTTTGGAAAAATTACAAATTTTACCCTTAGACTTCCACAAAATTATGATTTTACCCCTAGGCTCGTAAATCAATTGTAATCAAATTTGTTTCTTTAACGAGCCTAGTTGAACATTTATTACTCTTATAGCAACTTCCTGTACTCATTATTTCACACAATTACCACCTATTTTACAACCTTTGCAAAAAGGTCGTCTTAGGTGTTTTCATGGAAACACCTTTCACAAAAGTTGTGTATCTAACAACTAAGACTTATTTTCGTCCATAAAAATGCAGCAAACAACATAAATGCTCACATGGAAAAACGCTAAACTTTCAACCATTTTGCAAAATAGTCCCCTCTTTAGCTAGCTTAAGCTTTAGGGGTTCTAAAAGTACAAAAATCATAAAAAATAATCATCAAAATGACTTACTTGTGAAGGTGAGGGGTTGCTAAAAATTTTCAGGCTTTCATGGCTGTTTTTCTTGGGAAAAATCGGTGGAGAGAAAGATGAGAAAAGATGATATCTTTTCTTCTCCTTATTTTTCTCTTATTTTATTCATTTATCACCCAACACTAGCAAACTTGGACTAAATTGAGCTTCTTGTCCCCCCTATGGCCGGGTATTACCTTTAAAAAGGACTAATTGCACATTTAAAACCCCCAATTAAAATTTTATAGCTATTTAGCACCTCTAGCTTGTAAAATAGAACTTTCGCACTTTATGCGATTTAGTCTTTTTTTGCAATTAAGCATGCAATTGCTAAAATTAAAGCACCAAAATTTTCATGCACCTATATAATCATGCCATAATTCATAAAATAATATAAAAATAAATTTCTCCGACCTCAGATTAGTGGTTTCGAAACCACTATTCCGACTAGCCTCTAAATCGGGCTATTACAATTCTCCCCCTTAAGGATTTTCGTCCCCTAAAATCTTACCGGTTAAAAGGTTGGGATATTGGTTTCTCATAGCCTCCTCGGGCTCCCATGTAGCCTCTTCTACCCCATGTCTTTGCCATAGCACTTTCACAAGGGCTTTACTTTTGTCCTCAACTATTTGACTTATCGAGCCAAAATCATAACCGGCTCTTCACCATAGGTCATGTCTGGTCGAATTTCTACCTCTGATGGTACAATCACGTGCGAAGGGTCTGACCAGTAGCGACGCAACATAGATATGTGAAATACATCATGAATCTTCTCCAACTCAGATGGCAATGCCAAACGATAAGCTACTAGCCCTATCCTCTCGTAATCTCATACGGCATATAAAGCAGGACTTAATTTGCCTTTCTGACCAAATCTAAGAACCTTCTTCCATGGTGATACTTTCAGAAACACTTTATCGCAGACTTGAAATTCAATCTCTTTCCATTTCAAATCCACCTAGGACTTTTGTCTATCTGAAGCAGCCTTTAAACACTCACGTATCACTTTTACATTCTCTTTGATTTCTGTGACCAAATCGACCCCGTGAATCGGATTCTCTCTGAGTTTGGTCCAATACAGGGGCGTTCGGCACTTACGCCCATACAATACTTCATAAGGCGCCATCTTCAAACTCGACTAAAAGCTGTTATTGTATACAAATTCCACCAATGACAAGTATTTCTCCCAATTACCTTGGAATTCCAAAACACAACATCGAAGCATGTCCTCAAGTATTTGTATTACTCTCTCCGACTGCCCGTCGGTTTGCGGATGGAAAGCTGTACTAAAGTTCAATTTTGTGCCCAAGGCCTCTTGCAACTTTTACCAAAATCGTGACATAAATCTCAGATCTCTATCAGAAATAATCGACAATGGTACTCTGTGAAGTCTTACTATTTCTGACACATACAAATCCGCCAGCTTATCAAGTGTATAATCAACCCGTACTGGTATGAAATAGGCTGACTTCGTAAGTCTATCGACCACGACCCATACAACATCTTTCTTTTTCGGTGACAACGGCAAACCCGTCACGAAGTCCATAGTAATACAGTCCCATTTCCACTCGGGAACTATAATAGGCTGAAGTAGACCTGAAGGTGCTTGGTGTTCAGCCTTCACTTGCTGACAAATCAAACATCTCGATGCAAACTCAGAAATATCTTTCTTCATGCTTGGCCACCAATACCCTTTCTTCAAGTCGTTATACAGTTTCGTACTGCCTGGATGAACAAATAAGTATCCACTATGTGCTTCGTGCAAAATCTTCCGAATAAGCTCATCATTCCTCGGTACATAGACTCTGTCTGGGAACGTTAAACATCGTACGGAATTAATCTGAAAATCTGACTCAGCACCCGATTCACATTGAACTCTCTTGGCTTGCAAATCTCTGTCGCCTCTTTGAGCTTCACAAATTTCTTAGAGAAACATCGGTCTAGCTCTCAACTCGGCTAGGATAGAGCCATCATCTGACAAAGCTATCCATGTATTCATGGCTTTCAGCGCACACAAGGATTTCCTGCTCAAGGCATCGACGACCATGTTTGCCTTTCCCGGATGGTAGTCAATTACTAACTCGTAATCCTTTATTAACTCAAACCATCTTCTCTGCCTTAGATTCAACTCCTTTTGAGTCATCAAGTACTTTAAGCTCTTATGATCAGTGAACACCTGACATTTCTCACCATATAATTGGTGTCTCCATACCTTTAGTGCAAACACAATTGCGTCTAACTCCAAATCGTGAGTAGGGTAATTCTTCTCGTACAGCTTTAATTGTCTAGAGGCATATGCTATCACCTTGCCCTCTTGCATGAGTACACAACCAAATCCATTCAAGGATGCATTGCTGTAAACCACAAACTCCTTTCCTGGCTCAGTTAGTACTAGAACTGGAGCCCTGGTCAACAATGCCTTCAATCTCTCAAAACTCTGCTAGCAATTTTCTGTCCACTCAAACTTCACATCTTTTTATAATAGCCTCGTCATCGGAGTAGCTATCATGGAAAATCCCTTGACAAATCGTAACACCCCTAACCCGTATCCATCGCCGAATTAGGGTTAAGAGGCATTACCAGACAAATGGAATCTTTTACGGACATTTCTTAACACAGTTCATCCAACGCAATCAAAGCGTCCCTTAAATAGGTCAACAAGATCTCAAGCATGCTTTAGAATAGGGTCGGGACTAAACTGAACACATACGGAAAATTCTCAGAAATTTAAAATTTTTCAAAGTTACAGATGTCACACGCCCGAGTGGGCAAGCCGTGTGCCTCCTACGGCCTCAGACACGCTCGTTCGTCTAAGCAGTGTCGAAACAGGGCATACATACTGACTTGTCCACACGGCCGTGGACACACCCGTGTGCCTCACCCGTGGTCGCTACTGACTTGCACCACACGGCTAGTCGCACGCCTGTGTGTCTTGGCCGTGGTCAAACCTGACTTGCCTTGAATTTCAACCACGAGGGACACGGTCGAGCCACACGCCCGTGTGCTCAACCGTGTGGGCAATTATAGGCCATTTTCAAGGCCAAATTGCCACCCACACTTGGGTCATCCCTACAAGCATAAACAAGAATATTTCTTAATACAATTAGCAACCAAAAACACACCAAATGGTCATCATATTATCCCATTCAATCTCATTTCTAAACATGCCAATTTGCACAATCAATTCACATGTAAAACCAAGCATAATTCATCCACAACTTCACTAAATCACATAGCATCAATCCATCAATAAACTTACCATTCATAAGGCTATTCCATTGCCATCAAACCATACCAAAACATGCAACATATACCATAATCACTCATGCATATTACCAACATTTATCTAACCACATCACATGGCTATTTACATCTCAAATATACTAAATGACTAGTCTATACATGCCATATTTAGTTATATACACATTCAAAAGTACCAAAGTTGTGTTTGATAGTGTGGTGATGATCCTCGACGATTCCTAAGCCTTTCGTAGCTTTGACGATCTATAAAACAAAGCAAGCACACATAAAGTAAGCTTTGAAAAGCTTAGTAAGCCATATACAAATAAACTTAGTATAAAATGCATATAGCCACATAGGTGCAATGACATTTATACTTCTCATTTGCAAAATCAAAATATCATCTTTGGCTCAATATTTAGCCACTACTTACCAACACATCATATCTCAAGCATCTCATTTGCTCATATCTCAAACACACATATATCTCAATTTACTTTGCAACAATGCACATACTTACTCACCTTTCATGCTTATACAAAGCATACATATCAACGTACCTGAATCGGATATACAACTCACATAATCATTCATTTCTCGGACTTGCCCGTTGAACCATTCAGAATCTAATATAATACTCAGAGTGCTCGAAATAGTCGTACAATGCCAACGTCCCAGACGTGGTCTTTCATGTAACCAATTATCGATGCCACTATCCCAGACAGCGTCTTACACAAATCAATACGATGCCAATGTCCCAGACATGGTCTTACACGTAAATCTCATACACGTCCCAGACATGGTCTTACACGAAATCTCGAATCAACGCCAATATCCCAGATGTGGTCTTACATGATCTCACATATCGGAAACCTATGTCATGACATATGTAACCCTATCTATTCCTAGGTTCATACGGGACTTCTCGGACTTAAATACAATGTCGATATTATCTCGAATTCCATATACATAACATCTCAAGCATATTCAACACAAGTTAAATTTCATATATGCACAATTAAGTCAATTCAAATGCATTTATTTGTATATCAACTTACCTCGGATTCAGATATTCGATCGGATTCGGTTATTCGACAACTTTCGATTTTCCGCGATCTAAATTCGTTTTCTTCGGTTCTTGATCTATACATATTCAAATTTAACCCTTTTATTCACCAAAACATTCAATTCAATACAAAATCACATATTTAGGTCACTTTACAATTTAGCCCTCATATTTTCACATTTGGACAATTTAGTCCCTATTTCACAAAATCACAAAATATACCAAATTTCATGATACTCATGCTTGGCCGAATATTACCCATGCTCATTCAAGTCCACGCATTTCATTTATTTCATAATCTAGTCCCTCAAAATACTATTTTCTCAATTACATCCAAAATATTCAAATTCATCAAAAACTCAAAAACAAACTATGTTAACTAAACTCATATCTTTCATATTTCACCATCAAACATCCAAAAAGTCATGTGTTCATCAAAGGCTCATTTCATAAACATCATCAATTCACAAAATTGAAGCATGGGTTTTGTAGAGAACAAAGCAACGATTACAAAACCATAGAAATTATCAAAAACCGATCAAAAACACATACCCGATTTATGCTTGAACCTTGACGGAATGTAACAAAGTTTAACCCTTCTTTTTCTTTTAAATTTCGGCACCCAAAATAAGACGAACATGATTGATTTTCAATTTTTGTTTTATTATACTCATTTTAATGCACAAATGACAAAATTAACCTTTATTAATGCATTAAAAATTTCCACTAACTTTGGCATTAATGTCCATCCATTTTCCAATGGTCAAATTGCATTATAAGTACTTTGAAAAGACATGACACATAAGTACTTTAACAAATAGCATGAAAATTTTGCATCTTTCACAATAAAGTTCTTATGCCAAATTAAGCACACAAACGGAAAAATTAATTCACGAAACTTGAACACATGCTGAATCATATACTGCAGACACAGAAAATAATATTAAAATATTTTTATGACTCGAATTTGTGGTCCCAAAACCACTGTTCCGACTAGGGTCTAAACCGGACTGTTACACAAATCGTCTATAGTAGCCAGCTAGGCCTAGAAATCTCCTAACCTCGGTTACATTACTTGGTGGTTCCCAATCCATAATTGCTGAGATCTTACTCGGGTCAACTCTAATTCCATCTCCCGTGACAATATGCCCCAAAAATCCAATTTCCTTAAGCTAAAATTCACTTTTACTAAACTTGGCATATAATTGTTTATCTCTCAAAATTTATAGAACCATTCTCAAATGCTCAGCATGCTCTTTCTCATCCCGAGTGTAGATCAATATATCATCAATAAAGACTACTACAAATTTATCCAAATATGGCTAAAAGATGAGATTCATCAAATCCATGAAAACTGCAGGGGCATTTGTTAAACTAAAAGGCATGACCAAAAATTCATAGAGGCCAGTCCTTGACTCTCAACTGATAATATCCAGACCTCAAGTCTATCTTAGAAAACATCGTGGCTCCCTTCAATTGATCAAAAAAATAATCGATTCTTGGCAACGGGTACTTGTTCTTCACAGTTACTATAACACCCCTAACCGTAACCGTTGCCGGTCTAAGCTTAAAGGCATTACTAGACATTTCAGATCTTTTACGAAAATTTTATAATATTTCTCAATCGAATCAAATCAAAGCGTCCCTAGAATAGGTCAACGAGACCTTAATCATACTTTAGAATAGGGCCGGGACAAAACCGAACACATACGGAAATTCTCAGAAATTTAAAAATTTTCTTAAGTTACAGAGGTCACACGCCCGTGTGGGCAGGCCGTGTGCCTCCCATGGCCACAGACACGCCCATGTGCCCAAGCCGTGTCAAAACAGGGCATACATACTGACTTGTCCATACGGCCGTGGACATGCCCGTGTGCCTCACCCGTGGTCGCTACTGACTTGCACCACACGGCCAGTCACACACCCGTGTGTCTTGCCTGTGGTCAAACCTGACTTGCCTTGAATTTCAACCACGAGGGACATGGTCGAGCCACACGCCCGTGTGCTCAACCGTGTGAAAAATTATAGGCCATTTTCAAGGCCAAATTGCCACTCACACAAGGGTCATCCTTACAAGCTCAAATAAGCAATATCCCATACACAATTGGCAACCAAAATCATGTCAAATGTTCAGCCTATCATCCCATTTAATCACAGTTCTAAACATGCCAACTTCTATGCCAAATAACATAACTAAATCACATGTAAAACCAAACATGATTCGTCCACAATTTCACTAATACACATCTCAAACATGTTCCAAAACAACATGCCTATACATGCTATATTTAGCTATATACACATTCAAAAGTACCAAAGTTGAGTTTGATAGTGTGGTGATGATCCTTGAAGATTCCCAAGCCTTTCGTAGCTTTGACGACCTATAAAATAGAGTAAACACTTACACAGAGTAAGCTTTCCAAAAGCTTAGTAAGCCATATACAAATAAACTTAGTATGAAATGCATATAGCCACATAGATGCAATGACATTTATATTTCTCATTTGCAAATTCATAATATCATCATTGGCTCATTATTTAGCCATTACTAACTCATATTCCACAACTCATATCTCACATGTGCTCATAACTCATTCAAGCATGTATAATACATATCATCTTATCATTTCAATACACATATTCACCTTAGTGAGTTCATATATAACTTACCTTTTTGTACATATACATGGTGTACTCTTCAAACATACCTGAATCATTATACATTTCACGTAGCCATTCACACCTCAGATTTGCCCGTTGAACCGTTCGGAATCTAATAGAATATTTAGAATGCTCAGAATAGTCGTACAATGCCAACGTCCCAGACGTGGTCTTACATGTAACCAAATGTCGATGCCACTGTCCCAGACAAGGTCTTACACGAATCAATACGATGCCAATGTCCCAGACATGGTCTTACACATAAATCTCATATTGATGCCAACGTCCCGGATGTGGTCTTACACGAAATCTCGAATCAATGCCAACGTCCCAGAAGTAGTCTTACATGATATCACATATCGAACACCTATGTCATGACATACGTAACTCCTATCTATTCCTAGGTTCGTACGGGACTTCTCGAATATTGATCTTTTCTCGATACTTTCTTAGAATTCATATATTCATCATTTAATACACATTCATCACTATGTATTTTCATATGAATATACATAATTTAATACAAATACATTTATTTGTATATAGACTTACCTCGGAATCAAAATGAACGAGCGATTTCGACTACTTGATCACTTTAGACTTTCCGCAATCTAAATCTATTTTCTTCGGTTCTTGTTCTATACATATTCAAATTTAACCCATTTATTCAAAAACTCATTCAATTCAATCCAAGAACACACATTTAGGGCAATTTACAAATTAGGCCTCACATTTTCACATTTTCACATTTGGACAATTTAGTCCCTAATTCACAAAATCACAAAATATACCAAATTTCATGATACTCATGCTTGGCTGAATAACACCCATGCTCATTCAAGTCCAGGCATTTCATTTATTTTACAATTTAGTCCCTCAAAATACTATTTTCTCAATTAAGTCCAAAATACTTAAATTCATCAAAAACTTAAAGACAAACTTTGTTAATCAAACACATATATTTCATATTTCATCCTCAAACATCATAAAACTCATGAATTCATCAAAGGCTCATTTCATCATTTCAAAAACATCATCAATTCACAAAATTGAGGCATGGGGTTTGAAGTATATGAAGCAACGATTACAAAAACATAGAAATTATCAAAAACTGAAGTAAAACATACCTTGAATTAGGCTTTAAAGTAGTCGAATATGCAAAGCTCAAAACCCTTGCTTTCTTTTTCTTATTTTTGGTCATAAAACAAAAGATGAACATGGCTTTCAAACGGTTTTGTTTAATAATAAATACATTATTAATTCATTTACTAAATTAACCTTTCATTTAACATATAAAACATATATATATATATAATAATAATAAGGTTATTTTGTCATTTAACCAACCACTTACTAAATAATGGCTTAATTCCCTCATAAGTCCTCCTCATTTAAAAGCCACATCAATTTGGCCATTAATCAAATAGAAAGCTACTTTTATGCTTTATGTGATTTGATCCTTTACTCAAATTAAGCACAGAGATGGACAAATTAATTCACAGAAATTTCACACATGCTTAATCATATACTGCAGACACGGCAAATAATATTAAAATATTTTTTATGATTCAAATTTGTGGTCCCGAAACCCCTGTTCCGACTAGGGTCTAAACCAGACTGTTACAATTCTTCCCCATAGGGATTTTCGTCCCCGAAAATCTTACCGTTAAACAGATTCGAATATTATTGTCTTATCGAATCTTAGGCTCCCATGTAGCCTCTTCAACTCCGTGTCGATGCCATAAGACTTTCACTAACGAAATTTTCTTATTTCTCAATTCTTTCGCTTCACGAGCTAAGATACGGATTGGTTCTTCCTCGTAAGAAATCACTACAGGAAACTTGTCTTGTTCATCTGATTCAACACGAAAAATATCCCCATTTTCACATTTTAACTTAATAAATTTCCTTCCACAATTCACTATCACATCATGAGTAGTTAACCAACCCATCCCAAGGATGACATCAAATTCATCAAATGACAATAACATGAGATTAGCCGAAAAGTAATGACCTCTAATCATCAAAGGACAATCTTTGCCTACTCTATCAACTAACACACATTTGCCTAGGGGATTTGACACTTTTATCACAAATTCGATAGACTCTACAGGCTTGTTCATGCTAGAGGCTAATTTCATGCAAATATACGAAGTAGATCCCAGATCAATTAAAGCTATAACATGAGTATCGTAGAGAGAAAATGTACCTGTGATCACGTCGGGGGAGGACGCCTCTTCGCGAGCACGAATGGCATATGTTCTCGCCGGTGCTCTACCCTTAGCTCTTGCAGTCTGCTCTCTAGATGTATTCTTACTACTCATTTCATTTCCCAGGTTTCTCTATGGCCTTCCTCTAGTAGTACTTCTAGGTCTTGTTCTCTAAGGTTTCTCTTTCTCACCCACCTCGGTGCAATCTCTGATAAAATGGTCTAGGGATCCACACTTGAAACATGCTTTCTCGTTTGCTCGACACTCCTTGAGATGACGTCTGCCACACTGCGGATATTCTGGCCTACTTGGTCGAGCGTTGCCAACACTAGCAACCGAAGTGGTCTGAGCTTTAGATCCCGAGTACTGTTTACCCTTACCTCTATTTGAAAACCCAGCCGAAGTGGCTGATCGGGTAGTAAACTCTCTTGATTTCTTGGATGAGGATTGGAATGATTTTCCCAAATGTCTCTTCCTCGAGTCACGAGACTCGAGTTCAACTCTTCTTTTCTCTTTGACCAGTTTTTCGGCTTTACAGGCTCTATTTACCAGCACCACAAATTGTTTTAGCTCGAGGACACCAACAAACAAACGAACATATTCATTTAATCCGTCCTCGAACCTTTTGCACATAAAGGCTTCTGTCGATACGCACTCCTGAGCGTATTTACTAAGTCTCACAGGTTCACGCTCATATTCGGTCACCGTCATTCGACCTTACTTTAGCTCTAAAAATTCCTTTCTTTTCTGGTCAACGAACCTTTGACTAATATACTTCTTCTGGAACTCCTATTGGAAGAATTTCTAGTTAACTCTCTCTCTTGGTACCACTGACACAAGGGTGTTCCACCACTGATAGGCCGAATCTCTCAAGAGAGATACCACACACTTTACGCACTCTTCAGGTGTGCGTGGCAACTCGTGAATACTCTGATGGTATTCTCAAGCCAGAATTCTGCCCTCTTTAGATCATCATCTTTACTAGCCCGAAATTCCTCAGCTCCTTGTTTCCAAATTTTGTCAACCGAAGGCCTTTCTCTTCTTACTACCTCTACCATTTGGGGAGCTACAGAGGTATGATGAGGAATAGGTGGGGGTGGAGGGGGTTGAGCATGAGGATTTGCTCGAATATACTCAGTGTACCAGTTGCTCATCAAATGGAGAACCCTGACCAAAGTCTCGGGTCTACTCTCTACTGGCGCGGTCCCTTGCGTGGGAGCCGGTGAATTACTTGCAGCATCATCGGCTGCAGCTCGATCGAGATCCAATTACTATATAAAAACATAATTCAAAACGTCAGGAGTCGTCACACTATCATTATGTAAATACTTAAACATATGGCATGTATAGCTAGACTCATGCTCACGCTACATTAGTCCGAGAATCGACTAAATCGTAGCTCTGATACCACTAAATGTAACACCCCTTACCAGTATTCAACACTTGAACCGGGTACGAGGCATTATCGCAATTAACTTGCTCCAACAAACATTTTAATCCATAAAAATTTCATTCCAAATTAAAACTTTTCATTTGAGACCTTAATGTCCTTATTATAGGTCTACGAGACCCTAAACTTGTACTCAGAATGATTCAGGACCAAACTGGAAACTTTGCGACATTTAGAAAAATTTGACACAAAACAGGGCCACACGTCCGTGTGAATTGGGACACGCCCGTGTGGGCAGGCCGTGTAACACGCCCATGTCCCTAGTCCGTGTGGATTTTGTTTTTCATTTTTAACCTACAGGGGTTTTCACGCGGCCTAACACACGCCCGTGTCCCTCGCACGACCATGACACGCCCCTGTCCTTTCCCGTGTGTGAAAACCTTGACATTCTGTTTATGACATCATCATCTCAATAAGTTCACATAGCCAAGCCACACGCCCGTGTCCTTAGACCGTGTGTCAAATTAAATTTCTAATTTCAGGTGTAGACTTCACACGCCCCAGGCACATGCCCGTGTCTTAGGCCGCGTCTCCCACACAGTTGAGACACACGGCCGTGTCTCAGCCCGTGTGTTTACTACTGAGTATTCTGACTTGCCAAACTACCATACATGGGAACACAAGATCTATCAACATGCCCATAGGGCTGACCATATATCACACATGGCCTAGACACACGCCCGTGTGTCTACCCGTGTGGACAATTGTAAGGCTATCTACCATGCCAATTGCCACCCTACAAGGCAACCACACTTATACCAATTCAACTCAACATACATCATGACCATGAAGCACTTTTAAGAACCCAAAATCAAGATATCCACACAAGCATGCACTTCATGAACTTCTTCATCGTTGAATATATAAACTTGTCAAGTATTGGCCAATTTCCAATGGCCATCTACAAAATGAATTGAATAACATTAATAGCCACACAATCGCTAACAAATATTACATAACACAAATAACCAAGTTCCTATACATGCCATACTCAAAATAAATCAAACTATGCTATACCAAGAGAAGTTGATAGTGTGATTACGAACTCCGACGTCCCACGATCCCCGAGTTAGCTTGGTGATACTACAAAGAAAAGGGAAATGAGAGAGGTAAGCATGAAGCTTAGTAAGTTTGCATGAAATAAATAGCAACAATGAGCCTCATAATGTCATCCATCCATTGCATTGAATAAAAACACTAAGTCTCAATCACATTGCCATAACTTACTCATGCTTACTCTTACCAAAAACATGTCATGTCACATATCGTAAACATTTCTCGCGAATTACTCACATGTACCTGTATCACTTTATCACATAGCTTTAGCACTAAATTCATCTCAAATATAAGCTTAACTATTTATCTCTATGAATCACTTAGAATACACGAGGATACACAATCATCATCATACAATACACATAAACACGACGCCAATGCCATATCCGAGACATGGTCTTACTAGGATTCACAGTCTTATACGGGATCTCAGATCAATGTCGATGCTATATCCCAGATATGGTATTATACGATTCTCATATTTGGTGTTGATGCCATATCCCAGATATGGTCTTATAAGGGATCTCAATTTGGTGCCGAGGCCATGTCCCAGACATGGTCTTATATGGGACCTTACCAATCTCATGTCTCGATGATGATATCCTCTCACTTCTTAAAGTCCAATCGAGACTTCAATATCATAAATTTTCATCATTTTCTCAATCAACATCATTACTCAATTTCATAGAAATAATATACAACATCACTAATATCAAACATTTTAAAACTTAATAACATGATGTTGAATTTATTACACACAAACTTACCTCGATACCCAAAATAGGCCAATTTTCTGATCTAGTCCGAAACCTTATATTTTCCTCGGTCAAAATTAATTTCTCGTTCTTCTTGATGTATAATAGAAAATTAGCTCATTTAATTACCACTTTAATCAATACATTTCAATAATCATACTTTGGCAAAATTACCATTTTACCCTTAGATTTCCATAAAATGATGATTTTACCCCTAGGCTCGTAAATCAATTGTAATCAAATTTCTTTCTTTAACGAGCCTAGCTGAACATTTATTACTCTTATAGCAACTTCCAATACTCATTATTTCACACAATTACCACCTATTTTACAACCTTTACAAAAAAGGTCCTCTTAGGTGTTTTCATGGAAACACCTTTCACAAAAGTTGTTTATCTAACAACTAAGACTCATTTTCTTCCATAAAAATGCAGCAAACAACATAAATGCTCACATGGAAAAACCCTAAACTTTCAACCATTTTGCAAAATAGTCCCCTCTTTAGCTAGCTTAAGCTTTAGGGGTTCCAAAAGTACAAAAATCATCAAAAATAATCATCAAGATGACTTACTAGTGAAGGTGAGGAGTTGCTAAAAATTTTCAAACTTTCATGGCTGTTTTTCTTGGGAAAAATCGATGGAGAGAAAGATGAGAAAAGATGATATCTTTTCTTCTCCCTATTTTCTCTTATTTTATTCATTTATCACCTAACACTACCAAACTTGGACTAAATTGAGCTTCTTGTCCCCATATGGCCGGCCTGTAACAACCCGATTTAGGGGCTAATCGAAACAGTGGTTTCAGAACCACTAATCAGAGGTCATAGAAAATTATTTCAATGAAATTTAATGAGTTATAGCATGATTATATAGGTGCATGAGAATTTTGGCGCTTTAATTTTAGCGATTGCATGCTTAATTGCGAAAAATGACTAAATCGCATAAAGTTCAAAAGTTCTATTTTACAAGCTAGAGGTTCCAAATAGCTATAGAATTTTAATTGGAGGCCCTTAATGTGCAATTAGGCCTTCCTAAGGGTGATGGCAGGCCAAGGGGACAGGAGTTTTAAAATTGGTCAATGTTTGGTGACATTAGGTGACTAAATGAATAAAATAAGATAAAATAGAAAAAAAAGGCTATCGTCTTTTTCATTTTTTTTTCTTCTTCCACCGGAAATATCATCAAGAGAGGGGTTTAGAAGCTTGAAAACTTTCTGCCACTTCAATCCTTACAAATCAAGAAGAACGAGGAATTAACCTCGACCGAGGAAAAGGCAAGGTATCGAACTAGACCGACAAATTAGCCTATTTTGAAATCGAGGTAAGTTTGAGTCCAATAAATTCAACATCATGTTATTAAGTTTCTAAATGTTTGATATTAGTGATGTTGTATAATATTTCTATGAATTTGAGTAATGATGTTGAATGAGAAAATGATGTGAATTGTGATGTGGAAGTCCCGATTGGACTTTAATAAATGAGAGAATAATATCATCGAAACTTGAGATGGGTAAGGTCCCGTATAAGACCATGTCTAGGACATGGCCTCGGCACCGAATTGAGATATGGAATTGACAATCGATATGAGATCCCGTCTAAGACCATATTTAGCATATGGCATCAACATCTAGAGGTGACTCCATGTAAGACCATATCTGGGATATGGCATTGGCGTCATATTTATGTGAATGATGACAATTATGTATTTTCGAGTATCCCCAAGTGATTTAATGGGTAAATAGCTAAGTTTATATTAGAGATGAGATTAGTGCTAAAGCTATGTGATGAAGTGATACAGGTACATGTGAGTAATTCACGAGAAATGTTTACGATATGAGACATTATATGAAATTTGTAAGAGTAAGCATGTGTAAGTTATGGCAATGTGTTTAAGACTTTGTGTTTTATTCAGTGCCATGAATGGATGACATTATGAGCCTTATGTTGCTATTTATTTCATGTAAACTTACTAAGCTTTATGCTTACCCCTCTCATTTCCCTTTTCCTTGTAGTATTGCCTAGCTAGCTTGGGAATTCGTGGAACATCAGAGTTCAGAAATCACACTATCAACTTCTCTTGGTATAGCAAAGTTAGATTTATTTTCAGTATGCCATGTATAGGATTTGGTTATTTTGTTATGTCATATTTGTTAGCCAAGGTGTTGGCTATTAATGTTATTCAAATCATTTTGTAAATGGTCATTGGAATTTGACCAATTCTTGACAAGTTTATATATTCAATGATGACGAAAGTCATGAAGTGTATGCTTGTGTGGATGTCTTAATTATGAGTTCCTAGAAGTGCCTTGTGGACATGATAGATGTTGAGTTGAATGAGTATAAGTATGGTTTCTATGTTGAGTGACATTTGGCTTGGTAAACAGCCTTACAAATGTCCATAAGGGTAGACACACGGGCGTGTGTCTAGGCCGTGTATGAAACACGATCAGCCCCATGGGCGTGTTGAGAGGCCGTGTGTCTCAACCGTGTGGGGGATACAACCTAAGACACGAGCATGTGCCCAGGTCGTGTGGAGTCTACACCTAAAATTAAGAATTTAATTTGACACATGGACTAAGGACACGGGTGTGTGCCTTGGCCGTGTGACCTTATTGGGATGATGATGTCATAAGCAGACTGTCAAGGTTTTCACTCACGGGCTATGGACACAGGTGTATGTCAGACTGTGTGAAAACCCTTGTAGGTTTGAATTGGAAAATAAATGCACACGGTTGTGGAACATGGGCATGTGATATGCCACACGGGTGCGTCCCACCCTCCACACGGGCGTGTGGCCCTGTTTTGTGTCAAAATTTATTAAGTGTTCAAAAGTTTCCAATTTGGTCCTGAATCATTTCGAGTGCAAGTTTAGGGTCTCGTAAACCTATAATAAGGACATTATGGTCTTGAAAGAAAATTTTTAATTTGGAGTGAAGTTCTTAAGGATCGATATTGTATGATTGAGAAAGTTAAGTACAGTAATGCCTTGTACCCAGTTTAGGTGTCAAATATGGGTAAGGTGTGTTACATTTAGTGGCATCAAAGCTATGATTTAGTCGATTCTCGGACTAACATAGCGTAAGTATGAGTTTAGCTATACATGCCATACGTATGAGTATTTACATAATGATAGTATGATGACTCTTGATGATTTGAATCGTGTTTTTATATAGTAAATGGATCTTGATCGAGCTGCACTCGATGATGCTGCAAGTAATCCGTCAGCTCCCGTGCAAGGGACCACGCCAGTAGAGAGTAGACCCAAGAATTTGGACAAGTCAGTATGTATGCCCTGTTTTACCATGACTTGGACGAATGTGTGTGTCCGAGGTCGTGTGAGGCACACGGCCTACCCACACGGGCATGTGACATCTGCAGTTTTGAAAAATCTTTAAAATTTTTGAAAATTTTTGTATGTGTTTGGTTTGGTCCCAACCTCTTTCTAACAAGTGTTTAAGGTCTCGTAGACCTCATTAAAGAACTATATGTTTATATTTTGATATGTTTCAACAATGATCGACTTTGTGTTGTAAAATGATTATAAATGTTTCGGATTGATCGGTAATGCTTCTTAGCCCTATACCGGCGACAGTTATGGGTTAGAGGTGTTACATTTTATTGGTATCAGAGCTACGATTTAGTCGATTCTAGGACTAACGTAGCGCATGTGAGTCTAGCTATACATGCCATATATATAATTGCGATAGTGTGATGAATCCTGACAGTTAAAAATGTGTTTTCATATAGTAAATAGATTCCGATTGAGTAGTTGCTGATGATGTTGAGAGCAATGTGCCTGCTCCCGCTCAAGAGACAGCGCCAGCCGAATCTAGGCCGATTGCCAGTAGCCAAGAGGGAGAGGCTAAGCAAGCCTTCTTTCGAATGATGAGTGAGTGGTTTTCAGAGTTCGTTAGAATGAATCCGGCTACTTAACAACCTCCAACCCCACAAGTGTCTGTTGTGACAAGTTGTAGATCCGATCTTATTGAATAAGCCTCCTGTAGATAAAATTCGAAAGTATGGGGCCGAAGAGTTTAGAGCCACAGTCGATGATGATGCCGAGCGAGCTGAGTTTTGGCTCGAGAATACAGTCCGAGTGTTTGATAAGATGCCATTGACTCCTAATGAATGCATTAAATATGTTGTTTCCTTGTTGAGAGATACAACATATAATTGGTGGAAAACGTTGATATCCATGGTTCCGAGAGAGAGAATCACCTAGGATTTCTTTCAAGTTGAATTCCAAAAGAAGTATATCAGACAACGATTCATAGATCAAAAACATAAAGAGTCTTAGAGCTGAAATAGGGACGTATGTCAGTTACGGAGTTTGAACTGGAGTTTGTGAGATTAAGTCAGTATGCACGAGAATGTGTTTCGGCTGAAGCTACTATGTGTAAATGTTTCATTGAAGGGCTGAATGAAGACATTAAATTGCTGGTTGGAATACTTGACTTGAATGAATTTGTTGTGTTAGTTGACAGAACCTGCAAAGCCAAGGAGCTTAACAAAGAAAAGAAGAAAGCAGATTCTGAAGCTAGAGATGAAAGAAAAAGATCAATGAGTAAGTCGTTTCAACCTTCAACGAAGAGATTCAAAGATGCAAGCAATCACTCAAATGTTTCGTTTGGATAATCGGGTAGAGATCGTGTGAAACAAAGTGTTGGTCCAAGAACTCAAATTCCGATTGAATCAAGTGTTGGAAGTGTTAAAAGTAACAAGCCTGAGTGTATACAGTGTGAGAGACGACATGTTGGAGAATGTTGAGGCAAGTATAATAATAGAGTTTGTTATAAATGTGGATCACTAGATCATTTCATTCAAGATTGCCCAGAGTTAGCGGAGAAAGACAATGTTCAAAGTGCGAGACCGAGTAATATGACGGCTAGAGGTAGACCACCCAGAAACACCGGAAATGTGATTGGAAGTGAAAGAGGGACTACTGATACAGTTGTGAGATCTGAAGCGAGAGCACCTGCTCGAGCCTATGCTATTCGCGCTTGTGAAGAAGCGTCATCTCCAGACGTTATTACTGGTACTTTTACTCTATTTGATACTGATGTGATTGCATTGATAGATCTAGGATCTACTCATTCCTATGTGCGTATGAATTTAGTATTGAGTAAGACTCTACTTGTTGAGTCTACTAAATTCGTGATTAGAGTATCAAACCCCTTAGGCAAGTGTGTTCTGGTTGAAAAAGTATGCAAGAACTGTCCGTTGATGTATCGGAATAATTTTTTTTCCAGATAATTTGATGCTGCTACCATTCGATGAATTTGATATAATTCTGTGTATGGATCGGCTCACTTTGCATAATTCTATTATGAATTGTAAACGGAAGAGTATTAATTTGAAAAGTCAGAATGGTGAGATAGTTCTAATTGAATCTAGTGATTTGAATGGGTAACCGACTGTTATATCTTCGATTAAAGCTTTGAATTATGTGAAAAAGAGTTGCGAAGCTTATCTTGCGTATGTAATAGATACAAAAGTGACTGAAAAGAAAATTAAATCTGTACCTGTGGTATGTGACTTTCCAGATGTGTTTCCTGAAGAACTACCGAGATTACCTCTGATACGGGAAGTCGAGTTTGGTATTGATTTAGTGATGGGAACGACTCCTATCTTGATAGCTCCGTATAGAATGGCACCAACAGAGTTGAAAGAGTTGAAGTCATAGTTGCAAGAGTTGTCAAATAGAGGATTTGCACGACCGAGTTTCTCACCCTGTGGTGCTCCTGTGTTGTTTGTGAAAAAGAAAGATAGTACTATGAGGATGTGTATTGATTACCGATAGTTGAACAAAGTGACGATAAAGAAAAAATATCATTTGCCACATATTGATGATTTGTTTGATCAGCTGAAAGGAGCTATAGTGTTTTCTAAGATAGATTTTAGATCGGGCTATTATTAGTTGAGAGTTAAAAGAATCAGATGTACCGAAGACTACTTTCAGAATGACGTATGGACATTATGAATTCTTAGTTATGCCTTTCGGACTAACGAATGCTCCTACAATGTTTATGGATTTGATGAATCAGATATTCAGACCGTATTTGGATCGATTTGTCGTAGTTTTTGTTGATGACATTCTGATTTATTCTTGTGATGAGACGCAACATGCCGATCATTTGAGAATTGTGTTACAGACTTTGCGTGAAAAGCAATTGTATGCGAAGTTTAGCAAATGTGAGTTTTGGTTACATGAGGTTAGTTTTTTGGGGCATATCGTGTCAGCTACGGGAATACAAGTTGATCCAAATAAGATTTTAGCTATTTTAGAATGGAAACCTCCGAGAAATGTGTCTGAAGTCTACAGTTTTCTGGGACTAGCGGGATATTATAGACGGTTTGTGAAAGGATTCTCGATGATTGCGACTCCGTTGACAAAATTACTACAGAAGGATGTTAAATTTGAGTGGTCAGAAAAGTGTCAACAGAGTTTTGAATAGTTGAAAGCATTGTTGACTGAAGCACCAGTGTTAGTTCAGCCAGAGTCGGGTAAAGAATTCATAGTTTACAGTGATGCATTGTTGAATGGTTTGGGCTGTGTCCTAATGCAAGAGGGCAAAGTTATAGCTTATGCTTTGAGATAGTTAAAGCAGAATAAAAAGAACTATCCAACACATGATCTTGAATTAGCTGCGATTGTATTTGCATTGAAGATTTGGCATCATTACCTATTTGGTGAGAAATGTCACATTTATACTGATCACAAGAGTTTGAAATATCTGATGACTCAAAAAGAATTAAATTTGAGACAGTGGAGATGGTTAGAATTACTAAAAGACTATGAATTAGTAATTGATTATCATCTGCGTAAAGCTAACGTTGTTGCTGATGCTTTGAGCCGAAAGTCTATATGTGCTTTGCGAGCAATGAGTACTCAGATAGATCTATGTGATGATGGTTTGGTTTTGGCTGAGTTGAAAGTGAGGTCGATGTTTATACGTTAGATTTGTGATGCCTAGAAAAGTGAAGATGAGATGAAGACAAAATGAGCTCAATGTGGTTTGAATTCTGATTTAGAATTTCGAGTTGATAAAGATGATTGTTTGAGATTCAGAAATCAAATTTGTGTTCTAAGGAATTTAGAGTTGATTCAGTTAATTTTGAACGAAGCTCACAATAGTCGTTTGGCTGTTCATCCAGAGAGTATAAAAATGTATAACGATCTAAAACAGTTTTATTGGTGGCATGGTATGAAACGGGATATCTCAAAATTTGTTTCGAGATGCTTGGTTTGTCAGCAAGTTAAAGCTAAACATCATGTTCCATCCGGTTTATTACAACCGATTGTGATTCCTGGGTGGAAATGAGAGAGAATCACAATGGACTTTGTGTCGGGATTACCTTTATCTCGGGGAAAGAAAGATGCAATATGGGTGATAGTTGACAGATTGACGAAATCAGCTTATTTTGTTCTGATGAGAACAAATTATTCACTTGATAAGTTAGCCAAATTGTATATTGTTAAGATTGTGAGATTGCACGAGGTGCCACTATCTATTGTATTTGATAGTGATCCGAGATTTACCTCACGGTTTTGGAAGAAATTGCAAGAGGCTTTAGGCACAAAGTTGCATTTCAGTACTACATTTCATCCACAAACGGATGGACAATCCGAGCGGATCATTCAGATTCTTGAAGATATGTTGAGATGCTGCATTCTTGAGTTTGAAAGTACATGGGAAAAGCATTTACCGTTGATTGAGTTTGCGTACAATAATAGTTTTCAATCTAGTATTACAATGGCACCATATGAGGCTCTTTACGGTCGAAAATGCCGAACTCCATTGTATTGGACTGACCTGAGTGAAAATCAGATTCACGGGATTGATTTAATAAAAGAGACTGAACAGAAAGTAAAAGTGATTCGTGACAGCTTGAAAGCAGTGCCAGATCGTCAGAAGTCTTATGCAGACTAGAAACAAAAAGATATCGAATTTGAGGTTGGTGACAAAGTGTTTTTGAAAGTGTCTCCGTGGAAGAAAATACTTCGATTTGGCTGAAAAGGCAAGCTAAGTCTGAGTTTCATCGGCCCGTATGAGATTATTGAACGAATTGGGCCAGTTGCTTATAGATTGCTGTTGCCACCTGAATTAGAGAACATTCATAATGTATTTCACGTATCGATGCTTCGATGATAAAGATCTGATCCATCGCATGTAATTGCTCCTACTGAGGTTGAGATTCAATCAGATTTGTCATATAGTGAAGAACTGATTCGAATTCTGACACGTGAGATCAAATAGTTGAGATAAAAAAGAATTTCCTTAGTGAAAGTTTTGTGGCACAAACACCGAGTTGAAGAGGCTACGTAGGAGCCTGAAGATGTTATAAGAGAGCAATATCAGAACCTATTCACTGGTAAGATTTTCGGGGATGAAAATCCCTAAGGAGGGAGAGTTGTAATAGCCCAGTTTAGGCCCTAGTCAGAACAATGGTTTCGAGACCACAAATTCGAGGTCAGAAAAGTATTTTAATATTATTTTTTTGTGTGTTTATAGTATGTGATTGAGTATGTGTGAAAATTCTGTGTGAAAATTTTATCGATTGTGTGCTTAATTTAAAAAAAGGACTTAATCGCATAAAACGTAAAAGTTGTGTGCTGATTGTTAAAGTGCTTATTTGGCATGGCTTTCTAAATGGGAAGTCCTTACGTTGTTAATAAACCTTTAAAAGAATGGATGGACAAAAATGGGCTAAGTTAGTGGAATTTTAAATGTTATATATTAAGGGTAAAATAGTAATTAGTATATTAATGCTAATATAATTAAAACAAAATATTTGATGGCCATTTTTATCATCCTATTCCACTGAAATTGAAAGAAAAAATCAAGGGTTTGAGTTTTTAACATTCGGCCATAGTCTAAGCTTTAATCGGGTATGTGTTTTTAATCCGTTTTTGAGAATTTCTACGTTTTTGTGATTGTTGTTTTGTGCTCTAGCTAGCCCATGCTTTAATTTTAGAATTTGATGGTGATTTTGAGATATGCCATTGATGAATGTTTGAGCTTTGTGATAGTTGATGATGAAATATGAAAGCTATGTGAAATATTAACATATTTTGTCTTTGAAATTTTGGTATTGAGTAATTTAGGCTAAATTGTGAAAATAAGAAATTGGAGGACTAAAATGTGAAATAAATGAAATGTGTGGGCTTGTATGGACATAAGGGGAATTCGGCAAGGCATGGGTGAAATGAAATTATGTGTATTTGATGATTTTATGAAATAGGGACTAAAGTGTCGAAATGTGAAAATGTGAGGGTTATTTTGTAAAATGCCCTAAATATGTGTGTTTGGAATAAATTGGATGATTTGGTGATTGAATGAGCTAAATTTGGATATGTATAGATCAAGAAAAGAGGGATTTGGATTGAGATCGAGGCAAAGATAAAGTGCTCGATTAATCGACCCATTTTGTTACTTCGAAGTCCGAGGTAAGTTCGGATATAATATGTGTTGTTAAATTATGTTTAAGTGCTATGAAATGAATAATTATGTGATTATTGGATTAGAAATACTTTGTGTGGAATTGAGGTAGGTGGCACTAAGTGTGCGTAAATAGAAATGAGATAGAGATGATTAGCATTGTGTGTGCGAAATAATAGAAGCTTCGACTTATTGATTGGCACTATGTGTGCGATACCGAGATAAATTCGGTTTAAAGTAAAGGCACTAAGTGTGCAATAATATTTAAGCTTCGGCTATGAATTTGGCACTAAGTGTGCGAATAAATCAAACGAATAATGAAGGTTGGTCGAAATGAAGTATTGAGCATTGAATAGCATGAGTGATTAGTAACTAAGTGTTGGCTAAGGTACGTACGGAATCTATGTGGTTGATGAAATCGTAAATGGATTTATGGATAGTTAAGTGAGCATATTAGCTATGGATGATATGGTATACGTATTTGTGAGTTGATCTATGTGATGGATTATCTTTGTATATTGTAATTGTATTATTGAACTAAATGTATTATATTACGAAATTACTAAGCTCTTAAGCTTACTGTGTGAAGTTTTCTCTGTTTTACAGTGTGTTCAAAGCTAGCTCAGATCTGGGGATCGTCAGCGACTCAATCACACTATTGGCTATCTACTTTGGTACTTTTGAAAGATGTATATATTTGGTATATGGCATGTATAGGCTAGAAGTTATGGTATTTTTTGAAATGCTTGGACCTTGCCATGTGATATGACTTGGAAGTTGACTGATGTTGGTTCTTATATGTAGGCTATGAAAATGATGAATGTGGTATAAAATAATGAGGATGGAAATGGTATATTTTATGCTTGAATTGGTTGATGAGAATGATGGTTTAAATGTGAACTTGTGGTATGGATTAAATGAAGTTTGGTTAACATGATTTGAATGTGTGGGTGATAATTTAGATTGACTTGTTAAGATGAATTTTTATAGGAAGATGAATGTTAATGTTGAGTGATTAAATGGTGTAAGTATTGGTATGTTTGAAAACCATTTGATGTGTGGAAGTGAACTGGTTTGTGCTTGTAAGTGTGACCTTAAGAGTGGGTCGCAAATTGGCCTTGCAAATGGCCTATAATTGCCCACACGGTTGAGCACACGGGCGTGTGGCTCGACTGCATCCATTAAAATTGTAATTTGATTCAAGTCAGACTCAACCACAGGCTGGACACACGGGCGTGCGACTGGCCGTGGGGTGCAAGTCAGTGTCGACCACGGGCGAGGCATATGGCCGTGTCTCAGGCTGTGTGGACAAGTCAGTATGTATGCCCTATTTTGCCACGGCTTGGACAAACGGGCGTGTCCGAGGCCGTGTACGGGCGTGTGACATATGCAGTTTTGAAAAATCTTTAAAATTTTTGAAAATCTTCGTATGTATTCGGTTTGGTCCCGACCATTTTCTAACACGTGTTTAAGGTCTTGTAGACCTCATTAAGGGACTATATGTTTATATTTTGATATGTTTCAATGATGATCGACTTTGTGTTGTAAAATGATTGTAAATGTTTCGGATTGATCGGTAATGCTTCTTAGCCCTAGACCGACGACGGTTATAGGTTAGGGGTGTTACAGAGGCATTACCGCACTTAACTTGCTTAATCAAACAATATTAATCCTTAAGAACTTTAATCCAAAATTTAAAACTTTTCATTAGGGACCATAATGTCCTTACTATAGGTCTACGTCACCCTAAACTTACACCAGGAACGATTCGGGATCAAATTGGAAATTTTTGAACACTTAGAAAAATTTGACATAAAACAGGGCTACACGCCCGTGTGAAAGGTGGGACACGCCCGTGTGGCATATCACATGCCCGTGTAGATTTATTTTTCAATTCGAACCTACAGAGGTTTTCACACGGCTAGACACACGCCCATGTCCATAGCCCGTGTCCCCCATACGGCCATGACACGCCCGTATCTTCGCCCGTGTGTAAAAACCTTGAGATTCTATTTGTCATGTCATCATCTCAATAAGGTCACACGGCCAAGGCACATGCCCGTGTCCTTAGATCGTGTGTCGAATTAAATTCCTAATTGCAGGTGCAGACTTCACACGACCTGGGCACATGCCCGTGTCTTAGGCCGTGTCTCCCACATGGTCGAGACACATTGCCGTGTCTCTGTCCATGTGTTTACTACTGAGCATACTGACTTGTCAACCTAGCATGCATGGGGACACACAGTCTCTCAACGCGCCATGGGGCTGACCCTGTGTCACACACGGCATAGACACACGCCTATGTGTTTACCCGTGTGGACAACTGTAAGGCTCTCTACCAAGCCATTTGGCACCCTACAAGCAACCACACTTATACCAAATCAATTCAACCTATATCATGACCATAAGGCACTTCCAAGAACCCAAAATCAAGTCATCCACACAAACATGCACTTCATGAATTTCATTTTCATTTATAAATGTGAACTTGTCAAGTATTGGCCAATTTCCAATGCCCATTTACAAAATGAATTGAACATCATTAATAGCCAACACCCTGGCTAACAAATATGACACAACAAAATAACCAAGCCCTATACATGCCATACTCAAAATAAGTCTAACTTTGCTATAACAAGAAGAAGTTGATAGTGTGGTTTCCGAACTTTGACATTCCACAAATTCCCGAGGTAGCTTGGCAATACTACAAGGAAAAGGGAAATGAGAGGGGTAAGCATAAAGCTTAGTAAGTTTGCATGAAATAAATAACAACATAAGGCTCATAATGTCATCCATCCATGGCATTGAATAAAACACAAAGTCTTAGGCACATTGCCATAACTTACTCATGCTTACTCTTATCAATTACATATCATATCACATATCGTAAACTTTTCTCGTGAATTACTCACATGTACCTGTATCACTTCATCACACAACTTTAGCACTAATCTCATCTCTATTACAAGCTTAACTATTACCCCATTGAATCACTTGGGATACTCGAAGATACATAATCATCATTATTTACATAAATACGACGCCAATGCCATATCCCAGATATGGTCTTACATGGGGTCACCTATAGATGCCGATGCCATATCCCCGATATGGTCTTATACGGGATCTCATATCGATTGTCGATGCCATATCCCAGATATGGTCTCATAAGATTGTCAAATACGATGCCGATGCCAGATTTCAGATATGGTCTTATACGGGATCTCAATTCAGTGTCGAGGCCATATCCCAAATATGGTCTTATACGGGACCTTACCCTTGTCAAGTCTTGATGATATTATTCTCTCATTTACTAAAGTCCAACTGGGACTTCCACATCACAATTCTCATCAATTTCTCATTCAACATCATTACTCAAAATCAAAGAAATATTATACAACATCACTAATATCAATCATTTAGAAACTTAATAACATGATGTTGAATTTATTGCACACAAACTTACCTCGATTTCAAAATAGGCCAATTTGCCGATCTAGTCCGATACCTTGCCCTTTCCTCGGTCAAGGTTAATCCCTCGTTCATCTTGATCTATAATAGCAATTTAGCTCATTTAATTATCACATTAACCAATGCATTTCAAAAATCATACTTTGGCAAAATTACCATTTTGCCTTAGACTTTCACAAAATGATAATTTTACCCCTAGGCTCGTAAATCAATTCTAATCAAATTTCTTCTTTTAATGAGCCTAGGTGGACATTTATTTCTGTTATAACAACCCTTAATACTCATTATTTCACACATTTAACACCTATTCTATAACCTTTGCAAAGAGGTCCTCTTAGGTGTTTTTATGGAAACACCTTTCATAAAAGTTGTTTATCTAACAACTAAGACTCATTTTCTTCCATAAAAATGCAGCAAACAACATAATTACTCACATGGAAAAACTCTAAACTTTCAACCATTTTGCAAAACAGTCCCCTCTTTAGCTTGCTGAAATTTTGAGCTCTCAAACCCCTTAGTTTACTGTTAATTTTCGGGGGAGGAGAAGAGAAGAAAAGATGATATCTTTTCGTTCTGTATTTTATGATTAAAAACCAATTTAGTCACCAAGTTTTCACCTAACCAATTGACAGAGTCTTTTCTTTGTCCCTATGGCTGGCCAACTCCCTAAACAAGGCCTAATTGCACATTAGGGACCTCCAATTAATATTCCTTAGCTATTTGACACCTTTAGCTTGAAAAATAGAACTTTCACATTTTTTGCGATTTAGTCATTTTTCGCAATTAAGCATGCAATTGCTAAAATTAAAGTACCAAAATTCTCATGCACCTATATAATCATGCTATAACACACAAATTAATATAAAAATAATTTTCTTCAACCTCAGATTAGTGGTCCTGAATCCAATGTTCTGACTAGCCCCTAAATCGGGCTGTTATAATTCTCCCCCTCTTAAGGATTTTTGTCCCCGAAAATCTTATCAGTGAAAAGGTTGGGGTATTGGTTTCTCATAGACTCTTCGGGCTCCCATGTAGCCTCTTCTACCCCGTGTCTTTTCCATAGTACTTTCACAAGAGATATACTTTTGTTTCTCAACTGTTTGACTTCTCGTGCCAAAATCTTAACCGGCTCTTCCCCATAAGTCATGTCCGGTCAGATTTCTACCTCTGATGGTACAATCACATGCGAAGGGTCTGATCGGTAGCGACGTAACATAGATACGTGGAAGACATCATGAATCTTTTCCAACCCCGATGGCAAAGCCAAACGATAAGCTACCGGCCCTATCCTTTTGATAATCTCATAAGGTTCGATAAAATGCAAACTCAATTTGCCTTTCTGGCCAAATCTGAGGACTTTTATCCATGGTGATACTTTCAGAAACACTCTATCTCTGACTTGATACTCGATCTCTTTCCGTTTCAAATCAGCGTATGACTTTTGTCTATCTAAGGCAGCTTTTAAATAATCGTGTATCACCTTTAATTTCTCTTCAGTTTCTTTGACTAAATCGACCTCGTGAATCTGATTCTCAACCTCGTGAATCTGATTCTCTCTGCATTCAGTCCAAGACAAGGGCATTCGGCACTTATGCCCATACAATGCCTCATAAGGTGACATCTTCAAACTCGACTGAAAGCTGTTATTGTAGGCGAATTCCACCAACGGTAAGTATTTTTCCCAATTACCTTGGAATTCCAAAACACAAGACCGAAGCATGTCTTCAAGTATTTGAATTACTCTCTTCGATTGCCTGTCGGTTTTATGGATGGAAAGCTGTACTAAAGCTCAATTTTGTGCCTAAAGCCTCTTGCAACTTTTTCCAAAATCGTGACGTAAATCTCGAATCTCTATTCAAAATAATCGATAACAGTACTCCGTGAAGTCTTACTATTTCTGTCACATACAAATCCGCCAACTTATCAAGCGAGTAGTCAACCCGTACTGGTATAAAATGGGCTGACTTCGTGAGTCTATTGACCACGACCCATATGGTATCTTTCTTTTTCAGAGTCAACGGTAAACCTGTCACGACGTCCATAGTAATATGGTCCCATTTCCACTCAGGAACCATAATAGGCTGAAGTAGACCCGAAGGTACTTGATGTTCAGCCTTCACTTGTTGAAAAATTAGGCAATACAAACTCAGAAATGTCTTTCTTCATACTCAGCCACCAATACCACTTCTTCAAGTCATTATACATACCCGTGCTGCCTGGATGTACAGACAAACATCCACTATGTGCTTCGTGCAAAATCTTTCGAATAAGTTCATCACCTCTGGGTACACAGACCCTATCTCGAAACATCAAACATCCATCAGGATTTATCAAAAAATTTGACTCAACATTTGACTCATATTGAACTCTTGTAGCCTGCAAATCATTGTTGCCTTTCTGAGCTTTACAAATCTCTTGGAGAAACATTGGTTTAGCCCTCAACTCGACTAGATAGAACCATCATCTGAAAAAGCTATCCGTGTATTCATGACTCTCAGTGCAAACAAGGATTTCCTACTTAAGGTATCAGCGACGACGTTCGCTTTTCTCAGATGGTAGTCTATTACTAACTCGTAATCTTTTATCAATTCTAACCATCTCCGTTGCCTGAGGTTCAGCTCCTTTTCAGTCATCAAGTACTTTAAGCTCTTATGATCAGTGGACAACCGACATTTCTCTCCATACAAATGGTGTCTCCAAATCTTTAATGCAAATACAATTGCATCTAACTCCAAATTGTGGGTCGGGTAGTTCTTCTCGTGTGACTTTAATTGTCTAGAGGCATATGCTATCACTTTGCCTTTTTGCATGAGTACACAACCCAGTCCATTCAAGGATGCATCGCTGTGGACTACAAATTTCTTTCCCGGCTCAGGTTGCACTAAAACAGGAGCCTCAGTCAACAATGCCTTTAGTTTCTCAAAACTCTGATGGCATTTTTCTGTCCAATCAAACTTCACATCTTTTTTAAATAGTCTCATCATCGGAGTAGCTATCATGGAAAACCCCTTGAAAAAACGTCTATAGTACCCAGCTAGGCCAATAAAACTCCTCACCTCGATTACATTCCTTGGCGATTTCCATTCAACAATCGCTAAAATCTTACTCGGGTCGAGTCTAATTCCATCTCTCGAGACAATTTGCCCCAAAAATCCAACTTCCTTAAGCCAAAATTCACTTTTACTAAACTTGACATATAATTGTTTATCTCTCAAAATTTGTAGAACCGTTCTCAAATGCTCGGGATGCTCGTTCTCATCCCGAGAGTAGATCAATATATCATCGATAAAGACTACAACAAATTTATCCAAATATGGCCGAAAGATACGGTTCATCAAATCCAAAAAAACTGCAGGGGCATTGGTTAAACCGAAAGGCATGACAAAAAATTCATAGTGTCCATACCTTGTCCGAAATGTAGTTTTCGGCACATCTGAGTCCTTGACTCTCAACTGATAATATCCAGACCTCAAGTCTATCTTGGAAAACACCGTGGCTCCCTTCAATTGATCAAACAAATCATCAATTCTTGGCAACGGGTACTTGTTCTTCACAGTTACCTTATTGAGTTGCTGATAATCTATACATAACCTCATGGAACCATCTTTCTTTTTCACAAATAAAATGGGAGCACCCCACGAAGAATAACTCGGTCTTGCGAAGCCTTTATTCGTTAACTCTTGAAACTGTGCCTTCAAGTCTTTTAGTTCGGTTGGAGCCATTCTGTATGGAGCAATAGAATTGGGGGCAGTACCAGGAGTTAACTCAATCCCAAATTCAATCTCTCTAACCGGAGGTAACCCTAGCAATTCCTCTGTGAAAACATCTGGATACTCACATACTATGGGTACTGATTCAATTCTTAACTCTGTCTCCCTAGCATTCATCACAAAAGCAAGGTATGCTTCGCACCACTTTCTTAGATATTTCTGAGTCGACAAGGAAGATATCACTACTGGCAATCTGTCTAGCCCATCTGATTCAACACGAATGAGATCCCCACTTTCACATTTCAACTCAATAAACTTCCTTCCACAATTCACTATCACATCATGAGCAGTTAACCAATCCATCCCAAGGATGACATCGAATTCATCAAATGGCAAAAACATGAGATTAGCCAGAAAATAATGACCCCTAATTATCAAAGGGCAACCTTTGCATACTCTATCGAACCATACACATTTGCCTAGGGGATTTGACACTCTTATCACAAATTCAGTAGACTCTACAGGCATGTTCATGCTAGAGACTAATTTCATGCAAATATATGAGTGGGTAGATCTCGGATCAATTAAAGCTATAACATATGTATCATAGAGAGAAAATGTACCCGTGATCACATTGGGGGAGGACGCCTCTTGGCGAGCACGAATGACATATGTTCTCGCCGGTGCTCTACCCTCAGCTCTTGCAGTCTGCTCCTAGATATGTTCTTACTACTCATTTCATTTCTTGGGTTTCTCTGTGGCCTTCCTCTAACAGTACTTCCCGGTCTTGCATTCTGAGGTTTCTCCTTCTAACCTGCCTCGAGGCAATCTCTGATAAAATGGTCTAAGGATCCACACTTCAAAAAAGCTTTTTTGTTTGCTCGACACTCCCCAGAATTATGTCTGCCACACTGCAGACATTTCGGTCATTCGATCAAGCGTTGCCAACACTAGCAACCGAGGTGGTCTAAGCTTTAGACCTGGGGACTGTCTACCCTTACTTTTGTTTGAAAACCCAGCTGAGGTAGTTGATCGAGTAGTAAATTCTCTTGATTTCTTAGATGAAGATTGAAATGACTTGCATAACAGTCTTTTCCTCGAGTCGCGAGACTCGATTTCAGTGCTTCTTTTCTCTTTATCCAGTTCTTCAGCCTTACAAGCTCTATCCACTAACACAACAAATTCTTTCAGTTCTAGAACACCAACAAATAAATGGATATCCTCATTTATCCCATCCTCGAACCTTTGGTACATAATGGCTTCTGTCAATACGCACTCTCGAGCGTATTTGCTGAGCCTTATGAACTCATGCTCATATTCAGTCACCGTCATTCGACCTTGCTTGATCTTCAAGAACTCTTTTCTTCTCTGGTCAATGAAACTTTGACTAATATACTACTTCCGGAACTCCTCTTGGAAGAATTCCCAGTTAACTCTCTCCCTTGGTACCACCGACACAAGGGTGTTCCACCACTGATAGGCCGAATCTTTCAAGAGAGATACCACACACTTTATGCACTTTTCAGGTGTGCATGACAACTCGTCGAATACTTTGATGGTATTCTCAAGCTAGAATTCCACCCTCTCCGGATCATCATCTTTACTAGCCCGAAATTCCTCAGCTCCTTGTTTCCAGATTTTGTCAACTAGAGGCCTTTCTCTTCTTACTACCTCTACCATTTGGGGAGCTACAGGGGTAGCTTGAGGAATAGGGGGGGTGGAGGGGGTTGAGCATGAGGATTTGCTCGTATATACTCTGTGTACCAGTTGCTCATCATATGGAGAAAGGCTTCTCGAGCCTCTTCTCCCTGACCCAAAGTCTTGAGTTTACTCTCTACTGGCGCGGTCCCTTGCATGGGAGCCAGCACATTATATGCAGCATCATTGGCTGTAGCTCGATCGGAATCCATTTACTATATAAAAAAATAATTCAAAACGTCAGGAGTCGTCACACTATCATTATGTAAATACTCATAAGTATGGCATGTATAGCTAGACTCATACTCATGCTATGTTAATTCGAGAATCGACAAAACCGTAGCTTTGATACCACTAAATGTAACACCCCTTACCCGTATTTGACACTTGAACGGGGTACGAGGCATTACCGTACTTAACTTGCTCAATCAAACAATATTAATCCTTAATAACTTTATTCCAAAAATTAAAACTTTTCATTCGAGACCATAATGTCCTTACTATAGGTCTACGTAACCCTAAACTTACACCAGAAATGATTCGGGATCAAATTGGAAAATTTTGAACACTAAGAAAAATTTGACATAAAACAGGGCCACACGCCTGTGTGAAAGGTGGGACACTCCCGTGTGGCATATCACATGCCCGTGTGGATTTATTTTTCAGTTTCAACCTACAGGGGTTTACACACGCCTATGTCCATAGCCCGTGTCCCTCATACGGCAATGGCACGCCCGTATCTTCACCCGTGTGTAAAAAGCTTGACATTTTATTTAATATGTCATCATCTCAATAAGATCACAAGGCCAAGGCACATGCCCGTGTCCTTAGACCGTGTGTCGAATTAAATTCCTAATTTCAGGTGCAGACTTCACATGGCCTGGGCACATGCTTGTGTCTTAGGTCGTGTCTCTCACATGGTCGAGACACATGGCCGTGTCTCTGTCCCTGTGTTTACTACTGAGCATACTGACTTGTCAACCTAGCATGCATGGGGACACACAGTCTCTCAATGCGCCCATGGGGCTGACCGTGTGTCACACACGGCATAGACACACACCTGCGTGTCTACCCGTGTGGACAATTGTAAGGCTCTCTACCAAGCCATTTGCCACCCTACAAGCAACCACACTTATACCAAATCAATTCAACCTATATCATGACCATAAGGCACTTCTAAGAACCCAAAATCAAGTCATCCACACAAACATGCACTTTATGAATTTCATCTGCATTTATAAATGTGAACTTGTCAAGTATTGACCAATTTCCAATGACCATTTACAAAATGAATTGAACATCATTAATAGCCAACACCTTGGCTAACAAATATGACATAACAAAATAACCAAGTCCTATACATGCCACACTCAAAATAAGTCTAACTTTGCTATACCAAGAAGAAGTTGATAGTGTGGTTTCCGAACTCCGACATTCCACAAATTCCCGAGCTAGCTTGGCAATACTACAAGGAAAAGGGAAATGAGAGGGGTAAGCATAAAGCTTAGTAAGTTTGCATGAAATTAATAACAACATATGGCTTATAATGTCATCTATCCATGGCATTGAATAAAACACAAAGTCTTAGGCACATTGCCATAACTTACCCATGCTTACTCATACCAATTACATATCATATCACATATCGTAAACTTTTCTCGTGAATTACTCACATGTACCTGTATCACTTCATCACACAACTTTAACCCTAATCTCATATCTATTACAAGCTTAACTATTACCCCATTGATTCACTTGGGATACGAAGATATATAATTATCATCATTTCCATAAATACGATGCCAATGCCATATCCCAGATATGGTCTTACATGGGGTCACCTCTAGATGCTGATGCCATATCCCCGATATGGTCTTAGACGGGATCTCATGTCGATTGTCAATGCCATATCCCAGATATGGTCTTATACGATTCTCATATTCGATACTGATGCGATATCCCAGATATGGTCTTATACAGGATCTCAACTCAGTGCCGAGGCCATATCCCAAATATGGTCTTATACGGGACCTTACCCTTGTCAAGTCTTGATGATATTATTCTCCCATTTATTAAAGTCCAACCGGGACTTCCACATCACAATTCTCATCATTTTCTCATTCAACATCATTACTCAAAATCATAGAAATATTATACAACATCACTAATATCAATCATTTAGAAACTTAATAACATGATGTTGAATTTATTGCACACAAACTTACCTCGATTTCAAAATAGGCCAATTTGCCAATCTAGTCAATACCTTGCCCTTTCCTCGGTCAGGGTTAATCATTCGTTCTTCTTGATCTGTAATAGCAATTTAGCTCATTTAATTATCACATTAATCAATGCATTTCAAAAATCATACTTTGGCAAAATTACGATTTTGCCCTTAGACTTTCACAAAATGACAATTTTACCCCTAGGCTCGTAAATTAATTCTAATAAAATTTCTTCCTTTAATGAGCCTAGGTGAACATTTATTTCTCTTATAACAACCCCTAATACTCATTATTTCACACATTTAACACCTATTCTATAACCTTTGCAAAGAGGTCCTTTTAGGTGTTTTCATGGAAACACCTTCCATAAAAGTTGTTTATCTAACAACTAAGACTCATTTTCTTCCATAAAAATGCAGCAAACAACATAATTAATCACATGAAAAAACTCTAAACTTTCAACCATTTTGCAAAATAGTCCCCTCTTTAGCTAGCTTAAGCTTTAGGGGTTCCAAAAGTACAAATATCATCAATGAAGGACACCAAAATCACTTACTTGCAAGGAGAGAAGCTTGCTAAAATTTTGACCTCTCAAACCCCTTAGTTTGCTGTTAATTTTTGGTGGAGGAGAAGAGATGAAAAGAGGATATCTTTTCTTTCTTTATTTTATGATTAAAAATCAATTTAGTCACCAAATTTTCACCTAACCAATTGACAAAGTCTTTTCTTTATCCCTATGCCCAGCCACCACCCTAAACATGGCGTAATTGCACATTAGGGACCTCCAATTAATATTCCTTAGCTATTTGTGTAACACCCTTAACCCGTACCTGTCGCCGGATTAGGGTTATAAGGCATTACCAAACTAAACTCAATTCCGAATAGACGTTCAATTGAATTCAACACAGGCAAATGGGAACTCTACTAATTCATATAACATCATGATCTATTAAATTAAATAAGGTACAACGAATTTTATTTCTGGAACTTAATACATACAAATGTCTGCATAATATGACTTAAACTTTCATGACGTATATAAATATATATATATATATATATATCTATACCATATCCCAACCAATGTCATTTTATAACATATACCAGACATAATTCAAAACGGATGTAACATAATCTAATTTTCATTCAAGCTACTATGATACATATAAATATGCATATTAACCCAACCGAACCATTATTACTATTTTAACAGCGATTACATATGCAAGCAAACCAAAGTCACATCTTGACCGAACATTCAATTTCACCTTTCAATTTAATACGTAACTAACCAACCAAGAAACACTTATACTTTTCTTACCATTAACAATTGGATCTATAAAGTCAACTTTCATATACATGTCTCATTATAAGATCATAAATATCACATAACCAAGTTCACTTAAACATAACTTCATTTTTATTACTAAACACATCAAGCATACATTATTTACCATATTGCCGAAACACATGTCTAACTCAACTAGTATTCATAAAGCATGTTATACAAGTAGCTCATAAGTTCACCTTGATCAAGACCAAACACACAACATAACTGCAACAACCATGTTTGGCATATGACAACCCAAGGTCAAGTTTTTTTTCAAAACCGAACACATAACAACTATATCATATATTCACATTTCATACCTAATTTAAACTACAACCGAATATAAACATCCATTAGCATTTTGAACAAACCATTATACCAAAACATATAAGTGAAGCTTAACCAAAAGAGATAGCCATTTTCGCAAGGCTATATTTATATACAAGATTAAATACCATTGGTTTTACAACTTAGTCTAGCCTATACATGCCTTTCGAATCAAAACTAAGTTTATGAGTACCAAAAGAGTTGATAGTGTGGTTGACTTCTCCGATGATCCTCTGAGCCCGTAACTTGACCAAAATCTGTAAAACAGCACAATAAACACACACGGAATAAGCTTACTAGCTTAGTAAATCTCAAGCAAATATTAACATAATAATCATACACTTAAACATTTTAATCTTCGGGCTTCTGGCATTGAATATAAACATTTCAATATGTGAATTATACCTAGCCGAATACTAGAAATACCCATGACCTAAATATTAACACTTTATTACCATGAACATATACATCATCAATTCATATAACTATCATATTTATTCGTATATTCCAAGTCAAATGAACACATCATAGATATCGATCTCATATTCCTATTTGTACACATATGCAAACACTTCCAAACTATTTTACCATTAATCTTTCCATTTATAACCGAATCTTCAAAGTAATATATATATATATATATATATCAATTTCACATATATATAATGTTCATACCCATCAATGATAAGCTCAATATCACAAAATAAAATACTTATTGAATCATCCACTTCATCACATCATACTTAACTAAAACGATAATAAACTAACTTACTTCATTCCTTACTAATATAGTAGGCTAACTCTTACCTGAGCTTCTAGCACATAGCATTCAATATCTCTCACCTTGTTTGATTCACGGATTCTCCGTTTGTAGCATGTCACCGGCATTAAGCCTGCTAGGCATTAAAGCCCGAATTACACACCGGCATTGAGCCTGCTAGACCAGAGGTTGAAGATTTAAACACCGGCATTTAGCCTGCTAGGCAATAAGCCCGATTATATTCACTGGCACAAGGCCTGCTAGGCATTAAGCCCGATATAGGTCACCGGCACAAGGCCTGCTAGGCATTAAACCTGAATGTCAATATAGTTAACCATTCCATACACATTTCTTAATGCCACAACCACATGTATCACTTATTTTTCATAATTCTATCACATATCATTTTCAAGTAAACTTATTCACATTACATAAATAAAACCAACTCAACATTATACAATTCACATTCGGCAACTACATATATACATTCCCAACATTTCAATTTTCAATATTTATTAGAGTACGTAGGTAATTTCCGACATATAACTGCTTAAAGACTTACCTCGACTATCGACGGACAACGTAGACCAGCTATTTGATAACATTTGCCTTTCCCCGATCCAAATTCGTTTTTCTTTGTTCTTGATCTAAACACATTAAAATTTAGCTTATTCAAGCACATTTCATCTCAATTTAGTCCCAAAACACATAAATGGGCAATTTACCATTTTACCCCTAATGTTTCACACTTTAACAAATTAGTCCAATTTGTACAAAACACAAAATACACCTAATTTGGTTATACATATCAAGGGCCGAATGTTCCATATACCTATACAAATGCATACATTTCATTTATCTTGCAATTGAACCCTTCCAAAAATTTATTCTTTTCAATTTAGTCCTAAATGCTCAAATTTACCAAAATTTCCAATTCAAAACTTGTTAATTTATATCATAACTTTTAAATAAAATCATCAAACATCAAAAATCATAAGAACATGTCAATGGTCGAACATCATTCATGTGTTTATATCAAAATTTCAGCATGGGTCAGCTAATACTCTAAGCAACGATCTCAAAACGTAAAAATTAACAAAAACCGAGCTAAAATTCATACCTAATTAAGCTTGATATATGCCGAACTTAACTTGGCTTTTCTTACTTCTTCAATTGCATGCATTCGGCCAAGAGAAAGATGAAACAAACATGCTTATTTTTGTGTTTTAATTAACATATATATTAAGTAATTATTTGATTACTAAATTAACCTTTATACTTTAATATAAAAACAATAATACTAAGGTTAATCTTGGTATATGCCGTCCACTAACTCTTAAGATGGGCTAATTGCCCTTTTAATACCCCATATAAAAAAAGCCATAATCAATTTAGCACATTCTACTATAGTTTGCAACTTTTACATTTTACGCGATTAAGCCCTTTTGTCTAATTAAACACACAAACGATCAAATTTTCATACGAAACTTTCACACATCATAAATCACATATAATTAGCACAAAATATAATATTTAAAAAAAATTTGGACTCGAATTCGTGGTCCCGAAACCACCGTTCCGATTAGGGTCAAATTCAGACTGTTACAACTCTCCCCTCTTAGGGATTTTCGTCCTCGAAAATCTTACCGTTAAACAAAGTCTGATATTGTTGCCTCATTGAATCCTCAGGCTCCCACGTAGCCTCTTCTACTCCGTGTCGATTCCATAATACTTTCACTAAAGGAATTTTCTTGTTTCTCAACTCTTTCATTTCCCGAGCTAAAATTCAGATTGGTTCCTCCTCATACTTCATATCGGATCAGATTTCAATTTCGGATGGAGGAATCACATGTGATGGGTCTGACCGATATCTACGGAGCATCGAAACATGGAACACATTGTGTATCTTTTCTAATTCAGATGGCAACTTCAGTGTATAAGCAACAGGCCCGATACGTTCGATAATCTCTTACGGTCCGATGAATCTCAGACTTAGCTTGCCTTTTCGACCAAATCGAAGTACTTTCTTCCACGGTGAAACTTTCAAAAATACTCGATCTCCGATATGAAAATCAATGTCTTTACGTTTCAAATCAACATAGGACTTTTGACGATTCGAGGCAGCTTTCAAACTATCTCTGATTATAGCCACTTTCTGTTTAGTCTCTTTAATCAAATCAACCCTGTATATTTTGTTTTCACTGAGCTCGGTCCAATACAACGGTGTACGACACTTGCGGCCATAAAGAGCCTCGTATGGTGCCATTTTGATACTAGATTGAAAACTGTTATTATAAGCAAATTCAATCAAACGTAAGTATCTTTCCCACGTACCTTCAAACTCAAGGACGCAACATCTCAACATGTCTTCAAGTATCTGAATGGTTCGTTCAGACTGACCGTCAGTCTGCGGATGGAAGGCTGTGCTAAAGTGGAGTTTAGTACCTAAAGCATCTTGCAACTTCTTCCAAAAGCGCGATGTGAATCTCGGGTCTCTGTCTAAAACAATGGAACTCGGCATACCATGTAATCTCACAATTTGAGATACATACAGCTCCGCAAGTTTATCAAGCGAATAGTCCGTACGAACTGGAACAAAATGAGCTGATTTAGTCAGTCTATCCACTATAACCCAGACTGCATCTTTCTTGCTCGGTGTCGTAGGCAAACCGGATACAAAATCCATAGTAATTCTATCCCATTTCCATTCAGGTATCATGATCAGCTGAAGTAACCCAGAAAGCACTTGATGCTCGGCTTTTACTTGCTGACAAGTTAAACACTTTGAAACAAATTCAGACATATCCCGTTTCATGCCAGGCCACCAATAGAACTATTTCAAATCATTATACATTTTCGTGCTACCCGGATGTACCGACAATCGACTATTATGAGCCTTGTTCAAAATCGTCTGAATCAAATCCAAATTCCTCGGAACATATATTCAGCCTTTGAAGTTCAAACAATCATTTTCATCAATCCGAAACTCTGACTCTGCATCATTTCCACACTGAGCTCGTCTAGCAATCATATCTTTATCAACTTTCTGTGCATCACAAATTTGCTGAATAAACAACGGTCTTGCCTTCAACTCGGCTATGATCGAACCATCACCAGACATAACCATAAGTGAGTTCAACGCACGAAGAGCAAACAATGATTTTCGACTTAAGGCATCCGCAACAACGTTGGCTTTCCGCGGATGGTAATCAATCACCAATTCATAATCTTTCAACAGCTCTAACCATCTGCGTTGTCTCAAGTTCAGGTCTTTCTGAGTCATCAAATACTTCAGACTTTTGTGATCCGAATAAACATGACATTTCTCACTGAATAAGTAATGACGCCAAATTTTCAACGCGAAAACAATGGCTGCTAATTCCAAATCATGAGCCGGATAATTTCTTTCATGAGGCTTCAACTGTCTAGAAGCATAGGCTACTACTTTGCCTTCTTGCATTAAGACGCAACCCAAACCATTCAAAGAAGCATCACTGTACACAAAAAATTCTTTACCCAATTCAGGCTGAATTAATACTGGAGCTTCGGTCAAAAGAGCTTTCAACTGATCAAAACGTTTCTGACATTTTTCCGTCCACTCGAACTTGACATCTTTCTGTAGTAGCTTTGTCATAGGTGTGGCTATCATAGAAAAACCTTTCACGAATTGTCTGTAGTATCCAGCAAGTCCCAGAAAGCTTCGAATTTCAGAAACATTCTTTGGTGCCTTCCAATCAAGTATAGCCGATATTTTGTTCGGATCAACCCGAATGCCTGACGCTGAAACAACATGACCCAAGAAACTGACTTCATTCATCCAAAACTCACACTTACTAAACTTTGCATACAACTGTTGATCTCGTAAAGTTTGTAGCACCAATCTCAAATGCCCAGCATGTTCGATTTCATCTCTGGAGTATATCAGGATATCATCTATAAATACTACCACAAACCGATCCAAATACTGTCTGAAAATCCGATTCATCAAATCCATAAAAACAACAGGTGCATTAGTAAGTCCAAAAGGCATAACCAAGAACTCAAAATGTCTGTATCTCATTCGAAATGCAGTCTTTGGCACATCGAAATCTCTGACTCGCAACTGATAATAACCCGATCTCAAATCTATCTTTGAAAACACTGAAGCCCCTTTCAACTGGTCAAACAAGTCATCGATTCGAAGCAACGGGTATTTATTCTTTATTTTCACTTTATTTAGCTGTCGATAATCAATACACATTTGTACAGTCCCATCTTTCTTTTTCACAAATAGAACTGGTGCACTCCAAGAAGAGAAACTCGGTCGTGCAAAGCCCCTATCTGTCAACTCTTGCAACTGTACTTTCAACTCTTTCAACTCAGTAGGTGCCATCCGATACGGTGCTATTGAAATCGGAGTCGTCCCCAATACTAATTCAATGCCAAACTCAATCTCTCAAACAGGTGGTAAACCCGGTAATTCTTCAGGAAACACATCTAGGTATTCACACACAACTGGTACGGATTCAATCTGCTTTTCAGACACTTTATTATCCAACACATAGGCCAAGTAAGCTTCACATCCTTTTCTCACATACTTACGAGCTAACATCGAGGATACTACTGCCAGTAATCCATTCAGGTCATTAGATTCAATCCGGATGATCTTACCACTCTGACGTCTCAAATCAATAATCTTTCTTTTGCAATTCACCACAGCATCATGTAAAGTTAACCAGTCCATTCCCAAAATTATGTCGAACTCGTCGAACATTAAATCAGCTGGAAAGCAGGAATCCTGAATCATCAACGGGCAACTTTTACACACTTTATCAACAAGTACACATCGGCCCGAGGGGTTGGACACACAGATCACAAACTCAGTAGACTCAATAGGTACAGTCTTACTGGATACTAAAGTTTCACACACATATGAATGAGTCGAACCAGGATCAATCAATGCAATCACAGTAGTATCATAAAGAGTGAAAGTACCAGTGATAACATCTGGGGAAGAAGCATCCTCTCTGGCACGTATAGCATAAGCTCTAGCTGGTGCACGAGCCTCCGATCGAACTGCAGTGTCTTTAGTTCCTTTCTGACTGCCACTTACATTTCCCGAATGCCTAGGTGGTCTGCCTCGCCCTGACACATTACTCGATCTGATATTCTGGGCCGTATTTTGCTCGGCTAACATCGGGCACTCTCTGATAAAATGATATGACGATCCACATTTAAAGCATGACCAATCACGGAATCTACAACTCCCAGAATTCCATTTACCACAATGCTTGTATTCAACCCGATTTTGCTGAGCATTACCAACACTGGCCATCGAAGTAGCTCGGGAACCCAATGGAGGTTGATCTCGTCTAGACATGTCTGAAGTAGCTTTATGTCAGCCAAAGTCATCTTTGAACTTTTTAGATACAGAATGGAAAATCTTACTCAATGAGCTTTTACGAGTGTCTCTACCTTCCATTTCAGCCTTTCTTTTCTCTTTTCCAAGCTCTTCAGCTTTGCAAGCTCGTTCAACAAGTACCACGAACTCTTTGATTTCAAGTATGCCAACTAGCAACTTTATATCTTCATTCAAACCGTCTTCGAATCTTTTGCACATAATGGCTTTAGTTGATACACACTCTCGGGCATATCGGCTCAATCTGACAAACTTCCGCTCATACTCAGACACAGTCATTCGACCCTGTTTCAGTTCTAGGAATTCTTTTCATTTCTGATCGATGAATCTCTGACTGATATATTTCTTACGGAACTCGATCTGGAAGAAATCCCAAGTCACTTTTTCTTTCGGAACCACTGATACTAGTGTATTCCACCAGTGATATGCAGTGTCCCGTAGTAAACATATAGCACACTTCAGGCATTCATCTGGAGTACAGGATAGCTCATCAAATACCAGAATAGTGTTATCAAGCCACATCTCAGCTCGCTCTACATCATCATCATCATTAGCTTTGAATTATTTGGCCCCATATTTACTAATTTTATCAACAGGAGCCTACTAGATCTCATCGGATCTATCATCGGAGGTGCTGAAGGTACTGGATTTGGAATATTCAGGGGTGGAGGTTGTTGTACAGTCGGGTTAGTCTGAATAAATTGGGTAAACCATTTATTCATCATCTGGTAGAAGGCTTGCTTAGCCTCCCCCTCATGGCTACCCGAGACAGGTCGAGAGTCTACCGGCGTTGACCTACGTGCGCTATCAGGCGCTACACTCTCTACATCATCTGCTACGGCTCTGTCAGGATCCATTTACTATATAAAACATAGTTTGAAATGTCAGAAGTCACCACACTATCGTATATATAATAAAGGCATGTATAGCTAGACTCTCACGCGCAACGGTAGTCCTAGAATCGACTAAACCGTAAGTTCTGATACCAAACAAATGTAACACCCCTAACCCGTACCCGTCACCGGATTAGGGTTATGAGGCATTACCAAACTAAACACAATTCCGAATAGACGTTCAATTGAATTCAACACAGGTAAATGGGAACTCTACTAATTCATATAACATCATGATCTATTAAATTAAATAAGGTACAACGAATTTTATTTCTGGAACTTAATATATACAAATGTCTGCATAATATGACTTAAAATTTCATGACATATATATAAATATATATATATTTATATCATATCCCAACCAATGTCATTTTATAACATATACCAGACATAATTCAAAACTCATGTAACATAATTTGATTTTCATTCAAGCTACTATGATACATATACATATGCATATTAACCCAACCGAACCATTATTACTATTTTAACAACAATTATATATGCAAGCATACCAAAGTCACATCTTGACCGAACATTCAATCACCTTTCAATTTAATACGTAACTAACCAACCAAGAAACACTTATACTTTTCTTACCATTAACAATTGGATCTATAAAGTCAACTTTCATATACATGTCTCATTTTAAGATCATAAATATCACATAACCAAGTTCATTTAAACATAACTTCATTTATTATTACTAAACACATCAAGCATACATTATCTACCATATTGCCAAAACACATGTCTAACTCAACTAGTATTCATAAAGCATGTTATACAAGTAGCTCATAAGTTCACCTTCAAGACCAAACACACAACATAACCGCAACAACCCTGTTTGGCGTATGACAACCCAAGGTTAAGTTTTTTTTCAAAACCAAACACATAACAACTATATCATATATTCACATTTCATACCTAATTTAAACTACAACCGAATATAAACGTCTATTAGCATTTTGAACAAACCATTATACCAAAACATATAAGTGAAGCTTAACCAAAAGAAATAGCCATTTTCGCAAGGCTATATTTATATACAAGATTAAATACCATTGGTTTTACAACTTAGTCTAGCCTATACATGCCTTTCGAATCAAAACTAAGTTTACGAGTACCAAAAGAGTTGATAGTGTGGTTGACTTCTCTGATGATCCTCTGAGCCCGTAGCTTGACCAAAATCTATAAAACAGCACAATAAACACACACGGAATAAGCTTACTAGCTTAGTAAATCTCAAGCAAATATTAACATAATAATCATACACTTAAACATTTTAATCTTCGGGCTTATGGCATTGAATATAAAACATTTCAATATGTGAATTATACCTAGCCGAATACTAGAAATACCCATGACCTAAATATTAACACTTTATTACCATGAACATATACATCATCAATTCATATAACTATCATATTTATTCGTATATTCCAAGTCAAATGAACACATCATATATATCGATCTCATATTCCTATTTGTACACATATGCAAACACTTCCAAACTCTTTTACCATTAATCTTTCCATTTATAACCGAATCTTCAAAGTAATATATATATATATATATATATATATCTCAATTTCACATATATATAATGTTCATACCCATCAATGATAAGCTCAATATCACAAAATAAAATACTTATTGAATTATCCACTTCATCACATCATACTTAACTAAAACGATAATAAACTAACTTACTTCATTCCTTACTAATATAGTAGGCTAACTCTTACCTGAGCTTTTAGCACATAGCATTCAATATCTCTCACCTTATTTGATTCACGGATTCTCCGTTTATAGCATATCACCGGCATTAAGCCTGCTAGGCATTAAAGCCCGAATTACACACCAGCATTGAGCCTGCTAGACCAGAGGTTTGAGATTTAAACACCGGCATTTAGCCTGCTAGGCAATAAGCCCGATTATATTCACCGGCACAAGGCCTGCTAGGCATTAAGCCCGATATAGGTCACCGGCACAAGGCCTGCTAGGCATTAAACCCTAATGTCAATATAGTTAACCATTCCATACACATTTCTTAATGCCACAACCACATGTGTCACTTATTTTTCATAATTCTATCACATATCATTTTCAAGTAAACTTATTCACATTACATAAATAAAACCAACTCAACATTATACAATTCACATTCGGCAACTTCATATATACATTCCCAACATTTCAATTTTCAATATTTATTAGAGTACGTAGGTAATTTCCGACATATAACTGCTTAAAGACTTACCTCGACTATCGACGGACAACGTAGACCAGCTATTTGATAACCTTCACCTTTCCCCGATCCAAATTTGTTTTTCTTTGTTCTTGATCTAAACACATTAAAATTTAGCTTATTCAAGCACATTTCATCTCAATTTAGTCCCAAAACACATAAATGGGCAATTTACCATTTTACCCTAATGTTTCACACTTTAACAAATTAGTCCAATTTGTACAAAACACAAAATACACCTAATTTGGTTATACATATCAAGGGCCGAATGTTCCATATACCTATACAAATGCATACATTTCATTTATCTTGCAATTGAACCCTTCCAAAAATTTATTCTTTTCAATTTAGTCCTAAATGCTCAAATTTACCAAAATTTCCAATTCAAAACTTGTTAATCTATATCATAACTTTTAAATAAAATCATCAATCATAAAAAATCATAAGAACATGTCAATGGCCAAACATCATTCATGTGTTTATATCAAAATTTCAGCATGGGTCAGCTAATACTCTAAGCAACGATCTCAAAAACGTAAAAATTAACAAAAATCGAGCTAAAATTCATACCTAATTAAGCTTGATATATGCCGAACTTAACTTGGATTTTCTCACTTCTTCAATTGCATGCATTCGGCCAAGAGAAAGATGAAACAAACATGCTTATTTTTGTGTTTTAATTAACATATATATTAAGTAATTATTTGATTACTAAATTAACCTTTATACTTTAATATAAAAACAATAATACTAAGGTTAATCTTGGTATATGCCATCCACTAACTCTTAAGATGGGCTAATTGCCCTTTTAATACCCCATATTAAAAAAGCCATAATCAATTTAGCACATTTTACTATAGTTTGCAACTTTTACATTTTACGCGATTAAGTCCTTTTGTCTAATTAAACACACAAACGATCAAATTTTCATACGAAACTTTCACACATCATAAATCACATATAATTAGCAAAAAATATAATATTTAAAAAACTTTTTGGACTCGGATTCGTGGTCCCAAAACCACCGTTCCGATTAGGGTCAAATTCGGACTGTTACAACTTGACACCTTTAGCTTGAAAAATAAAACTTTCACATTTTTAGGATTTAGTCCTTTTTTGCATTTAAGCATGCAATTGCTAAAATTAAAGCACCATAATTCTCATGCACCTATATAATAATGCTACAACACATAAATTAATATAAAAATAATTTTCTTCAACCTCAGATTAGTGGTCCCGAAACCACTATTCTGACTAGCCCCTAAATCGGGCTGTTACATGAGGCACACGACTGTGTCTTAGCTCATGTTCAAATAAATGTAGCTACTGATGTAATAACCCATTTTTAGTCAAATCAAAACAGTGGTTTTGGAACCACAAATTCATAGTCAAAATATTTATTTTATTATTATTTTAATGATTACAGCATGATTGAGTGATTGTGTGAAATTTTCGTTAAGAAATTTTATCATTTGAATGGTCTATTTGATAAAAAGGACTAAATCGCGTAAAGTGTAAAATGCATGTTCTATTAGTTACATGTGTCTATTAGCTATGGAACATTAAAGTTAAGGTTCTTAAGTTGAAATTAGACCATTTTAATTATGAGTGGACAATTATGGGTATATATTAAGTGATTTTAAAGGTTATATAGGTAATTTATGAATTAAAGATAAAAGAAGTAAAATAAAATAAAATTTCCACCCATTATCTTCATCTTCAACAAAAATTTTTCTAAGGAACCACCATTGTTAGGGCTTTGATGGTTCGACCAAGTCCTTGTGTGCATGTAAGTCTATTTTGACTCGGTTTTTAATGATTTTTATGTTTTTGAGATCGTTGCTAATAGGTCTAGCTAGCCCAGGGACTATTTTGCAAAAATCTTAAAGATTTTGAGTATTTCCATTGATGAATAAACATGTGTTTTGATGTTTGATAATAGATTGTGAATGGTTGATGTGAATGTACAAGTTTTGTTAAGTGATTTTTTAGAAAATGCAAAATAGGGATTAAATTATGAAAATGTGTGGTTAAAATGTAAAATAAATGGAAAATATGTGCTGCTAGCGGCATAATGGTAATTCGGTTAGCATGAGTTTATTTTGAATTTCATTAATTTGTGATTTTATGAAATAAGGACTAAATTGTGAAAAATGAGAAAGTTTAGGGGCAAATGTGTAAAATAGCCCTAATGTATAAATTGGACTAAATTGAATAAATGGATGATTAAATGAGCTAAATTTAATATTATATAGATTAAGAAAAGCAGAATACAGACTTAGATCGAGGAAAGAACGAGATATCAGGTTAGTCGATTGTGTTGTCATTTTCACATCCGACGTAAGTTCACATGTAATAAGCATTGTTATAATTATGATTTAAATGCTTTGATATTGCATAAATTGTAAATACGAGACTACAGTCATGTTTGAGGACAATTCGGCTATGAATGGCACTTAGTGTGCGATTTGAGATAGCTTTGGCTATGTATGGCACTTAGTGTGCGATTCGAGATAGCTTCGGCTATGTATGGCACTTAGTGTGCGAGATTAAAATAGCTTCGACTATGTATTGCCACTTAGTGTGTGAAAATTGGGTATTCGCCACTATTTCTTTTGGGTATAAGTTTGTTATGGGTTAGGTTAGGTATGTATATGAATCATTCGGGCTTAAAATTGAAGAAGTTATGAAGTTTGCATATAAGCATTTGATTAAGCATGTGGAATGTTTGTTAGTATTTATGAATTACAAGTTAACAAGTTCAAATTGATGATTTGTGTATTTATGATTAGTTGAGTTTATTTCATACGAGCGTTTTAAGCTATAAAGCTTACTTTGTTCGTTTTCCCCATGTTTTGTAGTGTTATCAAAGCTAGCTTGCATTCGAGGATTGTTGGAGATTGTTTCACACTATCCACCTTTCACTCGGTACCTATTAACTTAGTATTTTAAGTATATGGCATGTATAGGGACTATGGTCATGTTGGTTATGTTTTGGTAGTGAGTTTTTCCATTTGAGATGGCTTGTAAATGTATATGTTTTGGTTTGTGTATATAGCAATGAAAGTTGGCTTGTTTTGGTGTGTTTGAACCATGTGTACATATATATAAATATATAGCTTATGTTGTGAGTTCATGAATAGGAATATGTGGCTTGTATATTATATAAATTGTGAAGGTTATTTGGTTGATATTGGAGTAGTTATATGCTTATGATCTTGATGCATAATGATGTATGTTTTGAAGTGCATAACTAGTTGAATGGTAAATGTGAAGTTTGGTATAAATGGTATGATATATTTTGTGATTAGTGTGCATAGAGAATGGGGATAGTGAATGTATATGAGTTAATCTTGAATTGGATGGTTATAATGTCATATTTTGCTATGTTGTGGTGCCATTTGGGTTGATGTAGGTACATTTAAATTTTGGTGGCAAATTGGCTTGGTAAATAACCTATTTTTGTCCACACAGGCAGAGACACGAGCGTGTGTCTCAGCCATGTGTGACACACGGTCATGCTACACGATCGTGTGTCTCCTTGTAACACCCCAAACCCGGACAAGACACCACGTCCGAATCTGGTATGTTACGGGGAAAAACGTTTTTGAAAGATCAGATTTATCGTTTAAAAAGCGGGGTGAAAACATAGTGTATTTGAAGAAAATTTAAGTAGGCTTGTTTGCAATTAAATGGTGTACTCGAAACCCGAATAATTCGAAAACTTAGCCAGAATGTGTAGTTAAAACGAGTTTATACCATTTAAACCTCATTAGTTTCTTAGTGATACATAAAACACTTTTAAGCTTAGGAGAACTACAAGTTTGAATTGAAAACCATTTGTATTTGTTTATCATAAAGACTTAGTGTGATACCCGATGGTATAGTTTAAAACACATTGCGCTATAGTTTTGGAAACACTATCTTTCCAAATTTTAGTAAAATTTATACCAACTTATTTTGTTAAGGCATATTAAAATTTAATTAAAACATAAACAACTTAAACCATAAATTAAAGGCCTTTTACAAAACTAAATTAAAACCCAAATAAAAGTAAATAAACCAGAGTACCCAAATTATAGAGTCTGAGTAAAAACTTTATTCAGCATGGCATAAGCACCTCGAGTCCATCCCGGCTCCAAGTCCGCATCTACGAGTCACCTGAAATGTCAAAGGAGAGGGTGAGTCGAGTGACTCAGTGTGTAAATCCCGTTCCCGAGGAAACAACATGCTAACACACATCATACATAGCAACATAATTAATGCAACCCGGTCCTAACCATCCATATCGCCTTTCCTACCCCGTGTGGTACCAAACCACTGGTGGTGCCAAACCACTGGTGACATATAGTCACAATGTGTTACCAAAACACTGGTGTCCCAAAGACACAATATCCGTCAATGTGGTACCAAACCACTGGTATCCCAAAGACACAATTGTGCTACCAAAGCACTGGTGACCGAAGTCACAAATCCAACGATGATGGGGCCAACCCATCGTGTGATACCAAATCACTAGCAGACGATCCCATATCTCAAGTGGGGCCAACCCACGGTGGTCAAACCACAGGGACAAGTCGCAATGAGGTGCCAAACCTCTGGTGTCCCAAAGACACAATGTGCTACCAAAGCACTGGTGACCGTAGTCACAAATCTGGTGATGGGGCCAACCCATCGTGTGATACCAAATCACTGGCGTCAATCCCGTATCTCATAAGTGGGGCCAACCCACGGTGGTGTTAACCACAGGGACAAGACGCTGAGGTACCAAACCTCTGGAGGTGCCAAACCTCTGGTGACCCAAAGTCACAAGGTGTGTTACCAAAACACTGGTGCTCGTCAGCACAAAATATCACTGCTCCCTCCACTCATATCACCCATCAACTCACCATACTCATGTAACCATGCATCTCGTACAAATCATGCATATTATGCCAACATACCAAGCATTACCTCTCATAGCATACATACATAACATAGATCATGATATCATACTTCATTAATAGTACTCATAATAGAACAGACTTACCCGAATCGTACACATACCCCATTTGGGTATCCATTTGTCCATCATACTGTTATATTTTTTTTTTAACAGGCAAAACAGGTTTATTAATAATATTACTAAATATCAGTGTGTTAGTTTACACACCTGATAATACGAGTCTAAAGATCCCAACGAATCGATCTAAGTCCCCCAATTGACTTGCTCCTAAAATCGGCCAAACATCGGAGTTAGTACACATAAACCATTCGGCCATAACCATTTAGACCAAGAAGGGTTTATCGAATAGTCCTTACCTTCTCCTGGTTTGGTTTCCTACCAATCCTGAACCACAATGGTTCTCTTGTCAAACGGCCACCTCCTAAAAGAAAACCATCAATACTTAGCAGTTTGACTAAATAAAAACTAAACGAATAGGCTAATAGAATGCCCTCTTACCACCACTTACCAAACACCCAAGATCGATCAACAAAACAAGATCACCCTTCACCAAAATTCGGCCAAGAGAGAGAGCTATAGAAGGGAGAAAATATTCGGCCAACACCTTAAAAGAAAGAAAAGATAATTACCCTCAGATGAGATATTAAAACGAATGGTTAACCTCTTCAAAAACCCAAAACAACATAACAATTGAGAGATAAGGGGAATGGCTATTCGGCCAAAAGCTTACCAACACCCAAAATTCGGCCAAAAGAGGACTCCTAGGAGAGAAGAGATTCGACCTAAGTGTCTAACACCTCCAACGTTCGGCTTGAGTGGAAGAGAAAGAAAAGAAGTGTGAGACAAAAGTTGGTTTCGGCAATGGCAATTGAGAAAAAGAGAAGTGAATGGAATGCAGGTAGTTTCGGGTTGTCAAAGAAAGAAAAAGAAGATGTGCTTTTAGTGCTTGACTTTCGGCTAGTCAGAGAAGAAATGAGAGAAAGAAGAATTATGTTTTGGAGGGATGGGGTTTCGGCTTACTCAAGTGAAGAAAAAAGAAAAATGCAATCATGCATTCGGCTACACACCAACCAAATGAAGCAAAACAATTTCGGCAACTAAGGGACTAGGTATTTCGGTTTCTTGCTTTTGACAAAATGAAAAGAACTTTGTTTGACACCCAAAAAGTGACCGAAAATTCCCCCACAAAGCCAATTGAATTTCGGCACACCTTTCCCCCACACCAAGCCGTCACTCCCCCTCCAACTCCCCCCTAAAATCGGCCAAAAACCCCCCATTCACTCCACTCCTCCCATTTCATAAGTGATGACCAAGTCCTCCTCCTAAACTTCCTCTCCACCCTCCATTTGAAAGTGAAGACTTGGTCCAAGGTAGTGTTCTAGTTGCTCTCTACCTCTACCCCCATACCGTCCAAAATAGGTACCAAAAAGGGGACTCTGCTGCTTGAACTCTGGACCTCCCTCACATGCAGATGACGCCACACCAAGCTCCCCCCTTGTAGCGCATGCTTGCCACTAAGCTAGCCCCTTATTTGTGCAATGAAACCACAAATAAAATTCTTAAACCCCAGCTTCCTCAGCTCCCTTCACCTAACACCCAAAACCAAAATTTTCCCCTTCACTCAGGCACACTCCTAGCCTACACTAAAGCCCCTAAAACACCGAAATAACAACACAGCACACTAAACACATGCAATATTATGCAGCAACAAAATAGCCCCTAACCCGGGATATTACACTCCTGGTGTTGAAATTAAAATCAAGTCAGTATGCTCCACACAGCCTCACACAGGGGCATGTGACTTGGCCGTGTGGCATAAGTCAGTATACCCTACAAATTTGGCACGGCTTAGTACACGGCATGGCACACGGGCGTGTATGGCCATTTTTAAGGCACACAGGCTAGCCACACAGGCGTGTGTGTTGGCCGTGTGACCCAAGTCAGAGAGTTACACGAGGTCGGACATGGGCTGGGACACGGCCATGTGCTCCCATTTCGAATGTCTACACGGCCTGTGACATGGGCGTGTCTTGTAACACTCAATACCCGAGTCCAAAGCTAGGACCGGATACAAAACATTACCATACTTGAAGCATACTTAAACGTGTACTTACAGGCTATAAAATTTTGTTTCGATTTAAAAACTTTTCTTTCTCATTCGTAACGTGCACTTCATGGGCCTACGAGGCCTTAAACTCATATCCGAAAACTTTTACGAACTTAGAAAACTTTTCATCAAAACAGGGGTCACACGCTTGTGTGAAATGGGACACGCCCGTGGGGTCAGGTCGTTTGGTCACACACGCCCATGTCCCTACCCCGTGTATAACAACTTGGATATTTTATTTGTGTCACACGGCTTAGGAACACGCCCGTGTTCTCTACCCGTGGTGAACACTGACCATCTTACACGGCCTAAGCACGCCCGTGGTCTATTCTGACTTAAAACATTAACATGCAAGGGACACAAGGCCTATTAACACATCCATGTGGGTTGACCGTGTGTCACACACGGCCTAGACACATGCCTGTGTGTCTACCCATGTGGACACTTAAAGGCTATTTTCCAAGCCAATTGCCACCCTGAAATCAATATCAATCATATACCCAATTCAACAATGCAAATACTTCATCAAAACATGGATAATAATGCATAATTCATCAACCTTGATATATATATAAACTTAGTAATTATTGACTAATCTCTTTAGTCATATAGAAAAGAATGATGAACTTAATATCTAACACTATGGCTCCTCTAAAGACATCACTCAAAATGAGACATTTCCTATACATGCTATACTTAATATAAACAACTTGGCTATACCAAAATAGTGATTGATAGTGTGTTCCAAGCTCCGACATCAATGGTCCACAAGTTAGCTTGGCGAGACTACAAGGAAAGAAGGAAATGAAGAGGTAAGCATTTAGCTTAGTAAGTTTGCATGCAATACATATAGCAATGTGACTACTTAATATAACACATCCATCATAAAACAATAGCATCGAAATTCTCAAGTGCTAGAGCTTACTTATTCTTACTTGTTCATACTCATTTCATATTACTTACTCGTCTCATGCTTGTAATGTGAACAAGATACCTGTATCACTTAATCATATAGATTAGTATACTTTACTAATGTAAGCATAAACTCAAACTTCATCTTTCTTAACTTGAAGGATACTCTTATTCAACTTTGACTTGATAATAGCTTTACATGCTTAACTTTCTTGTTATTTCATTCATTCTTTACCTTTTTTTTTGCCCGATGAATTAACCGGAATAACGGAAGATACTAAATCTATCATGCATGTGTCTCGATGCCAATGCAATATCCTAGATATGGTCTTACAAGGAATCTCTTAACTTGGTGTCGATGCCATATCTTGACATGGGCTTATACAAAGTCTTCCTTGGGCGTTTCTTTGGAAACTTACCATTGTCGTGCCTTGACATGGTCTTACTTGGTATCTTTACTTAGTGAAACTTGTCAATGCCATACCTTGGCTTGGACTTATATGGGATCTTTATCTCATGATAACTTTTCAATGTCAAAACTTATCTTGGACTTACATGATATCTTTGCTTGATTACCGATGCCATGTCTTGACATGGTCTTATACGGCTTTTCTTGTCTCATGTTGTAGATTAAGCATCGTCGGTAATCCACTTCAACCGGGACTTTCATGTACTAAATTTCATTAATTTCCTTGTTTAAACATAATTAAACAACTTCATGGAAGTAATGTGCAATAACTATATAATAAGCAATTTAATGAAAATACTCATGAAGCTTAAAAATCATACAAACTTACCTCGATATACAAAATGTATGAAGATAGTCAACATAGTCCACTACTTTGTTCTTGCCTCGGTTACGATTCGGGCTTCATTTTTCTTGATCTATAATAATAATTTTACTTATTTAATACTCATATTAACTAAATTGAGTCATACTCATACTTTGGCAAAATTGCTGTTTTATCCTTAAACTTTCTCATATTTACACTTTTGCCCCGAGGCTCGTAAAGTGATTTTCATTCAACTTTCTTGTATTTCATGCTTAGGTGATTCATTTTCTCAACTATAGAAATATTCAATTCTCACTATTTCTCTCATGTATGACCAATTTCATAACTTTCACAAATTAGTCCTTACAAGCTATTTTCATGAAATTCACTTAGAAAAAGATGTTTATTCTACATCAAACTCTCATACTCTTCCATAAAACATCAAAATACATGCATGTCATACATGGGTATAATTTTTAACATGAACCCTAGTTCAACTTATAGCTAAAAATAGCTAATTCAAGTTACCATTACTTCAAAAAATACGAAGAATATTAAAAACGAGGCTAGGGTGCACTTACTATGAGCTTGAAAAATTGATGAACCCTAGCTATGGCTTCCTTGGAATTTTCGGCACTAAGGGGAAGAAGATGAACATAAATTTTGTCTTCTTTTCCCTTTTTAATCATTTATTTGACAAATGACTAAAATGCCCTTTTATGCTAAACTTTCAAAATTTACTAACTCATGCCCATTTTTGTCCAAAAATTATAAATTGGGAAAATTACTATTTAAGGACCTCTAAGTAATAATCCAAAGCTATTTCATACTAAAAGTTTCTAGAATCTCTTATTTTGCAACTTTTACAATTTTCAATCATTATTTGGTAAAATTACTTACATGAAACTTTCATACTATCATGCAAACATCTCATAAACCTTAAAAATTATCTTGCTACGTCAGATTTGTGGTTTAGCACCACTATTCCGACTAGGCCCTAAATCGGGCTGTTATAATTCTCCCTCTTAGGGATTTTCGTCCTCGAAAATCTTACCAGCAAAAAGGCTTGGGTATTGGTTTCTCATGGTCTCTTCTGGTTCCCATGTAAGTTCTTCTATTCCATGCGTTTGCCATAATACTTTAACAAGGGCGATACTCTTATTTTTAAGCTGTTTGACTTCCCGAACTAAAATCTTAATCGATTCTTCACTATAAGTCATGTTGGGTTGAATTTCCACTTCTGTCGGAGTAATTACATGCGAAGGGTCTGATCGGTAGCGTCGCGACATAGTCACGTGAAACACGTCATGCATCTTCTCTAACTCAGACGGTAAGGCCAATCGATAGGCTACTGGCCCAACTCTCTCAGTGATCTCATACGGTCCAATAAATCGTGGACTCAACTTGCCGTTTCGGCCAAATCTAAGAACCTTTCTCTATGGCGATACTTTCAAGAAAACTCTATCACTAACTTGATACTCTATTTCTTTTCTCTTCAGATCTGAGTAAGATTTTTCTCTGTCGGAAGCAGCCTTTAAACACTCTCGAATCACTTTTACCTTCTCTTTCGTTTCTTTAACCAAATCAACCCCATGAATCTGGTTTTCCTTGAGTTCAGTCCAATATATAGGCGTTCGACACTTACACCCATACAAAGCCTTATAAGGCGCCATCTTTAAGCTTGACTGAAAACTATTGTTGTAGGCAAATTCTACTAATGGTAGGAACTTTTCCCAACTACCTTGAAATTCGAGAACACAACACCGAAGCATATCCTTGCGTACTTGTATTAACCTTTCCGATTGACCGTCGGTTTGGGGATGAAAAGCTGTACTAAAACTCAACTTTGTACCCAAGGCCTCTTGCAACCTCTTCCAAAATCTGGATGTGAACCTCGGATCTCTATCCGATATGATTGACAATGGCACTCCGTGAAGCCTCACTATTTCTGAAACATACAAGTTTGCCAACTTCTCGAGTGAGTAATCGACTCGTACTGGTATGAAATGGGCTGACTTCGTGAGTCTATCGACCACAAACCATATTGCATCTTTCTTACTCGGTGTCGACGGCAAACCCGTTACAAAGTCCATAATGATACGGTCCCATTTCCACTCGAGAACCATAATAGGTTGGAGCAAATCTGAAGGTACTTGGTGTTCAGCCTTTACTTGCTGACAAGTTAAGCATCTTAAAACAAACTCAGAAACATCCTTCTTCATGTTCGGCCACCAATACTGTTGCTTCAAGTCATTATACATCTTGGTACTACTTGGATGTACAGATAAACGCACCTCGTACAGAATCCTCCGAATAAGCTCCTCATTCCTCGGTACACAAATTCTATCTATAAACATTAAACATCCATCAGAATTAATCCGTAAGTTGGACTCAACACTTGACTCGCACTGAGCTTTCTTGGCTCGTAATTCACTATCATCTTTTTGAGCCTCACAGATCTCTTGGAGGAATATTGGTATAGCCCTCAACTCGGTTAGAATAGAACCATCGTCGGACAAGGTCATCCGTGAATTCAATGCCCTTAATGCAAATAGGGACTTTCTACTCAAAGCATCGGCGACCACGTTCGCCTTTCCCGGATGGTAGTAGATGATTAACTCATAATCTTTTATCAACTCTAACCATCTCCGTTGCCTTAAATTCAACTCCTTTTGTGCCATCAAATACTTCAAAATTTTGTGATCAGTGAAAATCTGACATTTTTCATCATATATATAGTGTCTCCAAATCTTCAATGCAAAAACTATGGCATCTAACTCTAAATCATGAGTCGGATAGTTCTTCTCATGAGACTTTAGCTGTCTTGAAGCATATGCTATCACTTTGCCTTCTTGCATAAGTACACAGCCTAATCCATTTAAGGATGCATCGCTGTACATCACTAATTCCTTTCCTGACTCAGGTTGTCCTAGAACTGGAGCCTCTGTTAGCAATGCCTTCAACATCTCAAAACTTTGTTGGCACTTTTCCATCCAATCAAACTTCACATTTTTCTATAACAGTTTCGTCATCGGAGTCGCTATCATGGAAAACCCTTTGACAAACCGTCTATAATAGCTAGCTAGGCCTAGAAAACTTCTAATCTCAGATACATTCTTCGTTGGCTTCCAGTCCACAATAGCTAAAATCTTACTTAGGTCTACTCGGACTCCATCTCCCTAGACCATGTGTCCCAGAAATCCAACTTCCTTGAGCCAAAATTCACTTTTGCTGAACTTGGCGTACAACTGATTTTCTTGTAGAATCTGTAAAACTGTCCGTAGGTGTTCAGCATGCTCAAACTCATCTTGAGAATAAATCAATATATCATCGATAAAAACAACCACGAACTTATCGAGGTATGGTCTAAAAATACGATTTATAAGATCCATAAACACCACTGGGGCATTGGTCAAACCAAAGGGCCTGACTAAAAATTTATAATGCCCATACCTCGTTCGAAAGGCAGTCTTTGACAAATCTGAGTCCCTTACTCTAAACTGGTAGTACCCCGATCACAATTCTATCTTGGAGAACACAGTCACACCTTTCAGTTGATCAAATAAATCATCAATCCTTGGCAAGGGATACTTGTTCTTTATAGTTGCCTTGTTAAGCTGTCGGTAAACTATGCAAAGTCTCATAGATCCGTCTTTCTTCTTTACAAACAATACCGAAGCACCCCAGGGAGAATAACTCAGTCTTGCAAAACCCTTATCTGTCAACTCTTGCAACTGAGCCTTTAATTCTTTCAATTTGGTCGAGGCCATCCTATACGGAGCAATAGATATCGGTGCAGTACCAGGGACTAACTCAATGCCAAATTTAACCTCTCTAATCGGAGGTAGTCCTGGTAATTCCTTGGGAAAAACATCCAAGTACTCACATACTATCGGTCTGAGTCAATCTTCAACTCTGTTTCTTTAGCATTCATCATAAAAGCAAGATACACCTCATACCCCTTTCTTACATACCTCTGAGCCGACATATGAGAAATCATTATCATCAATCTATCTTGTTCATATGATTCTACATGAAGGGTGTCTCCATTTTCACATCTCAACTCAATACATTTCTTTCTACAGTTCACTATCACATCATGAGTGGTTAACCGGTCCATACCAAGAATGATGTCAACATCATTAAATGGTAACAACATAAGTTTGCTTTAAAATAATGACCTCTAATCATTAATGGGCAATCTTTACATACTTTATCAAATAACACACTTTTGCCTAATGGATTAGACACTTTTATCATAAACTCTGTGGACTTTACAGGCATACTCATACTAGATACTAATTTCAAGAAAATATATGAATGAGTCGATCCAGGATCTATTAAAGTAATAACTTTAGTATCATGAAGAGAAAAGGTACTCGTAATAACATTAGGAGAAGATGTCTCTTCGCGAGCGCGAATAGCATAAGTCCTTGCAGGCACCTTATCCTCGGGTCTCGCAGCCTGCTCTTTAGGGTTACCTCTACTACTTGCCCCATTTCGCGTGTTCCTCTGTGGTCTTCCTCTGATCATACTCCCAGATCTCGGATTTTGTGTTTTCTCTTCTTTCGTCATCTTAGGACAATCTTTTATAAAGTGATCTTGGGAACCACACTTGAAGCAAGCATTCTCATGTGGCCGGCATTCACCGAGATGACATCTGCCACATTGTGGGCATTCCAGTCTATTAGATCGAATGTTCCCAACACTAGCGACTGAGGTAGTCTGAGCCTTATTCCCCGAATACTGTTTACCCTTGTTTTTACTCAAAAACCCGGTGGAAGTAGCCAATCAAGTGGAGAATTCTCTTGGCTTCTTGGATGAGGACTGGAATGACTTATTCCATTGTCTCTTTCTCAAGTCACGAGACTCCACTTCGGCTTTTCTTTTCTCCTTTACTAACTCTTCAGCTTTACAAGCCCTCTCTACTAGCACGACAAATTCTTTCAGTTCTAGGACAGCAACAAACAATTTGATGTCCTCATTTAGTCCATGTAACACCCCTAACCCGTATCCGTCGCCAGATTAGGGTTATGAGGCATTATCGAACTAGACTCAGAACATCGCAGGCATTTATCGCAATTCATACATTTATTGGAATTCAAGCGTAAACAATGCAAATGTTTCTATTTCATAAAACATTACAACCTATTAAATTAAAATAATGTATAACGAGTTTATTTACAGGTATTTAATAAATGTCAATGTCCGAACTACATGAATTAAACGTTCATGAAATTTATACACAAAAAAAAATAATATCTCAACTTATAACGCAATATATCATAGGTTGGACATAAACAAAAACACATATAACAGGAGCTAGATTTCATTCAAATTACTCAATACATAAGCATACTAAGCCTACCGATTATTATTATTACCCTTTTATAATCAGATGCATATGCAAACATAGTAGCATTATATTTTGACCGAACATACTAATTTACTTTCCATTAAAATCCATACCTAAACATTTATATAACATATTCATTTACTATCAATAGCAATCGAGCTTATTTAGCCAACTGTCTTATACTTGCTTCATTATAAAAATGTAAACATCACATAACCAAAATCATTTAAACATAACATTGATCCAATATAGCCGATTATACATTATGCAAGACCTATCCAAGCACATTATATATATCAATCATATTACCTAACTAACATATTGTATACTATATCTTATCAAACATCCATCATTTTCCATATTGCCAATTCATTTAACTAAACATTGTAACACATAAATATATATATACGATCGCTTTATATATATATGTTCATACTATGACCGAATTTACACAACCATTAGCAAGATATTCAAGCAGTTATATCGAAAGCATAGAAAGCATACTTAACCAAAGGATTAAGCCATTTTCGCATGGCTATTATAAATACATAACAAAGTTTTCAACTTAACAAAATCATAGCCTTTTCTATACATGCCTTTATCCAAATACCAAGATTAAAGAGTACCAAATTAAGCTGATAGTGTGGATGACTTTCTTGACTATCCCTTTGAGCTCGTAGCTATAACCGAATCTATAAAACAGAGGAGAACATATTACACAAGTAAGCTCACTAGCTTAGTAAGTCTTAAGCATTTACGACTCAATAATCAAACATTCCAACATTTAGTGCATATATATATATATATATACATATAAATCAAATTGTTCATGACTTTAAAATCCACATAATTTAACTAATAATTCCATTATGGCAGAATTGTCATTTCTTTAACTTAGCATCTATATTTCCCTCATCGAAGGCATACAACCCTCCAAAGCAGTTTAATCCTTAAGTATTCGCATATTCCATCATTAACAGGTATAACATTTATTTCAATCATATACAATTAGTCATATATACATAAATGCATCTTCAATAACTTTCACCTTCAACATTTGCACATTTGACCGAATCTCAAGGATATTACCAAGCTTATATTTCAATATACATATCACACACATTATTGAATAATCAAATGCACATATCATAAAAACTCATTACTAAAAACCTTAACCATTCTACCACTTATGTAATTCGAAAGGAAAGATAATTACTTACCTTATTCCTTGCATCTATAAACCTTTATATTTACCCGAGCATTTTGATTATTGAAGTATTTACATTCCACCTTGTAAAGGGTTCATAATACATCACCGGCATTAAGCCTGCTAGACCCGAGGTCTGAATTTGATCACCGGCACTTAGCCTGCTAGGCAATAAGCCTGATATACATCACCGGCACAAGGCCTGCTAGGCTCAAAGCCCGAATTACATCACCGGCACAAGGCCTGCTAGGCTTAAAGCCAGAATTACATATAATCATCAATTCAACACTCATTTCATAATACCAACAATACAAACAACTCATATACTTCATATTACTTTCACATACCAACCCGAACATACCTATACGCTTCTCGTTTTACAAAATAAGTTCAATTCAATACCATACTCCTACATTTGGCTATTACCTATAGATACCCTTTAACTATTCAAGTTTCATTATTCATCATAATTATAAATAATTCTTTAGCATATATTTGCTTAAGAACTTACCTCGACTGTCGACGGACTGCGTAAACCGGCTATTCGATAACCTTTGTCTTTCCTTGATCCAAATCCGTTTTTCTTTGTTCTTGATCTAAACACATTAAAATTTAGCCCATTCAAGTACATTTCATCTCAATTTAGTCCTTAAGCACATGAATAGGCAAATTACCATTTTACCCCTACTATTTGACATTTATACAATTTAGTCCTATTTGTATAAAACACAAAATACACAAAATTTCTCAATACTACTCAAGGGCCGAATATATATAGGGACTATACAAGTCCGTTTCTTTCATTTATTTTGCAAATACGCCCCTCTAAAATTTATTTTTACAAATTAACCCTAAATACTCAATTTCACGAAAACTTCCAATACAAAATGTACTAATCTTTAACATATCTTTAATATAAAATCATAAAACATCAAAAATCACAAGAACATAGCAATGGCCGAATATCAAGCATGCTTATTTTTAAAAATTCTACCATGGGTCAGCTACGGTTCGAAGCAACGATCTCAAAAATGTAAAAATTAACAAAAACCGACTAAAAACTCACCTTGAATTTTAGCCTAGGATTGCTGAAATTTCAAAGGAATTCAAAGCTTTCTTCCTTCTCCCACATTCGGCCAAGGAGAAAACAAAAAGATGATGGCTTATTTTCTGACATTTTAGCATATATTAAGTTATTTAACTAATTACCTATTTAACCTTATAACATAAAATAAAACTAATATATAACTTAAGGTTAGTTATGACAAATGCCACCCACTAACTTAAAAATGGGCTAATTGCCCTTTTAATACCTCACTTTAAAAAGCCATCATCAAATAGGCACTTTTCACTATAGCATGCAACTTTTACGCTTTACGCGATTTAGTCCTTTTTGTTAAATTGAACACACAAACGATTAAATTTTTCTACGAAACTTTCACACACATTAATTCACATATAATAAACAAAAAATATAATATTTAAATATTCCTCAGACTCGGATTCGTGGTCCCGAAACCACCGTTCCGATTAGGGTCAAATTCAATCTGTTACAACTCTCCCCCCTTTAGGGATTTTCATCCCCGAAAATCTTACCGTTAAACAAAGTCGGGTATTGTTGCCTCATTGAATCCTCAGGCTCCCACGTAGCCTCTTCAACTCTGTACCGATGCCATAGTACTTTCACTAATGGTCTTGTTTCTTAACTCTTTCATTTCTCGGGCTAAAATACGGATCGGTTCTTCCTCATACGTCATATCGGGTTAGATTTCGACCTCAGACGGAGCGATCACATGCGACAGATCTGATCTGTATCTACGAAGCATCGAAACGTGAAATACATTGTGTATCTTTTCTAATTCAGAGGGCAACTTCAGTCTATAAGCAACAGGCCCGATACGTTCGATGATTTCATACGGTCCGATGAATCTCAGACTTAGTTTGCCTTTTCGACCAAACCGAAGTACTTTCTTCCACGGGGAAACTTTCAAAAATACTCGATCTCCGACTTAAAATTCAATGTCTTTACGTTTCAAATCAGCGTAAGACTTTTGTCGATCTGAAGCAGCTTTCAAAGTATCTCTGATCACAGCCACTTTCTGTTCAGTCTCCTTAATCAGATCAACCCCGTGTATCTTGTTTTCACTGAGCTCAGTCCAATATAACAGTGTACGGCATTTGTGACCATAAAGTGCTTCGTATGGTGCCATTTTGATACTCGATTGAAAACTGTTATTATAAGCAAATTCAATCAAAGGTAAGTGTCTTTCCCACGTACCTTCAAACTCAAGGGCGCAACATCTCAACATATCCTCAAGTATCTGAATAATGCGTTCAGACAGACCGTCTATCTGCGAATGAAAGGCTGTACTAAAATGAAGTTTAGTACCTAAAGCATCTTGCAACTTCTTCGAAAACCGCGATGTGAATCTCCGGTCCCTGTCTGAAACAATGGAATTCGGTACACGATGCAACCTCACAATATGTGTTACATACAATTCAGCAAGTTTGTCGAGTGAATAGTCCGTATGAACCGGTACAAAGTGAGCTGACTTGGTCAGTCTATCCACTATAACCCAGACTGCGTCTTTCTTGCTCGGTGTCGTAGGCAAACCAGATACAAAATCCATAGTGACTCTATCCCATTTTCATTCAGGTATCATGATCGGCTGAAGTAACCCAGAAGGCACCTTATGCTCTTCTTTTACTTGCTGACAAATTAAGCACTTAGAAACAAATTCAGATATATCCCGTTTCATGCCAGGCCACCAATAGATCTGTTTCAAATCATTATACATTTTCGTGCTACCCGGATGTATCGACATTTGTCTATTATGAGCCTCATCCAATATTATCTGAATCAAGTCTGCATTTCTCGGTACACACAATCAGCCTTTGTAGTTCAAACAGTCATTTTTATCAATTTGAAACTCTGACTCTGTATTATTTTCACACTGAGCTCGTCTAGCAGTCATATCTTTGTCAACTTTCTGTGCATTGCTAATTTGCTGAATAAACAACGGTCTAGCCCTCAATTCGGCTATGATCGAGCTATCACTAGTCATAACCATATGTGCGTTAAAAGCACGAAGAGCAAATAATGATTTTCGGCTTAAAGCATCTGCAACAACTTTAGCTTTTCCCGGATGGTAGTCAATCACCAATTCGTAATCTTTTAGCAATTCCAACCATCTGCGTTGTCTTAAATTCAGGTCTTTTTGAGTCATCAAATACTTCAGACTTTTGTGATCCGAGTAAACATGACATTTCTCGCCGAATAAGTAATGACGCCATATTTTCAAAGCGAAAACAATAGCTGCAAGCTCCAAATCATGAGTCAGATAATTTCTTTCGTAGGGCTTCAATTGTCTCGAAGCGTAGGCTATGACTTTTCCTTCCTGCATCAAAACGCAACCCAAACCATTCAAAGAAGCGTCACTATAAACAATAAATTCTTTACCCAATTCAGGCTGAGCTAACACTGGAGCTTCGGTTAAAAGGGCTTTCAACTGATCAAAACTTTTCTGACACTTTTCTGTCCACTCGAACCTGACATCTTTTTGTAATAGCTTTGTTAAAGGTGTAGCTATTATGGAAAAACCTTTCACAAATCATCTGTAATATCCCGCAAGTCCCAAAAAGCTCCGAATTTCGAAGACATTCTTTGGTGGTTTCAAATCAAGTATAGCCGATATTTTGTTCGGGTCAACCCGAATACCTGAAGTTGAAACAACATGACCCAAAAAGCTGACTTCCTTCATCCAGAACTCACACTTACTAAACTTTGTATACAATTGCCGATCTCGCAAAGTTTGTAGCACTAGTGTCAAATGCTCGGCATGTTCGGTTTCATCTTTGGAGTAGATTAGGATATCATCAATAAACACTACTACAAACCGATCCAAATACTGTTTGAAAACCCGATTCATCAAATCCATAAAAACAGCAGGTGCATTAGTAAGCCCAAAAGGCATAACCAAAAACTCAAAATGTCCGTACCTCGTTCGGAGTGCAGTCTTAGGCACATCAGAATCTCTGACACGCAGCTGATAATAACCCGATCTCAGATCAATCTTTGAAAACACTGAAGCCCCTTTCAACTGGTCAAACAAATCGTCTATTTGAGGCAACGGGTATTTATTCTTTATTGTCACTTTATTTAACTGCCGATAATCAATACACATTCGCATAGTCCCATTTTTCTTTTTCACAAATAGAACCGGTGCACCCAAAGGAGAGAAACTCGGTCTTGCAAAGACCCTATCTGTCAACTATTGCAACTGTGCTTTCAACTCTTTCAACTCGGTAGGTGCCATTCGATACGGAGCTACCAAAATCGGAGTCATCCCCGAAACTAGTTCGGTGCCAAACTCAATCTCTCGTACTGGTGGTAAACCTAGTAATTCTTCAGGAAACACATCTGGGTATTCATTCACAACCGGTACTGATTCAATTTGCTTTTCAGACACTTTATTATCCAACACATAAGCCAAGTGAGCTTCACATCCTTTTCTCACATACTTCCGAGCTAGCATCGAGGATATCACTGTAGGCAACCCATTCAGATCAGTAGCTTCAACCCGAATGATTTCACCGTTTTGACATCTCAAATCAATAATCTTTCTTTTGCAATTCACCACTGCGTCATGCAAAGTTCACCAGTCCATTCCCAAAATTATATCGAACTCGTCGAAAGGCAACAACATTAAACCAGCTGGGAAGCAGGAATCTCGAATCATCAACGGGCAACTTTTACACACTTTATCAACAAATACACAGCGACCCAAAGGGTTGGACACACGAATCACAAACTCAGTAGACTCAACAGGTAGAGTCTTACTGGATACTAGAGTTTCACACACATATGAATGAGTTGACCCAGGATCAATCAATGCAATTACAGAAGTATCAGAAAGAGTGAAAGTACCAGTGATAACATTTGGGGAAGAAGCTTCCTCTCGGGCACGAATAGCATATGCTTTAGCTAGTGCACGAGCCTCCGATCTAACTGCAATGTCTTTAGCCCCCTTCTGACTACCACTAACATTTCCCGAATGTCTCGGTGGTCTACCTCACATTGACACATTGCTCGGCCTGATATTCTGAACTGTATTTTGCTCGGCTAATGTCGGACATTCCCTGATAAAATGATCTGACGATCCACATTTAAAGCAAGACCGATTACGGAATCTACAACTCTCGAAATGCCGTTTACCACAGTGCTTGCATTCAACTCGATTCTGTGGAATGTTACCAACACTGGCCATTGAGGTAGCTCGAGAACTCACTGGGGGTCGGTCTCGTTTAGACATATCCGAAGTAACTTTATGTCGGTTAAAGTCATCTCTGAAATTTTTAGTTACAGGTTGGAAAGTCTTACTCGATGATCTTTTACTAGTGTCTCTAGCTTCCATCTCAGCTTTTCTTTTCACTTTACCAAGTTCTTCGGCTTTACAAGCTCGCTCGATAAGTACTACGAACTCTTTGATTTCAAGAATGCCAACAAGCAACTTTATATCTTCATTCAAGCCGTCTTTGAACCTTTTGCACATAATGGCTTCAGTTGATACACACTCTCGGGCATATCGGCTCAATCTGACAAATTTTCGCTCATATTCAGTCACAGTCATGCGACCCTGTTTTAGCTCAAGAAATTCTTTCCGTTTCTGGTCAATGAACCTCTGGCTGATATATTTCTTGCGGAATTCATTCTAAAAGAAATCCCACGTCACTTTTTCTTTCGGAACCATTGATACTAGTGTATTCCACCAATGATATGCAGTGTCCCGAAGTAAAGATATAGCACATTTCAAACATTCATCTGGAGTGCAGAATAACTCATCAAGTACCCTAATAGTGTTATCAAGCCACATCTCAGCCGGTTCCGCATCATCGTCATCGTTAGCTTTGAATTCTTCAGCCCCATATTTTCTAATTTTATCAACAGGAGGCCTACTAGATCTCACCGGATCTATCATCGGAGGTGCTGAAGGTACCGGAGTTGGATTATTTGGGGGTAGAGGTTGTTGTATAGCCGGATTATTCTGAACAAACTGGGTAAACCATTCATTCATCATCTGGTAGAAGGCTTGTTTAGCCTCCCCCTCATGGCTACCTGAAACTGGTCGAGAGTCTACTGGCACTGATCCGCGTGCACGATCAGGCGCTACACTCTCTACATCATCAGCTACGGCTCTGTTAGGATCGAAATCCATTTACTATATAAAACATAATTCAGAATGTCAGAAGTCACCACACTATCATATACACAATAAAGGCATGTATAGCTAGACTCACTCGCGCTACGGTAGTCCTAGAATCGACTAAACCGTAAGCTCTGATACAAATCAAATGTAACACCCCTAACTCTTATCCGTCGCCAGATTAGGGTTATGAGGCATTACTGAACTAGACTCAGAACATCGCAGGCATTTATCGCAATTCATACATTTATTGGAATTCAAGCGTAAACAATGCAAATGTTTCTATTTCATAAAACATTACAATCTATTAAATTAAAATAATGTATAACGAGTTTCTTTATAGCTACTTAATAAATTTCAATGTCCGAACTACATGAATTAAACGTTCATGAAATTTATACGCTAAAAGAAAATAATATCTCAACTTATAACGCAATATATCATAGTTTGGACATAAACCAAAACACATATAACAAGAGCTAGATTTCATTCAAATTAGTCAATACATAAGCATACTAAGCCGACCGATTATTATTATTACCTTTTTATAATCAGATGCATATGCAAACATAGTAGCATTATATTTTGACCGAACATACTAATTCACTTTCCATTAAAATCCATACCTAAACATTTATATAACATATTCATTTACTATCAATAGCAATCGAGCTTATTTAGCCAACTGTCTTATACTTGCTTCATTATAAAAATGTAAACATCACATAACCAAAATCATTTAAACATAACATTGATCCAAAATAGCCGATTATACATTATGCAAGACCTATCCAAGCACATTATATATATATCAATATACTATATCTTATCAAACATCCATCATTTTCCATATTGCCAATTCACCTAACTAAACATTGTAACACATAAATATATATATACGATAGCTTTATATATATATGTTCATACTATGACCGAATTTACACAACCATTAGCAAGATATTCAAGCAGTTATATTGAAAGCATAGAAAGCATACTTAACCAAAGGATTAAGCCATTTTCGCATGGCTATTATAAATACATAACAAAGTTTTCAACTTAACAAAATCATAGCCTTTTCTATACATGCCTTTATCCAAATACCAAGATTAAAGAGTACCAACTTAAGCTGATAGTGTGGATGACTTTCTTGACTATCCCTTTGAGCTCGTAGCCTTAACCGAATCTATAAAATAGAGGAGAACATATTACATAAGTAAGCTCACTAGCTTAGTAAGTCTTAAGCATTTACGACTCAATAATCAAACATTCCAACATTTAGTACATATATATATATATATACACATATAAATCAAATTGTTCATGACTTTAAAATCCACTTAATTTAACTAATAATTCCATTATGGAGGAATTGTCATTTCTTTAACTTAGCATCTATATTTCTCTCATCGAAGGCATACAACCCTCCAAAGCACTTTAAGCCTTAAGTATTCGCATATTCCATCATTAGCAGGTATAACATATATTTCAATCATATACAATTAGTCATATATACATATATACATCTTCGATAACTTTCACCTTCAACATTTACACATTTGACCGAATCTCAAGGATATTACCAAGCTTATATTTCAATATACATATCACACACATTATTGAATAAATCAAATGCACATATCATAAAAACTCATTACTAAAAACCTTAACCATTCTACCACTTATGTAATTCGAAAGGAAAGATAATTACTTACCTTATTCCTTGCATCTATAAACCTTTATATTTACCCGAGCATTTTGATTATTGAAGTATTTACATTCCACCTTGTAAAGGGTTCATAATACATCACCGGTATTAAGCTTGCTAGACCCGAGGTCTGAATTTGATCACCGGCACTTAGCCTGCTAGGCAATAAGCCTGATATACATCACCGGCACAAGGCCTGCTAGGCTCAAAGCCCGAATTACATCACCGGTACAAGGCCTGCTAGGCTCAAAGCGCGAATTACATATAATCATCAATTCAACACTCATTTCATAATACCAACAATACAAACAACTCATATACTTCATATTACTTTCACATACCAACCCGAACATACCTATACACTTCTCGTTTTACAAAATAAGTTCAATTCAATACCATACTCCTACATTCGGCTATTACCTATAGATACACTTTAACTATTCAAGTTTCATTATTCATCATAATTATAAATAATTCTTTAGCATATATTTTCTTAAGAATTTACCTCGACTGTCGACGGACCGCGTAAACCGACTATTCGATAACCTTTGTCTTTCCCTGATCCAAATCTGTTTTTCTTTGTTCTTGATCTAAACACATTAAAATTTAGGTCAATCAAGTACATTTCATCTCAATTTAGTCCCTAAGCACATAAATAGGTAAATTACCATTTTACCCCTACTATTTCACATTTTTACAATTTAGTCCTATTTGCATAAAACACAGAATACACAAAATTTCTCAATACTACTCACGGGCCGAATATATATAAGGACTATACAAGTCCATTTCTTTCATTTATTTTGCAAATAAGCCCCTCTAAAAATTTATTTTTACAAATTAACCCTAAATACTCAATTTCACGAAAACTTCCAATACAAAATGTACTAATCTTTAACATATCTTTAATATAAAATCATAAAACATCAAAAACCACAAGAACATAGCAATGGTCGAATATCAAGCATGCTTATTTTTAAAAATTCTAACATGGGTCAGCTACGGTTCGAAGCAACGATCTCAAAAACGTAAAAATTAACAAAAACCGACTAAAAACTCACCTTGAATTTTAGCCTAGAATTGCCGAAATTTCAAAGGAATTCAAAGCTTTCTTCCTTCTCCCACATTCGGCCAAGGAGAAAACAAAAAGATGATGGCTTATTTTATGACATTTTAGCATATATTAAGTTATTTAATTAATTACCTATTTAACCTTATAACATAAAATAAAACTAATATATAACTTAAGGTTAGTTATGACAAATGCCACCCACTAACTTAAAAATGGGCTAATTGCCCTTTTAATGCCTCACTTTAAAAAGCCATCATCAAATAGGCACTTTTCACTATAGCATGCAACTTTTACGCTTTACGCGATTTAGTCCTTTTTGTTAAATTGAACACACAAACGATTAAATTTTTCTACGAAACATTCACAAACATTAATTCACATATAATAAACACAAAATATAATATTTAAATATTCTTCAGACTTGAATTCGTGGTCCCGAAACCACCGTTTCGATTAGGGTCAAATTTGGTCTGTTACAGTCCATCTTGAAATCTTTTGCTCATGATGGCTTCAGTGGACACACATTCTCGAGCGTATTTGCTGAGTCTTACAAACTCACGCTCATAATCAATTACTGACATCTTGCCTTGCTTCAATTCTCAAAATTCTTTTCTTCTCTGATCGATAAACCTTTGACTTATATACTTTTTCCTGAACTCTTCTTGAAAGAATTCCCTTGTGATATTTTCCCTCGGTAAGCAGAATCTCTTAAAAGAGAGACTACACACTTCATGCATTCCTCGGACGTGCACGATAGCTCATTAAATACCCTAATGGTATTTTCAAGCCAGAACTCTGCCCTTTCCGGATCGTCACCCTTTTTGGCCCGAAATTCCTCTGCTCCATGTTTTCGAATCCTATCAACCGGAGGTTTGTCTCCTCTTATGACCTCTACTACTCGAGGGGCTACTGGGATAGGCTGAGGAATAGGCAGGGGTGGAGGGGGTTGTGCATTAGGGTTTGTACAAATGAACTCTGTATACCATGTATTCATCATATGGAGGAAGGCTTCTCTAGCCTCTTCTCCTTCTTTTTGACTCACCGTAGTGGGTCTATTCTCATTCTCATTTGGCATCGTCCCTTCAGCAGGAGCCTTGCGCGTTACTGTTCATCCGCCACAGCTATTTCAGGATCTATTTGCTATTTAAAAACATATTTTAAGTCATCAGGAGTCGTCACACTATCATTATAAAAACATCCTTACGTATGGCATGTATAGCTAGACTCATGCTTATACTACGTTAGTCCTAGAATTGACTAAACTGTAGCTCTAATGCCACTAAATGTAACACTCCATACCCGAGTCCAAAGCTGGGACCAAATACGAAACATTACAATACTTGAAGCATACTTAAACGTGTACTTCGGGCTAGAAAATTTCGTTTCGATTTAAAAAATTTTCTTTCTTAGTCATAACGTGCACTTCATGGGCCTACGAGGCCTTAAACTCATATCCGGAAACTTTTACGAACTTAGAAAACTTTTCATCAAAACAAGGGTCACACGCCTATGTCAAATGGGACACGCTCGTGGGGTCGGGTCGTGTGGTCACACACGCCCATGTCCCTACCCCGTGTACAATAACTTGGATATTCTGTTTGTGTCACACAACTTAGGAACACGCCTCTGTTCTCTACCTGTGGTGAACACTAATTGTAACACCCCTAGCCTGTGTCCGTCGCCGGATTAGGGCTACGGGCATTACCAGATAAATCAAAACTTTTATTCAATCAATTAGGTCCTAATTGAACATCCCTATAAAATGATTTAATTATAGACAGACAATCTCATAAACATATATATATATAAGCTCATTTCAATATCATACACACATTTATTTGCCTGGCCGAATATACAAGGACATGTATATAAAATTTTATGCACATTATACCATTAATAATAAATTCATCGTCTATATCATTCCAAAACCAATCACTAGATCAACCACATATACAAATTGAACCTTATACCAAACCTATTTATTTCATTTTCGTTTTATAACAATAAAAAATATATGCTTTCATGCATTTATAAACCGAACCTAATTGTTCAAATAGCATAGCCAAACATACAATACATATGCATATATGTATGCACTAATTTTCCCGATTCATAACAAAAATATCTCATAGTTCATAGATTATTGGAACATAAATCTAAAACTTGTTCATCCAATATCATACTATTCAAGCCGAACATAAGCTCATCTTCACACTCAAATTATAACATAAAAATGCACTTCCGAATACGTTGATTTCATAACCGTATAACCTCATTATCATTCACTTCTCAATAACTACTTATAAGCCAATCATTTCAAGTATATAATTCATAAAACATACCTTAAAACAATATAAGTCATCATCTAATATACATAAATATTTACTAGCACATAAGACTCATTTATTAACCATACTTAATTCTCTTTAGCATGTTAACTACATTTGAATATATCACAAAGGCTTAGCCGAATACACATACATGCAATTACTCAATATAATTCATACTTCGTTAATCAACTAAAGTTGAGATACATACATGTTGGAAGGCCGGTACCCCATGGCGCAGCAGAATAAAATTAGATCCGACGATCCAAATCATGGATCCATGTGTGAGGAACGAATCGGGGTGAAATAAAGGTTTCGAAATTACCAAAACTTCAATCTGAGTAGATAGCGACGACTTGGCAACAAGAGTTTTGATCTACTGTCGAATCAAGCCTCAACCTTTTCCGATGTCGGCCTCTACGTAATCCACCCGGTTTGACTATGAACGGAAGAAATCTCCAAAATTGTTTTGGAGGCTTATTTGCTTGACGGCTGCTAGACCTAACAAGCAATCACTTAGGGTTTTCATGTTAAGTTTTGTCTCCTTTTAATACCTTTTATAATGGGTGCCTTTCTCATTGGGCCTTTTATAATAGGTATCCTCTTAGCTGGGCCTTTTATAATTGGTATCTCTTGAATGTATTACAAGATTAAATAAATACAATAAAGTTTTTTAACCGAAAATTATAATTACATTAATTATATCTGAAAATTATAATTACATTAATTATAATAAGGATTCCGGTAAACTATATTTATTTAAATTTATATATAAATCAAATTCATATATTAATTATGTTATCATTATGTGTACAACATCCTTGTACATATAATATGTTCAATATTTGATTGCCCAATTAAATTAATTCTTTAATTAATTTAATTTATGTGACAACCAAGCACAATACCAACTATATTTTATTCTGTTCATTTCAACCATAGGGTGTGACCCTGTAGGTTCTTGCAACGTTAGCAGTAATATTAGAACGATTCTATTGTCACAGACAATGAGTGGCATCTAGCAATGCATCATTGCTACCTAAGTTACAAGAAGTCATGATTAGACATAACCTTTTGTGATTAACCTTTCATGCATTAATCCTTAAGTCCTTTATCTCTGGGACGGATACAAGTCATGGGATAGTCACACTTGCATAGTCCATCCCATGTTTCTTGATATCTTCAGTAGACTATGATATACAAATTAGTATGACATCTCATATCAATTATTTGAGCATGGCCATGCATTTCTAGTCTCACTCAATCAAGTGGCCTAAGATATTACTCCTATTATGTAGGAGGGACTTATCCTTTATTGATCAACCATATCCCTCTACATAGATTGTGGTATATCCAACATCAGCCTTTATAGAACAACCTGTTACGGTGTACGTTTGACTGTATCAAAATATACAACTCACGATGCTGGGATAATAATGATCTCAAGTCTGAGGATCATATACATATTAATCACTATGAGTAATGTTGTGACAATTACATAATAATCCAAGAAACATACTCATAGCGGGTCAATCCAATATGTTGTTCTCTAACACACATATTCATGCATTGATTTTGACACTCCATATCAATGACAACTCTTTATCATCAATCAACTACATGTTAGTCTTAATGCATTATTATTGTCCTAGTCAACAATAATACTCGACTAAGGATCTTTTAACAATAATCATATTATTCTCAGGACATTATTATAAAACAGTTTATTTATACACACAGAAAGAAAAACTGAAATAATAATGACAACGCTTTATATTAATAAACATGGTAAATTAAGTATGTTATTACAACCATCTCATGATTGATCTTTGGGCATACTCTTTCAATCTCCCACTAGCGCTAAGACCAATCACTCATATATCTAATACCAAGTGACTTAGTGTGACGATCATGCTTCTGCTGTGTCAGAGGCTTGGTCAGGGGATCAGCGATGTTATCATCTGAAGGTACTCTGCATATCTCTACATCCCCTCGATCAATAATCTCTCGAATAAGATGGTAGCATCTAAGTATATGTTCGGATCGCTGGTGAGATCTGGGTTCTTTAGCTTGTGCAATAGCTCCATTGTTATCACATCGGAGTTCTATAGCATCTGATATGCTAGGCACAACCCCTAGTCCAGTAATGAACTTCTTGATCCAAACTGCTTCTTTTGCTGCCTCACTGGCTGCAATATACTCGGCCTCTGTTGTAGAATCGGCTACTGTACTTTGCTTTGAACTCTTCCAGCTCACAGCACCACCATTAAGGCAAAACACAAAACCTGATTGCGATCGAGAATCATCCATGTCGGTTTGGAAGCTGGCATCAGTGTAACCTTTTACACTTAACTCTTCCTCACCTCCATATAATAGGAACGTATCCTTAGTTCTTCTTAAGTACTTAAGGATACTCTTGACTGTGGTCCAGTGACCTTCACAGGGATCTACTTGATACCTGCTCGTCATACTTAAGGCATACGAGACATCTGGACGGGTACATAACATAGCATACATGATAGATCCAATAGCGGAAGCATATGGAATTTTACTCATACGTTCTCTCTCTTGTGGAGTTGAAGGACACATTTCCTTCGAGAGTGAAATACCATGTCTCATAGGTAGGAATCCTCTTTTAGATTCTTCCATACTGAACCTTTTCATCTATGTTTGTACTTTGGCTTAGACCTAGTAGTCGTCTTGATCTATCTCTATAGATCTTGACTCCTAAGATATAAGTGGCTTCACCCAAGTCCTTCATAGAAAAACAACTTCTTAACCAAGTCTTAATAGACTGCAAGGTAGGTATGTCATTTCCCATGATAAGTATGTCATCCACATATAGTACCAAGAATATGATAGTGCTCCCACTAACTTTCTTGTAAACACATGGTTCATCTTCATTTTTGATAAAACCAAACTCTTTGATTGCATCGTTAAAACGAATATTCCAACTTCGAGAAGCTTGCTTTAATCCATAAATGGATCTTTGTAGCTTACATATCTTTCTAGCATCCTTTGGATTTATAAAACCTTCAGGTTGTGTCATATACACATCCTCTTCAAGTTTCCCGTTAAGGAAAGCTGTTTTGACGTCCATCTGCCAGATTTCATAATCATGAAATGCAGCTATGGCGAGCAAGATCCTGATGGATTTAAACATAGCTAGAGGAGAAAAGGTTTCATCATAGTCAACACCATGAATTTGGCGAAAACCTTTAGCGACTAATCGCCCTTTGTATGTTTGTACATTACCATCCATGTCTATTTTCTTTTTGAAAACCCATTTGCACCCTATAGGTCTAACCCCTTCGGGTGGGTCAATCAAAGTCCATACTTGGTTTTCATACATGGAATCCATCTCAGATCTCATAGCCTCAAGCCATTTCTCAGAGTCTGGGTTCGTCACCGCTTCTTGATAAGTCCTAGGCTCATCTTGATCTATAAGAAGAACGTCACCATGCGTTGTAATGAGAAATCCATATCTCTCAGGTGCACGGCGTTCTCTTAAAGATCTGCGCGGTGGTTGTGTTTCTATAGCAGTTGTTTGTTCCTCAATTTCTTGTGGAATTTGGTTTTGTTCAATCTCTGGTTCAGTGGTATCTTGTGATTCTTGAATTTCTTCAAGTTCAATCTTTCTCCCACTTCCTTTTCTAGAAGTAAATTCTTTCTCTAGGAAGACACCAGTCCGAGCAACAAAAATTTTGTTCTCAATGGGATTAAAAAAATAATATCCTTTGGTTTCTTTTGGATACTCCACAAAAATACACCTTTCAGATATGGGTTCAAGCTTAGTAGATGTCTGACGTTTAACATAAGCTTCACAACCCCAAATTTTCATAAAGGACATACTAGGACGTTTCCCAGTCCACATCTCATATGGCGTTTTTTGAACCGATTTAGATGGAACACGATTTAGTGTGAAGGCAGCAGTCTCAAGTGCATGTCCCCAAAAGGAAGTCGGTAGATCAGCATGACTCATCATGGATCGAACCATGTCTAACAAAGTTCGATTTCTTCTCTCAGATACTCCATTCCATTGAGGAGTACCAGGAGGAGTAAGTTGTGAGACAATCCCACATTCTTTCAAAAGATCATCAAACTCTAGGCTCAAATACACTCCACCTCGATCAGATCGAAGTGACTTGATAGTTTTGCCTAGTTGATTTTGTACTTCATTTTTAAATTCCTTTAACTTTTCAAGGGACTCAGACTTATGGCGCATGAGATAAACATACCCATATCTACTGAAATCATCAGTGAAAGTAATGAAGTAGTGAAATCCACCTCTGGCCTGTGTATTTATTGGTCCACATACATCAGAATGTATTAGGCCCAATAAATCACTAGCTCGTTCACCTTTTCCAGAAAAAGGAGATTTAGTCATTTTTCCCAATAAGCAAGATTCACATACTTCAAATTGTTCAAAAACAAATGAATTCAAGAGACCATCTCTATGGAGTTTGGATATGCGTTTCTCGACAATGCCAAAGATAAGTTTGATTTGAGTCATTTATTTTAGATCTTTTAGTATTTATGTTGTAAATGGGATTCGTTTGATCTAAAATATAGAGGCCATTAATCAATTGTGCCGAACCATAGAAAACATTATTGAGATAAAATGAACAACAATTATTCTTAATAATTATCTCAAAACCAATTTTGTCTAAACAAGAAATTGAAATAATGTTTTTAGTCAAACTGGGCACAAAATAACAATCCTCTAAACATAAATCAAGTCCACTAGGCAAAGATAAAGTATATGTTCCCACAGCTAATGCAGCAACTTTTGCTCCATTTCCAACTCGTAGGTCCACATCTCCTCTAGCCAAAGTCCTACTCCTTTGTAGTCCCTGTACAGAAGTACAAATATGAGAACCACAACCAGTATCTAATACCCAAGAAGTAGTAGTTGATAAATTAATATCAATAACATAAATACCTGAAGCAGACATTCCGCTTGCTTTAGCCTTCTTGACTTCTTCAAGATAGGCAGGCAGTTCTGTTTCCAATGTCCAGTCACATCACAATGAAAACAGTTTCCTTCCTTAGACACCCCACCTTTAGGTTTCAGTGCAGCCTTTCCTTTTCCAAATTTGGGCTTACCTTTGCCCTTGGGCTTTGTTTGAACTTTGGCCTTTCCCTTGCCCTTGTTATTACGGACCATCAGTATGGGCTTGGGTCCAACCTTTTTCAAGTTGCCTTCAGCAGTTCGTAACATACTGAACAATTGTGGTAGAGTCTTGTCAATTTCATTCATATTGAAATTGAGGACAAACTGGCTGTAGCTATCCGGCAACGATTGTAAAATAACATCAGTGGCCAACTCTTGGCTCAATGGAAACCCATGCTTAGATAAGCTTTCAACATAGCCAATCATCTTAAGGACATGAGGTCCTACTGGGCTTCCTTCAGCCAACTTACATTGGAATAAGGCCTTAGAGATATCAAACCTCTCTTGCCGTGCTTGTCCCTGATAAAGTTCTTTCAGGTGCTCGATCATATCATAAGCAACCATGTCCTCATGTTGCTTCTGAAGTTCAGGATTCATAGTGGCAAGCATAAGACATCCAACATCTATCATGTCATCGAGATACTTCTTGTAAGCATCTCTATCAGTCCTCGAGGCATTAGCGGGTGGTTCATTAGGAAGTGGTTGTTCAATGACATATAATTTCCGTTCTTGTTTAAGGATAATCCTCAAGTTACGGAACCAATCAAGAAAATTCAAACCATTCAATTTGTCCTTCTCAAGGACCGATCACAATGAGAGTGTGCTAGTGTTTGCAGCCATAATATATCTACAACAATTAAATATGCATGTGAGTAAATTACCAATTTTATATCAATCATTAAAAAGACTTTATTAAATGATATTCCCACTATTTTATTTCAAAATTAATAACCCTCGTATATTAATTTCGGAAAAACTTTCTCAAAGTATTTCTAGTAGGTTAAGGATCCATATTTCACCACCTCTTAAGTCAGCTTTGGCTTTACTCTTAAGATTATGGTTATTTAGGTAAGCAACATTTGCTAATTACATCATATGTAACTCCTAATATTTGGTGAACAACTCTTGTTCTAATCATCTTATGATTTATCCTATTTACTTGCCTCTAGGTTTCTAATCCTATTAGAGTAACCTAGTTAAGTCATTAACCAATTTTTTAACCAGCGAATATCACTTGTTTATTCTTCGCGTTTAACCAAGATAAATACTAGTACTTCACTTTGGCAGAACCTACATAGTATTGATCGAGGCCTTAACGAGGGCAAAATTGGAAGGCCATGTTGACTTAATATTTTAATAGAGGGATTTTATTAAGGTTGTTGCATCTCACCAATTATGGTCTACTTTAGCCCATTTAGTCTTCTAATCGATCTCATCAATTAATAGGGTTTATTATCAACAAGGTTTATTATCATCCATAGCATCTCATACATGAATAAATAAAGCAATAAATAAATGCAATAGTTATAGCCCATAATCTAAAGTGGTTCAACCCAAGCCAATGGGAAAACCAAAAGGAAACCTAAAGGTGTAAGCCCTTTCACAAGCTATCATTCACAATCATTGTCCCACCTTCCTTCTTGTTTGGCCCACAGAAACTCTTGCAAATTACAATATGCAGAAACTCGTTTTACATACGAGGGAATAAGATGAGAAGAGAAATACAAGAGAATAGTAGTAAGGCACGACACGCAGGTCGTATTTAAAAAAAATACAACCATTTATCGAATGGGTCATTGGGCTATAACTATGCATTTCAAACACCGTGCATGTCAAAAATAGCATACATAATTCAATGCTTTTTTTTTTTTTGCTAAGGTGAATTATAAAATATCCTTTCAACCTTTTGTGGCCCATCAAGTTTATAAATTTCTTTTATTAACAAATTTTTTTTTGCGGGGGTCTGAGGATGTCGGAGGAAAGCCTCACGATTTGATAAATTTTTCTCAACAGAATCGTGTTTTTAGGATTTTAATCCTTGAGGATTCATATCGGAACAACCCTTGTTCCACTAGCCAGTTAACACTTACTGGAAACTATAAATACCACCGCCGCATTATTACAGATTTGTTAATAGTTAACAGTAATAACATAAAATCAAATAGGCCACAACACCATGATTAACATTTAATCAATTACCGAAAGGAACAATTATCAAATTATGCTTAAACGATTTAAACAATCAAAAATATAATAAGATCAAAACATGTATCTCATACAATTGCATCACCCAAGTATTTAAACCCGAGTTCGTATCACACAAGTGGCTCTGATACCATTGTTGGAAGGCCGGTACCCCATGGCGCAGCAGAATAAAATTAGATTCGGTGATCCAAATCATGGATCCATGTGTGAGGAACGAATCGGGGTGAAATAAAGGTTTCGAAATTACCAAAACTTCAATCTGAGTAGACAGCGACGCCTTGGCAACAAGAGTTTTGATCTACTGTCGAATCAAGCCTCAACCTTTTCTGATGTCGGCCTTTACGTGATCCACCCGGTTTGACTATGAACGGAAGAAATCTCCAAAATTGTTTTGGAGGCTTATTTGCTTGACGGCTGCTAGACCTAACAAGCAATCACTTAGGGTTTTCATGTTAAGTTTTGTCTCCTTTTAATACCTTTTATAATGGGTGCCTTTCTCATTGGGCCTTTTATAATAGGTATCCTCTTAACTGGGCCTTTTATAATTGGTATCTCTTGAATGTATTACAAGATTAAATAAATACAATAAAGTTTTTTAACCGAAAATTATAATTACATTAATTATATCTGAAAATTATAATTACATTAATTATAATAAGGATTCCGGTAAACTATATTTATTTAAATTTATATATGAATCAAATTCATATATTACTAAAATTATGTTATCATTATGTGAACAACATTCTTGTACATATAATATGTTCAGTATTTGATTGCCCAATTAAATTAATTCTTTAATTAATTTAATTTATGTGACAACCAAGCACAATACCAACTATATTTTATTCCGTTCATTTCAACCATAGGGTGTGACCCTGTAGGTTCTTGCAACGTTAGCAGTAATACTAGAACGATTCTATTGTCACAGACAATGAGTGGCATCTAGCAATGCATCATTGCTACCTAAGTTACAAGAAGTCATGATTCGACATAACCTTTCGTGATTAACCTTTCATGCATTAATCCTTAAGTCCTTTATCTCTGGAACGGATACAAGTCATGGGATAGTCACACTTGCATAGTCCATCCCATGTTTCTTGATATCTTCAGTAGACTATGATATACAAATTAGTATGACATCTCATATCAACTTATTTGAGCATGGCCATGCATTTCTAGTCTCACTCAATCAAGTGGCCTAAGATATTACTCCTATTATGTAGGAGGGACTTATCCTTTATTGATCAACCATATCCCTCTACATAGATTGTGGTATATCCAACATCAGCCTTTATAGAACAACCTGTTACGGTGTACGTTTGACTGTATCAAAATATACAACTCACGATGCTGGGATAATAATGATCTCAAGTCTGAGGATCATATACATATTAATCACTATGAGTAATGTTGTGACAATTACATAATAATCCAAGAAACATACTCATAGCGGGTCAATCCAATATGTTGTTCTCTAACACACATATTCATGCATTGATTTTGACACTCCATATCAATGACAACTCTTTATCATCAATCAACTACATGTTAGTCTTAATGCATTATTATTGTCCTAGTCAACAATAATACTCGAATAAGGATCTTTTAACAATAATCATATTATTCTCAGGACATTATTATAAAACAGTTTATCTATACACACAGAAAGAAAAACTGAAATAATAATGACAACGCTTTATATTAATAAACATGGTAAATTAAGTATGTTATTACAACCATCTCATGATTGATCTTTGGGCATACTCTTACAATACATAAGTTCTGACTAATGCTCAACTACACATACCTACCTTGAATTATACCTGCAATTATTAACTTGAAAGCTGAAAATCTTGACTAATTTAACACAAACATTGACATTACAAACAAGCAATCATATATACATCATATTAATCATATATACATTACAAACGAGATGTAATTAAAAGAACAGCTTGATATGAAAATAGAACCGAATAGTTGAAGCCAAACATATTAATCACATAGGCAAGGGTAAATAGAACCGAACTTGATATGAAAATTTAAGCCATTTTCGCATGGCTACTATACGTCATCAAAATGATATTCAAACATAGAGTTAGCCTATACATGCCTTAAGTTCAAAATCTAAACTTCGAAAATACCAAAACCAGTCGATAGTGTGGATGACTTCACTGATGATCCTCTGAGCTCGTAGCTTGATTAAAATCTATAAAACAGAACATTGAACACACACAGAGTAAGCTTGCTAGCTTAGTAAGTCTTAAGCAAAGGATAATATAATAATTAAACACTTAGACCTTTCTTTTTTAAGCTTATGACATTGAATATAACATTTCAATATGTGAATTTAAACATGGCCGAATATTATTAACTCATTATCCTAAGTGTTTGCACTTTATTTCCATAAACATGTAATTCATCGAAACCGAAGAAATATACCACATGTATTCGCATACTCCAATTCATATGAGTACAACGTTCATATTAACCTTATAAACTTATTTATGCACATACACAAACACTCAAATTCTTTCATTCTTAACATTTCACTTATAACCGATTCTCCAAAATAGCACATTAAAACTCAAATTCTATTATAATGTTCATAAACATCAATAGTAAACTCAATAACACATATCATTATTCTTATCGAATCATCAACCATATCATATCATACTTAATTCAAATAATACTATACCAACTTACCTTACTCTTTATAAGTATAAAAGAAAAGGCTTATACTTACCTGAGCCTTTAGCTCATTGCATTAAATATGTTTCACTTTGTATGATTCATAATTTCTCCATTTATAACACATCACCGGCATCAAGCCTGCTAGGCATCAAAGCCCGAAATGTACACCGGCATTAAGCCTGCTAGACCAGAAGTCTGAGATTTGATCACCGGCATTCAGCCTACTAGGCAATAAGCCCGAACATTTCACCGGCACAAGGCCTGCTAGGCAATAAGCCCGAAACATTTATTTCCAAACCAACTCATTCACCTTACACAATAGCAATATCACAAATATCACATATAATTCACATACTATCACATAGTTAACTCAATGAATTCGATTATATACATTGCTAAATTTCTTTCTCACATTCGGCTTTAACATGATTAATTCCACAATTTCATAATTCAATATGTATACTAGGTTATAATCAATTCTTACGAAATTAATTTGCTTAAAGACTTACCTCGACTGTCGACGGACAACGTATACCGACTATTCGATAACCTTCACCTTTCTCCGATCCAAGTCCGTTTTTCTTTGTTCTTGATCTAAACACATTGAAATTTAGCTCATTCAAGTACATTTCATTTCAATTTAGTCCTAAAACACATAAATGGCAAATTACCATTTTACCCCTAATGTTTCACATTTTTACAATTTAATCCTATTTGCATAAAACACAAAATACACAAAATTTCTCAATACCACTCAAGGGTCGAATATTCACAGGGACTATACAAGTTCATTTCTTTCATTTATTTTGCAAATAAGCCCCTCTAAAAATTTATTTTTTACAAATTAGCCCTAAATACTCAATTTCACCAAAATTTCCAATTCAAAACTTGTTAATCTTTAACATATCTTTAATTTAAACTCATCAAACATCAAAAACCACATGAACATGTTAATGGCCGAACCTCAAGCATACACACATTTAAAAATTCTACCATAGGTCAGCTAATATTCGAAGCAACGATCTCAAAAACGTAAAAATCAACAAAAACCGAGCTAAAATTCATACCTAATTAAGCTTGATAAGTGCCGAACTTAGCTTGGCTTTTCTCACTTCTTCATAAGCATATATTCGGCCAAAAGAAGATGGAATAAAACATGTTTTTGTTTATGTTTTAATTAACATATATGTAAAGAATTTGGTTGATTACTAATTTAACCTCTATACATTAATATATAAATAAATAATACTAAGGGTATTTGTAACATCCTGAAAATGGGCCTATGCATTTTTGCTTAATTTTATGAAATAGCATGTTTATTGTGATATGGATGTGTTGTGTGCATTTTTAGAACCTTGGAAATGTAAGGAAATGTCTTGTCTTGGAAATGTAGGGAAATGTCCTAGAAATGTAAGGAAATGATTTAGAAATGTTAAGTTTCAAAAGAGGAAAGTGAACATTTCTGGAAACTTGGAAATGTAAGAAATGTTAAGTTCAAAAGAGGAAAGTGAACATTTCTAGAAACTTGGAAATGTAAGGAAACGTTTTAGGAAAAGTTAAGTTCTGAGGTTAAGAGAGGGAAGTAAAGCAGGGTGGCTTTAAGAAAATTTATGGGTGAAATATGACACACAAACAGGCTTGGAAAAGTGGCTTGGAGATGCCACTTAGGGCCTCTGGAGTTGACGCCACAAGCAGGTGCAATTGGGCCTGGGTTCAAGTCACTTGGGGAGCAAATAAAAGAATTTTATTTTGGTGCCAGGAACAAGAAAGTGGACGGCATTAAGGCTCTATAGGGAGGTGTTTTATTGTTGTTAAAATTTGGCAAATAGATGGATAAATGATGGATTTCTATTGATATTTTTATTAAGAGATAAGAGATAATTATTGGATTAAGTTTTAGGTGATAACTAAAGTGATAAAGCTATCAAAATAGAAGAGTGGTGGCCAAGTAAGGGATTCTAAGCTAGTAAATTCGGCTATAAAAGGAAAAGAGAGGCCATTCAACATTATTTTCTCTTCCTTGATAACCTCTGCCGAATTTTCTCTGCAACCCCTTTTCTTTTCTCTTCAATTCTCTTAAGCCTTACTGAATTTCCCTTCTCTTTATTTCACAATTGCCGAATTCTCTTAAGCAACTATTCTTTTCTTCTTCATTCTTCTCCTCTCAATATTCCAAAAGCCGAAACTAGGAAATCTAACCCCATTATTGTGTTAGTCGAAACTTGGAAAGAAGGCTCTTCGGGATTTCTGCCATTGTCGACAACTTCATAAGACAAGTCAACTATTTCGGGATTTAAGAATCTAAGGTAAGTCATATTTAACATTCGGCTAAGGGTTATTTGTTGTGAATAAATGTTAGAAATTAATCTAACATGAAGTTATAGGGATTTCGACAGACATCTAAGGCAAGGAATACTTTCGGGATTTACTAAGTGTCGACTACAGGGAAGGAGAAGTTCTTTTCCCGACGGTACACCATAGGCCGCGTGTTCCCTAGTTATTCAGTGAGTTTCGGGATTTAAAATCCACAAGGTAAGTTTTGAGTTCCCGTAATCCTACTAGGATTTGGATTTATGGCTGAATGGCTCTTTACTAAGTATTAAATAATTGATTAAATGTAGAGATCTAAGATCTAAGGCATTAGATCAAGCTTTTCGGGATTTGGATTGGAAACCCTAAGCAAATCAGGTGTGTACCCTACACTAAGTTTTGATATGTTCATGGCTATGTTTAAATTAATGTAATATTAAGAATGTGAAAATATGGCTAAGTACCATGCTATGGTACAAAGTACTCAGGTACGTTTCCTACTCCTACTAGGATTATGAAATATGTTATATTTAACATGAGAATAATGATAAGAATGTGAATTTTGGCATGTTAATGCATAATATGATATGGGGCATATGGGTTATTGAAAAGGGGAAGTGAATGTGGTGACCTAAGACCACGAAATCTAAATGCGGTGACCTAAGACCGCGATATCCGAATGTGGTGACCTAAGACCACGATATCTGAATGTGGTGACCTAAGACCACGATATCTGAATGTGGTGACCTAAGACCACGAAATCTAAAAGTGGTGACCTAAGACCACAAATTTTATAAGGGCGATGAGCACGTCGACTGCAGCGACTGCCTTCGATGGAGTGTAGCGGAAGGAGGGTCGACTTAGTAGTCCCCACGGTGTACAGGTTCGTACGGGGAAGTGTAGCGGATGGCTAACTAGGTTTGGGTTTGGGTTGCACCATTGTTTTTACCTGCTATATGAATATGTATGTGATATGATAACGCATGCCTGAAATGTTAATTCTTAGTGTTGTGTACACATTGAGTCTGTTTGACTCACCCCGTTGGGGAATATTTTTCAGGTGATGAGCAGTAATGGACTGGGTTGGCAGGAGCTCAAAGGTGGCCATGCACAGCAAGGAATTTAATTAATTTGGATTTTTATTTTATGAAGTACTTTAATTTAATTTTGGGATTATTTTGATGTAATAAGGCCATAGTTGAATTTCTTTATTTTTACTTTTATTTGTTATGACTGCGAACTATTATTAATTAATGAATTGAGTAAATTTATTTTTAAACAAACCCTAAACATTTTGTCACCTAAAGAAAAGGGTTTTTGGTAAAATAAACTTGTTTTCAATTCAAGCCCAACCCAATAATAATTTTTCTTTCAAAACACATAGTCTTTCCAAAGTAATAAACGAATTTTGGAACTGGTTTCCTCCGAGGAACATACCAGATCCGGTCAAGGCTCGTGGGCCGGGTGTGGGGTGTTTCAGTATTCATGGTATATGCCGCCCACTAACTATTAAAATGGGCTAATTGCCCTTTTAATACCCCACATTAAAAAGCTATTATCAAAAAGGCACTTTTCACTATGGTTTGCAACTTTTACACTTTACGCGATTAAGTCCTTTTTCTACGAAACTTTCACACACATTAATTCACATATAATAAACACAAAATATAATATTTAAATATTTCTCAGACTCGGATTCGTGGTCCCGAAACCACCGTTCCGATTAGGGTCAAATTCGGTCTGCAACTCTCCCCCTTAGGGATTTTCGTCCCCGAAAATCTTACCGTTAAACAAAGTCGGATATTGTTGCCTCATTGAATCCTCAGGCTCCCACGTAGCCTCTTCAAATTCGTGCCTATTGCATAGTACTTTCACTAATGGAATTCTCTTGTTTCTTAACTCTTTCATTTCCCAGGCTAAAATACGGATCGGTTCTTCCTCATACGTCATATCGGGTCAGATTTCAACCTCAGACGGAGCGATCACATGCAACGGATCCGATCTGTATCTACGAAGCATCGAAACGTGAAATACATTGTGTATCTTTTCTAATTCAGAGGGCAACTTCAGTCTATAAGCAACAGGCCTGATACGTTCGATGATTTCATACGGTCCGATGAATCTCGGACTTAGTTTGCCTTTTCGACCAAACCGAAGTACTTTCTTCCACGGGGAAACTTTCAAAAATACTCGATCTCCGACTTAAAATTCAATGTCTTTACTTTCAAATCAGCGTAAGACTTTTGTCGATCTGAAGCAGCTTTCAAAGTATCTCTGATCACAGCCACTTTCTGTTCAGTCTCCTTAATCAGATCAACCCCGTGTATCTTGTTTTCACTTAGCTCAGTCCAATATAACGGTGTACGGCATTTGTGACCATAAAGTGCTTAGTATGGTGCCATTTTGATACTCGATTGAAAATTGTTATTATAAGCAAATTCAATCAAAGGTAAGTGTCTTTCCCACGTACCTTCAAACTCAAGGGCGCAACATCTCAACATATCCTCAAGTATCTGAATAATGTGTTCAGACTGACCGTCTGTCTGCGGATGAAAGGCTGTACTAAAATGAAGTTTAGTACCTAAAGCATCTTGCAACTTCTTCCAAAACCGCGATGTGAATCTCGGGTCTCTGTCTGAAACAATGGAACTCGGCACACTATGTAATCTCATAATTTGAGATATATACAACTCAGCAAGTTTATCAAGCGAATAGACTGTACGAACCGACACAAAGTGAGCTGATTTGGTCAGTCTATCTACTATAACCCAGACTGCATCTTTCTTGCTCGGTGTCGTAGGCAAACCGGATACAAAATCCATAGCGGTTCTATCCCATTTCCATTCAGGTATCATGATCGGCTGAAGTAATCCAGAAGGCACTTGATGCTCGGCTTTTACTTACTGGCAAATTAAACACTTTGAAACAAATTCAGATATATCCCGCTTCATGCCAGGCCACCAATAGAACTGTTTCATATCATTATACATTTTCGTGCTACCCGGATGTACCGATAGTCGACTATTATGAGCCTCGTCCAGAATCATCTGAATCAAATCCATACTTCTCGGAACACATATTCGGCCTTTGAAGTTCAAACAATCATTTGTATCGATTCGAAACTCTGACTCTGCATCATTGTCACACTGAACCCGTCTAGCAATCATATCTTTTTCAATTTTCTGTGCATCACAAATTTGCTGAATAAACATCGGTCTTGCTTTCAACTCGGCTATGATCGAACCATCACCAGACATAACCATATGTGCGTTCAACGCATGAAGAGCAAACAATGATTTTCGACTTAAGGCATCTGCGACAATGTTAGCTTTCCCCGGATGGTAGTCAATCACTAATTCATAGTCTTTCAACAGCTCTAACCATCTGCGTTGTCTCAAGTTCAAATCTTTCTCAGTCATTAAATACTTCAAACTTTTGTGATCTGAATAAACATGACATTTCTCACCGAATAAGTAATGACGCCAAATTTTCAATGCGAAAACGATGGCTGCTAATTCCAGATCGTGAGTCGGATAATTTATTTCGTGAGGCTTCAATTGTCTTGAAGCGTAGGCTATGACTTTGCCCTCTTGCATCAAAATGCAACCCAAACCATTCAAAGAAGCATCACTATAAACAATAAATTCTTTACCCGATTCAGGCTGAGCTAACACTGAAGCTTCGGTTAAAAGGGCTTTTAACTGATCGAAACTTTTCTGACACCTTTCCGACCACTCGAACTTGACATCTTTCTGTAGTAGCTTTGTCAAAGGTGTAGCTATCATGGAAAAACCTTTGACGAATCGTCTGTAGTATCCTGCAAGTCCCAGAAAGCTTCGAATTTCGGAAACATTCTTTGGTGGTTTCCAATCAAGTATAGCCGATATTTTGTTCGGATCAACCCGAATACCTGATGCTAAAACAACGTGACCCAAAAAGCTGACTTCCTTCATCCAGAATTCACACTTACTAAACTTTGCATACAACTGTTGATGTTGCAAAGTTTGTAGCACCAATCTCAAATGCTCGGCATGCTCGGTTTCATCTCTAGAGTAGATCAAGATATCATCTATAAACACTACCACAAACCGATCCAAATACTACCTAAAAACTCGATTCATCAAATCCATAAAAATAACAGGTGCATTAGTAAGTCCAAAAGGCATGACTAGGAACTCAAAATGTCCGTACCTCGTTCGGAATGCAGTCTTTGGCACATCGGAATCTCTGACTCGCAACTGATAATAACCCGATCTCAAATCTATCTTCGAAAACACTGAAACCCCTTTTAACTGATCAAACAAGTCATCAATCCAAGGCAACGGGTATTTATTCTTTATAGTCACCTTATTCAGCTGCCGATAATCAATACACGTTCGCATAGTTCCATCTTTCTTTTTCACAAATAGAACTGGTGCACCCCAAGGAGAGAAGCTCGGTCGTGCAAAGCCTCTATCTGTCAACTCTTGCAACTGTGCTTTCAACTCTTTCAATTCAGCAGGTGCCATCCAATACGGAGCTATCAAAATTGGAGTCGTCCCTGATACTAATTCAATACCAAACTCTATCTCTCGAACTGGCGGTAAACCCGGTAATTCTTCGGGAAACACATCTGAGTATTCACACACAGCTGGTACGGATTCAATCTGCTTTTCAGACACTTTATTATCCAACACATAAGCCAAGTAAGCTTCACATCCTTTTCTCTAACATCAAGGATATTACTGCCGGTAACCTATTTAAGTCATTAGATTCAATCCGGATGATCTCACCATTTTGACATTTCAAATCAATAATCTTTCTTTTGCAATTTACCACAGCATCATGCAAAGTTAACCAGTCCATTCCCAAAATTATGTCGAACTCGTCAAAAGGCAACAACATTAAATCAGCTGGAAAGCAGGAATCCCGAATCATCAACGGACAACCTTTACACATTTTATCAACGAAAACACATCTACCCAAAGGGTTGGACACACGGATCACAAACTCAGTAGACTCAACAGGCAAAGTCTTACTGGATACTAGAGTTTCATACACATATGAATGAGTCGAACCAGGATCAATCAATGCAATCACAGTAGTATCATAAAGTGTGAAAGTACCGGTAATGACATCTGGGGAAGAAGCATCCTCTCTGGCTCGTATAGCATAAGCTCTAGCTGGTGCTCGGGCTTCTGATTGAACTGTAGTGTCCTTCGTCCCTCTCTGACTGCCGCCTACATTGCTTGAATGTCTGGGTGGTCTACCTCGTGCTGACGTGTTGCTCGGTTTAATGTTCTGAACCGTATTTTGGTCGGCTAGCATCGGACACTCTCGAATAAAATGATCTGATGATCCACATTTAAAGCAGGACCGATCACGGAATCTACAACTCCCAGAATGCCATTTTCCACAATGCTTGCACTCAGTCTAGTTTTGTTGAACATTACCAATACTAGCCATCGAAGTGGCTCGGGAACTCACTGGAGGTCGATCTCGTCTAGACAGGTCTGAAGTAGCTTTATGTCGACTAAATTCATCTCTGAACTTCTTAGATGATGAATGGAAAGTCTTCCTCAATGATCTTTTTCGAGTGTCTCTAGCTTCTATTTCAGCCTTTCTTTTCTCCTTCCCACACTCTTCAGCTTTGCAAGCTCGTTCAACAAGTACTACGAATTCTTTGATTTCAAGAGTGCCAACAAGCAATTTTATGTCTTCATTCAGGCCGTCTTCAAATCTTTTGCACATAATGGCTTCAGTTGATATACACTCTCGGGCATAACGGCTTAATCTGGCAAACTTCCGCTCATATTTCGTCACAGTCATACGACCCTGTTTCAGTTCTAGAAATTCTTTTCGTTTCTGATCAATAAATTTTTGACTGATATATTTCTTACGGAACTCGACCTGGAAGAAATCCCAAGTCACTTTTTCTTTCAGAACCACTGATACTAATGTATTCCACCAGTGATATGCAATGTCCCGAAGTAGAGATATAGCACACTTCAAGCATTCATCTGAAGTACAGGATAGCTCATCAAGTACCCGAATAGTGTTATCAAGCCACATCTCAGCTCGCTCTGCGTCATCATCATCATTAGCTTTGAATTCTTCAGCCCCATATTTTCTGATTTTATCAAGATGAGGCCTACTAGATCTCATCGGATCTATCATCGGAGCTGCTGTAGGTACTGGAGTTGGATTATTTGGGGGTGGAGGTTGTTGTACAGCCGGATTATTCTGAACAAACTGGGTAAACTATTTATTCATCATCTGGTAGAAGGCTTGTTTAGCCTCCCCCTCATGGCTACCTGAAGCTGGTCGAGAGTCTACCGGCACTGATCCACGTGCACGATCAGGCACTACACTCTCCACATCATCTGCTACGGCTCTGTTAGGATCGGAATCCATTTACTATATAAAACACAGTTGGAAATGTCAGAAGTCACCACACTATCGTATATACAGTAAAGGCATGTATAGCTAGACTCTCACGCGCTACGGTAGTCCTAGAATCGACTAAACCATAAGCTCTGTTGCCAATAAAATGTACACCCCTAGCCCGTATCCGTCGCCGAATTAGGGCTACGGGCATTACCAGATAAACCAAAACTTTTATTCAATCAATTAGGCCCTAATTGAGCATCCCTATAAAATGATTTAATTATAAACAGACAATCCCATAAATATATATATATATATATATATATATATAAGCTCATTTCAATATCATAGACACATTTATTTGCCTGGCCGAATATACAAGGACATGTATATAAAATTTTATGCACATTATACCATTAATAATAAATTCATCGTCTATATGATTTCAAAACCAATCACTAGATCAACCACATATACAAATTGAACCTTATACCAAACCTATTCATTTCATTTTCGTTTTATAACAATAAAAAACATATGCTTTCATGCATTTATAAACCAAACCTAATTGTTCAAATAGCATAGGCAAACATACAATACATATGCATATATGTATGCACTAATTTTCCCGATTCATAACAAAAATATCTCATAGTTCATAGATTCATGGAACATAAATCTAAAACTTGTTCATCCAATATCATACTATTCAAGCCGAACATAAGTTCATCTTCACACTCAAATTATAACATAAAAATGCACTTCCGAATACGTTGATTTCATAACTGTATAACCTCATTATCATTCACTTCTCAATAACTACTTATAAGCCAATCATTTCAAGTATATAATTCATAAAACATACCTTAAAACAATATAAGTCATCATCTAATATACATAAATATTTACTAGCAGATAAGACTCATTTATTAACCATACTAATTCTCTTTAGCATGTTAACTACATTTGAATATATCACAAAGGCTTGGCCGAATACACATACATGCAATTACTCAATAAAATTCATACTTCGTTAATCAACTAAAGTTGGCATACATACATAAGTTGCTACTAATGCTCAACTACACATACCTACCTTGAATTATACCTGCAATTATTAACTTAAAAGCCGAAACTCTTGACTAATTTAACACAAACATTGACATTACAAACAAGCAATCATATATTACACTTAATTCACGAGATGTAATTAAAAGAACAGCCTCTAGCCGAATAGTTGAAGCCAAACATATTAATCACATAGGCAAGGGTAAATAGAACCGAAATTGATATGAAAATTTAAGCCATTTTCACATGGCTACTATACATTATCAAAATGATATTCAAACATAGAGTTAGCCTATACATGCCTTAAGTTCAAAATCTAAACTTCAAAAATACCAAAACCAGTCGATAGTGTGGATGACTTCACTGATGATCCTCTGAGCTCGTAGCTTGATTAAAATCTATAAAACAGAAAATTGAACACACACAGAGTAAGCCTACTAGCTTAGTAAGTCTCAAGCAAAAGATAATATAATAATTGTAACATCCTGAATTTATGGGCATTCTTGTGTAGTGCATGCTTAAAATATTAATTTGAGAATTTGAGGTACAAAAAGGGGCTCAGGTTTGGAGCTGAGGCTCAGATTAAATATTCTGTTTAGACATATTTGGGTTTAAAATAAAGTTTTAGTAGTTTAATTGGCATATTGGGCTTGTGGGCCAGAGGAAAATGGTGCCACTAGGAGGAAGAGGAGTTGGCGTCATTTGTGCATGAGGAAGGACCAAATTGTGGTTGCTTGAAGCCCAAGTTTTAGGGCTAAAACTCGGCACTTAAATGAGCAAGGGGGGACGACACAAGGCTAAATTTTAGGGATTTTATTGTATGGATAATAAACAGATAAAGGCTACTTTTTGAGGAGATAATAGATCAAAGATAGGAGCCATATTTAAGTGTTTAATGCTAGCCGAAACTTTGAAGAATTTGAAAAGAAAGGGGCATTCGGTTTAGGCTAAGTGTGTGCCGAAATTTCTATCAAAGTTCTCATCATTCTTCTTTTCTCTCTGCCTAAACTCCTACTCTATTCTCCCCCTCTTTTCTCTTTTCTTTTTCTTCAGTTGGACGAATCCACTGTCAAGTTCTTTTCTCATCCCTTTCAGACACTCTAGCTGAATCTTCAAGTCCCTCTTTGCTTTCTTTTCACTTTTCTTTTTAGCCGAAACCACATTATTTTATCTTTTTCAAGATTTTTCATAAAAGCCGAAATCGTGAGATATAGTCTTCTGTGGGTGCCGAAATCACTCTGGGGTGCCGAAATCAATCTGAAGGAAACAATAGGTAAGTGTTGATTTCGAGATTTCAATGTTTTTTTTCGGCTTTTCAAAGTCCCTAGCTGAATGGCTATTTAGAAACTAATCTCTTATTTCTCTCTTATTTTCGGCATTCTAGGATTTGAAGAAGAGTCAATCACGTAGATCTCTAAGTCATAAGTTCAGAAATACTCGAATCGAGGTACTTTCGGGATTTCAAGGTAAGGAAATCTATTGATTTTAGTGTGTAAAATCGAGTAGAATACTAACCATGGCCGATTATAGGAGAGGGCCTATTTTCACATCTTTCCGGCTTTTCGAGCAAAGTTGTAGATCAATTTAGCAAGGGTATCAACATTAATCAAGTGTGTAACCTTTCACACTGTTAGATTGGTTGCTAATATATATATATATATGTATAAGTCTTCTATACTCTGTTAAATGCCGAAATCCCGGCATAACGTTTGAAAACCCGAGAAGGGTAAAGGCTAAATATCAGGTTAGTATTTTCTGCCATTCCTCAGTGAATGTTCTGTTAAAAATGATATGTTTCATATGTCAATTTCTATGTATGCTTGGGGTTGGGTGATTGATGAAAGGGGAAGTGATCTATTCTAGTGGCTTATGCCATTTCAGCCTGGTGACTCTGTCACATACTCTGTTTCTCGTGGCTCTAGCCATTTCAGCCTGGTGACTCTGTCACAACTTTGACGATGAGCAGCTAACTGTAGCATGACTGCCATCGATGGTGTGTAGCGGTGTGGGTTGATTGTAGAAATCCCCAATGGTGTGATTGGCAGGTAAGGGTGGTGTGTAGCGGATGGAAACCTAGGAATGGGTTGGGTTTTATGTATGTTATTTTCTGTACTATGTTTTATGTTATGATCTGTGGGCTAAGGCCCAATCCAACGGTGCTTGAAGGTTGCACACTGAGTCTCGCGACTCACCCTTTTATTTTAACAATTTCAGGTGACACTTAGCGCAACGGACCGGGCTGGAGAGAAAAGCAAGGTGGCCATGCAAAAGAACATTTGGGTTCAGCAAAAAGACTTCAGTTTACCATTTTATATTTTTATTTAAGTGGATTTTAAATATAGTTGTAATAAGGCCACGGGCCACTAGACTATTATTTATGTTTTGGGTTTTATGTTGGGCTTTTATTATTGGGTTTTTACAATTTATGTTTAAATTAAGTTAAGGCATGTATAAGATTTTGATTTTTGTTTAAAATTCATTAAGGCATTTTGTAACTTTATATTTTATACGAATTAATAATTTACTAAGTTTCCGGTATAAACATTTAACCTGATAATTGTTTTCCAAAAAGGTGACATGTTTTACTAAATTTCCTTAGTGACATACCAGATCCGGTTGTAGTGTTTGGGCCGGGTTTGGGGTGTTGCAAATTGGTATCAGAGCCCGGTTCAAAACTCAGCTCTGGGGGTTTTTGGGCTCAAAACGTTTTCTAAAAATGGGCTTCTGAAACATGCATGTTTTTAAATGATAACAGGTCTATTAGCTCGGCATGGCACCTGCGTCTCCGGCCCAAGTCTGCCAGGTAAGTATTCTAAACTCACTGTGTGTTATATGTATATATGTGGGTTTGTTGAGCCTTATGGGACGTAGACCATCTAAGTTAGAACTTTATGGACTCTAGGCCTAGCTTAAACAACTTTCTAAAAGCTCATAAGACTTAATTTCACTAAACAAACCCGTAAATGAGTCGCAAGGCTTGGGTGTGGCAACAGGCATACGCATGTCTAGGATTGGATCCGGAAGAGCCTGGTATTTAAGCAGTCCTAGTGACTCACCTCCTCTTCGCTGGAATCTTACCTGGTGCGTAGTGACTGTTCACCTTAGCCGAGTTAGGGTGTGGCAATAGACATACGCATGTCTAGGAGTAGATTCAGGGAGAGCTTGGTATTTAAGCAGTCCTGGCGACTCATCTCCTCTCCACTAGAATCTTACCTGGTGCGTAGTGACTATTCATCCTAGCTACAAGGATTTGTTGATGGGCTAAACCTTATAATTAAAACCCGAAAAGGGACCAGGCACCCTATTTGAAAAAAAAAATCCCCAAGTTATGTAAAATTTTCAAAATACATTCGACTTATAAAAAAAATTCCAATCAACCATGTTTTGAAAACTTTACCCGAAAAACCTCATGTTTACAAGAGTAACTTGGACTATGAAACTAGATTTACCAAAAGTACCCCTGTTTTAAAAAAAAAAACACCAACAACAACGAAATAACCCTGATTTGTAAAATTACCAAATTACCCTTATTTTGCAAAATGACCAAAACGACCTTGATTTTTAAAATTATCAAAATACCCCTGGACTTCAAAATTACCGAAATACCCCTAGGATTGCAAAATTACCAAAATACCCTTATTTTACAAAATCCCCAAGGAACCCTATTTTGAAAAATTACGAAAATACCCTCTATGGGAAAAATTACGAAAATACCCCTGGGTAGTGAAATAATAAAAACACCCTTACGTGATGAATGTAAGTGCTTGGTTGCTATTCGTATGTTGGTGATTGAATGTATGTGTTTCTTAGAATTAGAGGATACGGACTTGAAACTGTATTGTGAATGTGAATTCGAAAGAACTACTCTTAAAACTATTATTCATAAGACTGTTCATAGCTAATTAGTGGAAGAAAATTAATAATTCATAAAATTCTTAATCAGATAAACGCCAATCGGAAGAATGAGTACAAGGGGTCGAGGACGTCCGCTGCGTGGACGCGGTAGGGGTAGGATGACCTTGTCTGAGCCAGTAGGGTCTGGCCACGGATCAGGAAACGAGATGCCGGATCCGCCAGCTGTGGAGGGAGAATTCCGAGATCAGGCGACCGGAGATGATGCTGTATCTCAGGAGATGTTGAGGGTTTTAAAGAGGGTTGCTGGAGTAGGCATGGGCACAGGAGCCCGGAAATCTGTGCTGGAGCGGCTTAGGGCCAATGGGGCAGAAATGTTTAGGGGAGTTTCTAGCGTAGCCCCTAACACAGCTGAGTATTGGATGGATGACTTAGATTTCATGGTGGAGGAGAAGTTGAAAGGGGTCGTGTCTCTTCTTTGAGACGAGGCTTATCAGTGGTGGCTCACGATGAAGGAGGGTACTGCCGCAGATTGGATTGACTGGGACTTCTTTAAGTAGTCATTCCAGGGAAAGTATGTTAAGGCCACCTATGTGGATGCGCAGAGGAAGGCATTTTTGAATCTGGTGCAGGGAAGTAAATCTGTGGCTGAATATATGGTAGAGTTTCTGTACTTGAGCCACTACGCTCGAGGAATGGTGGCAACCGAATATGAACGTTGTGTTCGGTTTGAGGATGGATTACGAAATGAGTTAAGGGTTTTGATAGCACCGCAGAGAGAGAGAGATTTTGCGGTTTTAGTGGAGAAGGTTAAGATAGCTGAGGAGGTAAAATGGACTGAGAGATAGGAAAGAGATAAGGAGCGAGGAAGGAATAAGAGAAATTTTGGGCTGGCAGGAGCATCTGGGAATTCACAGAAAAGGCCTAAGTTTGATGGGCCAGCTCGTGCTCCGACACCTGCTGCAGGGAATCAGAATCGATTATGTAATTGGTGCGGGAAAGCACATTCTGGGGAGTGTAGAAGAAGAACCGGTGGATGTTTCAAGTGTGGATCCACGGAACATATGATTAAGGACTGTCCACAGAAGGATCAGGTGCAGCCAGCTGGACGGGGTTCAGATCAGGCTGGGAGAGGTGGTCAGCCAGTGCCGAGGGGTCGTGGCCCAGGTAGAGGAGGAAATGGGACTGGTCGGGGTCGTGGAGCACCTGGTAGAGGTGTAGGTAATATAGATGCAAGGCAACCGGGTCTAGTTTATGCAGTTCGTCGACAGGAGGATGGTGACGCACCGGATGTCATAACCCGTACGTTTCTTATTGCTGACAACCCTTTTCTTGCCTTGATTGATATTGGGTCAACCCACTCCTATGTTGCATGTTCGGTATCTTAGACCCTAAGTATAGACTCTAAAACAACTACTAGGAAGATGACCGTGGTTAGTCCCTTAGGGCAATCTAGGGTAGTAGACAAGCTATTTAAGGATGTACCTTTAAAGACTCAAGGGGTAGTGTTTCCGGCAGACTTAATGGAATTACCATTTGGAGAGTTTGATCTTATTCTAGGAATGGATTGATTGACAAAGCATCGTGCTAAGTTGGATTGTGAGACCAAGCGTGTGGTGTTGAGTACCCCGGAAGGCGGGAAGGTGGTTGTGTTAGGAGAAAGAATGAACTATTTGTCCAATGTAGTATCGGCATTGAAGGCTGTTAAGATGATTCGGGAAGGATGCAACGCATCCTTAGCTTTTATTAGTGCGTTGGATGCTAAGGAGGTGATTGTCGATGAGGTTCGAACAGTCAAGGATTTCGTGGATGTCTTTCCGGAGGAGTTGCCAGGATTACCCCCGGATTGAGAGGTGGATTACCCCAGGAGCTTTTGGATCGAGGATTTATCCGACCGAGTGTGTCTCCATGGGGAGCGCCGGTCCTATTCGTGAAAAAGAAGGACGTATCTATGCGTATGTGCGTGGACTATCGTCAACTGAATAAGTTGATGATTAAGAACGAGTACCCATTGCCAAGAATCGACGACCTGTTCGATCAACTTAAAGGAGCTTCGGTCTTTTCGAAGATCGATCTAAGGTCGGGTTATCACCAGTTAAAGGTGAAGGAATGAGACATTCATAAGATGGCATTTCGAACACGCTATGGTCATTACGAGTTCTTGGTAATGCTGTTCGGTTTGATGAACGCGCCAGCAACATTTATGGATATGATGAATCGGGTATTTCAACCATACCTTGATCGGTTCGTGGTGGTGTTCATCGACGATATTTTGGTTTACTCCAAGTCCGAGGAGGAACATGATGCACATCTTCGTGTGGTGTTGCAAATTCTGAGGGAGAAGTAGCTGTACGCAAAGTTCAGTAAGTGTGAGTTCTGGCTGAAGAAAGTGACTTTCTTAGGACATGTAGTTCTCGCAGAGGGAATTAGAGTAGACCCTTGGAAGATAGAAGCTGTATTAGATTGGAAACCGCTGAAGTCTGTGGCAGAAATTCGTAGTTTCTTGGGATTGGCGGGGTATCACAGGAGGTTTGTAGAGGGGTTCTCTTCAATAGCGGCACCTTTAACTAAGTTGTTAAGAAAGGGAGTATAGACTGACAAACAGCAGGGGAGCTTTGAGAAGCTGAAGAGAATCTTGACGGAAGCGCCAATGTTAATTCAGCCAGAGGCAGGAAAAGAATTTACCGTCTACTGTGACGCGTCATACACAGGTTTAGGGTGTGTGTTGATGCAAGATAGAAAGGTGGTTGAATATGCGTCTCGACAGTTAAGACCGCATGAGTTAAACTACCCTACGCACGATCTAGAATTGGTGGCGGTAGTTTTTGCTCTGAAGATTTGGAGGCATTACCTGTATGGGGAAAAGTCAGTCATTTATACTGACCACAAGAGCTTGAAGTATCTCCTCACTCAGAAGGAGTTGAATTTAAGACAACGTAGGTGGATTGAGCTATTAAAGGACTATGATTGCTCGATCGAATACCATCTGGGTAAGGCGAATGTGGTGGCAGATGCGTTAAGCCGTAAGGTAGTGTCAGAACTAAGAGCGATGTTCGCCCATCTGAGTTTATTTGATGACGGGAGTTTGCTAGCTGAGTTGCAAGTGAAGCCGACATAGGTGAGTCAGGTTAAGGAGAAACAGTTAGTGGATGATGTTCTGAGTGCTCGACTTCCGCAAGTGCAGAATGGTGAAGGAGAGGAATATAGTTTGAATGGTGATAGAGTTTTGTGTTTCCGTGGGAAGATTTATGCCAAAAGATGTGGAGTTGAGGCAGATGATTCTTCGGGAATCGCATAGTAGCCCTTATGCTATGCATCCTGGAGGAGTTAAGATGTATCTGGATCTACGAGAGCAATTCTAGTGGCTAGGTTTGAAGCGAGAAGTTACGGAATATGTGGAGAAGTGTTTGACGTGCCAGCAGGTGAAAGCTGAACATCAAGTGCCTTCGAGATTGTTGCAGCCGGTGAAGATTCCCCAATGGAAATGGGAAAGAATCACGATGGATTTTGTTAGTGGGTTACCTCTTACGCCCAATAAGAAGGATTCGATTTGGGTAATCGTGGATCGGTTGACGAAGTCTGCTCACTTCATACCAGTTCGGGTGGACTATACTCTGCAAAGGTTGGCTAAGCTGTACGTAGCTGAGGTTGTAAGACTACATGGTGTGCTGGTATCGATCATCTCCGACAGGGACCCTAGGTTCACGTCACGATTTTGGAAGGCTCTTCACCAAGTAATGGGAACAAGGCTGGACTTTAGTACTGCTTTTCACCCACAGACTGATGGTCAGTCCGAGAGGCTAATTCAGATCTTGGAGGATATGCTGATGGGTTGCATCATCGATTTTAGGGGTAGTTGGGAGGAGTATTTACCCTTAGTTGAATTCGCATACAATAATAATTACCAAGCTAGTATTCAGATGGCGCCGTACGAAGCGTTATATGGAAGGAAATGTCGTACTCCAACTTGTTGGACGGAGTTGGGTGAACGTCAAGTGTTGGGTCCAGAACTAGTTTTGGAGACGGAGGAGAAAGTTAAGTTAATACGGGCTCGGTTGAAGGAGGCGTCTGATCGGCAAAAATCTTATGCGGATCTAAAGCAGAAGGAGGTGGAATTTGCAATAGGAGACCAAGTCTTTTTGAAGGTTTCTCCATGGAAAAAGGTAATGAGGTTTGGACGGAAGGGTAAGCTAAGTCCTCAGTTTATTGGGCCTTATCGGTTGCTAGAATGTGTGGGGCCAGTGGCTTATCGTTTGGAGTTGCCTTCGGAGTTGATGACGTGTTTCATGTCTCGGTGCTAAGACATTATCGTTCTGACCCATCGCATGTGGTGCCGGTGGAAGAGATTGAAGTAAGGCCAGATTTATCCTTTAAGGAGGAACCAGTGAAAATCTTGGATCGAGACGTAAAAGAGCTGAGAAGGAAGTCCGTCCCTTTGGTCAAAGTTTTGTGGCGAAATCACGGCGCAAAAGAGGCGACGTGGGAGCCAGAGGATGTTATACGACAGCAGTATCCCGATCTCTTTTGATCAGGTAAATTTCGAGGTCGAAATTTATTTTAAGGGGGTGGAACTATAACATCCTGAATTTATGGGCTTTTGCATTCTTGTGTAGTGCATGCTTAAAATATTAATTTGAGAATTTGAGGTACAAAAAAGGGGCTCAGGTTTAGAGCTGAGGCCTAGATTAAATATTCTGTTTAGACATACTTGGGTTTAAAATAAAGTTTTAGTAGTTTAATTGGCATATTGGGCTTGTGGGCCAGAGGAAAATGGTGCCATTAGGAGGAAAAGGAGTTGGCGTCATTTGTGCATGAGGAAGGCCCAAATTGTGGTTGCTTGAAGCCCAAGTTTTAGGGCTAAAATTCGGCACTTAAATGAGCAAGGGGGACGGTACAAGGCTAAATTTTAGGGATTTTATTGTGTGGATAATAAGCAGATAAAGGCTACTTTTTGAGGAGATAATAGATCAAAGATAGGACCCATCTTTAACTGTTTAATGCTAGTCGAAACTTTGAAGAATTTGAAAAGAAAGGGGCATTCAGTTTAGGCTAAGTGTGTGCCGAAATTTCTATCAAAGTTCTCATCATTCTTCTTTTCTCTCTGCCTAAACTCCTACTCTATTCTCCCCCTCTTTTCTCTTTTCTTTTTCTTCAGTTGGCCGAATCCACTGTCAGGTTCTTTTCTCATCCCTTTCAGACGCTCTAGCCGAATCTTCAAGTCCCTCTTTGCTTTCTTTTCACTTTTCTTTTTAGCCGAAACCACATTAGTTTATCTTTTTCGGGATTTTTCATAAAAGCCGAAATCGTATGATATAGTCTTCTGTGGGTGCCGAAATCACTCTAGGGTGCCTACTTGTGCCGAAATCTGAAGGAAACAATAGGTAAGTGTTGATTTCGGGATTTCAATGTTTTTTTTCGGCTTTTCAAAGTCCCTAGCCGAATGGCTATTTAGAAACTAATCTCTTATTTCTCTCTTATTTTTGGCATTCAGGGATTTGAAGAAGAGTCAATCACGTAGATCTCTAAGTCATAAGTTCAGTAATACTCGAGTCGAGGTACTTTCGAGATTTCAAGGTAAGGAAATCTATTGATTTTAGTGTGTAAAATCGGGTAGAACACTAACCATGGCCGATTATAGGAGAGGGCCTATTTTCACATCTTTCTGGCTTTCCGAGCAAAGTTGTAGATCGGTTTAGCAAGGGTATCGACATTAATCAGGTGTGTAACCTTTCACACTGTTAGATTGGTTGCTAATATATATATATGTATAAGTCTGCTATACTCTGTTAAATGCTGAAATCCTGGCATAACGTTTGAAAACCCGAGAAGGGTAAAGGCTAAATATCAGGTTAGTATTTTCTGCCATTCCTCAGTGAATGTTCTGTTAAAAACGATATGTTTCATATGTCAATTTCTATGTATGCTTGGGGTTGAGTGATTGATGAAAGGGGAAGTGATCTGTTCTGGTGGCTTATGCCATTTCAGCCTGGTGACTCTGTCACATACTCTGTTTCTCGTGGCTCTAGCCATTTCAGCCTGGTGACTCTGTCACAACTTTGACGATGAGCAGCTAACTGCAGCATGACTGCCATCATGGTGTGTAGCGGTGTGGGTTGATTGTAGAAATCCCCAATGGTGTGATTGGCAGGTAAGGGTAGTGTGTAGCGGATGGAAACCTAGGAATGGGTTGGGTTTTATGTATGTTATTTTCTGTACTATGTTTTATGTTCTGATCTGCGGGCTAAGGCCCAATCTAACGGTGCTTGAAGGTTGCACACTGAGTCTCGGAACTCACCCTTTTATTTTAACAATTTCAGGTGACACTTAGCGCAACGGACCGGGCTGGAGAGCAGAGCAAGGTGGCCATGCAAAAGAACATTTGGGTTCAGCAAAAAAACTTTAGTTTACCATTTTATATTTTTATTTAAGTGGATTTTAAATATGGTTGTAATAAGGCCACGGGCCACTAGACTATTATTTATGTTTTGGGTTTTATGTTGGGCCTTTATTACTGGGTTTTTACAATTTATGTTTAAATTAAGTTAAGGCATGTATAAGATTTTGGTTTTTGTTTAAAATTCATTAAGGCATTTTATAACTTGATATTTTATACGAATTAATAAATTACTAAGTTTCCGGTATAAACATTTAAACCTGATAATTGTTTTCCAAAAAGGTGACATGTTTTACTAAATTTCCTTAGTGACATACTAGATCCGGTTGTAGTGTTTGGGCCGGGTTTGGGGTGTTACAATAATTAAACACTTAGACCTTTCATCTTTAAGCTTATGACATTGAATATAACATTTCAATATGTGAATTTAAACATGGCCGAATATCATTAACTCATTATCCTAAGTGTTTGCACTTTATTTCCATAAACATGTAATTCATCGAAACCAAAGAAATATACCACATGTATTCGCATACTCCAATTCATATGAGTACAACGTTCATATTAACCTTATAAACTTATTTATGCACATACACAAACACTCAAATTCTTTCATTCTTAACATTTCACTTATAACCGATTCTCCAAAATAGCACATTTAAACTCAAATTCTATTATAATGTTCATACACATCAATAGTAAACTCAATAACACATATCATAATTCTTATCGAATCATCAACCATATCATATCATACTTAATTCAAATAATTCTATACCAACTTACCTTACTCTTTGTAAGTATAAAAGAAAAGGCTTATACTTACCTGAGCCTTTAGCTCATTGCATTAAATATGTTTCACTTTGTATGATTCATAATTTCTCCATTTATAACACATCACCGGCATCAAGCCTGCTAGGCATCAAAGCCCGAAATGTACACCGGCATTAAGCCTGCTAGACCAGAAGTCTGAGATTTGATCATCGGCATTCAGCCTGCTAGGAAATAAGCCCGAACATTTCACCGACACAAGGCCTGCTAGGCATTAAGCTCGAAACATTTATTTCCAAACCAACTCAATCATATTACACAATAGCAATATCACAAATATCACATATAACTCACATACTATCACATAGTTAACTCAATGAATTCGATTATATACATTGCTAAATTTCTTTCTCACATTCGGCTTTAACATGATTAATTCCACAATTTCATAATTCAATATGTATACTAGGTTATAATCAATTCTTACGAAATTAATTTGCTTAAAGACTTACCTCGACTGTCGACGGACAACGTATACCGACTATTCGATAACCTCGCCTTTCCCCGATCCAAATCCGTTTTTCTTTGTTCTTGATCTAAACACACTGAAATTTAGCTCATTCAAGTACATTTCATTTCAATTTAGTCCCAAAACACATAAATGGCAAATTACCATTTTACCCCTTATGTTTCACATTTTTACAATTTAGTCCTATTTGCATAAAACACAAAATACACAAAATTTCTCAATACCACTCAAGGGCCGAATATTCATAGGGACTATACAAGTCCATTTCTTTCATTTATTTTGCAAATAAGCCCGTCTAAAATTTTTTTTTTTTTTTACAAATTAGCCCTAAATACTCAATTTCACCAAAATTTCCAATTCAAAACTTCTTAATCTTTAACATATCTTTAATTTAAACTCATCAAACATCAAAAACCACATGAACATGTTAATGGCCGAATCTCAAGCATACACACATTTAAAAATTCTACCATGGGTCAGCTAATATTCGAAGCAACGATCTCAAAAACGTAAAAATCAACAAAAACCGAGCTAAAATTCATACCTAATTAAGCTTGATAAGTGCCGAACTTAGCTTGGCTTTTCTCACTTCTTCATAAGCATATATTCGGCCAAAAGAAGATGGAATAAAACATGTTTTTGTTTATGTTTTAATTAACATATATGTAAAGAATTTGGTTGATTACTAATTTAACCTTTATACATTAATATATAAATAAATAATACTAACGGTATTCATGGTATATGCCGCCCACTAACTATTAAAATGGGCTAATTGCCCTTTTAATACCCCATATTAAAAAGCCATTATCAAAAAGGCACTTTTCACTATGGTTTGCAACTTCTACACTTTACGCGATTAAGTCCTTTTTCTAAATTAAACACATAAACGATTAAATTTTTCTACGAAACTTTCACACACATTAATTCAAATATAATAAACACAAAATATAATATTTAAATATTTCTCAGACTCGGATTCGTGGTCCTGAAGCCACCGTTTCGATTAGGGTCAAATTCGGTCTGTTACACTAACCATCTTACACGGCCTAAGCACGCCCGTGGTCTATTCTGACTTAAAACACTAATATGGAGGGGACACACGTCTTATTAACACACCCATGTTGGTTGATCGTGTGTCACACACGGCCTAGACTCAGGCCCGTGTGTCTACCCGTGTGGACACTTAAAGGCTATTTTCCAAGCCAACTGCCACCCTGAAATCAATATCAATCATATACCCAATTCAACAACTCAAATACTTCATCAAAACATGGATAATAATGCATAATTCATCAACCTTGATATATATATAAACTTAGTAAATATTGACTGATCTCTTTAGTCATATACAAAAGAATGATGAACTTAATATCTAACACTATGGCTCTTCTAAAAACATCACTCAAAATGAGACGTTTCCTATACATGCTATACTTAATATAAACAACTTGGCTATACCAAAATAGTGATTGATAGTGTGTTCCGAGTTCCGACATCAATGGTCCACGAGTTAGCTTGGCAAGGCTACAGGGAAAGAAGGAAATGAAGAGGTAAGCATTTAGCTTAGTAAGTTTGCATGCAATGCATATAGCAATGTGACTACTTAATATAAAACATCCATCATAAAACAATAGCATCAAAATTCTCAAGTGCTAGAGCTTACTTACTCTTACTTGTTCATACTCATTTCATATTACTTACTCGTCTCATGCTTGTAATGTAAACAAGATACCTGTATCACTTAATCATATAGATTAGTATACTTTACTAATGTAAGCATAAACTAAAACATCATCTTTCTTAACTTGAAGGATACTCTTATTCAACTTTGACTTGATAATAGCTTTACATGCTTAACTTTCTTGTTATTTCATTCATTCTTTACCCTTTTTTTTTGACCGATGAATTAACCGAAATAACGAAATATACTAAATCTATCATACATGTGTCTCGATGCCAATGTCATATCCTAGATATGGTCTTACAAGGAATCTCTTAACTTGGTGTCGATGCCATATCTTGACATGGGCTTATACGAAGTCTTCCTTGGGCATTTCTTTGGAAACTTACAATTTTCATGTCTTGACATGGTCTTACTTGGTATCTTTACTTAGTGAAACTTGTCAATGCCATGCCTTGGCTTGGACTTACATGAAATCTTCCTTGGTACTCACCAATGCCATGCCTTGGCTTGGACTTATATGGGATCTTTATCTCATGATAACTTTTCAATGCCAAGGCTTGTCTTGGACTTACATGATATCTTTGCTTGATTATCGATGCCATGTCTTGACATGGTCTTATACGTGTTTTCTTGCCTCATGTTGTAGATTAAGCATCCTCAGTAATCCACTTCAACCAGGACTTTCATGTACTAAATTTCATTAATTTCCTTGTTTAAACATAATTAAACAACTTCATGGAAATAATGTGCAATAACTATATAATAAGCAGTTTAATGAAAATACTCATGAAACTTAAAAATCATACAAACTTACCTCGATATACAAAATGTATGAAGATAGTCAACTTAGTCCACGACTTTGTTCTTGCCTCGGTTACGATCCGAGCTTCGTTTTTCTTGATCTATAATAATAATTGAACTTATTTAATACTCATATTAACTAAATTGACACATAGTCATACTTTGGTAGAATTATTATTTTGCCCCTAAACTTGCTCATATTTATACTTTTGCCCCGAGGCTCGTAAAGTGATTTTCATTCAACTTTCTTATACTTCATGCTTAGGTGATTCATTTTCTCACCTATAGCAATATTCAATTCTCACTATTTCTCTCATGTATGACCAATTTCATAACTTTCACAAATTAGTCCTTACAAGCTATTTTCTTGAAATTCACTTAGAAAAAGATGTTTATTCTACATCAAACTCTCATAATCTTCCATAAAACATCAAAATATATGCATGTCATACATGGGTATATTTTTTGAACATGGATCCTAACTCAACTTATAGCTAAAAATAGCTAATTCAAGTTACCATGACTTCAAAAAATACGAAGAATATTAAAAACGAGGCTAGGGTGCACTTACTATGAGCTTGAAAAATTGATGAACCCTAGCTATGGCTTCCTTGGAATTTTTGGCAGTAAGGGGAAGAAGATGAACATAAATTTTGTCTTCTTTTCCCTTTTTAATCGTTTATTTGACAAATGACTAAAATGCCCTTTTATGTTAAACTTTCAAAATTTACCAACTCATGCCCATTTTTGACCAAAAATTATAAATTGGGAAAATTACTATTTAAGGACCTCTAATTAATAATCCAAAGCTATTTCATACTAAAAGTTTCTAGAATCTCATATTTTGCAACTTTTGCAATTCAGTCCTAATGGACAATTCAATCATAATTTGGTAAAATTACTTCATGAAACTTTCATACTATCATGCAAACATCTCATAAACCTTAAAAACTTATCTTTCTTCTTCGGATTTGTGGTCTCGCACCACTATTCCTACTAGGCCCTAAATCGGGCTGTTACATGTCTGGTGGCCGCTGAGACACACGGCCTGGCCACACGGGCATGTGTCCCCTATTTTGAGAAAAATTTTCAAAGTTTCATGAAAGTTTCTTGAGTTATTGGTTTAGTCCCGTACCACTCTCAAAGCATGTTTAAGGCCTCGTAGGCTCATATAAGGGATGAATTGTTTGAGATTGAATGATGAATGCTTGAATTGAGAAAATGTATGCTAAATGGATGTTTAATTGTTTTTTAGGTCTGGTAATGCTCTATAACACCCCTTACCCATATTCAATGCTGGAACAGGGTACGAGGCATTAACGAACTTGCAAAATAAGCATTCACACAATTCTGAGTCTTAAATTTGCGTCTAAATTGAAACCACTCATATTCGAACATAAAGTCCCTAATACAAGCCTACGAGGCCCAAAACATGCTTTAGAAGTGGTTCGGGACTAAACCGAGAACTTAAGAAGTTTTTACAAAACTTAGAACATGTTTGCTAATTGCAGGGCTCACACGCTCGTGTGGTCCAAGGGACACACCCGTGTGACCCTGGGGCACATTTGTGCTTCAGACCGTGTTCAAATTAGGGTGCTCTCTGACTTGTGCCACAAGGTCGTGCCATAAGGCCGTGCCACATGCTCGTGTGCTAGGCCGTGTGGTAAATTAATTTAATTCGAATTAAGTGCAGGTTTCACATGGCCAAGACACACTCCTGTGTCCTAGACCGTGTAGCACACACAGCTGAGACACACGCCCGTGTCTTTGCCTGTGTGCACAATTCTGGACATTCTGTTTTGCAACAATTAAGGTGCAAGGGACACATGGTTGAAATACATGCCCGTGGGGCAAACCGCGTGTCTCACACGGCCGTGTGTCTACCCGTGTGGACAAAAATAAGGCAACTTTCCAAGCCATTTTCCACCCTTATTTACACCTACACTTACACCAATTCAATAACACAATTCATAGCATACTTAGGCAACCAAAACATCCACAACCAAGGTATCAACATCACATCCACATGCTAACATCTAGCATGCTTCAACATCATAATTTATCGACACAATTCATGCAAGTTTCCATAATCATGAATGGTATCAACATATGAATATACTCATAACCAACATTAGACAACTTACGTGGCCATATACAAAATGAAATTATTAACCATTATAAGCCAATACATTTGGCCACATTACCAATGACACATATAACAAAATGACCAAGTCCCTATACACGCCATACACTCAAAATGCTAAGACCATTAATACCCAAAATGAGAGTTTGATAGTTTGATCTGAATCTTCGACGATCCCCAATTCTAAGTTAGCTTGGCAACACTATAAAAACATGGAAAATAAATGAAGCTATATAGCTTAGTAAGCTCGTATGCAAGAAATAAGCAACCTTACCATGCATATAACATTCAATTATTATAACATAATTAAATGTAGATTTACCATGGTCTCATGATCATAATCTATTCCATCATAAAAACTTACCTCATATTCATCATTTCACATATTTATTAAACATGAGCTTTAGGTACATACCTGAGCCATCTCAAAATGAACTTACACATATTCTTATATTTGACATACCCGTGAACCACACAGAATAACAATGTCGGATACTCAAAAAAATTTGCACACTAAGTGCCACATATGTAGCCAAAGCTACCTAAGTCTCATATCACATATTCGCTCGCTCTATCGACGGGTCTGCTCACACAAGCTGTCAGTCAAGACGTAGCTACATGGTGCTGCTCACACAAGCTGTCAAGTATCCACAACTTATGTCGGTATACTCAGCCACCGGTAGGACGTACGAGACTAGCACCCAGATCACATAATCACATAATACATAATGACCTTAGTGACATGTAACTTGTATCCTAACCTATTCCCAAGGTTCAAACGGGATTTTTTGCTTGTCGATTCGACTTCGGACACATTCGTAGGATTATACGCATACACAAAATCAAACATACAATTCATGCAATATTAAAGCATCTAAATACAATTAAAATCAAACATACAATTCATGCAATATTAAAGCATCTAAATACAATTATTTTAAAGCTTATTTTTAACATACGAACTTACCTCGGTACACAATGGATAATTGTTCGATTAGTCCACAATCTTATTCTTTCCCCCGTCTAGGTCAGAACCTCGTCTTTCTTGATCTATAATATCAAATTTAGCTTATTCAATTATCACATTATTCAATTTAATCCCAAAAAACACCTTATGGCAAAAATTAAATTTTTGCCCCTAACTTTTCAACTTTTTACATTTTAGTCCCTAGGCTCGTAAAAATGATTTTCATTCAATTTCATTACACCCAAGCCTAGCCGAACCTATTTCATGCTTATAACAGCCCACATTTTTCATTTATTCACATTTTTACACACATTTTACAACTTTTACAAATAGGTCCTTATTTAACATTTTCATCAAAAATCACTTAGTAAATGTTGTTTACCTAACACCAAACATTCATTTTCTACCATTCGGCATTAAAATACACAAATATCTAACATGGGTAAAATTTTAGACTTTGATTTTCTTTCAAATTAGTCCTTGAAATAGCTAAATCAAGTTACAACATTCACAAAAACTTAAAAATCATTAAAAACGGGACAAGGACAGACTTACAATTGAGCTTGGAAGCTTGGCGAAAAACCCTAGCTATGGTGACTCTTCAAATTCGGCACAAGGGGACTAAATTGGAGAAGATGACATCTTTTTATTAGTTTTATTTTTTCTTTATTTACCAATTTACCAAAATACCCTTAATGCCAAACTTTGAAATTCCACCTAACCATGTCCATTTTGTCCAACTTAAAGTATAATGGCCTAATTACCATTTAAGGACCTCCAATTTAAAATTTCATAGCAATTAGAAACCTCTAGCTTCTAGAACACACATTTTGCACCTTTTGCAATTTAGTCTTTTTAACTAAATTAAATTGAGTGCCCAAATATCAAATTTTTCAAGTGAAATTTTCACGAAATCATTCCATAGAACTGTAGAACATAAAAATATAATAAAAATGAATTTTAATATGTCGAATTTGTGGTCCCGAAACCACTATTCCAACTAGACTCAAAATTGGGCTGTTACATGCTCTGTAACCTTATTCCGGCGTTGAATACGAGTGAGGGTGTTACATTTATTAGTATCAGAGCTACGATTTAGTCGATTCTAGGACTAACGTAACGTGTGTGAGAGTCTAGCTATACATGCCATATATAAACTGTGATAGTGTGATGACTCCTGACATTTTAAATGTGTTTTCATATAGTAAATGGATCCCAATCGAGTTATAGCTGATGAGGTTAAAGGTAATGAGCCTGTTCCCGCTCAAGGGACAGTGCTGTCTGAATCTAGACCCATAACGGGTAGCCAGGGAGGAGAGGCTAGAGAAGCCTTCTTCCATATGATGAACGAGTGGTTCACACAATATATTCGAACAAACCCGGCTGCTCAACAACCTCCACCCCTCCTAATCCCCAACCTATACCCTTAGTTCCTCAAATTGTGGAACATCAAAGACTGAATAAGCCGTCGGTTGATAAAATTCGTAAGTACGGGGCTAAAGAGTTTAGAGCTACTATTGATGATGATCCAGAGAAAGCTGAATTTTGGCTTGAAAACACTATTCGGGTATTTGATGAACTTTCGTGCACGTCAGTTGAATGTTTGAAGTGTGCCATTTCCTTGTTGAGAGACACAACATATCAATGGTGGAATACCATGGTGTCTGTAGTACCGAGAGAGCGAGTGACTTGGGAATTCTTTCAGACTGAGTTCCGAAAGAAATATATAAGTCAACGGTTCCTTGATCAAAAGCATAAAGAGTTTCTATAGTTGAAACAGGGCCAAGTGACTGTGACAGAGTATGAAAGAAAATTTCTATGGTTGAGCAAGTATGCTCAAGAATATGTTTCTATTGAAGAAATCATGTGCACGTTGTTCGTTGATGGGTTGAACGAGGACATCAAACTTCTAGTTGGAATTTTAGAACTGAAGGAATTTGTGGTTTTAGTCGATAGAGCTTACAAAGCCGAGGAACTTAGCAAAGAAAAGAGAGGCTAATTCAGAGGCAAGAGATTCGAGGAAAAGATCGATGAGTAAACCTTATCATTCCTCATCGAAGAAATCCAGAGACTATTTTAATTGATCAACAAATTCAGTGGGATATTCCAATAGAGATCATGGAAAGAAATACACCAGTCCTAAAGCTCAAGCCACATCGGTATCTAGTGTTGGCAATGTGAAACACATCAAACTCGAGTGTCAATAGTGTGGAAGACGGCATTTTAGAGATTGTTGAGTGAAAAATAATAATAGATCTTGTTACAGTTGTGGTTCGTGAGATCATTTTATCCGAGATTGTCCTTAGTTAAATGAAAAAGATAAATCTTAGAATGCAAGATCAAGCAATATAGCTACTCGAGGGAGGCTGCCAAGAAATACGGGAAATGCGAGTGGTAATCGTGGTACAACGAGAGATTCTACAGTGAGATCGGAGGCCAGAGTACTTGTAACACCCCTTGCCCATATTCTACGCCAAAACCAGGTATGAGGTGTTACCGTACTTAAATTGTAACACCCCTATCCTGTAACACTCCTTACCCGAGACCGTTGCCGGAGTCGAACACGAGGCATTACTAGACTTAACTTACTAGTTCGGGGCATAAAAATTGAAACTGTCCATCGGCATCATGTTCACTAAATTGACTATAACTCGAGTTACAAAACTCGAAATTTAGATCCGTAAATTTTCACTGAAACTAGACTCATATATCTCCTTATTATAATTTTTCCAGAATTTTTGGTGTGGCCAATTAGTACGGTTTATTAGTTAAAGTCTCTCCTATTACACAGTTCGATAGTTCTGACCCCTCTGCACAAAAAATAAATTATCTCATAATATACAACTCTTTTGCCTACACCATTTCCTTCATATAAAAATAGAATCAATAAGATTTAATTCTGTATCTCATTCACACCATAATTCTATTTATACTATTTTTAGTGATTTTTCAAAATCACATCACAGTTGCTGTCCAAAACTGTTTTCCTGCAGATTTTTTACTCTTTCATGATTTCTTTGTAAAAACTATCATCTAGACATACATAACATCCAAAACATGTTCTTAATTAACCATTTTAATGGCTAATCATTATGAAGCATTTACAAGCCACTATTAAGGCATATCATAAGGACATACACACAAAATGGCTAAGTCCCTATACATGCCATAACTTAAAACGTTCAAGTCACAAAATACCAATATAATCCTTTGATAGTGTGAAACGAACTTTGACGTCCTTGCGATCCCCAAATTGGCTTGTAATACTATAAAAAATAAAAGAGAAAGGAATGGGAGTAAGCATAAAGCTTAGTAAGTTTACATGTAAATAAATAACAACATTCTTAATGAATTATCTTAATCTTTTCTTACCAAGATTATTTAAGCCTTTAATTTAATATACTTAGGTCTTAAATTCTTACCTGTACCTTTTTAGCTTGAACTTGTCTTACCTTTCCTTTGGTATACTCTTTGAATTTTCCCGTTGAACCACTTGGAATACTAAGGATACACGGGTACCTTTCCTTATGAAACTTAACCATTGCCATGTCTTGACATGGTCTTACGTGGTATCCTTGCCTTATGAACTCACCAATGCCATGCCTTGGCATAGTCTTACATGGGAACTTTGCCTTATAAACTCACCAATGCCATGCCTTGGCATGGTCTTACATAGGAACTTTGCCTTATAGAAACTTATCAATGCCATGTCTTGACATGGTCTTACATGATTTCCTTAAACCCTAATGTCATGATATTTGTATCCTACACATTCCTAAGGTTCAACAGGAACTTTCTGAGATAGCTTTTCCGTCAATTCATACTTGAGTCTTTAAATGATAAATTTATAAAATAATTATGTAAATACTGGAATTTAATAGTATTAGATGTAAAATAATAGAATATTGCATTTATTTATCGCAAACTTACCTCGAAACAAAATATGATAAACTATATCGATTTAGTCCACTATCTTTTTCTTTCCCTGATCTAACTCCAGATTTCGTTCCTCTTGATCTATAATAGCAAATTTAGCTTATTTAATACTCACATTTATTAAAACAGCCCTTAACTCTAACTTTGGTAAAATTACAATTTTGCCCCTAAACTTTTACATATTTACACATTTGCCCCAAAGCTTGAAAATTAAACTTTATCCCTTATTCTTATGTTTTATGACATGATGATCATTTTTCCTTTCTATGACACCATCAAATTTTCACTCTAACATGTACTTATGAACATTAGGTATTTTTACCGATTAAGCCGTTTTACTCGTTTTTACTTAAAATCACTTAGCAAAAGTTGTTTAACATAATTTCAGACTTCATATTCCATCATAAAACATCAAAATAAACACATTTCACCTTGGGTATTTTTCCAAATATAAACCCTAGCATGAATTATTGATAGAATAAGCTAAATCGAGCTACCGGGGCTTTAAAAATGTAAAGAACATTAAAAACGGGGCTTAGAATCACTTACTATGGGGCTTGGAAGCTTGAAACAAACCCTAGCTATGGTGAACCCTTGAAAATTCGGCCTAATGAAGAAGATGAGCACATTTTGCCATCTTTTTCCCTTTTAATTTCTTTTTATTAGCAAATGACTAAATTACCCTTCATTTAAAACTTTGGTTCTTTCTACCTATATATGTCCATTTTTGTCCATGAAAACCTAATGGTATAATTACCATTTAAAGACCTCTACTTCAATTATGCTCTTCAATTAAATCCTTTAACATCTAAAACTCATATTTATCAACTTTTGCAATTAAGTCCTAACAGGCAAATTAGACATGCAATTCATGAAATTTTCTATCGATGTTCTAACACATGCATCTAATCACTCAATAAATCATAATAATTAATCATAATAAACTTTTATATCTCAGATTCGTGGTTTCGCAACCACTGTTCCGTTTAGGCCCTATTTCGGGATGTTACATTTCTCCCCCTTTAGGGGTTTTCGTCCCCGAAAATCTTACCTGTAAAGAGATTTGGGTACTGTTTTTGCATAGTCTCTTCGGGCTCCCATGTAGCCTCTTCTATCCCATGCCTATTCCATAATACTTTCAAGAATACCCTATCACCAACTTGAAATTCAATTTCTTTTCTTTTCAAATCTGCATAGGATTTCTGCATATCTGAAGCTGCTTTCAAGCAATCTCTGATGACTTTTACTTTCTCTTCTGTTTCTTTGACTAAATCAACCCCGTAAATCTGATTTTCCTTAAGCTCTGTCCAATACAAAGGTGTACGACATTTACGTCCATACAAAGCTTCATAAGGTGCCATCTTCAGACTCGATTGATAACTATTATTGTAGGCAAACTCTATTAACGGCAAGTATTTATCCCAACTACCTTGAAATTCCAATACACAACATCTAAGCATATCTTCAAGTACTTGAATAACTCTTTCTGACTGACCATCAGTCTGAGGATGGAAAGCTGTACTAAAACTCAACTTTGTACCTAAAGCTTCCTACAATTTCTTCCAAAATCGTGAAGTAAACCTCGGATCTCTATCTGAGATAATCGATAATGGTACTCCATGTAGTCTAACTACCTTTGAAATATACAACTCAGCCAACTTGTCAAGTGAATAATTCATATGAACTGGAATAAAATGAGCCGACTTCGTTAACTTATCAATCACAACCCATACTGCATCTTTCTTTCTCAGTGTCAAAGGCAATCCTGTCACAAAATCCATAGTAACTCGGTCCCATTTCCACTCGGGAACTAATACAGGCTGCAATAAACCTGAAGGTACCTGATGTTCGGCTTTTACCTGCTGACAGATCAAACATCTAGAAACAAACTCTGAAATATCTCTTTTCATTCCTGTCCACCAATACATTTTCTTCAAATCATTATACATCTTTGTACTACCTGGGTGAATAGACAAAGAACTGCTATGTGCTTCCTATAAGACTTTCCGAATAAGTTCATCATTCTTGGGTACACATACTCTATCTCTGAACATCAAACAACTGTTAGAACCAATCTGAAAATTAGACTCTACACCTGACTCGCACTGAACTCTTTTGGCTTGCAACTCACTGTCATCCGTCTGAGCTTCACAAATTACTTCAAGAAACATCGGTTCAGCTCTCAACTTAGCTAAGATAGAACCATCATCTGATAAGGCCAAACTAGTGTGCAAAGTTCTTAATGCAAATAAAGATTTTCTACTCAAAGCATCAGCAACAACATTTGCCTTACCTGGGTGATAATCGATCACTAGCTCATAATCTTTAATCAACTCTAGCCATCTTCTTTGCCTCAAGTTCAGATCTTTCTAAGTCATCAAGTATTTCAAACTTTTATGATCAGTGAATATTCGACATTTTTCTCCATACAAGTGATGTCTCCAAATTTTTAATGCAAATACAATAGCAGCTAGCTCTAAATCATGTGTCGGATAATTTTTCTCATGTGGCTTTAACTGTTAGAGGCATAAGAAATTACCCTTTCTTCCTGCATAAGTACACAGCCTAGTCCATTCAAGGATGCATCACTGTAAATCACAAACTCTTTACTCGGTTTTGGTTGTACTAAGACAGGAGCTTCAGTCAACAACGCCTTTAACTTGTCGAAACTCTGCTGGCACTTCTCAGTCCATTCAAACTTGACATCTTTCTGTAGCAATCTTGTCAATGGAGTAGCTATCATGGAAAATCCCTCTACAAATCGTCTATAATAACCGACAAGACCAAGAAAACTTCTGACCTATGATACATTCCTGGGAGGCTTCCAACCAACAATGGCTGAAATCTTACTCGGATCAACTTTAATACCTTCACCTGAGACAATATGTCTAAGAAAACAAACTTCCCGTAACCAGAACAAACTTTTACTAAACTTGGCATAAAGCTGATTATCTCTCAAAATCTGTAAAACTGTTCTCAAATGTTCTGCATGCTCAGTCTCATCATGAGAATAAATCAAGATGTCATCAATGAACACAACTACAAACTTGTCCAAATAAGGTCTAAAAATTCGGTTCATTAAATCCATAAAAATGGCAGGAGCATTGGTTAAGCCAAATGGCATCACAAGAAACTCATAGTGGCCATACCTAGTTCGAAAAGCAGTTTTCGGAACATCTGACTCTTTAACTCGCAACTGATAGTATCCGGATCTCTAATCTATCTTAGAGAACAAAGTGACTCCTTTCAATTGATCAAACAAATCATCTATTCTAGGCAATGGTTATTTGTTCTTGATGGTTACCTTTTCATTCTGTCGATAATCTATGCACAATCTCATGGAACCGTCCTTCTTTTTTCACAAATAACACTGGCGCGCCCCATAGTGAATAACTAGGTCTTACAAAGCCTTTATCAATTAATTCCTGTAGCTGAGCTTTCAATCCTTTCAATCCTATCAAAGCCATTCTATAAGGAGCAATAGAAATAGGCGTGGTACCTGGAATCAATTCAATACCAAACTCAACTTCTCTGATAGGAGGCAAACCTGGTAGTTCTTCCAAGAACACATCAGGAAACTCGTTTACCACAGGCACTGATTCAATTTTCAACTCTGGATCTTTAGTATTCAACACAAAAGCAAGATAAGCTTCACATTTATTAAAACAACCCTTAACTCTAACTTTGGAAAAATTACAATTTTGCCCCTAAACTTTTACATATTTACACATTTTCCCCAATGCTCAGAAATTAAACTTTATCCCTTATTCTTATGTTTTATGACATGTTGATCATTTTTCCCTTCTATGACAACATCAAATTCTCACTCTAACATGTACTTATGAACATTAGGTATTTTTACCGATTAAGCCGTTTTACTCGTTTTCACTTAAAATCACTTAGAAAAAGTTGTTTAACATAATTTTAAACTTCATATTCAATCATAAAACATCAAAATAAACACATTTCACCTATTTTTCCAAATATGAACCCTAGCATGAATTATTGATAGAATAAGCTATATCGAGCTACCGGGGCTTAAAAATGTAAATAACATTAAAAACGGGGCTTGGAATCACTTACTATGGAGCTTGGAAGCTTGAAACAAACCGTAGCTATGGTGAACCCTTGAAAATTAGGCCTAATGAAGAAGATGAGCACATTTTGTCATCTTTTCCCTTTTAATTTCTTTTTATTACCAAATGACTAAATTACCCTTCATTAAAAACCTTGGTTCTTTCTACCTATATATGTCCATTTTTGTCCATGAAAACCTAATGGTATAATTACCATTCAAAGACCTCTACTTCAATTATGCTCTTCAATTAAATCCTTTAACATCTAAAACTCATATTTATCAACTTTTGCAATTAAGTCCTAATAGGCAAATTAGACATGCAATTCATGAAATTTTCTATCGATATTCTAACACATGCATCTAATCACTGAATAAATCATAATAATTGATCGTATGAAACTTTTATATCTTGGATTCGTGCTTTCGCAACCACTATTCTATTTAGGCCCTATTTTGGGATGTTACATATCCCGTGTCCATCACCGGATTAGGATTAGGAGCGTTACCGGACATATCGGAAAGCATTAACAGAATTTCACACATTCATTCATCATTCTCAAGTATAATATCCCTTAAAACGGTCAACGAGACCTTAAGCATGCTTACAAATTGAGTTGGGACTAAACTGAAACACATACAAAATTTCATAGAGAATTGGAACTTTTCTAAAATACAGGGGGTACACGCCCGTGGGAGAGGACCGTGTGCCCTTCACGGCTGCTGGACAAGCCCGTGTGTCCTGCCCGTGGTCATATACTGACTTCCTCACACGGTCACTAGGCACGCCCGTGTGCCATGGCCGTGTACTCTTAAGCTAGCTACTGACTTATCCACCACAGCCACCAAGCATGCCCGTGTGCCACGGCCGTGTGTTCTGAGGCTAGCTACTGACTTATCCACCACGGTCTCTAGGCACGCCCGTGTGCCACGACCGTGTGACATTATAGGCCATTTTCAAGGCCGTAATGCCACCCTTTTTGGGTCTCACCTACAAGTAACATTTTCCATCACATAATATGCATATATGGCAACTAAAAACATACCAAATTGTCCATTCAATCTATACATTCAATGCTAGTCTAATTCATGCCAAATTACAAACTAAAACTCATATCATCACAAGCTTAGATCATCCATTTCTTAGCCAAAACTTAACCATTTCATATGCATCAAGTCATACCAAAATTTGTATCATATAACACATTCATTCAAGCATATATCAATTCAAAACTTGCCAAAACACATGGCTAAGTTCACTTCATAAACATATACATATACCTAGCTTGTACATGCCATATTTAGCTATATATATATTCAAAAGGGTACCAAAATGAGTTTAATAGTGTGATGACAATCCTTAACGGTCCTGAGCCTTCAGTAGCTTTGACGACCTATAAACAGAGAAAACGCACACAGAGTAAGCTTTCCAAAAGCTTAGTAAGTCATATACAAATAAACTTGGCATGGGAGGCAATATGCAAATAATACATTAGCACATATCAATCACTTAACAAATTATCACATATATGATTTGGTTCATATACTTTTGACCACATTTGCCATATTCACAATTCAAGAATCATATAAACACATAACTCATCTAACCAAAACTTTACATATCATATCATCAATTCCATATTCATAGCATCATAATAAGATCACATAGATGCTTACCTTGTATACACAATTAGTGTATAATCAACATACCTAAAATGAATTTACAATCACACACTTGTTCATAGCTCGAATTTGCAATTCGTATCACACTTTCCCGTTGAACCAATAGGAATCTAGTAAGATACTCAGAAAACTCAGAATAGTTGTACAATGGCAACGTCCCAGACGAGGTTTTACATGCACTCGGATATCGATGCCACTGTCCCAGACAGGGTCTTATACGAATTAAAACGATGTCGATGTCCCAGACATGGTCTTACACGTAAGGATCATATCGATGCCAACGTCCCAGACGTGGTGTTACACGTAAAACTTATATGGATGCCAACGTCCCAGACGTGGTCTTACACGAGTCTCAAATCAATGCCAACGTCCCAGACGTGGTCTTACATGATTAAACAGAACAGATACCTATGTCATGACATACTCAATCCTATCTATTCCTAGGTTCGAACGGGACTTCTCGGACTTAGCCACTATATCGGACTTATCTCGAAATTCATATGCATAACTCCTCATAAGTATCCATAATCAAACAATAGTCATATGATCAAATATAATATCTTTCGAGTACGTTTATTTGCATAGTGACTTACCTCGGATTCGGTTTATCGGAATGAAAACGGCTATTTGTTTACTTTCGCTTTCCCGCAATCTAAGTCTGTTTTCCTCTGTTCTTGATCTAAACATATTCAGAATTAACCCTTTTATTCACTAATTCATTCAATTCAATCCAAATATACACATTTAGGGAAATTTGCAATTTAGCCCTCACATTTTCACATTCAGACAATTTAGTCCAATTTTCTCAAAACATCAAATATACACAATTTGTTCACACATATGCATAGCCAAGCCTCCCTAGGGACTATATAAGTCAAAATATTTCATCAAATTCACCAATTAATCCTCCAAAATAATATTTTCACAATTTAGCCCTATTTAGCTAAATTCATCAAAAATTCAAGAACAAAGTATGTTCATCTAGCTCATATCTTTCATTTAACACCAAAAATCATCAAAAAGCTTGACATATCATCAATGGCATATCACATAAACATCATGAATTCACAAAATTAATACATGGGTTTTGTAGCTCTCAAAGCAACGATTACAAAAACTTAGAAATTATCAAAAACCGAAGACAATACTCACCTTAATTTTGGCTTGCAAGTGTCGAATGGTTAGGTAAATTTTTCTTTCTTTTCTTTTGGTGTTTTTCGGCAATGAGGTGATAAAAAATGATGATAATGGCTTGCTTTTTGTTTTCATTATAATATTATAACATTTAACATAATAATATTAATAAACTATTAAAGTAAATATAATAAACATATAATATATACATATCATCACTCATTGCCGTCCACTATCAATAAAATTGGCTTATTTGCCACATAAGTCCTCACATTTAAAAAGCCACAACACTTTAATACCTTGACAAATAGCCAGCAACTTTCACACTTAATGCAATTTCATCCTTTTGTCAAATTAAACACACAGACGAACAAATTAACTTACGGAAATTTACCACGTGCTTAGTCACATATTTACGGCACAAAATATAATATTAAAATATTATAAGACTCGGATTTGTGGTCCTGAAACCACTATTCCGACTAGGGTATAAACCGAACTGTTACAATTCTCCCCCCTTAGGGATTTTCGTCCTCGAAAATCTTACCGTTAAACAGGTTCGAATATTATTGTCTCATTGAATCTTCAGGCTCCAATGTAGCCTCTTCAATTCCGTGCCGATACTAGTGGAATTTTCTTATTTCTCAACTCTTTCACTTCACGGGCTAAGATACGGATCAGTTCTTCTTCATATAACATATCAGATCGGATTTCAATTTCAGATGGGGCAATTATATGTGACGGATCAGATCTATATCTACGGAGCATCGAGACATGGAATACATTTTGTATCTTTTCTAACTCAGACGGCAACTTTAATCTATATGCTACAGGCCCGACACGTTCAATAATCTCATACGATTCGATGAACCTCGGCTTAATTTGCCTTTATGTCCGAATCGAAGCACTTTCTTCTACGGAGACACTTTTAGAAATGCTTTGTCGCCAACCTCAAATTCTCTATCTTTTCGTTTCAAATCCGCATAAGATTTTTGACGACCAGATGCTGCTCTCAAACAATCTCAAATCAGTTTCACTTTATGTTCTGAATCTTTTATCAAATCAACCCCATGTAGCTTATTTTCACTAAGCTCGGTCCAATACAGAGGTGTACGGCATTTACGTCCGTACAAAGCTTCATAAGGTTCCATTTTGATACTTGACTGAAAACTGTTATTGTACGCAAATTCAATCAATGGCAAATACTGTTCCCATGAACCATGAAACTCAAGTATATAGCATCTTAACATGTCTTCAAGAATCTGAATAATCAGTTCGGGCTGACCATCAGTTTGCGGATGAAAAGCTGTACTGAAGTGTAATTTCGTGCCCAAAGCTTCTTGCAATTTCTTCCAGAATCGCGATGTGAATCTCGGATCTCTATCAGACACAATGTATAGTGGCACCTTGTGCAATCTTACAATCTCTGAAATATAAAGCTCGGCTAATCTTTCAAGTGAGTAGTCAGATCTTACCGGAATAAAATGGGCAGTTTTAGTCAATTGGTCAACTACGACCCAAATCGCATCTTTCTTTCTCGGAGTCAGAGGCAATCCAGAAACAAAATCCATTGTTACTCTATCCCATTTCTATTCAGGAATCAGAATCAGCTGTAGCAATCCAGACGGAACTTGATGTTCAGTTTTCACTTGCTGACAAACTAAACATTTCAAAACAAAGTCAGAAATGTCCCTTTTCATTCCAGACCACCAGTAATGTTGTTTCAAATCTTGATACATTTTAGTGCTTCCCCGATGAACATATATACGACTATTATGTGCTTCATTCAAAATCAACTAAATGAACTCCGGATTTCTCGGAACACAAATGCGACCTCGGAATCTCAAACAATCATCAATACTCTAAATTCAGATTCAAAATTTGTATCACACTGAGCTCGTTTCGTTAATAACTCATTATCTGATTTTTGAGCATCACATATCTGCTGTATAAACATCGGTTTCACTTTTGATTCAACTATCACAAAACTATCATCAGTCAAATCTAACTGAGCATTCAGAGCATGTAATGCAAACAATGATTTTCGACTCAATGCATCTGCAACAACATTTGCTTTACCCGGATGATAATCTATCACAAGCTCGTAATCTTTCAATAACTCAAGCCATCTTCTCTGATGCAAGTTCAAATCTTTCTGAGTCATCAGATATTTCAAACTTTTATGATCTGAAAATACATGACATCTCACACCGTATAGATAATGACGCCAAATCTTTAGCTCAAACACAATCGCAGCTAATTCAAGGTCGTGCATGGGATAGTTCTTTTCATGAGGCTTTAACTATCTCGAGGCATAAGCTACAACTTTGCCTTCCTGCATCAAAACACATCCCAGACCATTTAATGAGGCATCACTGTATACAACAAATTCTTTACCCGAATCTGGCTGTACTAAAACTGGAGCTTCTGTTAACAGAGCTTTCAACTGATCAAAACTTTTCTGGCATCTTTCTGAAGTAATTTAGTCAACGGAGTAGCTATAGTCGAAAAGCCTTTTACAAAACGACGGTAGTAACCAGCTAGACCCAGAAAGCTTCAGACTTTAGATACATTTCTCGGAGGTTTCCAATTCAGAATAGCAGAAATCTTACTCGGATCCACTCGAATTCCAGAGGCTGACACAATATGCCCCAGAAAACTAACCTCGTGTAACCAAAATTCACATTTGCTGAATTTCGCATACAATTGCTTTTCTCTCAAAGTTTGCAACACGATTCTCAAATGTTCAGCATGCTCAGTCTCATCCCGTGAGTAAATCAAAATGTCGTCAATGAACACCACAATAAATTGATCTAGGTACGGTCTAAAAATTCTGTTCATCAGATCCATAAAAATAGCATGTGCATTGGTTAGTCCAAAGGGCATAACTAAAAACTCATAATGCCGTACCTCGTTCTGAAAGTAGTCTTTGGAATGTTTGAATCTTTCACTCTTAACTGATAGTATCCCGATCTCAGGTCAATCTTTGAAAACACAATAGCTCCTTTTAACTGATCAAATAAATCGTCTATTCGGGGCAACGGATATTTGTTCTTTATAGTTACCTTATTCAACTGATGGTAATCGATACACATCCTCAACGTGCCATCTTTCTTTTTCACAAACAGAACAAGAGCACCCCAAGGCGAGAAATTCGGTTTAGCAAATCCTCTATCAGTCAATTCTTGCAACTGTGACTTTAATTCTTTCAACTTTGTTGGTGCCATTCTATACGGAGCTGTCAAAATAGGTGTAGTACCAGGCAAGAAATCAATACCAAATTCAACTTCACAAATCGGAGGCAAACTCGGTAACTCTTCAGGAAATACATCAGTAAACTCACAAACAATAGGCACTAATTCAACTTTCTTCTCGGATGCTTTTGAATCAATCACATAAGCAAAATATGCCTCGTAACCCTTTTTCACATAACTCTGAGCTTTCAAAATAGATATCACAGCAGACAATCCATTCAAATCATCAGACTCAATCCGTACAATCTCATCATTCGGACATCTCAAATCTTTCTTTTGCAGTTCACAACAGCATCATGCATAAACAACCAATCCATACCCAGAATAATATCAAATTCATCAAATGGAAAAAGCATCAGATCAGCGGGGAAACAGATATCTCGAAACATTAACGGACAGTTCTTGCATACTTTGTCAACAAGGACAGTTTTACCTAAGGGGTTCGATACTTTTATAGCAAACTCAGTAGACTCTACAGGCAAAGTCTTGCTGAATACTAAATTCATGCATATATATGAATGCGTAGAACCAGGGTCTATCAATGCAATCACAGAAGTATCATAAAGTGTAAAAGTACCCATTATAACTTCAGGCGATGAAGCTTCCTCACGAGCTCGGATAGCATACGCTCTAGCAGGCGCTCTAGCTTCGGACCTGACAACATTGTCTCTCGTAGTTCTCTGACTACCACTGACATTCTTTACATTCTTTGATGGTCGACCTCTCATAGGTGCATTATCAGATCTCAAATTCTGAACGGTCTCTGGCTCGACAGACTCAGGGCAATCACGGATAAAATGATCAAGCGATCCACATCTGAAGCAAGCTCTGTCATTTAATCTACATCTTCTCGGATGTCTTTTTCCGCAATGTTTACATTCAAGTCTCTTAGATCGAACATACCAACGCTGGCCACTGAAGTTGCTGGAGTTTTGGAATTTATTTGCGATCTAGCTCAATTTCTATTCAAATGTCCCACATTATCTCTGGAACGACTTTGATCATCTCTGAATCTTTTCGGAACAGACTGAAATGATTTACTCTGAAATCTCTTTCTCACATCTCGAGCTTCAGACTCAGCTTTTCTCTTATCATTTTCGAGTGCTTCAGCTTTGCAAGCTCGGTCAACAAGTACAACAAACTCTTTTATTTCTAAAATCCCGACTAGGAAACGAATGTCTACATTAAAGCCATCTTCAAATCTTTTGCACATTATAGCTTCAGATGATACACATTCTTGAGCATACTGACTCAGTCTCATGAATTCCCGTTCATATTCTGAAACAGTCATTCGACCCTGTTTAAGTTCCAAAAATTCTTTCTGTTTTTGATCAACAAATCTCTCACTGATATATTTCTTCTGAAACTCGATCTGAAAGAAATCCCATGTAACTCGTTCTCTTGGAACAACAGAAATCAGAGTTTTCCACCATTGATAAGCTGCATCTCGTAGTAAAGATATGCACTTTATGTATTTTTCCGGAGTCAGAGACATTTCGTCAAATACTCGGATCATATTCTCTAACCAGAACTCGGCCTTTTCAGCATCATCATTATTAGTAGCCTCAAATTCTTTGGCCCCATACTTACGAATCTTGTCAAACGAAGGCCTATTCCACGGATTCAGATTTGCAGTCGGAGATATATCAGATGTTTGAGGGGGATTAACCGGGGGCAGAGGTTACAAAACAGTCGGGTTATTCCTTACAAACTGAGTGAACCACTCACTCATCATCTGGAAGAAAGCTTGTTTAGCTTCTCCCTCTTGACCGCTCGTAGCCGGTCTCGAATCAGAGGACGATGTCCCTTGCGCGGGAGCAGGCGCATTACTCTCTATGTTGTCAGCTATGGCTCATTCGGGATCCATTACTATACGAAAATCATATTTTACAAGTCAGGATTCATCACACTATCACAATTCAGATATATGGCATGTATAGCTAGACTCTGACATGCTACGTTAGTCCGAGAATCGGCTAAACCGTAGCTCTGATACCAACCAAATGTAACACCCCTATCCCGTGTCTGTCGTCAGATTAGGGTTAGGAGCGTTACCAGACATACCGGAAAGCATTAACAGAATTTCACACATTTATTCATCATTCTCAAGTATAATATCCCTTAACACGGTCAACGAGACCTTAAGCATGCTTAGAAATTGAGTCGGGACTAAACCGAAACACATAAAAATTTCATGGAAAATTGAAACTTTTCTAAAATACATGGGGTACAAGCCCGTGGGAGAGGACCGTGTGCCCTCCACAGCTGCTAAACACCCCCGTGTGTCTTGCCCGTGGTCATATACTGACTTCCTCACACGGTCACTAGGCACGCCCGTGTGCCATGGCCGTGCACTCTTAAGCTAGCTACTGACTTATCCACCACGACCACCGAGTAGGCCTGTATGCCATGGCCGTGTGTTCTTAGGCTGGCTACTGACTTATCCACGACGGTCTCTAGGCACGCCCGTATGCCACGACCTTGTGACATTATAGGCCATTTTCAAGGTCGTAATGCCACCCTTTTTGGGTCTCACCTACAAGCAACATTTTCCATCACATAATATGCATATATGGCGACTAAAAACATACCAAATTGTCCATTCAATCTATACATTCAATGCTAGTCTTATTCATGCCAAATTACAAACTAAAACTCATATCATCACAAGCTTAGATCATCCATTTTCTTAGCTAAAACTTAACCATTTCATATGCATCAAGTCATACCAAAATTTGTATCATATAACACATTCATTCAAGCATATATCAATTCAAAACTTTCCAAAACACATGGCTAAGTTCACTTCATAAACATATACATATACCTAGCCCATACATGCCATATTTAGCTATATACATATTCAAAAGGGTACCAAAATGAGTTTAATATGTGATGACAATCCTTAACGGTCCCAAGCCTTCAGTAGCTTTGATGACCTATAAATAGAGAAAACGCACACAGAGTAAGCTTTCCAAAAGCTTAGTAAGTCATATACAAATAAACTTGGCATGGGAGGCATATATGCAAATAATACATTAGCACATATCAATCACTTAACAAACTATCACATATATGCTTTGGTTAATATACTTTTGACCACATTTGCCATATTCACAATTCAAGAATCATATAAACACATAACTCATCTAACCAAAACTTTACATATCATATCATCAATTCCATATTCATAGCATCATAATAAGATCACATAGATGCTTACCTTGTATACACAATTAGTGTATAATCAACATACCTGAAATGAATTTACAATCACACACTTGTTCATAGCTCGAATTTGCAATTCGTATCACAGACTTGCCCGTTGAACCAATAGGAATCTAGTAAGATACTCAGAAAACTCAAAATAGTCGTACAATGCCAACGTCCAGGACGACGTCTTACATGCACTCGGATATCGATGCCACTGTCCCAGATATGGTCTTATACGAATCAAAATGATGCCGATGTCCTAGACATGGTCTTACACGTAAGGATCATATCGAAGCCAACGTCCCAGAAGTTGTCTTACACGAGTCTCAAATCAATGCCAACGTCCCAGACGTGGTCTTACATGATTAAACAGAACAGATACCTATGTCATGACATACTCAATCCTATCTACTCCTAGGTTCGAACGGGACTTCTCGGACTTAGCCACTATATCAGACTTATCTCGGAATTCATATGCATAACTCCTCATAAGTATCCATAATCAACAATAGTCATATGATCAAATATGATATCTTTCGAGTACGTTTATTTACATAGTGACTTACCTTAGATTCGGTTTATCGGAATGAAAACAGCTACTCGTTTACTTTCGCTTTCATGTGATCTAAGTCCGTTTTCCTCGATTCTTGATCTAAACATATTCAAAATTAAACCTTTTATTCACTAATACATTCAATTCAATCCAAATATACACATTTAGGGTAATTTTCAATTTAGCCCTCACATTTTCACATTCAGACAATTTAGTCCAATTTTCTCAAAGCATCAAATATACACAATTTGTTCACACATATGCATAGTCGAACCTCCTAGGGACTATATAAGTCCAAATATTTCATCAAATTCACAAATTAATCCTCCAAAATAATATTTTCACAATTTAGCCCTATTTAGCTAAATTCATCAAAAATTCAAGAACAAAGTATGTTCATCTAGCTCATATCTTTCATTTAACACCAAAAATCATCAAAAAGCTTGACATATCATCAATGGCATATCACACAAACTGTAAGAGTATGCCCAAAGATCAATCATGAGATGGTTGTAATAACATACTTGATTTACCATGTTTATTAATATAAAGCGTTGTCATTATTATTTCAATTTTTCTTTCTGTGTGTACAAATAAACTGTTTTATAATAACGTCCTGGTAATAATATGATTATTCTTAAAAGATCCTTAGTCAAGTATTATTGTTGACTAGGACAACAATAATGCATTAAGACTAACATGTAGTTGATTGATGATAAAGAGTTGTCATTGATATGGAGTGTCAAAAATCAATGCATGAATATGTGTGTTAGAGAACAACATATTGGATTGACCCGCTATGAGTATGTTTCTTAGATTATTATGTAATTGTCACAACATTACTCATAGTGATTAATATGTATATGATTCTCAGACTTGAGATCATCATTATCCCAACATCGTGAGTTGTATATTTTGATACAGTCAAATGTACACCGTAACAGGTTGTTCTATAAAGGCTGATGTTGGATATACCACAATCTATGTAAAGGGATATGGTTGATCAATATAGGATAAGTCCCTCCTATATAATAGGAGTAATATCTTAGGCCACTTGATTGAGTGAGACTAGAAATGCATGGCCATGCTCAAATAAGTTGATATGAGATGTCATACTAATTTGTATATCATAGTCTACTCAAGATATCAAGAAACATGGGATGGACTATGCAAGTGTGACTATCCCATGACTTGTATCCGTTCCAGAGATAAAGGACTTAAGGAATAATGCATGAAAGGTTAATCACAAAAGGTTATGTCGAATCATGACTTCTTGTAGCTTAGGTAGCAATGATGCATTGCTAGATGCCACTCATTGTTTGTAACGTTAGAATCGTTCTAGTATTACTGCTAACGTTGCAATAACCTACAGGGTCACACCCTATGGTTGAAATAAACGGAATAAAACATAATTGGTATTGTGTTTGGTTGTCACATGAATTAAATTAATCAAAGAATTAATTTAATTGGGCAATCAAATATTGAACATATTATATGTACAAGGATGTTGTACACATAATGAGGACATAGTTTTATTAATATATGAATTTGGTTTGTATATAAATTTAAATAAATATAGTTTACCGAAATCCTTATTATAATTAATGTAATTATAATTTTCGGATATAATTAATGTAATTATAATTTTTAGTTAAAAACTTTATTGTATTTATTTAATTTTATGATACATTCAAGAGATACCAATTATAAAAGGTATTAAAAGATACAAAGCTTAAAAAAAAACCTTAAGTTTTTGTTTTGAGAGGTCTAGCAGCCGTCAAGCAAATAAAACCTCCAAAACAGTTTTGGAGATTTTTCTTCCGTTCATAGTCAAACCAGGTGGATTACGTAGAGGCCGACATCGGAGAAAGACTACGGCTTGGTTCAACAGTAGATCAAAATTCTTGTTACCGAGGTGTCGCTGTCTACTCAGATTGAAGTTTCGGTAATTTCGTAACCTTTATTTCACCCCGATTCATTCCTCACACATGGATTCATGGTCTGGATTACCAGAATTGATTTTATTTTGCTGCGCCATGAGGTGCCGACGTTCAAACAGTGGTATCAGAGCCACTTGTGTGATACAAACTCGGGTTTAAATACTTGGGTGATGCAATTGTATGAGATGTATGCTTTAATTTTATTGCGTTTTCGATTGTGTAAATCGTTTAAGCATAACCTGATAACTGTTCCTTTTGATAATTGATTAAATGTTAATCATGGTGTTGTGGCCTATTTGATTTTATGTTATTACTGTTAATTATTAACAAATCTGTAATGATACGACGGTGGTGTTTATAGTTTCCAGTAAAAGTTAACTGGCTAGTGGAATAAGGGTTGTTCCGATATGAAACCTCAAGGATTAAAATCCTGAAAACATGATTCTGTTGATAAAAGTTATCAAACCCAGCTTTTACCGCCTCAGACCCCATCTTCTTATTACATTATGTTTTGTTGATAAAAGAAATTTATAAACTTGATGGGCCATAAAAAGGTTGAAAGGATATTTTAATAATTCACCTTAGGAATTTGTTGAATTATGTATGCTATTCTTGACATGCACGGTGTTTGAAATGCATAGTTATAGCCCGATGACCCATTCGATAAAAGGTCGTATTTTTATATATAAATACAGCCTGCGTGTCATGCCTTCCTACTATTCTCTTGTATTTCTCTTCTCATCTTACTCCCTCGTATGTAAAACGAGCTTCTGTATATTGTAATTTGCAAGAGTTACTGTGGGCCAGACGAGAAGGAAGTTGGGACAACTATTGTAGATTGATAGCTTGTGAAACAGCTTACACCTTTAGGTTCCCTTATGGTTCTCCCATTGGCTTGGGTTGAACCACCTTAGTTTATGGGCTATAACTATTGCATTTATTTATTGCTTTATTTATTCATGTATGAGATGCTATGGATGTCTAAAGCATGCCAATTAAAACTTGATGATAATAAACCCCATTAATTGATGAGATCGATTAAAAGACTAATTGGGCTAAAGTAGACCATAATTGGTGAGATGCAACAACCTTAATAAAATCCCTCTATTGAAATATTAAGTCAACATGGCCTTCCAATTTTGCCCTCGTTAAGGCCTCGATCAATACTATGTAGGTTCTGCCAAAGCGAAGTACTAGTATTTATCTTGGTTAAACGCGAAGAATAAACAAGTGATATTCGCTAGTTAAAAATTGGTTAATGACTTAACTAGGTTACTCTAATAGGATTAGAAACCTAGAGGCATGTAAATTGGATAAATCATAAGATGATTAGAACATGGGTTGTTCACCAAATATTAGGAGTTACATATGATGTAATTAGAAAATGTTGCTTACCTAAATAACCATAGTCTTAAGAGTAAAGCCAAAGCTGACTTAAGAGGTGGTGAAATATGGATCCTTAACCCACTAGAGATACTTTTGAGGAAGTTTTTCCAAAATTAATATATGAGGGTTATTAATTTTGAAATAAAATAAGTGGGAACATCATTTAATAAAGTCTTTTTAATGATTGATATAAAATTGTTAAATTTACTCACATGCATATTTAATTGTTGTAGATATATTATGGCTGTAAACACTAGCACACTCTCATTGTGATCAGTCCTTGAGAAGGACAAATTGAATGGTTTGAATTTTCTTAACTGGTTCCGTAACATGAGGATTGTCCTCAAACAAGAACGAAAATTATATGTCATTGAACAACCACTTCCTAATGAACCACCTGCTAATGCCTCGAGGACTGATAAAGATGCTTACAAGAAGTATCTCGGTGACATGGTAGATGTTGGATGTCTTATGCTTGCCACTATGAATCTTGAGCTTCAGAAGCAACATGAGGACATGGTTGCTTATGATATGATCGAGCACCTGAAAGAACTTTATCAGGGGCAAGCACGACAAGAGAGGTTCGATATCTCTAAGGCCCTATTCTAATGTAAGTTGGCTGAAGGAAGCCCAGTAGGACCTCATGTCCTTAAGATGATTGGCTATATTGAAAGCCTGTCTAAGCTTGGGTTTCCATTGAGCCAAGAGTTGGCCACTGATGTTATTCTACAATCGCTGTCGGATAGCTACAGCCAGTTTATCCTCAATTTCAATATGAATGAAATTGACAAGACTCTACGAACTACTGAAGGCAACATGAAAAAGGTTGGACCCAAGCCCATACTGATGGTCCGTAATAACAAGGGCAAGGGAATGGCCAAAGTTCAAACAAAGCCCAAGGGCAAAGGTAAGCCCAAGCTTGGAAAAGGAAAGGCTGCACTGAAACCTAAAGGTGGGGTGTCTAAGGAAGGAAACTACTTTCATTGTGGTGTGACTGGACATTGGAAACGGAACTGCCCTGTCTATCTTGTGGAAGTCAAGAAGGCTAAAGCAAGCGGAACGTCTGCTTCAGGTATTTATGTTATTGATATTAATTTATCAACTACTACTTCTTGGGTATTAGATACTGGTTGTGGTTCTCATATTTGTACTTCTGTACAGGGACTACAAAGGAGTAGGACTTTGGCTAGAGGAGATGTGGACCTGCGAGTTGGAAATGGAGCAAAAGTTGCTGCATTAGCTGTGGGAACATATACTTTATCTTTGCCTAGTGGACTTGATTTATGTTTAGAGGATTGTTATTTTGTGCCCAGTTTGACTAAAAACATTATTTCAATTTCTTGTTTAGACAAAATTGGTTTTGAGATAATTATTAAGAATAATTGTTGTTCCTTTTATCTCAATAATGTTTTCTATGGTTCGTCACAATTGATTAATGGCCTCTACATTTTAGATCAAACAAACCCCATTTACAATATAAATACTAAAAGACCTAAAATAAATGACTCAAATCAAACTTATCTTTAGCATTGTCGTTTGGGCCACATAAGTGAGAAACGCATATCCAAACTCCATAAAGATGGTCTCCTAAATTCATTTGTTTTTGAACAATTTGAAGTATGTGAATCTTGCTTATTGGGAAAAATGACTAAATCTCCTTTTACTGGTAAAAGTGAACGAGCTAGTGATTTATTGGGCCTAATACATTCTGATGTATGTGGGCCAATAAATACACAGGCCAGAGGTGGACTTCACTACTTCATTACTTTCACTGATGATTTCAGTATATATGGGTATGTTTATCTCATGCGCCATAAGTCAGAGTCTCTTGAAATGTTCAAGGAATTCAAAAATGAAGTACAAAATCAACTAGGCAAAACTATCAAGTCACTTCGATCTGATCGAGGTGGAGAGTATTTGAGCCTAGAGTTTGATGATCTTTTAAAGGAATGTGGGATTGTCTCACAACTTACTCCTCCTGGTACTCCTCAATGGAATAGAGTATCTGAGAGAAGAAATTGAACTTTGTTAGACATGGTTCGATCCATGATGAGTCATGCTGATCTACCGACTTCCTTTTGGGGACATGCACTTGAGACAACTGCTTTCACACTAAATCGTGTTCCATCTAAATCGATTCAAAAGACGCCATATGAGATGTGGACCGGGAAACGTCCTAGTATGTCTTTTATGAAAATTTGGGGTTGTGAAGCTTATGTTAAACGTCAGACGTCTACTAAGCTTGAACCCAAATCTGAAAGGTGTATTTTGTGGGGTATACAAAAGAAACCAAAGGATATTATTTCTTTAATCCCACTGAGAACAAAACGTTTGTTGCTCGGACTGGTGTCTTCCTAGAAAGAGAATTTTCTTCCAGAAAAGGACGTGGGAGAAAGATTGAACTTGAAAAAATTCGAGAATCACAAGATACCACTGAACCAGAGATTGAACAACATCAAATTCCACAAGAAATTGAGGAACAAACAACTACTGTAGAAACACAACCACCGCACAGATCTTTAAGAGAACGTCGTGCACCTGAGAGATATGAATTTCTCATTACAACGCATGGTGACATTCTTCTTATAGATCAAGATGAGCCCAGACTCTGAGAAATGGCTTGAGGCCATGAGATCTGAGATGGATTCCATGTATGAAAACCAAGTATGGACTTTGATTGACCCACCCGAAGGAGTTAAACCTATAGGGTGCAAATGGGTTTTCAAAAAGAAAACATATATCGATGGTAATGTACAAAATACAAAGGGCGATTAGTCGCTAAAGGTTTTCGTCAAATTCATGGTGTTGACTATGATAAAACCTTTTCCCCTGTAGCTATGTTTAAATCCATCAGGATCTTGCTCGCCATAGCTGCATTTCATGATTATGAAATCTGGCAGATGGATGTCAAAACAGCTTTCCTTAACGGGAAACTTGAAGAGGATGTGTACATGACACAACCTGAAGGTTTTGTCAATCCAAAGGATGCTAGAAAGATATGTAAGCTACAAATATCCATTTATAGATTAAAGCAAGCTTCTTGAAGTTGGAATCTTCGTTTTAACGATGCAATCAAAGAGTTTGGTTTTATCAAAAATGAAGATGAACCATGTGTTTACAAGAAAGTTAGTGGGAGCACTATCACATTCTTGGTACTGTATATGGATGACATACTTATCATGGGAAATGACATACCTACCTTGCAGTCTATTAAAACTTGGTTAGGAAGTTGTTTTTCTATGAAGGACTTGGGCGAAGCCACTTACATCTTAGGAGTCAAGATCTATAGAGATAGATCAAAATGACTACTAGGTCTAAGCCAAAGTACATACATAGATAAAGTACTGAAAAGGTTCAGTCTGGAAGAATCTAAAAGAAGATTCCTACCTATGAGACATTGTATTTCACTCTCGAAGGAAATGTGTCCTTCAACTCCACAGGAGAGAGAATGCATGAGTAAAATTCCATATGCTTCCGCTATTGGATCTATCATGTATGCCATGTTATGTACTCGTCCAGATGTCTCATATGCCTTAAGTATGGCGAGCAGGTACCAAGTAGATCCCGGTGAAGGTCACTGGACCATAGTCAAGAATATCCTTAAGTATTTAAGAAGAACTAAGGATACATTTCTAATATATGGAGGTGATGTAGAGTTAAGTGTAAAAGGTTACACTGATGCTAGCTTCCAAACCAACAAGGACGATTCTCGATCGCAATCAGGTTTTGTGTTTTACCTTAATGGTGGTGCTGTGAGCTGGAAGAGGTCAAAGCAAAGTACAGTAGCCGATTCTACAACAGAGGCCGAGTATATTGCAACCAGTGAGGCAGCAAAAGAAGCAGTTTGGATCAAGAAGTTCATTATCGGACTAGGGGTTGTGCCTAGTATATCAGATGCTATAGAACTCCGATGTGATAACAATGGAGCTATTGCACAAGCTAAAGAACCCAGATCTCACCAGCGATCCAAACATATACTTAGGCCCTACCATCTTATTCGAGAGATTATCGATCGAGGGGATGTAGAGATATGTAGAGTACATACAGATGATAACATTGCTGATCCCCTGAGCAAGCCTCTGACACAGCAGAAGCATGATCGTCACACTAAGCCGCTTGGTATTATATATATGAGTGATTGGTCTTAGTGCTAGTGGGACATTGTAAGAGTATGCCCAAATATCAATCATGAGATGGTTGTAATAACATACTTGATTTACCATGTTTATTAATATAAAGCGTTGTCATTATTATTTCAGTTTTTCTTTCTGTGTGTACAAATAAACTATTTTATAATAATGTCCTGAGAATAATATGATTATTCTTAAAAGATCCTTAGTCAAGTATTATTGTTGACTAGGACAAAATAATGTATTAAGACTAACATGTAGCTGATTGATGATAAAGAGTTGTCATTGATATGGGGTGTCAAAAATCAATGCATGAATATGTGTGTTAGGGAACAACATATTGGATTGACCCGCTATGAGTATGTTTCTTAGATTATTATGTAATTGTCACAACATTACTCAGAGTGATTAATATGTATATGATCCTCAGACTTGAGATCATCATTATCCCAACATCGTGAGTTGTATATTTTGATACAGTCAAATGTACACCGTAACAGGTTGTTCTATAAAGGCTGATGTTGGATATACCACAATCTATGTAGAGGGATATGGTTGATCAATATAGGATAAGTCCCTCTTACATAATAGGAGTAATATCTTAGGCCACTTGATTGAGTGAGGCTAGAAATGCATGGCCATGCTCAAATAAGTTGATATGAGATGTCATACTAATTTGTATATCATAGTCTACTCAAGATATCAAGAAACATGGGATGGACTATGCAAGTGTGACTATCCCATGACTTGTATCCGTTCCAGAGATAAAGGACTTAAAGATTAATGCATGAAAGGTTAATCACAAAAGGTTATGCCGAATCGTGACTTCTTGTAGCTTAGGTAGCAATGATTTATTGCTAGATGCCACTCATTGTTTGTAACATTAGAATCGTTCTAGTATTACTGCTAACGTTGCAAGAACCTACAGGGTCACACCCTATGGTTGAAATGAACAGAATAAAACATAATTGGTATTGTGTTTGGTTGTCACATGAATTAAATTAATTAAATAATTAATTTAATTGGGCAATCAAATATTGAACATATTTTATGTACAAGGATGTTGTACACATAATGAGAACATAGTTTTATTAATATATGAATTTGGTTTGTATATAAATTTAAATAAATATAGTTTACCGAAATCCTTATTATAATTAATGTAATTATAATTTTCGGATATAATTAATGTAATTATAATTTTCGATTAAAAACTTTATTGTATTTATTTAATTTTATGATACATTCAAGAGATACCAATTATAAAAGGTATTAAAAGATACAAAGCTTAAAAAAACCCTAAGTTTTTGTTTTGAGAGGTCTAGCAGCCGTTAAGCAAAGAAAACCTCCAAAATAGTTTTGGAGATTTTTCTTCCGTTCATAGTCAAACTGGGTGGATTACGTAGAGGCCGACATCGAAGAAAGATTACGGCTTGGTTCAACAGTAGATCAAAATTCTTGTTGCCGAGGCGTCGCTGTCAACTCAGATTGAAGTTTCGGTAATTTTGAAACCTTTATTTCACCCCGATTCGTTCCTCACACATGGATTCATGGTCTGGATCGCCGGAATTGATTTTATTTTGCTGCACCATGGGGTGCCGGTGTTCCAACACAAACATCATCAATTCACAAAATTAATACATGGGTTTTGTAGCTCTCAAAGCAACGATTACAAAAACCTAGAAATTATAAAAAACCGAAGACAAAACTCGCCTTAATTTTGGCTTGCAAGTGCCGAATGCTTAGCAAAATTTTTCTTTCTTTTCTTTTGGTGTTTTTCGGCATAAAAAAATGACGATAATGGCTTGCTTTTTGTTTTCATTATAATAATATAACATATAACATAATAATATTAATAAACTATTAAAGTAAATATAATAAACATATAATATATATATCATCACTCATTGCCGTCCACTATCAATAAAATTGGCTTATTTGCCACATAAGTCCTCACATTTAAAAAGCCACAACACTTTAATACCTTGACAAATAGCAAGCAACTTTCACACTTAATGCAATTTCATCATTTTGTCAAATTAAACACACAGACGAACAAATTAACTTACGGAAATTTACCACATGCTTAGTCACATATTTACGGCACAAAATATAATATAAAATATTATACAGACTTGGATTTGTGGTCTCGGAACCACTGTTCCGACTAGGGTATAAACCGGACTGTTACATAACTCGCACAATGATACAACTTTGGGCTATCAAACTCATTTCAAATTAAAACTTTTGCATTCATATGTCTATCATCCTTATTATGGACCTACGAGGGCCTCAACATGCTTCCAATAGGTTTCGGAGATAATTTGGAAACTTTTACACACTTAAGAAAATTTTACCTAAATAGGGGCCACACGCCCGTGGAGGAGATGACACGCCCGTGTATCATCTCACACGCCTGTGTTCGACGCCCGTGGTCGACACTGACTTGAATCACATAGCCTGGACACACGCCCATATGGCTGGCCCGTGGCCACCTCTGATTAATCCACACTACCTGGGCACGCCCATGTGCATCAACCGTGTGGCGGTTCAAATTCCAAATTCAAGATGCAGACTTCACACGGCCTGGACACACGTCCATTGACTGACCGTGTGTCCCACACAGCCTAGACACACGCCCGTGTGCCTACCCATGTGGACAAGAACAAGGCTATTTGCCAAGCTCTTTTCACCTCTCTAGCTCACACAACAAGGAACTATTCGACATCTCATCAAACATACTCATATTTTGCAATCTAAACTTCCATGAATGATTATAACATTTCGTAATTGACAAAGTGAGCCATCAACCATGGCAATATACAAAATAGTTTGTCTTAAAAAGAGTCAACACACTTTTGGCCAAAATAACAAAATACTCTGACTAGTCTAACCCCTATACATGCCATATACAAAATCACTAAGTCTAGATATACCAATGTGAGTTGATAGTGTGGGCGATCTTTTAATTATCGGTGTAATCCTGGCTCGGCTCTTAAACTCTATAAAACAAGGGAAAAGAAAGGGGAGTAAGCTTTAAGCTTAGTAAGTTTACATGTAAACAAATAACATCATAGCATGAGCTAAACAAAAATTAGCATTATACTAAACAAAGGCAATCCACATTCACATTCATGCTTACTCATTTTGTCTGTTACCACAATCCAACCACATCACAAGCTTATTGCATGCATTCATTCACTTGCATCCCTGCACTTAACATCGCAATTTCTCATAATACAATTCATCGTAATCTCTAGCTAATCCAACCACAATGCTAAATCACTCGGTGGTTTCGCACTTAGCCTACCATTGATCGTTAATAGGGTGGTATCGCACAAAGCCCACCAAAAAGGATAATCATAGTGGTATCGCACATAGCCCACTAAACAATTATATAAATGATGGTATCCCACACAGCCCATCGTATTTAAGTAATAAGGTGGTACCACACTTAGCCCATCGACAAGTGTCGTCATTACACAATTACATATCCATTTCGTAATTCATATGATAATTATTCAATAACTACTAAATTCATTACATTTGAACCACACTCATTCTCAATCATACCATGCACTATGTAACGCCCCAAATTTGGGCCTAGTAGAATTGGGCCTATTGGGCTTTGGGCTTTGGGTCTTAGAAAATTTTTAAGTGAGCAAGAAAATGACAATTGGCATGTGGGCTTTGAGGGTTATTGAATTTGGAGTGTTTAGGGGTGTTGGAGATGCCCTGGGATCAAGTAAGGGTAAAGGAAACTTTTTTGTTTTAGCCTTAGGGAACAGTGACTTCAGTTAGTAGGCCTTTTTAATAAATGAAGAAGAAATTGGACACAAATGGGCTTGTGGTCCAGTGGTAAGTGGCATCACTTGAGAGCTATAAGGTGGCGTGTTGTAAGCTGAAGAGGTCCAAGGTTCGAGGCTTAGGAGTGGTATTTTTGGAGTGTTTTATTTTTCATAGGTGGACGGCCAGAGTTGTGTTGGATATGAACTCTTGCGTTGGAGTGTTTGAGTGATAAGGGGAACAGATAATAGAGGGAAATTCAGATAAGGCTAAGGTGTTATCAGGGAGAAAAGTTAGGAGCTGAGAAGTGTGAAGAGTTGGTGTCATTTTGGGAAGTGGAGAGTGTATAAATTCTGTAACACCTCAAACCCGACCTAGACGTTACGACCCGACCTAAAAACTGTGCGTTCGTTAAAAAGTTCGTATTCTTTATATTTGTTGTGAAAAATCGAGTTTAAGTAATTTTGAATAAGAAACGGTTTATTAACATTTTAGGAAAATCCCGAATTAAACATTTAACAATAATAAGCAGTAACCAAATTAAAAGCTAAAATCAAATAAAATACCATAGGCCTTATTACATAACAGAATCCCAATATAATAATTTCAAAATAAGGTAATGTAGTTTACGGAAGAAATAGTAATGCATGGCCACCTCGAGTCCTCCACGGCTCCCAATCCTCTATCGCTGGGAATTACCTGAAACATTTAATAAAAATAGGGGGTGAGTTTACAAAAACTCAGTGTGTACACCCTCATCAGTAAGATCATGCATCAAAACAATCCAGGCCGAAGCCCATTACAATAACGGTGGCAATTGGGCCTTAGCCCAAAATAGCCTCGGTTGGGCCTTAACCCATATCATATGTCACATATCATATATAAATCTGGGCCTAAGCCCATCAAAGTAATATAATCCATATATGCAATGCATTAATGCCCATACCAGCCGAACACTCCGTCTCCTGTCTAACCGTGTACTCCTGTGGGGATTTAATCAACCTACCCATCCTAACACTCTTTATGTAACACCGATTGCAGCATTACCTTAATGGTGCAGCATAGCTCCTCGGTGGCTAAAAAGCCTTCGGTGGATCCACAGTCGTCAAGCGACCATTCAATCCTATTTACACTTCCCCTTTTAATATTATATCCCAAGCCCATGCAACATGTCATGGCATAATAATTCGTGTATGCAGTATGACATGTATGCAAATCATATATCAAATATAACGTATGAAACGAATTACCATCATAATCAGAATAACCAATGCAACATAATCAAGCTAATTAACCTCTAAGGGTATAACAGTAATTTTACCTACTAAGGGTATTTTCATAATTTACCCACCAAGGGTATTTCGGTAATCTCGCACCTGCAATGACCCTTCCACAAGCCCAATGTCGCCACGAGTGACTCAACTACCATTTTCGGTCGTTACCGGACTACTGGGCCTAAAACTCGATTTCAGCCCATTCGGGCCCACACGCTTGTGTGACCCACCTAGCACTAATCTAGCCATGTATATAAGTTCCACCTAGTCTAGTTCAACATATACTAAACAATCATACAATTTACTCATGTGGGCCCACTTCGGCCCACCGTGGCCCAAGCAGCCACAGCACACCAGAACACTACTGATGGCCTCAACTATCGAGTCGAAGCCCCCACACGTGCGCTCGCACGCCCGTGCGGCTACAATCGCCGTGTGACCGGCATTTCTGCATTTGCCGCTCTACAGCTAGAGTAGAGAAGTACACACCTGATAAGAATCTGGTGTTAATCCGCGCTGCGACCACTCCTCTGCCCAAACGCCCACCAATGTATGTTTACTCTCCTCCTAGGATGCTATTTATACAGCTAGCTCTTCACCTTCCTTCTTTGTATCTTTTCGATGTGGGATCCTTTCATCTGTAGAGTTTAAATTCAACTGAAACTCTTACCGTCCATTCCGCAAAATAAGTACTCCATTGCTTGTCATGAGATTTGAACCCACACTCCCTTGCAACATAATCCATGCCGCTAACCACTTGGCCACAAGCTCCTCTTGTGTCTTAAACCATGCGCAACTAAATTTGAATATATAGCCAAATTCTAAAGTCCATGTAAAAAGAAAACCAAAATGCAAGAGCCAAGAGTTGAACCTTGGACCTCCTTCCTTCCTTGTGGCGTCACCCCCTTGTCTCTTATGTGGCGTCACTTTGCCACTACACCACACACTCCACTTGTGTCATTTTTCTCCATATTTTATTCTTAAGGCCTACCTGCCAACTTCCAGGGTTTTTTTCACCTAAAACCAAAATTTCCCCAAAGCCAAAGTTTGATCCCGGGACTTCATAGGAGCCCTTTAACCTTGCAAAATCACTTATCTAATAGGTCTAACTTGTATCCAAGCCATTCTCTTGTTCTCCAAAAATTTTAAACGCTACTACGCCTAAGGCCCATTGGGCTCAATCCTACTAGGCCCGATTTCGGGATGTTACAAATCTACCCTCCTTAAAGAAATTTCATCCTCGAAATTTCCAACTAACTAACAGTCGTACATCCTAACTTACAACACTACGCCCACGCTGCGCACTCTGATTCTAATAACACTAATATACTTTTAACTAGAATTTAGAACTCCCTACACATACTCAAAACACCTAACCATTAAAGTAGAGTAATATTACATATGCAACCAATTCTATATCCGAATATCACATCCAAACCAAATACACAGAATAGAGACCAGAAATACAGCATATAAAAAAGCAAAGTATCAGGAAACTTACGGATTTGGTGCCAGAGACTCGGGTGCCATACTTCCAGAAAAGATATATATATTTTTCTAAACCATTTTCCAAACCATCCTTTGAAAATATTTTTGAACCCAAACCCACAACCGAGTTTTTGAACCAGGCTCTGATACCAAATTGTAACACCCCAAACCCGGCCTAGCCGTTACGACTGGATCTGGCATGTCACATGAAAGGAATGTCTAAAAACTGTGCGTTCGTTAAAAAGTTCATATTCTTTATATTTGTTGTGAAAAATCAAGTTTAAGTAATTTTGAATAAGAAACGGTTTATTAACATTTTAGGAAAATCCCGAATTAAACATTTAACAATAGTAAACAGTAACCAAATTAAAAGCTAAAATCAAATAAAATACCATAGGCCTTATTACATAACAGAATCCCAATATAATAAGTTCAAAATAAGGTAATGTAGTTTACAGAAGAAATAGTAACGCATGGCCACCTCGAGTCCTCCACGGCTCCCAATCCTCTATCGTTGGGAATTACCTGAAACATTTAATAAAAAGAGGGGGTGAGTTTACGAAAACTCAGTGTGTACACCCTCATCAGTAAGATCATGCATCAAAACAATCCAGGCCGAAGCCTATTACAACAACGGTGGCAATTGGGCCTTAGCCCAAAATAGCCTCGGTTGGGCCTTAACCCATATCATATGTCACATATCATATATAAATCTGGGCCTAAGCCCATCAAAGTAATATAATCCATATATGCAATGCATTAATGCCCATACCAGCCGAACACTCCGTCTCTTGTCCAACCGTGCACTCCTGTGGGGATTTAATCAGTCCACTAAAATCCACCCACATGTGGGCTTAGCCCACAACCACATATCATATCACAATTCAGATAGTAGAACAACTTACTCACATCATTTCCGCAATTGGGCCTTGGCCCATATAATCACTTAATCCACATACCCATTAAAATTATGCAAAATGCACCCAACCCAACCTAGGGTTCATCCACTACTCACCCCCCCGTATCCAGCCACCACACACCAGGGGATTATCAAATCACCCTCTCCTTATTACTCCAAAAGGCAATCAATGCCGTCCACGTGCAATTAAGCACAATAATCCACAACGCGACCTCAGTCAGCGCCAATCCACGATGTAGCCGTAGCTAACACCAAAACCACGATGGGACACAAAGTCACTCATCAACCACGATATGTCACATAGCCGATATCAACCACGATGAGGCACACAGCCACTCATCAAACCATGCGAACTAAATCGCAATTAATCCACAACGTGACCTTAGTCAACGTCAGTCCACGATGTAGCTCAAGGCTAACATCAAACCACGTACTCGAAGTACACCCGTACCTTCTTTCATATCATATCCCAACCTATCATAATTAGAGCTTGACCGTCCATTAATGCTAGGATACATAAAAATAAAGTCTTCAAAATGCTAATCATGCTACTCAAACCACTTCCCTCAAGCAACTCTTCATGCATCTTAACCACCTTGGCACTAACTCCTCATGTGCTAGATTTTAACACTTAAATTAACTTAAGTGTCAGGTTCATCTAATCCACTTCACTAAATTCTTCAAACTAAAATTATTCTAGCTTAGCTAATAATTCCAAGCCTTCACAAAACTATACTAAGCACCCAAATAAACCCGAGAATTCATATAAACCTCGTAACCTTCCAAATCCATTTAACTAATAAATCTAATTTGCAAAAACACTATTTTCTTATTCTTAAAGGTTTTAAACTCTCCTAATCCCAAAGTCCAATCGGCCTAATCCTACTAGGCCCAATTTCGGGATATTACATTCACTAAATTTTGTTTTTGTTGTAATAAGGCCATCTAAATTTTTAGGTTTATTTCGTTGAATACCTTAAAATTTGTGTTAAGCATTAAAGCATGATTAAAACGGTAAAGAATTAATAAAATGAATGTTTTCCCAAACCTTAATGGATTTTCGGGATTTTCCAAAACTTTACCATTGGGTAAATAGCGAACTTATAACATCAACAAGTTAACTCGAATTTCTCAAAACAATTTTTGGAATGGTTTCGGCAATTGATTCAACCCAACATCGGTTTCCATAAAACAAAACGTTTTCTTTGCAATTTAAGTCAGCAACTGTTTTTATCAAAAAATGATCTTTCCCTGTGACATGTCGGATTCGATCGTAGTGTTTTGACTGGGTTTGGGGTGTTACAAAAATACCCTTAGTTTGAAAATTACCAAAACATCCTTAGATTTGTAAAATCACTAAAATAGCCCGAGTTGTGAAATAACCAAAATACCCTTAGTTTAAAAATTACCAAAACATCCTTAGATTTGTAAAATCACTAAAATAGCCCGAATTGTGAAATTACCAGAATACCCTTGGTTTGTAGAATTACCAAAACATCCCTAATTTACAAAATTTTCAAAGTACCTCTGTTTTGCAAAATTACCTAAATACCATTGTAGATTTACGAAAATACCCTTGGGTTACGAAATGACGAAAATACCCCTATGTGATGAGTATGAGTTTTGTGGATGTTATTCATGCGCATGTTGCATTCATATGATATTCTATTTAGGATGCATATGGGTGGGAATTATGGTATGGAGGAAGATTTGAGGAACTCATAGTCGCTTGACGACCATGGATCCACCGGTGGCTTTAAGTCCATTATATGATTAGCAGCTTTGCTGCAACGTTGAGTAGTGCCGCTGTGAGTGCTACCTTTGGTGTGTAGAGGATAGGTGGGTCGATTTAGAAATCCCTACAGGTGTGTAGGGTTGGAAGGGAAATGGTGTGTAGCAGATGGAATTTTGGGGAGGGTTTTGCATTACTTTGTTTTGCATATGATATGATATGATATGATATGAGGTCATTGTGGGCCAAGGCCCAAGACCACCGATTTTGATAGGGCTTAGGCCCAATGTGAATATTTATATATTGAGTTGAACGCCAAGGGTTGTACACACTGAGTTTCAAAACTCACACCCTTTATTTAATGTTTCAGGTGATCCTCAGTAAACGGCTCGACGTGGGAGATGTAACATCCCGAATTAGGGCCTAGACGGAACAGTGGTTTCGGGACCACAAATTCGACGTAAGAAAATTTATTTTTATTATATTTTTATGGTCTACAATTTCACGAAACGATTTCGTGAAAATTTTGTTCGAAAATTTTGACTTTTAGCCACTCAATTTAGTCAAAAGGACTAAATTGTAAAAAGTGCAAAACTTGATTTCTAGAAGTTAGAGGTGTCAAATTGCTATGAAAATTTAAAGTAGAGGTTCTTAAATGGTAATTAGCCCATTGGTTAAACTGTTGGACAAAAATGGATATGGTATATGTTAGATAAGATATTTTTTTTTGTAAGGGCATTTTAGTCCTTTTGTAAATTAAATGAATTAAAAACAAAATTAAAATGCCAAATTTGTCCATCTTCTTCATATGGACGAAATTTACCAAGGGAAGACATGGCTAGGGTTTTCTTAACTTTCCAAGATCATGGTAAGTCCGTTCTAGCCCCGTTTTTCAAGTTATTTACGGTTTTGGAGTCCCAGTAGTTCGATGTAGCTTATGCTACCAATAATTCATGCTAGGGTTTATCTTTGGAAAATTACCCATAGGTGAAAAGTGTGTATTTTTATGTTTTATGGTAGAATATGAAGCTTGAAATTATGTTAAACAACTTTTACTAAGCGATTTTAAGTGAAAACGAGTAAAACGACATAATCGGTAAAAATACCTAATGCCCATAAGTGTATGTTAGAGTAAGAATTTGATGTTTTCATAGAAGGGAAAAATGATCAGCATGTTATAAAACATAAGAATCAGGGCTGAAGTTTAATTTTCGAGTATTGGGGCAAAAGTGTAAATATGTAAAAGTTTAGGGGCAAAATTGTAATTTTGCAAAAGTTTGAGTTAGGGACTGTTTTGAGTAGTATTAATTAAGTAAGTGAAATGTGATGTTTTAGACCCCAAAAAAGAGATTTGGACCTAGAATAGGAGGAAATTCAAAAATCGAGAAAGTTGGTAAATTGCCATTTCTGGATCCGAGGTAAGTTGGTGTGTAAATAATAATGCAATAATGTCGTAATGTATGTTTGAAACCTAAATTGTGGTATTAAATTGGTTTTGCTAATTACATGTTTTGTATATTATGTTGGTGAATTAATTTAATAATAATGTTTATGATAAAAGGTGACACAGGTGACATGGAAAATGGGTTGAAATGTTGTGCTTAAAGGTCTTTTCTATGACTATGGTTATTATGTGAAATGGAAAGTTGATATGTAAATAATGCATTTATTTTACTTTTTCATTAATTATTTTGCTAGATATTATGGAAATCATTGGGTGATAACTATAATATGAAAATGTATGGAATGTGAAATTCTCGATTGAACCTTCAGAAAACCGAGAGATACGGACAATATGTAGCTAGGTCACATGAGTGATAAGGGACCTTTACCGTGTGCACAAGAAAGCTACGAGATGGAAAAATTTGATATGTAGCTAGGCCACATGGATGATAAGGGACTTTCACCATGTGTGCAAGAAAGCTACGGGATAATAATTTCATATGTAACTAGGTCACATGTGTAATACTGTGTGTATACCATGTGTACAAGAAAGTTATGGGTTATGAGTAGCTAGGTCACATGAGTGGTTCCTAGTGTTGGACACCATGTAGACAAGAAAGCTACGAGATGGAATGGCTAGGTCACATGGGTGATAAGAGACCTTCACCATGTGTACAAGAAAGCCGAGTTATGTGTAGGTGGAGCTATGTGCTGAAACCACCGAGTATCGGGTGTTTTTCGAAGGGGTTCAATGAGATAAATTACTAATGGTGATTGGTGTGATCATGTTATGAATAAGTGCAAGAATGAATGTGATCAATTGAGAAATGTGGCAAATGTACGTGTGAGCAAGGGTACATGTGACTATGTGTATATGTGCATAATGTGTTTGATATGTGATACGTGATTGAAATTGTGGTAAGGCTGATATTGTGTGAGCGCCATTATGAGTACTCATAAATATTGGTGATGATTATTCATTTGTATGGCTAGTATTGAACATGCTTGGTCTTATGTATGCATATATGGAAGTAATATAAAGAAAACATGGGAGAGCAAAATTTTCAGTAAAATAGATTGAAACAGCAGCAATTACGTCAATTTGAAAAATCACCATAAATAGTAGAAATTGAATTATATGTTGGATGATTATTGAGTCTATTTTCATATAAAAGAAACAGAGAAAGCAAAGGATTTGTATATTTTGAGATATTTAGATTTTTGTGAGACTGGTTTAGAGTGATTTCGATATCCCATATTCTGACTTGGAAAAATCATTAAAAATTGTACAAAACTAATTTTGGGAATAATTTATATGGTTAGATTCCTTAATGAGTCTAGTTTCAAATGAAACAAATTATAACATCATTTGAATTCTGAAAAAGGAGAAAATTGATTTGTAGTTAAAAGTGGTTAGAATAGTCAAACAGTGAAATAGAGGAAATTTTAATGAATAAAATGTACTAATTGGCTAAGCAAAAAATTCTGGAAATTTTATGGTATGAAGATATGTGAGTCTAGTTTCAGGGAAAATTAGCGGTTTGAAATTCGGAGCTCTATAGCTCAAGAAATAAATAATTTAGTGACAGCAATCAAATAGACAGATTAATGTGAACATGAGTAATAAGGTATAAGCTTGTGATTTAATGATTGTATCAAATTGAGAACTTGTTGTGAGGATTTGTCATGTTGAGGCTTTGATAAGGCTACAAATGAGTAAGTTGGTAAAGTAAGAACTTAGCATTATTTACGCAAGTTGTGATAGATTAGTAGTAAGCTAACTTCATTGCTAATGCTTATTATTTTTACATGTGAACTTATTAAGCTTTATAAGCTTACCCCCTTTCCTTTCCCATGTTACAGAGTCCTACTAAACAAGCTCGGGCTGGAGGTCGTCGGAGAACGCTTCACACTATCAAGCTATCTATGGGTATCTTTATTTATAAATGATTTAAGTTATGGCATGTATAGGGACTTGACTAAGTCATTTTATATATGTGTTAATTAATTTGACAAAATGTATTGTTAAGTCTTGTAATGCCTCGTACTCGGTTCCAACATAGGATACGGGTAAGGGGTGTTACAGAGAGGACTCGAAGATGGCCGCACTACAAGATGTTTAAACTTTTATTTATTTGTTTCAAAAGACATAGTTTAAATACTTTATTTTCATTGGATGTAATAAGGCCTTGTACTCCGTTTTGACTTTAGACTTTGGGTTTTGTTGTTTCAACTATTTACTTAGTTATTAAACCTGAGTAAATTTCTTACGTTTAAACTTGGTTTTCGAAGTACTTAAAATTATAAAATGGGTTATTTTTTCATTACTTAACAAGACTCAAGGATTTTGGGCTTTTGGGCCTTAAAATTTTTAATTAGCAAAATCGTTTGAATTATTCTTTGGTGTGACACGCCGGATTCGGGCCTAACTTCTAGGCCGGGTTTGGGGTGTTACACACTAACTAGTAACAACAGTGTATATAAAATGCATCGTTTACACATAAACTTACCTTGGTGCAAAATGTTTCAATTTGTGGTTTAATCCGTAACCTTGTCTTTTCCCCGGTCAAGGTTAACCCCGCACTCTTCTTGATCTATAACCATAAAATTCACTCATTTCGATCATTATATGATCATAATGCATCAAAATCTATACTTAGGAAAAAATGACCATTTTGCCCTTGCACTATGGAAAAATTACGATTTTGCCCCTAGGCTCGTAAATAATTTTTCATCACATTTCCTTAATAAACAAGCCTAGCTAAACATTTATTTCTCTTACAATACTCACAATTCCAACTATTTCATGCATTTATGATAGAATTTCATTCTTTACATTTAAGTCCTATTTAGGTGTTTTCATGCTAACACCTTTCTCAATAGTTGTTTCTCATCTTCCTAACATTCATTTTCTTCCATAAAAACTCATCTAACGAGATGAATACTCTCGTGGCAAGTCCCTACACCTTCAACCATATCACAAATTTGTAACATCCTTAGAATGGGGTCTTTGCATTTTACCTGTTTGCATGTAGATAGTATGAATGTGATGCTAGTTTAGGCTATTTTAGGGTCTAGGCATGAGCCGGGGATAGGTCAGAGTTTCTTTGAAATTTGCGTTTTAGGCTTTTGGAAGAGGGGAGCTGTTGAGCTAGGTGATAAGGGTAGTTGATGGCAAGTTTTGACACAAAAAGTGCCTTGGTAAAGTGGCAGGAAGGCGCCACTTAAGGCCCAAGGAAGTGACGCCTCAGGTGAGTAAGGGAGCCTTGGTTCGAGCTGCGAAGATTCCCTTTCTGCTTGTTATTTTTGACGCCAAGACCAGAGGGAAGTTGTGCTCAGGATGGACTCTGAGAGATGAGGATTGAAGAAGTCAATAGATTTGAGTGAGTGGATGAGAGAAACGTTAGGAGTTTGAAGTGTTCGAACTTGTTTGAATGGATGATCAAGAGAAAAGCAAGGAGAAAAAGAAGGAATCGAGTTGGGGGAGTGTGTTAGCCGAAATTTGAATGGTGGTAGGTGGTGTGAGCATTCAGTTTTGGAGTGTGGGAAGGGGTGTGCCGAATTTGGGTTTGCCTTGGGTAATATTTTTGGCATTTGGTCTGTGTGCCTCACTTTTTGCTTTAGCTTTTCTTTCATCCTCTCTTGTGCCGAAAATCACTTGGTGTTTCAACTCCTTTCTCATCTCTTGACCATAGCCAAAAATTAGAAGACCATTTGGGGCCTAAATCTTTTCTCTTCTCTTCAATCTTAAAAGCCGAAACCCCTTTCCTGTTTTCTTCTTTTCTGTTTCTTTTTGTTGTGCTAGCCGAATCCACTCCACCCATTTTGCTTCATTTTCTTTTCCATCTTTTCCTAAAGCCGAATCATCACTCATCTCTTTTCTCCATCTTGTTATTATTCTCAAAACACCTTGTTAGCCGAAACCCCTTGATTCTCACTACCTTGATTTAAATCTTCTTTCAATCACTAAAAGCCGAAGACCATACTTTCTTTGCTCATAGCCAAATCTCAACCCTTAGTCTGGTAAGATCTCGTTGCTTTTTCTATTTTCTTCCTTTATTGTTCTTGTGTTCTTTTGGCCAAACCCTCATTGGGTGCTTATCCGTTCTCTTTCGTCTCTTGTGGGTCAGAGGCTCGTTTTCGCTTCTCTTCGGCATCTGTTTGGTGGTTGAAGGGTGTTAAGGTAAGGGGGATTATCTTCTTGCGTTATCTCTTCCGGGATTTATGCCAAAGCCGAATGGCTATTTGGCCTAATGGTGTTGTTTGCCGAATGTAGGAGGGAAGTGACATTTTCGTTTGGACTTTTAGGTTCTATTAGATCGATGGATTAGATCTCAAGCTTCGAGAGTTGTAGATCTAGGTAAGGGCCTTAGCCTTAATCGTTAATCTCTTTTGATTCGTTTTCTCTGCTTTAATCTGAGTTAGTGACTAAGGTATGTTCATGGACTCGAAGGCTAATCAAGCGATAGTAAGGGTTGGATCTGAGACCCCAGCCCCTAAGTTCAAGAAGAGGGTTGTATCTGCGGTTCGCGATTGGCCACCTGGGTGTGGACCGGCATCTGAACAGGAGAGTAGACAGATAGCGGTAGTGTCGATTAACGACAGTGTCGATGTAGATAGTATCGTGTTGCGAGTAATCAGGTGTGTAACTCTTACACACTTCATATGCAATATGTTAATATTTTGTATGATTGTCAAAAGCCGGAATAACTGTAGAAAACGATAAGTTACCCTTGTGGGTAAAAGCGAGGACTCCGGGTAAGTTCATGTTTGTGGTTAATGTTAATTGCTTCTGTTAAATCTGTATATGCCATGTTACATTATGTTGTTAAATGTTAAGCATGATAATAATGTATGGGAACGCATGATCATAAGATGGGTATGATGAGAGGAGGGGGAAGATATGATTATTAGACTGTCACCAGTGGTTAGGTGCCACACAGTGGGTTGGCCCTACTTCTCATTATTTTGTGACTAAGTCTCAGTCGTTTGGCACCACCAGTGGTTTGGTACCACATATATTTATCTTTGTGACTCGTCCCAGTGGTTTGGTACCACAGTGGGTTGGCCCCACATACTATATTAAAATGGATTGTCACCAGTGGTTTGGTACCACAAAGTGGGTTGGCCCCACATATGATTATTTGTGACTACGGTCACCAGTGGTTTGGTACCACATATGTTTATTTGTGACTTCGGTCACCAGTGGTTTGGCACCACCAGTGGTTTGGTACCACACGGGGTAGAATTGGGAGTTTTGGATGGTTAGGTTTAGGTTGCATGACATACATATTTGCTTATGGAACTGTGTAAGGGTTTGTTATCTTCGGGATGGGGAATTACACACTGAGTCTCGGTGACTCACCCCTTCCTTTACATTTTGCAGATAATCCCTAGATCGCGGATATGGAGCCGGAATGGACTCGAGGTGGCCATGCTCAATAGTTGGTTTTATTTTAATGGTTAAATTGCGGTTTTACTTTGCTTTAAATTTTGGTTTTCAGTTATGTAATAAGGCCATCTAAGTTTTTATTTTGGGATTATTTAATTTGATAAATACCTGTGAATTGCATTGTACATTAAAGCATGATTAAAAGGAAAGAAACTATAAAATGAACGTTTTCACAACTTTAATAAAATTTCGGGGTTTTTCCAAAATTTCTACCGTCGTGTATTAACAAACATACTCTCTAAAACAAATTTAGAAGTGATTTTCTTTTGCAATTTACCTAACTCAACTTTGGTTTTCATAAAGTGAAAAGTTTTCTTTACAAATTAAGTCAACAACTTGTTTTTCCAAAAACGATTTTTCCCTGTGACATGCCAGATTCAGTCGTAGTGTTTTGACCGGGTTTGGGGTGTTACAAAATTAGTCCTCTCATTAGCTAGCTTAAGCTTTGGGGACTCCAAAAGTACAAAAATGATTAAGAAAAACCTCAAAAATTACTTACTTGCAAGGATGAGATGTAGCTGAAATTTTCAAGGTTTCAAACCTTTAAACTTGCTGAAATTTTTGGTAGTAGAGGGGGAGATGAATAGTGAAAGATGATGGCCTCCTTTAGTCATCTTATTTTATCATATTTTAGTCAATTAGTCACCAACTATCACCTAATTTGACTAAAATTAATGCTTTTGTTCCCTATGCACCCTATGGCCGGCATTACACTTCAAAAATGGCCCAATTGCATTTTAAAATCCTCCAAATTACATTCTATAGCTATTACGTACCCCTACATTATAAAACAAAACTTTTGCATCTTATACGATTTAGTCCTTTTTCATAAATATGCATGCTATCACTCAAATTAAGACACCAAAATTTTCATGCATCCTTATAATTATGCTACAACACATAAAATAACATTAAAGTAATTTTCTTAAACCTCAGGTTAGTGATCCCGAGATCATTGTTTCAACTAGCCCCAAAATTGGGCTGTTATAGTACCTACTAGAGCCTACACTATTCACGCTCACGAAGATGAGTCATCACCAGATGTTATTACTGGTACATTTTCTCTTTATGAAACTAATGTTATTGCATTGATTGATCCTAAATCGACTCATTCATATATATATGTATGAATTTGGTGTCTAATAAGAGTTTCCCTGTAACACCCCTTACCCGTATCCAACGCCGAAATAGGGTACAAGGCATTACCAGACTTAAAATTTCTTGAACATGGAAAGTCGGGTCATAAATTTCGTCAAATTTAAAACTTTTCTAACACATGCATTTTGTTCCTTATATGGGCTTATAAAGCTCAAAACATCCTTTAGGATGGTTCGGGACTAAACCGAGAACTTTGGAAACTTTTGGAAAAATTTAGAAGATTTTGTCAAAACAGGGGACACACGCCCGTGTGGTCTGGGACACGCACGTGTCCCTAACCGCTGTAACTCTCTATTTATGACGTTATCATCAAAATAGGGTCACACAACCTTGACACACACCCGTGCCCTTAGACCGTGTCTGTCACATGGCTGAGACACATGGCCGTGTCTCTGCCCGTGTGGCCTGGAAGTTGGCTATTTTCCAAGCCAGTTCCCCAGATAAAACACAAACTCTCTTGTATCCATTTCATCAACATGTATCATGCTATAATTGGACATCTGAATATCCAATTTTGCATACACATTCCCATACACATCGTCATTCACGAAATCATTTGTAAATCACATCCACAATATCTTAATTATGCAATTACCACTTACATGAATAACCACATCATAAGCGTATAACAACCATCAATATTGGTCATCTCCAAATAGTCTTAATCAAAATGAACATTTATTAAATAAGGGCCAACATTTTAGGCCAAAAGAAATATGACATATATGACAAAGCGACCAAGCCTACTATACATGCCATAACCCAAAAATTAATGTATCTAGATATACCAAGTGTTCCAATTGATAGTGTGAGCGAATCTTCGTCGTTCACCGATCCCCGAGCTAACTTGGCGATACTACAAGGCAAGGGAAAAGAGAGCGGAAGTAAGCATAAATTCTTAGTAAGTTCATATGAAAATAATAAGAAATTAATAAACTTGTGTGGATAAATTCTCACAATAATTTTTTAAGACGATATAATCATTATATCACATGCTTACACCTTATTACTCATGTTCACATTAATCTGTCTACTTGAGTCACTGTCACTTAATTATTTATTTCTCGAGCTACAGAGCTCCGAATGAAGAACCGTTAATTTTAGTTGAAACTAGACTCACATAAATTTTTACCATAGAAATTTCAGAATTTTTGTCTAGCCAATTAGTACATTTTATTCATTAAGTTTACCCCTGTTTCGCTGTCCAACAATTCTGACACTTCTTCACTACGAATCAATTTTCTCCTCGTATAAAATTCATATGATGTTCTCGTTTATTTTAATTGAAAATATACTTATTAAGTATTTCAAGCATATGAATTATACTTCATAATTAAATTTGTACATTTTTTACTGATTTTCCAAAGTTGGAATAAGGGATTTCAAAACTCATTCTGATGTCTCACTAAAATTCAAATATCTCATAATTCACACTTCTTTTGTTTACTCTGTTTCTTTTATAAAAAAAGAAACTCATTAAGCTTTAACATCATAACTCACCCAGCCTTTAATTAAATTTCCACCACTTGTTGTGATTTTTTAAAGTTATACTAATGCAGCTGCCCACAACTGTTTTAATGTCAATTTCACTCATTCATTAATTCTTTGTGTTCACTTTCATTTATAAACACTTACACCAAAGCATATTATAACTTGGCACATAACAACCAAGTGATCATAGACACATCTTACTCATTTGCATCCTTATCAATAATGCATCATAATCTGAGCACATTATTTATGAGTCTCGTATACATACCTGTGCTTAGTCGTAATACTCACATATCCTACTCTTACTTGTCTTGAGCATACTCCTTGAATTTCCCATTGAACTACTTGTAATATTAAGGATGTTCGGGATATCTCGTACACCTGGTAGGACGCCAATGCCATATCCCTGATATGGTCTTACATGGGATCACATATCGATGCCGATGCCATGTCCCAAACATGGTCTTACACTGGCACTCATCTCAAGCCGATGCTATGTCCCAGACATGATCTTACACTGACTCTTCTCTATCCGTGCCGATGCCATGTCCTTAACATGGTCTTACAGTAACACAACTTGAGGCCAATGCCATGCCCCAGATATGGTCTTACACTGGCACACCCACTGCCATGGTCCAACCATGGTCTTTTCCGTCAATTCATCACGAGTCGTACTACGAATGTACTTGACCCTGCATTTCTCACGATTGATCCTTCAATCCAATCTCGTACTTGCATAAAGTCATGATTAGATAACAAGCATGTATAAAATAATACATCATCTCAATTCAAATTTCACAATCGTTCACAATAGACTAACCATATAAACTTACCTTGACGCGAATCGGTCATTTTGATTGACATTTCTCCGTACTTGGCCCAAATCTCGATTTCTTTGATCTAAAATGTCACATTTCACTTAATTATCACTCACACTACTCATTTTAATACAAAAATCATACTACGGAAAATTTACAATTTTGCCCCTAAACTTTCTCATAATTATGCTTTTACCCCTAGGCTCGTAATATGATTTTTATTCAATTTCTACAAAATTCGAGGTCAGTTGAACCTTTTTCTCTTCCAAAGCAACCTCAAATTCTTATTATTTCACACTTTTAGGAGCATTTACAACTTTTACTAATTAACCTGTTTTAACCATTTTCAACGAAAATCACTTAGCAAAAATCGTTCTCCTAACCTTGTGCACCCTTATTCGACCATTAAACATCAAAATGCACAAATATCTAGCATGGGTAAATTTTTAAAATTCAATTTTCATGCAAATAAATGGTAAAAATAGAAAGGTTAAGCTTCTAGGATCTTAAAAATACGAAGAACATTAAAAACGGGGCTCAAATGCACTTACAAATGAGCTTTGAAAAAGCTTGAAACCGTAGCCATGGCTTCTTGAAAATTTCGGCAGCATGGAGAAGAGAATGAGCAGATTTTTGGGTATCAATTTTGTCTTTTATGCCTTAAAACACCCAAATGACAAAAATGTCCTTTTTACTAAACCTTTAATTTTTACCCCTCCATGACTAGTTTTGTCCATAACAAAATATGATGGTCTATTTCCATTTAAAGACCTCTAGTTTAAACCCCCATTTAAATCAAGTACTTATGTTCTAGAACTCATATTTTGGAATTAATACAATTTAATCCCAATAATAAAATTGGGCACTTTATCGATAAAAATTACTTAACAAAATTAGCACACCATCACCCAAACATATCATAGAATCTAAAATAATTCTAAATTAATTTTTTTACTTCGGTTTTGTGGTCTCGAAACCACTGTTCCGACTAGGCCCTATTTTGGGATGTTACAATTCTCCCCCTTAGGGATTTTCGTCCCCGAAAATTTTACCAGAAGATAAACTTAGGATTGATTTCGCAAAGCACTGTCAAATTCTCATACAGCTTCGGCATCCTCAACATCTCGCTTCTTAAACTAAGATTTTGAACTGTACTTTCTTATCCTGGACATAAGAACCACATCACTGATAAGTAACTGGCCTCATTATATCAATAGTCTTATACTCTTTGATGAACCGTAAATCACTTTTCTTTACTTACCAAATAAAATAAAAAAATTTCTGTTACAAAGATACTTTCAGAAGCACCTGTCACTTATCTAAGTTTCAATTCTCTTACCTTTCGGTTCTGTATGCAATTTCTGATAATCTATAATTGATTTCTTGGTACACAAACTCTGTCTCGAAATAGCAAATAAATGGTTGATTTTCGACTTGGGGTTCTGAATCAGAAGTTAGTTCCTATCGAACACTTCTAACTTACCATTTACTGACAAAATTCTAAGTTTCACAAAATCATGGAATAAGCATCATTATTTCTGAATAATAATCAATTTTTGATTCACATGATAAGATTCTTTTCATGCAGTATTAATTGAGTGCAAGCATAAGCTACCATTTTCACGTTCTTATATCAAAATGCACTTCAAACCAATAAACTATCCAGACTAATAATTGAATTGGTCTTGGCTATTTCACAGTACCCTTCTACAGGAACCATTTTCATTTGGTTGCCATGATAACTCAGACATGTATCCTATTGCAATTCTTTCCGGTTACGAATCAATGATCCTTAAATCAACTATACAGTTTCAATGATACATAACAGTCTCATTTTAACTGATTGAGTTTTATCAAATTACTCAGAAATAACAACCATAGCACAGATTCCAGCTCGATCCTTCACTGTTTACTCTTTTATCAATGTTGATTCCTTTCCCAAAATCTAAAGATGGATCACATCTAATAAAATTCATTTTACTGTTAATTCTCAAAATACTGAACCACATTGGAATTGCATCTCTCTGACAATTAAAATCGCAGGGCCATTTCAAGGGTAACATTTCAGTCACAACGATAAACAATATTTTAACCAATGCCAAAGCACAGTCTTTACACATCTGACAATAGTAACACTGTATGTTCACTATCAAAATTAGATTTCATAATCACAAAAGTATGATTACTTCCAGTAAAGGAATATCTCTTGCACAATTTACAAAATATAGTCGATAAGAAATCTGAGATAAGGAAATCCAATATTCGATACCATACTAGAAGTCCGAGAATATAGCTCATAAGAGAAATAATACTGACTTCGACAATTCTCAGAAAATTTCCAAAAGGAAAACAATACTTATAAGCACTGAACTATAACAGAAGCAACATAGTCTTCATATACACATTTCACAGAATAACAATCAGTGGAAACTGAATTTCAACATCATATGAACTTTACTGTCACTTTTCTATCAACTCATTTTAATAGAATACCAGAAAAGATAGAGTAATACCGATCACGGCCCAGACAGATTAACACTGCTTTCATCTATCACTGAAATCAACTAGCATTCCCATATGATAAAAACCCCGAACGAGTCAATTAGTCAATATTAACTTTTTCCTTAACTGTTACATTGCGAAACCCTGATGATTTTCATAAAATTTCATCATAACACCCCAGTTATTTTAGGCCAATTAGCACACATATTCATGGTAGTCATCTGTATCCTTTGTCTCTTCCGAAGGTTCATCCGAGAATTTCCTCACTTTCCATCATTTTAATAAATATCAATAATATTCACTCACGTTTCACATGATACATTAATATGTAAAAAACATAAGTAAAAATGATGTATCATTTACATATAAACTTACTCATTCCAAGTCTTACCACATTCCAAATACATATCATAAACATTGCTCACATTTACATGCACTTATACCCTACACTTATCATCACATAGTCACACGAAATTTCATTTAGTCAAAGTTTCCCGATGAACACTTCGGAATAATACCGAATACACGGTGGTTTCACACACGGCCCACCAGTAATAATAAATACGATAGTATCGCACACAACCCACCAATAATAATAAATATGGTAGAATCGCAGATAGCCCACCAATAATAATAAATTCGGTGGTATCGCACACAACCCACCAATAATAATAAATACGGTGGTATCGCAGATAGCCCACCAATAATAATAAATACGGTGGTACCGCACACAGCCCACCAATAATAATAAATACGGTGGTATCACACACAGCCCACCAATAATAATAAATACGGTGGTATCGCACACAATGATAATAAATACGGTGGTATCGCACATAGCCCACCAATAATAATAAATACGGTGGTATCGCACACAGCCCACCAATAATGACATATTCACATGCTGCCATGGTCAACCTATGGTCTTTATCGTCAATCCATCACAGGTCTTTAAACGAAAGTACCTGTTTCTAGCGTTCTACTCGGTTCACACATTTAATTCCTTTTTCATAACTTCTCAACATTTATAATATTTTATGCTTATATTTCGATTTGCAATTATCACACTTTATTCATTATCACATACACATCATGAATTATCCTCCATACCTTCCCAAGTTTGGCTCATCAAAACACACTTTCTGTACTATCAGACTTAGCTTGGTTGGAAAGCACATCTGCCTAATAAAATAATTATGATTAGGGTTGGGAGTCGTCACACTATCACAATTCAATATGGCATGTATAGCTAGACTCATACTCATGCTAGGTTAGTCCTAGAATCGACTAAACCATGCTCTGATACCACTAAATATAACACCCCTTACCCTATCCAATGCCGAAACAGGGTACGAGGCGTTACTGGACTTAAAATTTCTTGAACATGTAAAATTGAGTCAAAAAATTTCGTCAAATTTAAAACTTTTCTAACACATGCATTTTGTTCCTTATATGGGCTTATAAAGCTCAAAACATCCTTTAGGATGGTTCGGGACTAAACCGAGAACTTTGGAAACTTTTGGATAAATTTAGAAGATTTTGTCAAAACAGGGAACACACGTCCGTGTGGTCTAGCACACGTCCGTGCCCCTAACCCATGTAACTCTCTATTTATGATGTCATCATCAAAATAGGGTCACACGGCCTTGGCACACGCCCATGCCCTTAGACCGTGTCAGTCACATGGCCGTGTCTCTGCCTGTGTGGCCTAGAAGTTGGCTAGTTTCCAAGCCAGTTCCCCAGACAAAACACAAACTCTCTTGTATCCATTTCATCAACATGTATCATGCTATAATTGGACATCCGAATATCCAATTTTGCATACACATTCCCATACACATCGTCATTCATGAAATCATTTGTAAACCACATCCACAACATCTCAAGTATACATTTACCACCTACATGAATAACCACATCATAGGCGTATAACAACCATCAATATTGGCCATCTCCAAATAGCCTTAATCAAAATGAACATTTATTAAATAAGGGTCAATATTTTAGGCCATAAGAAATATGACATATATGACAAAATGACCAAGCCTACTATACATGCCATAACCCAAAAATTAATGTATCTAGATATACCAAGTGTTCCAATTGATAGTGTGAGCGAATCTACGACGTCCACCGATCCCCGAGCTAACTTGGCAATACTACAAGGCAAGGGAAAAGAGAGGAAAAGTAAGCATAAATGCTTAGTAAGTTCATATGCAAATAATAAGAAATTGATAAACTTGTGTGGATAAATCCTCACAATAATTTCTTAAGATGATATAATCATTATATCACATGCTTACACCTTATTACTCATGTTCACATTAATCTGTCTACCTGAGTCACTGTCACTAAATTATTTATTTCTTGATCTACAGAGCTCCGAATCACGAACCGTTAATTTTCCCTGAAACTAGAACTCACATAACTTATTACCATAGAAATTTCAGAATTTTTGGTCTAGCCAATTAGTACAGTTTATTCATTAACTTTACCCTTGTTTCGCTGTCCAATAGTTCTGACACTTCTTCACTACAAATCAATTTTATCCTCGTATAGAATTCATATGATGTTCTTGCTTATTTCACTTAAAAATATACTTATTGTTTTTACAATTTTTACTGATTTTCCAAAGTTGGAACAGGGGATTCCGAAACTCATTTTGACCCTGTCTCACTAAAATTCAAATATCTCATAATTCACACTTCTTTTGCTTACTCTGTTTCTTTTATAAAAAATAGACTCATTAAGCTTTAATTTCATATACCACCTAGCCATTAATTAAATTTCCACCATTTTTTGTGATTTTTAAAAGTTATACTAATGTTGCTGCCCACAACTGTTTTAATGTCAATTTCACTCATTCATTAATTCTTTGTGTTCACTTTCATTTATACACACATACACCAAAGCATATTATAACTTGGCACATAAAAACCAAGTGATCATAGACATATCTTACTCATTTGCATCCTTATCAATAATGCATCATAATCCGAGCATATTATTTATGAGTCTCGTATACATACTTGTGCTTAGTCGTAATACTCACATATCCTACTCTTACTTGTCTTAAGCATACTCCTTGAATTTCCCATTGAACTACTTGTAATATTAGGGATGTTCGGGATATCTCATACACCTGGTAGGACGCCAATGCCATATCCCTAATATGGTCTTACATGGGATCACATATCGGTGCCGATGCCATGTCCCAAACATGGTCTTCCACTGGCACTCATCTCGAACCGATGCCATGTCCCAGGCATGGTCTTAAACTAATACAACTTGAGGCCAATGCCATGCCCCAGACATGTCTTACACTGGCACACCCACTGCCATGGTCCAACCATGGTCTTTTCCGTCAATTCATCACGAGTCGTACTACGAATGTACTTGACCCTGCATTTCTCACGATTGATCCTTCAATCCAATCTTGTACTTCCATGAAGTCATGATTAGATAACAAACATATATAAAATAATACATCATCTCAATTCAAATTTAATAATCGTTCACTATAGACTAACCATATGAACTTACCTCGACGCGAATCGGTCATTTTGATTGGCGTTTCCCCGTACTTGTTCCAAATCTCGATTTCTTTGATCTAAAATGTCACATTTCACTTAATTATCACTCACATTACTCATTTTAATAAAAAAATCATACTACGACAAATTTACAATTTTGCCCCTAAACTTTCTCATAATTATGATTTTGCCCCTAGGCTCGTAATATGATTTTTATTCAATTTCTATAAAATTCAAGGTTACCCGAACCTTTTTCTCTTCTAAAGCAACCTCAAATTCTTATTATTTCCTACTTTTAGGAGCATTTACAACTTTGACTAATTAACCCGGTTTAACCATTTTCAACGAAAACCACTTAGCAAAAATTGTTCTCCTAACCTCGGGGACCCTTATTATACCATTAAACATCAAAATACACAAATATCTAGCATGGGTGAATTTTTAAACTTCATTTTTCGTGCAAATAAATGGTAAAAATAGAAAGGTTAAGCTTCTAGGATCTTAAATATACGAAGAACATTAAAAATTAGGCTCAAATGCACTTACAATTGAGCTTTGAAAAAGCATGAAACCCTAGCCATGACTTCTTGAAAATTTTGGCAGCATGGAAAAGAGAATGAGCAGATTTTTGGGTTTCAATTATGTCTTTTATGCCTTAAAACACCCAAATGACAAAAATGCCCTTTTTACTAAACCCTTAATTTTTACCCTTCCATGACTAGTTTTGTCCATAACAAAATACGATGGTCTATTTTCCATTTAAAGGCCTCTAGTTTAAACCTCCATTTAAATCAAGTACTTATATTCTAGAACTCATATTTTGCAATTAATGCAATTTAATCCCAATAATAAAATTGGGCACTTTATCGATAAAAATTACTTAACAAAATTTGCACACCATCACCCAAACATATCATAGACTCTAAAACAATCCTAAATTATTATTTTTTTTTTACTTCGGGTTTGTGGTCTTGAAAGCATTGTTTCGACTAGGCCTTATTTTAGGCTGTTACAATTCTCCCCCCTTAGGGATTTTCGTCCCCGAAAATTTTACCAAAAGATAAACTTAGGATTGATTTCACAAAGCACTGTCAAATTCTCATATAGCTTTGGCATCCTCAAGATCTCACTTCTTAAACTAAGATTCTGAACTGTACTTTCTTATCCCGGATATAAGAACCACCTCATTGATGTAACACCCCAAACCCGGTCAAACTGCTACGACCGAATCTGGCATGTCACAGGGAAAAGTCGTTTTTGGAAAACAAGTTGTTGAGTCAAATTGTAAAGAAAATGCTTTATCTTATGGAAACCAAGTCAAGTTAGGTAAATTGCTAAAATCATTTCAAAGGTTGTTTTAAAGAAAAATCGAGTTAACTCATCGTTGCTACATGTTCTCTATTTACCCGATGGTAAAGTTTTGGAAAAGTCCCGAAAACCATTAAATTTTGTGAAAACATTCATTTTATAGATTCTTTTCCTTTTAATCACACTTTGATGTTTAGCGCAATTCAAAAGTATTTAACAGAATAAATAAACCCAAAGCAAAATATAGATGGCCTTATTACATAACTGAAAACCCAAAATTTAAAGCAAAGTAAATTCGAAATTTAACCATTAAAATAAAACCAACTATTGAGCATGGCCACCTCGAGTCCATCCCGGCTCCATAACCACGATCTAGGGATTATCTGCAAAATGTAAAGGAAGGGGTGAGTCACCGAGACTCAGTGTGCAATTCCCCATCCCGAAGATAACAAGCCCTTACCTAGTTTCATAAACAAGTATGTATGTCATGCAACCCAAGACCTAGCCATCCAGAACTCCCAATTCTACCCCGTGTGGTACCAAACCACTGGTGGTGCCAAACCACTGGTGACCCAAAGTCACAAATAAACATATGTGGTACCAAACCACTGGTGACCGTAGTTACGAATAATCGTACGTGGGGCCAACCCACTTTGTGGTACCAAACCACTGGTGATGACCCCTTTTTATATAATGTGGGGCCAACCCACTGTGGTTCTAAGCCACTGGGACGAGTCACAATGATAAATGCATGTGGTACCAAACCACTGGTGGTGCCAAACCACTGGTGACGCAAAGTCACAAATAATCATATGTGGTACCAAACCACTGAGACTTAGTCACAAAATAACGAGAAGTGGGGCCAACCCACTGTGTGGTACCAAACCACTGGTGACAGTCTAATAATCATATCTTCCCCCTCCTCTCATCATACCCATGTAATATGACATAAGAATCCGTGTATGCAGTATGACATGTATGCAAGTCATATATCAAAGATAACGTATGAAACGAATTACCATCATAATCAGAATAACAAATACGACATAATCAAGCTAATCAACCTCTAAGGGTATAACAGTAATTTTACCTACCAAGGGCATTTTCGTAATTTACCCACCAAGGGCATTTTCGTAATTTACCCTCCAAGGGTATTCCTATAATTTCGTACCTAGAATGGCCTTTTCGAAGGCCCAATGTCACCCCGGGTGACTCAACTACCATTTCTGGTTGAAATGGACTATTGGGCCTAAAACCCAATTTCGGCCCATCGTGGCCCAAGCAGCCTCAACCCACAAGAATACTACTGATGGCCTCAACTATCTCGTCGAAGCCCCACACGTGCGCTCGCACGCTTATGTGGCTACTATTGCCGTGATCGACACTTCGGCATTTGCCGCTCTACAACTAGAGTAGAGAGAGTTACACACCTGATAGGAGTCTGGTGCTAAACCGCGCAGCGACCACTCCTGTGCCCAAACGCCCACCAAGGTATGTTAACTCTCCTCCTGGAATGCTCTTTATATAGCTAGCTTTTCACCTTCCTTCTTTGTATCTTTCCGATGTGGGATCCCTTCGCAGTAGAGTTTAAATTCAACTGAAACTCTTACCATCCAATCTGCAAAATAAATACTCCCTTGCTTCTCATGAGATTCAAACCCAGGCTCTCTTGCAACATAATCCACGCCGCTAACCACTTGGCCACAAGCTCCTCTTGTGTCTTAAACCATGCGCTACTAAATTTAAACCTATAGCCAAATTCTAAAGTCCATTTAAAAAGAAAACCAAAATGCAAGAGCTAAGACTTAAACCTTGGACCTCCTTTCTTCCTTGTGGCGTCACCCCTTTGTCTCTTATGTGGCGTCACTTTGCCACTAAACCACACACTCCACTTGTGTCATTTTTCCCCACATTTTATTTTTAAAGCCTACCTACCAACTCCCAGGTTTTTTTTCCACTTAAAACCAAAATTTTCCCAAAGCCAAAGTTCGATCCCGGGACTTCATAAAAGCCCTCAAACCTTCCAAAATCACTTATCTAATAAGTCCAACTTGCACTAAAGCCGATCTCCTGTCTTCTCAATTTTAAACGCTACTACTCCCAATGCCCATTGGGCCCAATCCTACTAGGCCCAATTTCGGGCTGTTACAACTGAATTTTCTCAAGTTCTGATGAAATACACACTAATAAGTAACTGGCCTCATTCTATCAATAGTCTTATACTCTTCGATGAACCGTAAATCACTTTTCAGTTTAATGTAAAGGCACTATGTGTGCGATGATATTAAAGCTTCAGCTTAGAGATTGGCACTAAGTGTGCGAGTAAATTAAATGATTAATGAAGATTGAATGAAATATGGTATTGAACATTGAGTAGCAAAAGTGATCGTTAACTAAGTGTTGGCAAAGGTATGTATAGAACCTATGTGATTGATGATATCGTATATGGATAAATGGATGATTATATGAGTAATGACTATGAATGAGAATTGTATATCATTGTGAATTGAACCATGTCATAGTTTATTTTGTATACTGAATTCGAATGGTTAAGTCAAATGTATTATATGACGAACTTACTAAGCTTTTAAGCTTACTGTGTGAAGTGTTTCTCTATTTTACAGTGTCATTAAAGCTAGCTTGGATCCGGGGATCACCAGCGACTCAATCACACTATCGGCCATCTATTTTGGTACTTTTGGAAGTCGTATATTTGGTATATGGCATGTATAGGCTAGTGATTTTGGTATGTTTGAGATGTATAGATCTTGCCATGTGATATGGCATGATAGTTTAATGATTTTGGTATATGCTTTGGATGTGTGAAAAGGATGGTTAATATGTGTATGTGTGTTCAATGTGAATGACCATTATTGCATGAATTAGTACAATGGAAATGGTATGTTTCATGTTTAGATTTGGCAAGGATTGAATGATAAATGGATTATATGATTTGTATTGGTAAGTTGAGTTGAAGTTGTATACGGAAATGAATGATGATGTTAAGAGTTTAAACTATGCCATGTTTAGTATGTTTGGATGCCATTTGGTGTATGAAATTATATGCTTTGATGCTTGTAGGTGTAACCCAAAGTGTGGGTAGCAAATTAGCCTTGCAAATGGCCTATATTTGCCTACACGGTTGAGCACACGGGCGTGTGGCTCGACCGTGTCTCTTAAGTTTTCAAATTGAAACAAGTCAGACTCACACACGGGCGTGTGACTGGCCGTGTGAAATAAGTCAATGTCGACCACGGGTTAAGCACGCGGGCGTGTCATTGGCCCTGTGGACAAGTCAGTATGTATGCCCTGTTTTGCCATAGCTTGGACACACGGGGTCTGTCTGAAGCCATGTGAGGCACAGGGCCTACCCACACGGGCGTGTGACCTCTGTAGCTTTGAAAAATGTTAACTTTTTGGAAAAATTTCGTACGAGCTCAGTTTAGTCCCGACCCCTTTCCAATGCATGTTTAAGGTTGCGTAGACCTTATTAAGGGACTTAGTAACAATAATTGATTATGATATAATGTTGTATGAACTATGAAGGTTAAAGGTTTTGATTTGATCGGTGATACCTTATAACCCTAGTCCGGCGACGGATACGGGTTACGGGAGTTACATTTTATTGGTATTAGAGTTACGGTTTAGTCGATTCTAGGACTAACAGAACGTGTGAGAGTTTAACTATACATGCCATATATATGCCTGAGATAGTGTGATGATTCCTGACAGTTAAAAATGTGTTTTTTATATAGCAAATGGATCCTAATCGAACAGTAGCTGATGATGCTCCTGCTCAAGGGACAACGCTGGCTAAATCTAGACTGATAGCTAGTAGTCATGAGGAAGAGGCAATGCAAGCCTTTTTCCAAATGATGAGTGAGTGGTTTACGGAGTTCATTCGAACGAATCCGGCTGCTCAACAACCTCCATCCCTGCAAGTTCCTGTAGTGTCACAAGTTGTAGATCTGATCCTGTTGAGTAAACCTTCCGTATAAAAAACTTGAAAGTACGGGGCCAAAGAGTTCAGGGCCACAGTGGATGATGATGCTGAGCGAGCTGAACTCTAGCTTAAGAATACCGTAAGAGTGTTTGATGAATTATCATGTACTCCTGATGAATGCTTAAAATGTGGTATTTCATTGTTGAGAGGTACGACATATCATTGGTGGAAGACATTGATATCAGTGGTTCCGAGAGAAAGAATCACCTGGGATTTCTTTCAAGCTAAATTTCAGAAGAAGTATATCAGTCAACGGCTTATAGACCAGAAACGTAAAGAGTTCCTAGAGCTAAAATAGGGCCGTATGTCTGTTACGGAATATGAGCGAAAATTTGTAAGATTAATTCAGTATGCACGAGAATGTGTTTCGATAGAAACTACTGTGTATAAACGATTCGTTAAAGGTTTGAATGAAAACATTAAACTTTTGGTTGGAATTCTTTGTCTGAATGAATTTGTAGTATTGGCTGAAAGAGCTTGCAAAGCCGAAGAGCTTAGTAAAGTAACGAAGAAAGCGGATTTTGAAGATAGAGATGAATGAAAAAGGTCAATGAATAAGTTGTATCAATCTTCATCAAATAGATTCAGAGATGCAGCTAATCACTCAAATGTTTCGTTTGGACATTCGAGTAAAGATCGAGTGAAAAAAAATACTGGTTCTAAAACTCAAACTCCAATGGAATCAAGTGTTGGAAGTATCAAAAGTAATAAGCCCGAGTGTAGACAGTGTGGAAGACATCATATCGGAGAATGCTGGGGCAAGTACAATAATAGAGCTTGCTATAAATGAGGATCACGAGATCACTTTATTCGGGATTGTCCAGAGTTGGATGAGAAAGATATTGTTTAGAATGGAGGCCGAGTAACACGACAGTTAGGGGTAGACCACCAGAAACACCATGAATGTGAGTGGCAGTCAGAGAGGAACAACGGATACAATAGTGATATTTGAGGCGAGAGCACCAACCAGAGCCTATGCTATTCGCACTCGCGGAGAAGCGTCATCTCTAGACGTCATAACTGACACTTTTACTATTTTTGATACTAATGTGATTACACTGATAAATACAGGATATATTTATTCATATGTGTGTGTGAACCTAGTATCCAATAAGACTCTACCTGCTGAGTCTACGGAGTTTGTAATTAAAGTATCAAACCCCTTATGCAAGTGTGTTCTGGTTGATAAAGTGTGCAAGAATTGTCCGTTGATGTTTCAGGATAATTGTTTTCCAGCTAATCTGATGTTGCTACCCTTTGATGAATTTGATATAATTCTGGGTATGGATTGGTTAACGCTACATAATGCTATTGTGAATTGCAAATGAAAAAGTATTGATTTGAAAAGTCAGAATGGTGAGATGGTTCGAATTGAATCCAGTGATTTGAATGGGCTACCAGCTATAATATCTTCAATGAAAGCTTTAAATTATGTGAAAAAAGGATGTGAAGCTTATCTTGCATATGTGATAGATTACAAAAGTGACAGAAAAGAAAGTTGAATCAGTGTCTGTAGTTTGCGAGTTCCCAGATGTGTTTCCTGAAGAATTATTGGGATTACCTCCGATACGAGAAGTCGAGTTTGGTATTGACTTAGTGTCGGGAGCGACTCCTATCTCAATAGCTCCGTATAGAATGGTACCAACAGAATGAAAGAATTGAAGTCTCAGTTGCAAGAGTTGACAGATAGAGGATTTGCACGACCGAGTTTTTTGCCCTGGGGTGCTCTTGTGTTGTTTGTGAAAAAGAAAGATGGTACTATGAGGATGTGTATTGATTACCAACAATTGAATAAAGTGACAAAAGAATAAATATCCTCTACCGCGAATTATGACTTGTTTGATCAATTAAAAGGAGCTACAGTGTTTTCGAAAATAGATCTAAGATCGGGATATTATCAGTTTAGAGTTAAAGAATCGGATGTGCCGAAAACTGCTTTCAGAACTAGATACAGACATTATGAATTTTTAGTTATGCCTTTCGGACTAACGAATGCTCCTGCAGTATTTATTGATTTGATGAACCGAATATTCAGACCATATTTGGATTGATTTGTCGTTGTTTTTATTGACAATATTTTGATTTATTCTTATGATGAGACGCAACATGCCGAGCATTTGAGAATCGTGTTACAGACCCTGCGTGAGAAGCAATTGTATGCAAACTTTTGCAAATGTGAGTTCTGGTCGCGTGAGGTTGGTTTTCTAGGACATATAGTGTCAACTGCGGGGATACGAGTTGATCCGAGCAAGATTTTAGCAATTTTATATTGGAAACCTCCGAGAAATGTGTCTAAAGTCCGTAGTTTTCTGGGACTAGCGGGATATTATAGACGGTTTGTGAAAGGCTTCTCGATGGTTACAACTCCGTTGACGAAATTGCTACAGAAAGATGTTAAATTTGAGTGGTCAGAAAAGTGTCAACAGAGTTTTGAACAGTTGAAAGTATTGTTGACAGAAGCACCAGTGTTAGTTCAACCTGAATTGGGAATGGTTTAGGTTGTGTGTTGATGTAAGAAGGCAAAGTTATAGCCAATGCTTCGAGATAGTTAAAACCACATGAAAAGAACTACCCAACACATGATCTTGAATTGGCATCTATTGTATTTGCATTGAAGATTTGGCGTCATTACTTATTTGGTGAGAAGTGTCATATTTTTACTGATCACAAGAGCTTGAAATATTTGATGTCTCAAAGAATTGAATTTGAGACAACAAAGATGGTTAGAGTTACTAAAAGACTATGAATTAGTAATTGATTATCATCCGGGAAAAGCTAATGTTGTTACTGATGCTTTGAGCTGAATGTCTTTATTTGCTTTACGAGCAATGAGTACTCAGATAGATTTGTATGATGATGGTTCGGTTTTGGCTGAGTTGAAAGTAAGGCCAATGTTTATAAGTCAGATTTGTGATGCCCAGAAAAGTGATGATGAGATGATGGCAAAATGAACTCACTGTGCATTGAATTCTGATTCAGAATTTCGAGTTGATGGTAATGGTTGTTTGAGATTTAGAAATCGGATTTGTGTTCTTAGAAATTCTAAGTTGATTTAGTTAATTTTAAATGAGGCTCATAATAGTCGTTTGTCTATTCATTCGAGAAGTACGAAAATGTACAATGATCTGAAACAGTTTTATTGGTAGCATGGTATGAAATGAGATATCTCAGAGTTTGTTTCGAGATGTTTAGTTTGGGAGCAAGTTAAAGCAGAACATCAGGTTCCATCTGGTTTGTTACAACCAATCATGATTCCTGAGTGGAAATGGAAGAGAATCACAATGGACTTTGTGTCGGGGTTGCCTTTATCTACGGGAAAGAAAGATGCAATCTGAGTGATAGTTGACAGATTAATGACATCAGCTCATTTTGTTCCGGTGAGAATAGATTATTCGCTTGATAAGTTAGTTGAATTGTATATTTTTGAGATTGTGAGATTGCATGGAGTACCATTATCTACTATGTCTGACAGAGATCCAAGATTTACTTTGCGATTTTGGAAGAAACTGCAATAGGCTTTAAGTACGAAGCTACATTTTAGTACTACATTTCATTTGCAAACAGATGGTTAATCCGAGCGGATCATTCAGATTCTCGAGGATATGTTAAGATGTTATATTATTGAGTTTGAAAGTACATGGGAAAAGCATTTGCCGTTGATTGAATTCGCGTACAACAATAGTTTCAATCTAGCATTAAAATGGCACCATATGAGGCTCTTTAAGGTCGTAAATGTAGAACTTCATTGTATTGGACTGAGCTTAGTGAGAATATGATTCACGGGGTCGATTTGTTTAAAGAGACTGAATAGAAAGTGAAAGTGATTCGTGACAGTCTGAAAGCCGCATCAGATAGTTAGAAGTCTTATGCAGATTTGAAACAGAAAGATATTGAATTTTAGATTGGTGATAAAGTGTTTTTGAAAGTATCTCCGTGGAAGAAAATAATTCGTTTCGACAGAAAAGGCAAATTGAGTCCGAGGTTCATTGGGCCGTATGAGATTTTTGAACGTATTAGATCGGTTGCTTATAGATTGTTGTTGCCACCTGAACTAGAGAAGATTCATAATGTGTTTCATGTATCAATGCTTAGACGATAGATATCCGATCCATTGCATGTGATTTCTCCTAATAAGGTTGAGATTTAGTCAGATTTAGTGTATAATGAAGAACCGATTCAAATTTTGGCACATGAGATCAAAGAGTTGAAAAATAAGAAAATTTCTTTAGTGAAAGTGTTGTGGCACAAACATGGAGTTGAAGAGGCTACGTGGGAACCTGAAGATGTTATGAGAGAGCAATATCCGAATCTATTCACTTGTAAGATTTTCGGGGACGAAAATCCCTAAGGGGGAAGAGTTGTAATAGCCCGGTTTAGACCCTAGTCGGAACAGTGGTTTTGGGACCACAAATTTGAGGTCCGGAAATATTTTAAAATTATTTTTGGTGTTTACAGTATGTGATTAAGCATATGTGAAAATTCTGTTTGAAAATTTTATCATTTGTGTGTTGAATTGTAAAAAAAGACTTAATCGCATAAAGTGAAAAAGTTGTGTGCTAGTTGTTTAAGTTCTTAATTGTCATGGCTTATTAAATAAGAAGTCCTTATGTTGTAATTAGACCCTTGATAGAGGGGATGGACAAAAATGGGCTTATGTTAGTGGACTTTTAATGTTTTAATCAAAGGTTAAAATGGTAATTGAGTTATTAAAGTTATTATAAATAAAACAAAAACATTTGGTGGCCATTTTATCATCTTTATTCCATCGAAAATAGAAATAAAACATAGGGTTCTTGAGCTTTGAATACTCGTCACATACAAGGATTGATTGAGGTATGTTTTGAGCTTGGTTTTTAATGATTTTTATGTTTTTGTGATCGTTGCTTTGTGTTCTATCATGCTCATGTCTTAAATTTAGAATTTGATGATGATTTTGGGAAGTGCCATTGATGATTTCTTGAGCTTTGTGATAGTTGATGATGAAATATGAAAGATATGTGATAGGTTAACATATTTTGTCTTTGAATTTTTGATGAATTTGAGTATTATGGGCTAAATTGTAAAAACGAGAAATTGAAGGACTAAAATGTGAAATAAATGAAATATGTGGACTTGTATGAGCTAGGGGAAAATTTGGCTAAGCAAGAGTATAGTGAAATTAAGTGTATTTCATGATTTTATGAAATATGGACTTAAATGTCGGAATGTGAAAATGTGAGGGCTATTTTGTAAAATGCCCTAAATATGTGTGTTTGGATTAAACTGAATGATTTGGTGATTGGATGAGTTGAGTTTAATATTATATAGATCAAGAAAAGAGAGATTTGGATTGAGATCGAGGCAAAGACAAAGTGCTCGATTGATTGACTTGTTTCGTTATTTCTACGTCCGAGGTAAGTTCATGTACAATACAGATTGTCTTAATTATGTTTATATGTTATGTAATGAATGAAAATACGGATGATGTGTTATTAGTGCTAAATATGAGATTGAAGAGATGTGCCACTAAATGTGCGTAAATAAAATTGATACAGTGGTGAATGGCACTATGTGTGCGAGATGAAGAAAGCATCGATTATATTAATTGGCACTGTGTATGCGATACTGAGTCAAATTTGGTTTAACGTAAAGGCACTAAGTGTGCGATGATATTAAAGCTTCAGCTAAGAAATTGGCACTAAGTGTGCGAGTAAATCAAATGATTAATGAAGATTGAACGAAATGTTGTATTGAGCATTGAGTAGCAAAAGTGATCGTTAACTAAGTGTTGGCACAGGTTTGTATGGAACCTATGTGGTTGATGATATTGTATATGAATAAATGGATGATTATGTGAGTAATGACTATGAATGAGAATTGTATATCATTGTGAATTGAACCATGTGATAGTTTATTATGTATATTGAATTCGAATGGTTAAGTTAAATGTATTATATGACGAACTTACTAAGCTTTTAAGCTTATTGTGTGAAGTGTTTCTCTGTTTTACAATGTCATTAACGCTAGCTCAGATCCGGGGATCATCAGCAACTCAATCACACTATCGACCATCTATTTTGGTATTTTTGGAAGTCGTATATTTGGTATATGGCATGCGTAGGCTAGTTATTTTGGTATGTTTGAGATGTATAGATCTTGCCATGTGATATGGGTTGATAGTTTAATGATTTTGGTATATGCTTTGGATGTGTGAAAAGGATGGTTAATATGTGTATGTGTGTTCAATGTGAATGAACATTATGGCATGAATTAGTATAATGGAAATGGTATGTTTCATGTTTAGATTTGGTAAGGATTGAATGATGAATGGATTATATGATTTGGATTGGTAAGTTGAGTTGAAGTTGTATAGGGAAATGAATGATGGTTTTAAGAGTTTAAACTATGCCATGTTTAGTATGTTTGGATGCCATTTGGTGTATGAAATTATATGGTTTGATGCTTGTAGGTGTGACCCAAAGTGTGGGTAGCAAATTGACCTTGCAAATGGCCTATATTTGCCCACACCGTTGAGCACACGAGCATGTCATCAGCCCTATGGACAAGTCAGTATGTATGCCCTGTTTTGCCACGACTTGGCCACACGGGTGTGTCTGAGGCCGTGTGAGGCACATGGCCTACCCACACGGACGTGTGACCTCTGTAGCTTTGAAAAATGTTAAGTTTTCAAATTGAAACAAGTCAGACTCACACACGGGCTGGACACACGAGCGTGTGACTGGTCGTGTGAAATAAGTCAGTGTCGACCACGGGTTAAGCACACGGGCTTGTCATCAGCCCTGTGGACATGTCAGTATGTATGCCCTGTTTTGGCACGGCTTGGCCCCACGGGTGTGTCTGAGGCCTTGTGAGGCACACGGCCTACCCACACGGACGTGTGACCTCTGTAGCTTTGAAAAATGTTAAGTTTTTGGAAAAATTTTGTATGAGCTCGATTTAGTCCCAACCCCTTTCCGATGCATGTTTAAGGTCTCGTAGACCTTATTAAGGGACTTAGTGACAATGATTGATTATGATATAATGTTGTATGAACTATGAAGGTTAAATGTTTTGATTTGATCGATGATACCTTATAACCCTAGTTCGGCAACTGATACAGGTTAGGGGCGTTACATATAGCTCCGTATAGAATGGCTCTGACAGAGTTGAATGAGTTGAAAACTCGGTTGCAAGAGTTAACATATAGAGGTTTTGCACGACCGAGTTTTTCGCCTTGGGGTGCACCAGTATTGTTTGTTAAGAAGAAAGATCGATCCATGAGAATGTGTATTGACTATCGTCAGCTCAATAAGGTTTCAATAAAGAATAAATATCCTTTGCCGAGAATTGATGATTTGTTTGATCAGTTAAAAGGGGCAACAATGTTTTCGAAGATTGATTTGAGATAGGGTTATTATTAGTTGCGAGTTAAAGACTCAGATGTGTCGAAAGATGCATTCAGAACGAGGTACGAACATTATGAATTCATTGTTTTGCCTTTTGGACTAACTAATGCTCCTGCCATTTTTATGGATTTGATGAATCAGATATTTAGACCGTATTTAGACAAATTTATTGTTGTGTTCATTGATGACATTCTGATCGATTTAGGAATTGAGTGTGAGCATGCCGAACATTTGAGGATTTGCAAACCTTGAGAGAAAAGCTATTGTATGCTAAATTCAGCAAATGAGAGTTTTGGCTCCGGGAAGTTGGATTTTTGGGACATATTGTCTCGATGGATGGCATTCGAGTTGATCCAAGCAAGATTTCTGCAGTTATTGAATGGAAACCAACTAGAAATGTATCCGAGGTCAGAAGCTTTCTAGGATTGGCTGGTTACTATCGATGTTTTGTAAAAGGGTTCTCTATGATTGCTATACCGATGACCAGACTGCTACAGAAATATGTAAAGTTTGAATGGCCCGAGAAATGTCAACAGAGTTTCAATTAATTGAAAGCAGTGTTAACTAAGGCACTAGTGTTGGTTCAACCTGATAAAGAATTTGTGATATATAACAACGCGTCATTGAACGGTTTGGGTTACGTGTTGATGCAAGAGGGAAAAGTGATAGCATATGCCTCCAAACAGTTGAAACCGCACGAAAAGAATTATCTGACGCACGATTTAGAGTTGGTCGCTATAGTTTTTGCACTGAAAATTTGGCGACACCATTTGTATGGTGAAAAATGCCACATTTTTATCAATCATAAAAGCTTAATGTATATTATGACTCAGAAATATTTGAATTTGTGACAACGGAGATGGCTCGAGCTATTAAAAGACTATGAGTTAGTGGTTAATTATCACCCAGGGAAAGCGAATGTAGTCGCAGATGCTTTGAGTAGAAAATCGTTGTTTTCCTTTAGAGCAATGAATACCCAGTTAACATTATCTGATGATGGTTCAATTTTAGCTGAGTTAAAAGCTAAACCAGTATTTCTTCAACAAATTTGCGAAGCTCAGAAATGTGATAGTGGTTTACAAGCTAAAAGAGTACAATGCGAGTTGACTAGTGATTCAGAGTACCAAATCGAATTCGATGATTGTTTGATGTTCTGAGATAGAATCTGCATACCGAAAAATCCGGAGTTGATTCAGAAAATTTTACATGAGGCACATAGTGGTTTATTCTTTCATCTAGGAAGTACTAAGATGTACAATGATTTGAAACAATTGTATTGGTGGTCGGGTGTGAAACGAGATATTTCTGAGTTTGTATCTAAGTGTTTGATTTGTCAGCAAGTGAAAGTCGAGCATCAAGTGCCTTCGGGTCTACTTCAGCTTGTGATGATGCCGGAGTGGAAATGAGACAGAGTTACAATGGGTCTTGTATAAGTATTGCCTTTGTCTCTGAAAAAGAAAGATGCTGTTTGGGTTGTAGTTGATAAATTAACGAAATCAGCACACTTCATCCCGGTACGTACTTACTATTCACTCGACAGATTAGCTGAATTGTACATTGATGAGATCGTTAGATTGCACGGGGTGCCAATTTCAATTATTTCGGATAGAGATCCGAGGTTTACATCGTGATTTTGGAAGAAATTGCAAGAAGATTTGGGTACGAAGTTGAATTTTAGTACAACTTTTCATTTGTAAACTGACGGTCAGTCTTAGAGAGTAATTCAGATTCTCGAAGATATGCTCCGATGTTGTTTTTTAGAGTTCGAAGGTAACTAGGAGAAATATCTGTCACTGGTTGAATTTGCGTATAACAACAACTTCCAATCGAGTATAAAGATGGCACCATACGAAGCTTTGTATGGTTGTAAATGTCGAACTCCACTATATTGGATCGAGCTTAGCGAGAAACAGATTCACGGGGTTGATTTGATTAGAAAAACCAAAGAAAAAGTGAAAGTAATTCGCGCCTGTTAGAAAGCAGCTTCAAATCGACAGAAATCGTATGTGGATTTAAAACGGAAAGACATTGAATTTCAGATCGGTGACAATGTGTTCTTAAAAGTATCTCCGTTGAAGAAAATACTTCGAATTGGTCGTAAAGGCAAGCTAAGTCAGCGATTTATCGGGCCGTACGAGATCATCGAAAGAATAGGTCCAGTGGCATATTGGCTAGCTTTACTGTAATACCCCTAACCCGTATCCGTCGCCGGATTTAGGTTATGAGGTATTACCGAACTACACTCAGTTCATCATAGTCATTCATCACCATTTATAAAACAGGTTATAATTCTTTAACACTTCAATCTTATACGTATTCATGATTCATTTCTTTATTAAACCAAGTACGCATATTTGATTCTCAATATTCAACAAATAACTCATGCATAATCCATACTCTTATTACATGCTAATTAAGACTTACAAATACCAATACCAAAATATACATGTTTCATACTTCTAGAATCTGAACCATCTGGCCATCGAATCTACGACATTCAAACATTTAAAAAATATATCCATGCATCTATCATTCGTTATAAATATATATATATATCAAATATGTGTCAAAACATCTAAATCATTAGTCGAATATCAACATATAATTTCATAATTTATGCACACATGCATATCAAAACACATATATATATACCCATAATACTCTATTAAAATCTATTCACATATGTGAAATTAGAACATAATAATAGTACAACCGAATATGCTCATAATGCTATTGTAACATACGCATGAATCCTAGAAACAAAAGACATATCAAACTATGAATATCAATTTAATATTATCTTACTAAATTTATGAGATCTTGTGACTATGTTAATTCACAAACGGTGCATAATATTCTAAGTAGAGAAATCCACACGACATAATATGCATACCTATACATATATACATATTACACATAAATGATAATTTCCATATAACCACATACACTTGAAATGTCTTTAAGCTACGCTCATTTTATCATAGCCACATTTATCTTCCAAGCATAATATGCACGCATCTTATAACAAAGATTGAACAAACCATTATATCAAACATACAAATGATGCTTAACCAAAAGAAATAGCCTTATTCGCAAGGCTATATATATATACAATTACAAAACCGAACATCATTCATTCAAGCCATAATTCAACCTATACATGCCTTTGATTCGAAAAGTAAACTTAAGTACCAAAGAGAGTGATATTGTGGTCGACTTTCTTGATGATCCCTTGAGCCCGTAGCTGAATCAACGATCTATAAAACAGAACAATTAAACAAAAACAGAGTAAGCTCACTAGCTTAGTAAGTCTCAAGCATTATTATAATTCTTAACCAACCAAACATAGTATAAACCAATTCATGATATTAACATTTATACTTTATTTGCAAATACTTATAACAAAGCATCATCACTTCACATAACTTTGTAGCTCTAAATTCTTCACCACATACTTTAATTTATCATATAACTAGTAATATAACTCTACTTACATGAACATTTTAATCATACTCAAATTTCGCATGTCTATTAACCATTTGACATAATATATTTCACATTTATAACATCACAACCAAGTAAATAACACATTCTTTCATCGTTCTATTCAATCACAACCATAGCACATGTATACATAGCATTAACGTATAAAATACATACCTTGTGGCTGAAATAACAAGTTCATTTCCAAGACTTAAACTTACCTTAATTGCTTAAAGACTTGTGACTATGTAAATAAAGTACAAACGAGAAATTCACTGGTATGGAACCTGCTAAGCCTTAACTGAACTTGACATACTGGCCCTAGGCCTACGTAACTCAAAGTCTGTAACTTAAAACACCGGTATTAAGCCTGCAAGGCAATAAGCCCGAATGTGTCACCGGCACGAGGCCTGCTAGGCAATAAGCCCGAATATGTCACCGGCACGAGGCCTGCTAGGCAATAAGCCCGAATGTGTCACCGGCACGAGGCCTGCTAGGCAATAAGCCCGAATATGTCATCGGCACGAGGCCTGCTAGGCAATAAGCCCGAATATGTCACCGGCACGAGGCCTACTAGGCAATAAGCCCGACTATGTCACCGGCACGAGGCCTGCTAGGCAATAAGCCCGAACTGTTTATCAAATCAATTCATCAACTTACATTTCTTACACATATATCACTATCAATTCATATTCACAAAACCAATTCACTTGTCAGACCAAATATACTAATTCATATTATCTTGCAAAACATAATCATCCCAATATAGAACATTCACATTCGGTTAACACCTATCTCTTACTCAATTTAATCAATTAATTTCTTTTCACACTTTCATAATTATTACTTAATGAACTTTAACTTAAGAACTTACCTCGACTGTCGATAGACCGTGTAAATCGGCTATTCGAGAACCTTCATCTTTCCCCGATAGAATTCCGTTTTTCTTTGCTCTTGATCTTAAAACACATTAAATTCAGCTCATTCAAGTACATTTCACTTCAATTTAGTCCCAAAACACATAAACATGCAATTTACCATTTTACCCCTAAGGTTTCACATTTTTACTATTTAGTCCTAATTACTCAAAACACAAAATACACAAAATTTGCCAAGGTTATACAAGGGCCGAATATTCCTAGGGACTTTACAAGCCCTCTCTTTTCACTTATTTTGCATTTAAGCCCTTTCAAATTTTCATTTTTACAAATTAGTCCAAAATACTCAAATTCACTAAAATTTCCAATACAAAATATACTAATCTTTAACAAATAATTAATATAAAATCATAAAATATCAATAATCACAAGAACATAGCATTGGCCGAATATCAAACATGCTTAATTTCAAAAATTCTAGCATGGGTCAGTTACTATTCAAAGCAACGATCTCAAAAATGTAAAAATTATCGAAAACCGATTGAAAACTAACCTTAAATTTTGAATCAAAGATGGCCGAACCAAGTTGTTCTTATTTTCTTTCTCCCTTGCATGTATTCGGCCTAAGTTAAAAAGATGAACCACACTCTTTCTTTTATGTTTTGTTATCAATTATATTAAGTTATTAATTAATTACCATTTTAACCTTTATTATAAAATAACTAAACAACATAATATAAGGTTATTGTTGTCCATGGCCGGCCACTAACATATAAAATGGACAAATTGCCCTTTTAGTGCATCATATCAAAAAGCCATTGACACTTGAGTACTTTTCACTTTAGTAAGCAACTTTTACGCTTTACGCGATTAAGTCCTTTTTCTAAATTAAACACATAAACGATTAAATTTTCATACGAAACTTTCACACACATCAATTCACATATAATAGACACAAAATATAATATTAAAATATTTCCCAGACTCGGATTCGTGGTCCCGAAACCACCGTTCCGATTAGGGTCAAAATCGGTCTGTTACAACTCTCCTCCCTTAAGGATTTTCGTCCCCGAAAATCTTACCGTTAAACAAAGTCGGATATTGTTGCCTCATTGAATCTTCAGGCTCCCACGTAGCCTCTTCAACTCCGTGCCGATTCCATAATACTTTCACTAATGGAATTATCTTGTTTCTTAACTCTTTCATTTCTCGAGCTAAAATACGGATCGATTCTTCCTCATACCTCATATCAGATCGGATTTCAATCTCTGACGGAGTGATCACATGTGATAGATCTGATCGATATCTACGAAGCATCGAAACATGAAATACATTGTGTATATTTTCCAATTCAGAAGGAAACTTCAATCTATAAAGCAACATGCCTAATACGTTCGATGATGTCGTACGGTCCGATAAACCTCGGGCTTAATTTGCCTTTCTGACCAAATCGGAGTACTTTCTTCCACAGGGAAACTTTTAAAAACACCCGATCTCTGACTTGATAATCAATATCTTTACGCTTAAATCAGCATAAGACTGTTGCCGATCCGAGGCGACTTTCAAAGTATCTCTGATCACAGTTACTTTCTGCTCAGTCTCTTTAATCAAATCAACCCCGTGTATCTTATTCTCACTGAGCTCAGTCCAGTACAACGGTGTACGACACTTGCGGCCATATAGAGCTTCATAAGGTGCCATTTTGATACTTGATTGAAAACTGTTATTATAAGCAAATTCAATCAAAGGCAAGTATTTTTCCCACGTACCCTCAAACTCGAGGACACAACATCTCAACATGTCCTCAAGTATCTGAATGGTTCGTTCAGACTGACCGTCTGTCTGCGGATGAAAGGCTGTGCTGAAGTGGAGTTTAGTTCCTAAAGCATCCTGTAATTTCTTCCAAAACCGCTACGTGAATCTCGGGTCTCTATCTGAAACAATAGAACTCGGCACACCATGTAATCTTACAATTTGATATACATACAACTCAGCAAGTTTACCAAGCGAATAATCCGTATGAACAGGTACAAAATGAGCTGATTTGGTCAATCGATCTACTATAACCCAAACTGCATCTTTCTTGCCCGGTGTCGTAGGCAAACCGGATACAAAATCCATAGTGATTCTATCCCACTTCCATTCAGGTATCATAATCGGCTGAAGTAACCCAGAAGGCACTTGATGTTCTGCTTTTACTTGCTAACAAATTAAACACTTTGAAACAAATTCAGATATATCCCGTTTCATGCCGAGCCACCAATAAAACTGTTTCAAATCATTATACATTTTCGTGCTACCCGGATGTATCGATAATCGACTATTATGAGCCTCGCTCAAAATCATCTGAATCAAATCCACGTTCTTTGAAACACATATCCGGCCATTGAAGATCAAACAATCATTTGTATTAATTTGAAACTTTGACTCTGCATCATTCTCACACTGAGCTCGTTTAACAATCAAGTCTTTGTCAATTTTCTGTGCATCACAAATTTGTTGAATAAACATCGGTCTTGCCTTCAACTCGGCTATGATCAAATCATTACCAAACATTGTCATATGTGCGTTCAATGCACGAAGAGCAAACAATGATTTTCGACTTAATGCATCCGCAACCACGTTAGCTTTTTACGGATGGTAATCAATCACCAATTCATAGTCTTTCAACAGTTCTAACCATCTGCGTTGTCTCAAGTTCAAATCTTTCTGAGTCATCAAGTACTTCAAACTTTTGTGATCTGAGAAAACATGACATTTTTCACTGTACAAGTAATGACGCCAAATTTTCAATGCAAACACAATAGCTGCGAGTTCTAAATCATGTGTCGGGTAATTTCTTTCATGCAGCTTCAATTGTCTTGAAGCGTAGGCTACAACTTTGCCTTCATGCATCAAAACGCAGCCTAAACCATTCAATGAAGCATCAGAATAAACAACAAATTCTTTACCCGATTCAGGCTGAACTAACACTGGAGCTTCGGTCAAAAGGGCTTTCAACTGATCGAAGCTTTTCTGGCACCTTTCCGGCCACTCAAACTTGACATCTTTCTGTAATAGCTTTGTCAACGGGGTAGCTATTATAGAAAAGCCTTTCACAAATCGTCGGTAATAACCCGCAAGTCCCAGAAAGCTTCGGATTTCAGAAACATTCTTTGGTGGTTTCCAATCAAGAATAGCCGATATTTTGCTTGGATCAACATGAATACCTGATGCTGACACGACGTGACCCAAAAAGCTAACTTCATTCATCCAGAAATCACACTTACTAAACTTTGCATATAACTGTTTATCTCCCAAAGTTTGTAGCACCAATCTCAAATGCTCGGCATTCTCAGTTTCATCTTTGGAGTATATCAGAATATCGTCAATAAACACTACTACAAACCGATCCAAAAACTGTCTGAAGACCCGATTCATCAAATCCATAAAAATAGTAGGTGCATTAGTAAGCCCAAAAGGCATAACCAAAAACTCAAAGTGTCCGTACCTCGTTCAGAATGCAGTCTTAGGCACATCAGAATTTCTGACTCGCAGTTGATAATAACCCGATCTCAGATCAATCTTTGAAAATACTGAAGCCCCTTTCAACTGGTCAAACAAATCGTCTATTCGAGGCAACGGGTATTTATTCTTTATTTTCACTTTATTTAACTGTCGCTAATCAATACACATTCGTACAGTCCCATCTTTCTTTTTCACAAATAGAACCGGTGCACCCCAAGGAGAGAAACTCGGTCGTGCAAAGCCCCTATCTGACAACTCTTGCAACTGTGCTTTCAACTCTTTCAACTCGGTAGGTGCCATCCGATATGGAGCTATCGAAATCGGAGTCATCCCCGGAACTAGTTCGATGCCAAATTCAACCTCTCGTACTAGTTGCAAACCCGATAATTCTTCGGGAAACACATCTGAATATTCACACACAACTGGTACCGATTCAATCTGCTTTTCGGACACTTTATTATCCAACACATAAGCCAAGTAAGCTTCACATCCTTTTCTCACATACTTTCGAGCTAACATCAAGGATATAACGGTAGGCAACCCGCTCAAATCATTAGATTCAACCCGTATGATTTCTCCATTCTGGCATCTCAAATCAATAATCTTCCTTTTGCAATTCACCACTGCATCATGCAAAGTTAGCCAGTCCATTCCCAAAATTATATCAAACTCGTCGAAGGGTAACAACATTAAATCAACTGGGAAACAGGAATCCCGAATCATCAACGGACAACTTTTACACACTCTATCAACAAGTACATAGCGACCCAAAGGGTTGGACACACGGATCACAAACTCAGTAGACTCAACAGGTAGAGTCTTACTGGATACTAAAGTTTCACAAACATATGAATGAGTCGAACCAGGATCAATCAATGCAATCACAGTAGTACCATAAAGTGTGAAAGTACCGGTAATGACATCTGGGGAAGAAGTATCCTCTTTGGCTCGTATAGCATAAGCTCTAGCTGGAGCTCTAGCCTTTGATCGAACTGCAGTGTCCTTCGTCCCTCTCTGACTGCCACCTACATTGCCTGAAGGTCTAGGTGGTCTGCCCCGTGCTGGTGCGCTGTTCGGTTTAATATTCTGAACTGTATTCTGCTCGACTAATGTCGGACACTCCCTGATAAAATGATCTGATGATCCACATTTAAAACAAGACCGATCGCGGAATCTACAACTCCCTAAATGCCATTTCCCACAGTGCTTGCATTCAACTCGATTCTGTGGAACGTTACCAACACTGGCCATCGAGGTAGCTCGGGAACCCACTGGAGGTCGATCACGTCTAGGTAAGTCTGAAGTAGCTTTATGTCGGATGAAGTCATCTCTGAACTTCTTAGATGTTGAATGGAAAGTCTTACCCGGCGATCTTTTACAAGTGTCTCTAGCTTCTGTCTCAGCCTTTCTTTTCTCCTTCCCGAGCTCTTCAGCTTTGCAAGCTCGTTCGACTAGCACTACAAACTCTTTGATTTCAAGAATACCAACGAGTAATTTTATGTCTTTATTCAGGCCGTCTTCAAACCTTTTACACATAATGGCTTCGGTAGATCCACACTATCGGGCATATCGGCTCAATCGAACAAATTTTCGCTCATATTCAGTTACAGTCATGCGGCCCTGTTTTAATTCCAGAAATTCTTTTCGTTTCTGGTCGATGAACCTTTGGCTGATATATTTCTTACGGAACTCTATCTGAAAGAAATTCCACATCACTTTTTCTTTCGGAACCACTGATACTAGTGTATTCCACCAATGATATGCAGTGTCCCGAAGTAAAGATATAGCACATTTCAGACATTCATCTGGAGTACAAGATAGCTCATCAAGTACCCGAATAGTATTATCAAGCCACATCTCAGCCCATTCTGCATCACCATCATCATTGGCCTTGAATTCTTCGGCCCCAAATTTCCTGATTTTATCAACTGGAGGCCTACTAGATCTCATCGGATCTATCATCGGGGGTGCTGAAGGTACCGGAGTTGGATTATTCGGGGGTGGAGGTTGTTGTACAGCCGGGTTAGCCTGAATAAACTAGGTAAACCACTCGTTCATCATCTGATAGAAGGCTTGTTTAGCCTCCCCCTCGTGGCTACCTGAAACTGGTTGAGAGTCTACCGGCGCTGACCCGCGTGCACGGTCAGGTGCTACACTCTCTACATCATCCGCTACGGCTCTATCGGGATCAGTGTCCATTTACTATATAAAACACAATTCGGAATGTCAGAAGTCACCATACTATCAAATATATAACAAAGGCATGTATAGCTAGACTCACACGCGCTACGGTAGTCCTAGAATCGACTAAACCGTAAGCTCTGATACCAATCAAATGTAACACCCCTAACCCGTATTCGTCGCCGAATTTGGGTTATGAGGCATTACCGAACTAGACTCAGTTCATCACAGTCATTCATCACCATTTATAAAACAGGTTATAATTCTTTAACACTTCAATCGTATACGTATTCATGATTCATTTCTTTATTAAACCAAGTACGCATATTTGATTCTCAATATTCAACAAATAACTCATGCATAATCCATACTTTTATTACATGCTAATTAAGACTTACAAATACCAATACCAAAATATACATGTTTCATACTTCTAGAATCTGAACCATCTGGCCATCGAATCTACGACATTCAAACATTTTAAAAATATATCCATGCATCTATCATTCGTTATAAATATAAATATATATATATCAAATACGTGCCAAAACATCTAAATCATTAGTCGAATATCAACATATAATTTCATAATTTATGCACACATGCATATCAAAACATATATATATATACCCATAATACTCTATTAAAATCTATTCACATATGTGAAATTAGAACATAATAATAGTACAACCGAATATGCTCATAATGCTATTGTAACATACGCATGAATCCTAGAAACAAAAGACATATCAAACTATGAATATCAATTTAATATTATCTTACTAAACTTATGAGATCTTGTGACTATGTTAATTCACAAACGGTGCATAATTTTCTAAGTAGAGAAATCCACACGACATAATATGCATACCTATACATATATACATATTACACATAAATGATAATTTCCATATAACCACATACACTTGAAATGTCTTTAAGCTACGCTTATTTTATCATAGCCACATTTATCTTCCAAGCATAATATGCACGCATCTTATAACAAAGATTGAACAAACCATTATATCAAACATACAAATGATGCTTAACCAAAAGAAATATCCTTATTCGCAAGGCTATATATATATATATACAATTACAAAACCAAACATCATTCATTCAAGCCATAATTCAACCTATACATGCCTTTGATTCGAAAAGTAAACTTAAGTACCAAAGAGAGTGATAGTGTGGTCGACTTTCTTGATGATCCCTTGAGCCCGTAGCTGAATCAACGATCTATAAAACAGAACAATTAAACAAAAATGGAGTAAGCTCACTAGCTTAGTAAGTCTCAAGCATTATTATAATTCTTAACCAACCAAGCATAGTATAAACCAATTCATGATATTAACATTTATACTTTATTTGCAAATACTTATAACAAAGCATCATCACTTCACATAACTTAGTAGCTCTAAATTCTTCACCACATAACTAGTAATATAACTCTACTTACATGAACATTTTAATCATACTCAAATTTCGCATGTCTCTTAACCACTTGACATAATATATTTCACATTTATAACATCACAACCAAGTAAATAACACATTCTTTCATCGTTCTATTCGATCACAACCATAGCACATGTATACATAGCATTAACGTATAAAATACATACCTTGTGGCTGAAATAACAAGTTCATTTCCAAGACTTAAACTTACCTTAATTGCTTAAAGACCTTGTGACTATGTAAATAAAGTACAAACGAGAAATTCACCGGTATAGAACCTGCTAAGCCTTAACTGAACTTCACATACTGGCCCTAGGCCTACGTAACTCAAAGTCTGTAACTTAAAACACCGGCGTTAAGCCTGCTAGGCAATAAGCCCGAATGTGCCACCGGCATGAGGCCTGCCAGGCAATAACCCCGAATATGTCACCGGCACGAGGCCTGCTAGGCAATAAGCCCGAATGTGTCACCGGCATGAGGCCTGCTAGGCAATAAGCCCGAATATGTCACCGGCACGAGGCCTGCTAGGCAATAAGCCCAAAACTATTTATCAAATCAATTCATCAACTTACATTTCTTACACATACATCACTATCAATTCATATTCACAAAACCAATTCACTTGTCAGACCAAATATACTAATTCATATATCTTGCAAAACATAATCATCCCAATATAGAACATTCACATTCGGTTAACACCTATCTCTTACTCAATTTAATCAATTAATTTCTTTTCACACTTTCATAATTATTACTTAATGAACTTTAACTTAAGAACTTACCTCGACTGTCGATAGACCGTGTAAATCGGCTATTCGAGAACCTTCGTCTTTCCTCGATCCAATTCCGTTTTTCTTTGCTCTTGATATTAAAACACATTAAATTCAGTCATTCAAGTACATTTCACTTCAATTTAGTCCCAAAACACGTAAACATGCAATTCACCATTTTACCCCTAAGGTTTCACATTTTTACTATTTAGTCCTAATTACTCAAAACACAAAATACACACAATTTGAGAAGGTTATACAAGGGCCGAATATTCCTAGGGACTTTACAAGCCCTCTCTTTTCACTTATTTTGCATTTTAGCCCTTTCAAATTTTCATTTTTACAAATTAGTCCAAACTACTTAAATTCACTAAAATTTCCAATACAAAATATACTAATCTTTAACAAATAATTAATATAAAATCATAAAATATCAATAATCACAAGAACATAGCATTGGCCGAATATCAAACATGCTTAATTTCAAAAATTCTAACATGGGTCAGTTACTGTTCAAAGCAACGATCTCAAAAATGTAAAAATTATCGAAAACCGATTGAAAACTAACCTTAAATTTTGAATCAAAGATGGCCGAACCAAGTTGTTCTTATTTTCTTTCTCCCTTGCATGTATTCGGCCTAAGTTAAAAAGATGAACCACACTCTTTCTTTTATGTTTTGTTATCATTTATATTAAGTTATTAATTAATTACCATTTTAAGCTTTATTATAAAATAACTAAACAACATAATATAAGGTTATTGTTGTCCATGGCCGGCCACTAACATATAAAATGGACAAATTGCCCTTTTAGTGCATCATATCAAAAAGCCATTGACACTTGAGTACTTTTCTCTTTAGTAAGCAACTTTTACGCTTTACGCGATTAAGTCCTTTTTCTAAATTAAACACATAAACGATTAAATTTTCATACGAAACTTTCACACACATCAATTCACATATAATAGACATAAAATATAATATTAAAATATTTCCCGAACTCGGATTCGTGGTCCCAGAACCACCGTTCCGATTAGGGTCAAAATCAGTCTGTTACATTTACCGATTGAGTTAGAGAAAATCCATAATGTGTTTCATGAGTCAATGTGGCGTTGATATAAATCGGATCCCTCACATGTGATTTCCCTGTCAGAGATTGAGATTCAACCTGATATGACGTACAATGAAGAACCGATCAAAATTTTAGCACGTGAGGTTAAACAGTTGAGAAATAAAAGCATAGCTCTCATGAAAGTAATTTGGCAACATCATGGTGTTTAAGAGGCTATGTGGGAGCCCGAGGAAGCTATGAGAAAACAATACCCTAACCTATTCATTGGTAAGATTTTCGGGGACAAAATCCCTAATCGGGGGAGAGTTGTAATAGCTCATTTTTAGTCAAATCGAAACAGTGGTTTTGGGTCCACAAATATGAAATCAAAATATTTATTTTATTATTATTTAATGTTTACAGCATGATTGTGTGAAAATTTCGTTAAAAAATTTTATCGTTTGAGTGGTTTATTTGATAAAAAGGACTAAATCGCGTAAAGTGTAAAATGCATGTTCTATTAGTTAAATGGGTCTATTAGCTATGGAACATTAAAGTTAAGGTCCTTAAGTGGTAATTAGACCATTTTAAGTATGAGTGGACAATTATGGGTATATTAAGTGATTTTTAAATGTTATCATAAAGGTTATATGGGTAATTTATAAATTAAAGATAAAATAAGTAAAATAAAACAAAATTTCCACCCGTTATCTTCATTTTCAACTGAAATATAGCTAAGGAACCACCATTGTTAGGGATTTGAAGGTTCAGCCAAGTCATTGTGTGCATGTAAGTCTATTTTGACTCGATTTTTAATGATTTTTATGTTTTTGAGATCGTTGCTACTAGGTCTAGCTAGCCTAGGGTCTATTTGATATTATATAGATCAAGAAAAGAAAAATACAAACTTAGATCGAGGAAAGAACAAGATATCAGATTAGTCGATCGTGTCGTCATTTTTACATTCGAGGTAAGTTCGTATGTAACAAGCATTGTTATAATTATGCTTTAAATGCTTTGATATTGCATAAATTGTATATACGAGACTACAATCATGTTTGACGACAATTCGTCTATGTATGGCACTTAGTGTGCAATTTGAGATAGCTTTGGCTATGTATGGCACTTAGTGTGTGATTCAAGATAGCTTCGGCTATGTATGGCACTTAGTGTGTGAGATTAAAATAACTTCGGCTATGTATTGGCATTTAGTGTGCGAGAATTGGGTATTCGACATTATTTCTTTTGGGTATAAGTTTGTCACGGATTAGTTTAGGTATGTATATGAATCATTCGAGCTTAAAATTGAAGAAGTTATGAAGTTTGCATATAAGCATATGATTAAGCTGTTAGTATTTATGAATTACAAGTTAAAAAGTTCAAATTGATGACTTGTGTATTTATGATTAGTTGAGCTTATTTCATACGAGCTTACTAAGCTATAAAGCTTACCTTGTTTGTTTTTCCCATGTTTTGTAGTGTTATCAAAGCTAGCTCGCATTCAAGGATCGTCGGAGATCATTTCACACTATCCACCTTTCACTCGGTACCTATGAACTTAGTATTTTAAGTATATGGCAAGTCTAGGGACTATGGTTATTTTGGTTATGTTTTGGTAGTGAGTTTTGCCATTTGAGATGGCTTGTAAATGTATATGTTTTGGTTTGTGTATATAGCAGTGAAAGTTGGCTTGTTTTGGTGTGTTTGTACCATGTGTACATATATATAAATATATGGCTTATGTTGTGAGTTCATGAATAGGTATATGTGGCTTGTGTATTATATAAATTGTGAAGGTTATTTGGTTGATATTGGAGTAGTTATATGCTTATGATCTTGATGCATAATGATGCATGTTTGGAAGTGTATAAATAGTTGAATGGTAAATGTGAAGTTTGGTATAAATGGTATGATATGTTTTGTGATTAGTGTGCATAGAGAATGGGAGCAGTGAATGTATATGAGTTAAGCTTGAATTGGATGCTTATAATGTCATATTTTGCTATGTTGTGGTGCCATTTGGGTTGAAGTAGGTACATTTAAATTTGGGTGGTAAATTGGCTTGGTAAATAGCCTATTTTTGTCCACACGGGTAGAGACACGGGCATGTGTCTCAGCTGTGTGTGACACATGGTCATGTTACATGGTCGTGTGTCCCCTAGTGTTGAAATTAAAATCAAGTCAGTATGCTTCACACGGCCTCACACACGGGCGTGTGACTTGGTCGTGTCGCATAAGTCAGTATACCCTGCAGGTTTGGCACGGCCTAGTACACGGCTTGGCACACGGGCATGTATGGCCATTTTTAGGGTACAGGGGCTAGCCACACGGGTGTGTGTGTTGGCCGTGTGACCCAAGTCAGAGAGTTACACGGGGTTGGGCACGGGCTGAGACACGGGCATGTGCTCTCATTTCGAATGTGTACACAGCCTGTGACACAGGCGTGTCTGGTTGCCGTGTGAGACACACAGCCTGGCCACATGACCGTGTGTCCCCTATTTTGAGAAAAAAATTCAAAGTTTCGTGAAAGTGTATTGAGTTATTGGTTTAGTCTCGTACCACTCTCAAAGCATGTTTAGGGCCTCGTAGGCTCGTATAAGGGACAAATTGATAAAGATTGAATGATGAATGCTTGAATTGAGAAAATGTATGCTAAATGGATATTTAATTGTTTTGTAAGTCCGGTAATTCTCTATAACCGTATTCTGGCGTTGAATACGAGTGAGGGGTGTTACAACTTACCTGGGTCACACGGCCAGCCACACGTTTGTGTAGACAATATAATTTTTGAAAGTAAGGTGCAGGATTTACACGACCAAGACACACGCCTATGTCTTTGCCTGTGTGGCCAATTATGAGCATTTTGTTTTGTAATTTTTAAGGTACGGGGGACACACGACCAAACCACACGCTCTTGCACATGGCTGTGTGTCACACACGATTAAGACACACGCCCGTGTGTCTACCCGTGTGGACAAAATAAGGCCATTTCCAAACCTTATTTCTCACCCAAAGTTTTTCCTTATACCTACATTATTACTTGCATACATATACCAACCAATTAAAAACGTTAAAACCAAGCCAACAATAACATTATACATGATATATCATCACATGTATTCAAACTTACCTTTTGTAAGACATATATGTTTACCATAATTCAATCTAACCATATAAAGCACACATAAATGAACCATATTATAACCACATATATATATATTCACTAAACATACCATCACTAGCCATTCCAATGGCTATATTACAATTAGCCATTTAAATGCCAACACTGGCCAAGATAGCCTATACATGCCATTATACCAAAATAAATTTTCTATTTATACCAAAACAAGTAAAAGGATAGTGTGATTGTGCTCCAACCGATTTCACCCTTTACGAGCTTCCGAGCACTATAAAACAGAGGAAAATAAGACAAAGTAAGCATTTATTGCTTAGTAAGTTCGCATAACAAGAATTTTAACTTACCATTCATTTACATTTATGGAAAGCATACAAAAATGCATCCAAGCAATTTAGCTAACAGCCTAAAATACACAACTTCATCAAACATGTTAGTCATTATTCCACATAAATTTCAAGAATCAAATATGAGCTCATCATATAGTAACTTTCATATTGCATGTACATTTCCATGACAGATCATTTCAAGTTCAATTTAGCCATGTCAAAACTTTACTCGTTGAATTTATTTGAAATATCGATGGATACGCTCATGTAGTACACTTAAAGTGTACAAAACTGAAAATCTGTCAATTCATATCCAGGGGTACCCATTAGGGCACATAATCAGGAAGCACTCTCTTGAGCCATATAACAGGTTGCTCATATGAGTTATGTAACAAGAAGCCTATTGGGGCTATAATAGGAAACTCATAAGAGTTTAAAGTAGGAAGCTCGTTGAGCTTAACATGTAAGTCCGAAGAGTTATTATTAAGGAGCTTAGGATAGCTATATAACAGGAAGTTCAAGTGAGCCATGTCAGGAAGCTCAAGAAGAGCCTATATCAGGACGTTCATAAAGAGTTGCGTTTGTGTTCGCAACATATGCAGGATCACAACTGATCGTATAACAGGACGCTCACAAAGAGCTGCACTAGTCCGCAACACATGTAGGATCACTACATATTTGGATGCTCGTGGGGACCATATTACAGGAAGAATGAGAAGGCTTATAACAGGATGCTCTTTCGAGCTAAGGTGTGTTTACAACATTTGCAAGACCACAACCAATTGGGAAATCCTGTATCTATCGAATTCCATCTATTCAAACGGGTCTTATACTTATCGAGCAATATCAGGCATGTAATTAATTTTATACATTAAACATTTATACAATTCACTCATATTCAAAATTCAAGTCTAAACATATTAATATACATAATCTAGTTACACAAACTTACCTCGATAAAAGTTCGTATACAAGGATCTACTAATCCAATACTTTTTGTTTTCCTCTATCGAACTCCGTACTAGGTCTATCCGGATCCAATTAGGCTTGCTTGATTTTCTTTCTCTTTCATAGGGTTTCTATAGAATTTGGGGAAGAAAATGATATAAAATGATGATAATAGATATTTACTTTATTTATCATCTTTTATTTATTTCAATTTCCAATTTAGTCCTTTTCTTTTTCTACTTTTCCATTGATGGATCATAAAAAAATATCTACTAACTTCTCTTAATGGTCTAATTACCATATAAGGACCTCAAGTTTTGAATTCCATATCTATTTGATACTTATAGCTACTAGAACTCTACTTTTGCATTTTATGCATTTTGGTCCTTTCCATAATTAAACATGAAATCGATAAAATTTTCTTATCGAAATTTTCATACGTCTTCCCTATCGTAATGTAGATTATGCAAGAATATTAAAATAAATTTTCTTTCTGACTCGGATTTGTGTTCCTAAAACCATTGTTCTGATTTCACTGAAAACAGGTTGTTGGAACTCTCCCCCTTAAGGAATTTTTGTCCTCGAAAATCTTACCAATAAAGAGGTTTGGATATTGCTTTCTCATGGAATCCTTCAGTTCCCAGGTAGCTTCTTCAATCCCATGTTGTTGCCAAAGAACTTTTGTAACAGACCAATATTGACCCTAATCGGAACGGTGGTTTCGGGACCACGAATCCGAGCCCGAGAAATATTTTAATATTATATTTTGTGTTTATTATATGTGATTTAGTGAGTGTGAAAGTTTCGTAGAAAAATTTAGTCGTTTAAGTGCTTAATTTGATAAAAAGGATTTAATCGTGAAAAGCGTAAAAGTTGCATGCTAAGGTGAAAGGTACTAAATTGATTGTGGCTTTTTAAGTGGATGTTCTAAAAGGGCAATTAGCCCATATACAACAAAGAGGAACGGCAATGGGCCACTCCAATTACAAATTATATGTTAGTTTAGTTTTATTATAAAGTTATATTAGTGTATTTATAAATAATGTTAATATATATGTTAAATACAACATTAAATAATAAAAACAAGTGGGAAGAAAGAGAACATACCTTGTTCTTCTTCTTGGCCGAATGTTGGAGGAAGAAAACTCCATTGTTGAAGCTTTATTTTCGGCAACTTAGGGAGCTTGATTAAGGTATGGTCGGTTTTTAGTTTTTGAAAATTTTTACGTTTTTGAGATTGTTGCTTCGTATATTACCCGACCCATGCCTAAATTTTTGAAAATATTATGTATATAGGATTCGGCCATTAACATGCTTGGATGGTTTTGATATTTGATGGATTTAGATTAAATATATGTTAAAGATTTACAAGTTTTGTATTGAAGTTTTTGGTGATTTTGAGTAAATAGGGCTAAATTGAAAAAATAAATTTGTGAAGAGTTAAAATGACAAATAAATGAAATGCATGGACACACATAGCTATGGGGAAGATTCGGCCTAGCTATGGTGTTAGGAAATTTTGCATATTTTGAGTTTTGTGTAAATAGGACCAATTTGTAAAAATGGGAAACATTAGGGGCAAAATGGTAAATTGCCCATTTGTGTGTTTTGGGACTAAATTGAGATGAAATGCAATTAAATGAGCTAAATTTTAATGTGTTTTAGATCAAGAGCAAAGAAAAACGGAATTAGACCGGGGAAAGACGAAGGTTCTCGAATAGCCGATTCGCACGGACTATCGACAACCGAGGTAAGTCCTTTAGCTAAAATATGTCAAAGAATTAATTATGATTATATTAAATAGTAAGAATTGATGAATTTTAGTACCTATTTATAACATGGCCGAATGTATATAGGTATACTAGGTTGATGATTAAAGTTGGTTATGTGATGTGAATTGTTGGATTGTATAATGATATAATGATTTTATTGGTTTAATGTGAGCAAGCTCAATTGAATTGGACTTATACATATAATAGTTATGAAGTGTGTTTAGAACGTTTAAATTACATAGATATGTTTCGGGCTTTCACGCCTAGCAGGCTTTGTGCCGGTGTTACTTTTCGGGCTTTCACGCCTAGCAGGCTTTGTGCCGGTGTCACTTATCGGGCTTTTACGCCTAGCAGGCTTGATGCCGGTGATGTGTTTTACAAAAGAGAAATCGAATTTTTGTTCAAGGCAAATTAAAGCTAATTTATTGTGTTAATGGCTCAGGTAAGCATGTAAGGTATGTTATGCTTAATATTACTTGAGTCGAATTAATATTATGAGAATTGTGTTATATGTGTTTGAAGTTAATATTGATGGGTATGATATGATGGATTTCGAGGTTGAATGCACTATTATGGAAATTCGGTCTTCAAATAGAAATGTTAAAAGTAAAGGAAATTTTAGTACGATAGTACGGTTGATACGAATGCTTTATTTATACGATTTGGAGTAAATGTGATTACAAACATACAAGTTGAATTATTTTTAATTTAAATGTTTAATGTTTGAATACTATATTATTAGGAGCTTAGGACTTACTAAGCTAGTAAGCTTATTTGTGCGAAATGTTTCCTCTGTTTTATAGATTAGGTGCAAGCTACAAGCTTGTCGGGATCGTTCAGAAAGTCGTCCACACTATCAAACTATTTTGGTACTCTTTCATTTTGGTTTTCGAATGAAGGCATGTATAGGAAAGACTTTGACTTTGTTTTGATGAAAACTTTTGGTTCATGTATATAATAGCCATGCGAATATGGCTAAATTTTTAGTTAAGTATGCTTTTTGTGCTTTTGATACAAATGTCGGTTGATGATGGTAATGTTTGTGCATTTTTAATCGAAGTTTAATCGTTTTTGATAAGGAAATGTATGTTTACGAAATGAACCTTTGAATTAGGTATTGTGGTAAGTAACCAATGGTACACTCGATTATATGGAACCATAGTTGTGTTTGGTTAATAAATCGATGATGTTAGGATATTACGTGAATGTTTTAGGTATAAGTTAATTTGCATAAATGATTAAAATGCATGGACAGTATGAGTTGTATGTGGGTATGTTCGGTTATAAACTAGTTAATCATATTTTGCAATGAAATAATTTTTAGTTAGCAGCAGTGATGTGATTTTGAAAAATCACCAAAAATAGGATAAATTGAATTAGAAAGTGAATAAGATATATAATTAAATCTTATTATGTCTATTTTCATATGAAAGAAATATAGGCAAAGAAATTTTATATTATGAGATATTTAAATGTTAGTGAGACTTGTTCTGAATGAATTCGTTATACCCTGTTCTGTCTTGGAAAAATTGTTAAAAATTGTACAAAAATAATTATGGAGCATATTTTATATGTTTAGAATTCGTAATGAGTCTATTTTTGATTGGAATAAACAAGAACATTATTGAAATTTTGTACAATGAGATAACTTAGTTTTTGTAAAGATAGGTCAGAATTATCAAACTGTGATATAGGGGTAACTTTGATGAATAAACTGTACTAATTGGCCACATGAAAAATTCTGGAAAAATTATGGTAGAAATTTATATGAGTCTAGTTTCAAGGAAAATTTATGGATCTAAATTTTGAGTTTTGTAACTCGAGTTATGATCAATTTAGTCAGCATGACGCAGTTGGACAGCTTTAAATTTTTATGCCCCAAATTAGTAGTCAAGTCTAGTAATGCCACATACTCGACTCCGGCAAAGGTTTCGGGTAAGGGGTGTTACAAATTTTACTAAAGCTACCTTTTTATTTCATAATTCTTTTGTATATCGTGCTAGGATTTTAATTGGTTCTTCACTATAAGTCATGTTAGGCTGAATTTCAACCTCTATCGGAGAATTAACATGTGAAGGATCTGACCGATACTGTCGCAACATAGACACATGGAAAACATTATGAATTTTTTCAAGCTTTGGTGGTAATGCTAATCGATATGCAACAGATTTGAATCTTTCTGTGATCTCATATGATCCAATGAACCGTGGACTTAGTTTTCCTTTACGGCCAAACCGGAAAACTTTTTTCCAAGGTGATGCTTTTAAGAATACCGTATCACCGATCTAAAATTCTATCTCTTTTTGTTTAATATCAGCATAAGACTTTTGACGATCAAAGACAACTTTCAAACTATCCCGATCACTTTCACCTTTTCTTTAGTTTCACAAATCAAATCAACTCCATGTATCTTTTTCTCACTGAGTCTTGTCCAGTACAACGGAGTTCTACATTTACGACCATACAGAGCCTCATACAGTGCCATTTTAATACTTGAATGATAGCTATTATTGTATGCAAATTCAACTAAAGGCAAATATTTTTCATAGTTACCTTCAAATTCCAACACACAACACCAAAGCATATCTTCTAAAATTTGTATCACATGTTCAGATTATCCATCAGTCTGAGGATGGAAAGCAGTGCTGAAATGTAATTGTATACCTAGAGCTTCTTGTAACTTATTCCAGAATTGGGATGTGAATCGGGGATCTCTATCAGTAATAATGGAAACTGGTACCCCATGTAGTCTAACAGTTTTAGAAACATATAATTCAACCAATCTATCCAGGGAGAAATCCATACGTACCAAAATAAAGTGTGTAGACTTTGTTAATCAGTCAACGATTACCCAAATGACATCTTTCTTTTTCGGAGATTGGGGTAACCCTGATACAAAGTCCATAGTAACTCTTTCCCATTTCCATTCTGGTATCGTAACTGGCTGTAATAATCTTAAAGGTACCTGGTGTTCAGCTTTTACTTGCTGACATATCAAACACTTAGATACAAATTCAGAAATATCACGTTTCATTCCCGACCACTAGTACATCTTTTTCAAATCATTGTACATTTTATTACTCCCCGGATGAATAGACATAACACCATTGTGAGCTTCATACAATATCTTCTGTACAAGTTTTGAAATCTTAGGTACATATATTCTGCCTTTGAATAACAAGCAACCATCATATCCAATTTGAAATTTTGAATCGAAATTTGACTTACATTGAACCTATTTAGCTTGTAATTCGTCATCACTCTTCTGAGCTTCACAGATCTGTTGTAGAGACGTCAGTCTAGCTTTTAACTCAACTATGATTGAACTATCATCAAACAAAGACAACCGGGTATTCTTTGCTCGCAAGGCAAACATGGATTTTCTGCTCAGAGCATCTGCAATCACATTGGCTTTTCCTGGATGATAATCAATAACCAGATCATAATCTTTTAATAACTCAAGCCACATGCGCTGCCTCAGATTCAAGTCTTTTTGTGACATTAAATACTTCAAACTTTTATCATCGGTGAATATATGACATTTTTCACCAAAGAATTAGTGTCGCCAAATTTTTAATGCAAACACAATGGCTACCAATTCTAGGTCATATATGGGATTATTCTTTTCATGTGGTTTTAGCTATCTAGAAGCATAGTTTGCCTTCTTGCATCAAGACATGGCCCAAACCATTTAATGATGCATCACTATAAATTATAAATTCTTTGCCCGATTCATGTTGAACCAGAACTAGTGCTTCGGTCAACAAGGCTTTCAACAGATCAAAGCTTTCCTGGCATTTATCAGACCATTCAAACTTCACATCTTTTTGCAACAATCGTGTCATAGGAGAAGCTATCATAGAAAACCCTAGGACAAATCTCCGATAATAACCGACTAATCCCAGAAAACTTTTGACTTCAGACACATTTTTCGGTGGCTTCCAATTAACAATAGCTGAAATTTTATTCTTATCCACCCTAATACCTTCTGCAGATACTATATGTCTAAGAAAACCAACTTCCCGAAGCACAAAATTCACATTTACTAAATTTAGCATACAATTGTTTCTCACGCAGGGTTTGTAACACAATTCTCAAATGATCAGCATGCTCATTTTCATCTCGAGAATATACTAGGATATCATCAATAAATACCACTACAAATCTATCTAGATACGGTCTAAAAGTTCTATTCATCAAATCCATAAATACTATAGGTACATTAGTCAAACCGAACGGCATCACAAGAAACTCATAGTGCCCATACCTGGTTCTGAAGGTTGTCTTCAGTACATCTGAGTCTTTTACTCGTAATTGATTATAGCCAGAACGAAGATCTATCTTTGAAAATACAGTGGCATATTTTAACTGATCAAACAAGTCATCAATACGAGGCAATGGATACTTGTTTCTTATTGTAACTTTGTTGAGCTGTCTGTAATCAATACATAATCTCAACGACCCATCTTTCTTCTTAACAAATAAAACTGGTGCACCCCAAGGTGATGAACTGGGTCGACCAAAACTTATGTTTGTTAATTCTTGCAACTGCACTTTAAACTCCTTTAATTCAATAAGGGCTATTCTGTAAGGTGCTATGGATATCAGTGTTGTCCCCATAACAAGTTCTATAGAAAATTCGACCTCTCTAAAAGGTGGTAAACTAGGTAATTATTCCGAGAACACATCATGAAATTCACAAACAATCGGCACTGACTTAATCTTCGATTCAAATACTTTAGTGTCTAACACATATGCAAGATAAGCATCATACGTTTTTTCTGATATATTTCTATGTTGATATAGCTGAGATTATATTGGAGAACCATCCAATTTATCAGATTCAATACGAAGTAATTCACCATTCTAAAATTTTAACACAATGTACTTATGTTTACAAATTACTACTGCATCATGCTGAGTTAGCCAGTCTATACCTAGAATTACGTCAAATTCATCAAATGGAAACAACATTAAATTAGACAAGAAACAATAACCCCGTACCATTAACGGACAATTTTTACAAATTGTATCCACCATCACATATTGGCTAAATGGGTTCGAAACTTTAACCACGAATTCAGTGAACTCAACAGGTAAATTTTTAACAAACACTAAATTCGTGCATATGTATGAATGTGTTGAACTAGGATCAATTAAAGCAGTAATATCAGTATCAAGAAGAGAAAATGTACCAGTAATAACATAAGGTGCAGAAGCATCCTCACGTGCACGTATAGCATATGTTCTGGCTGGAGCTCGTGCTTCAGATTAGCAGTTGAATCTTTTCTTGCACCTTGGCTATCACAAATATTACTGGGGTTACAAGGTGGCCTACCTCTTGAGGTAGGGTTGCTTGGCTTCAAAGTCCGAACAATATCTTTTTCAATCCTTTCCTGACAAACTTTAAGATAGTGGTTGAAAAAATCACATCTATAACACACTCCGCTTCTCATATGGTATTCTCCAAAATGAAATTTATTACAATGTTTACATCTAGGTTTGGGATTACCGACACTTCTAGCACTTGCTACTGATGGGGTTGGAGATCTCGGATTAGAGCGTTGATAGCCTCGATCATTTCCAAAATACCCTACAGATGAGACAGAATGATCAAGATATTTCTTTGATTTCTTTGAAGCTGATGATTGTGTCTCGCCTATAAATCTTTTACCTGAAGTTCGGGCTTACATCTTTGCTTGCCTCTTTTCTTTATTTAGTTCTTCAGCTTTATGTGCTCGGTCTACCAGTACAACAAATTCTTTTAATTCCACAATCTCAACTAATAACTTGACGTCTTCATTTAATCCCTCTTCAAACCGTTTACACATAGCAACTTCGGTCGGGATACACTCTCTGGCATATTTGCTTAACTGAACAAATTCTCGTTCGTACTCAGATACTTGTTATATTCCCCTATTTAAGCTCTAAAAGGAATCCCTGGCTAATGTACTTCTTTTTGAATTCCGTTTGGAAAAATTCCCAAGTAACATTTTCCCTCGGTATAAAAGAAATCAAGGTATTCCACCACTAATAGGTTGAGTCTTTTAGCAAAGATAAAACACATTTCAAACATTCTTCAGGTGTGCAAGACAATTCATCCAAAACCCTAATGGTATTTTCTAACCAAAATTCAACCCTTTTTGGATCGTCAACAACTGTTGCTCTTAATCCTTCTGCCCTATATTTACAAATTTTATCTACTGGAGGCTTACCAGTTCTAACAAGTTCAGTACCTTGTGCCACATCGGGAATCGGTTGAGGAACAGATGGGGGAGGTTGTTGTACAGTAGGATTTGTCCTTAAGAATTATCTGAACCACTCATTCATCATTTGAAAAGAAGGCTTATTTTGCCTCTTCACCTCAACCCTCAAATTGGAGCCTTTTACTACTAGATGAAGCTCCTTGAACTGAAGCTAGAGCATTGCTCTCAGCTTCCTCAGATTCAGCTCTAGCTCGGTTAGATGACATTACTACATGAAAAACACATTTAAAATGGTCAGAAGATATCACACTATCACAAATTATATAATGTCATGTATAGCTAAACTTGTACTTGCTATGTTATTCTGAGAATCGGCTAAATCATAGCTCTGATACCATAAATGTAACACCCCTAACTCCTATCCGTTACCGGAACAGGGTCACGGAGCATTACCAGAGTTTACAGATCAATTACAGAAAATTGCATATCATTTACTGTTGATGTCCGAAATCAATCATATCGTCCCTTAATTGGGTCCTCAAGGCCCAAAATGCACGTTAGAAACAAATCGGGACTAAATCGAAAACTCAAAAAATTTTTGCAAAATTTCAATTTTTTTTAGGTGCAGAGGACACACGCCCGTGTGGTCTGGTCGTCTGGCTCACACAGCCAGGTGACACACCCATGTCTTAGGATGTGTCGACATTCAATGTGAGGCACACGGTTGTGTCCCAGCCTATGTTCAAATTAGGGTAGCTACTTACTTGGCCAAACCACATGTTCGTACACATGGTCGTGTGTCACACACGGTTGAGACACATGCTGGTGTGTCTACCCGTGTGAACAAAATAAGGCAATTTCTAAACCTTATTTCTCAACTAAATTTTGCCTTGTACCTACATTATTACTTGCATACATATACCAACCAATTCAAAACGTTAAAACCAAGCCAACATTAACATTATACATGTTATATCATCATATGTATTCAAACTTACCATTTTAAGACATATATGTTTACCATAATTCAATCTAACCATATCAAGCACACATATATTAACCATATTATAACCTTATATATATATATATATATATATATATATCACTAAACATACTATCACTAGCCATTCCAATGGCTATATTACAATTAACCGTTTAAATGACAACATTGGCCAAGATAGCCTATACATGCCATTATACTAAAATAAGTTTGCTATTTATACCAAAACGAGATGAAGGATAGTGTGATGGTGCTTCGAACCATTTAACCCTTTAAGAGCCTTCGAGCACTATAAAACAGAGAAAAATAAGACAACGTAAGCATTTAATGCTTAGTAAGTTCACATAACAGGAATTTTAACTTACCATTCATTTACATTTAAGGTAAGCATACGAAAATGCATCCAAGCAATTTAGCTAACAGCCTACAATACACAACTTTATCAAACATGCTAGTTATTGTTCCACATAAATTTCAAGAATCAAATATGAGCTCATCATATAGTAACTTTCATGTTACATGTACATTTACATGACAGATCATTTCAAGTTCAATATAGCCATGTCAAAACTTTACCCATTTAATTTATTTGAAATATTGATGGATACGCTCATGTGGTACACTTAAAGTGTACAAAACTGAAAATCCATCAATTATTATCCAAGGGTACCCATTAAGGCACATGATCAGGAAGCACTCTCTCGAGCCATATAACAGGTTGCTCATATGAGCCATGTAATAGGAAGCTTATCTAGGCTATAACAGGAAACTTATATGAGTTTAAAGCAGGAAGCTTATCGAGCTTAACAGGTAACTTCGAAGAGTTATTATCTGGGAGCTTCGGATAGCAATATAACAGGAAGTTCAAGCGAGCCATATCAGGAAGCTCAAGAAGAGCCTATATCAGGATGCTCATAAAGAGCTGCGTTTGTGCTAGAAATATATGCAGGATCACAACCAATTGTATAACGGGGTGCTCACAAAGAGCTGTAGTAGTCCTCAACACATGCAGGATCACTACCGATCAAGATGCTCGCAGGAATCATATAACAGGAAGCTCGAGAAGGCTTATAACAAGATGCTCTTTCGAGCTAAGGTGTGGCTGCAACATATGCAAGACAACAACCAATCGGGAAATGCTTTATCCATCGAATTCCATCTATTGAAATGGGACTTATACTTATCGAGCAATATCAGGCTTGTAAATAATTTTGTACATTAAACATTTATACAATTCACACATATTCAACATTCAAGTCTAAACATATTAAAATGCATAATCTAGTTACACGAACTTACCTTGATAAACATTCATATAAAAGGATATACTAATCCAATACTTTTTGTTTTCCTCGATCCAACTCCGTACTAGGTCTATCCGGATCCAATTAGGCCTGCTTGGCTTTCTTTCTCTTTCCTAGGGTTTCCATAGAATTTTGGGAAGAAGATGATATAAAATGATTATATTAGATGTTTATTTTATTTATCATCTTTTATTTATTTCAATTTCTAATTTAGTCCTTTTTTTTTTCTAAGTTTCCATGGATAAATCATCAAAAATATCTTCTAACTTCTCTTAATGGTCTAATTACCATATAAGGACCTTAAGTTTTGAATTTCATAGCTATTTGATACTTATAGCTACTAGAACTCTACTTTTGCATTTTATACAATTTGGTTTTTTTCCATAATTCAACATGAAATCGGTAAAATTTTCTTATCGAAATTTTCTTACGTCTTCCCTATCATAATGTAGATTATGCAATAATATTAAAATAAATTTTCTTTCTGACTCGAATTTGTGGTCTCGAAACCATTGTTCCGATTTCGCTGAAAACGGGCTGTTACAAGAATTATTATAGCCTGTTATGATTTCTGAGTGAAAATGGGAACGAGTCACGATGGATGTTTTACCTAGATTTCCTGTACCATTGAAGAAGAAATATTTGATATGGGTTCAAAATTTCGAGGATGAAATTTCTTAAAGGGTGATAGTTGTATAGCCCGACTTTCAATGGTGTAACACCCCCAGACCCAGCCCAGACGTTATGGCCAAATCCGGGAATGTCACATCAAAGTCATAATTCAAAACGATTTTGCTAAGTTAAAATTTAAGGCCTAAAAGCCCAAAATCCTTGAATCTTGCTAAGTAATGATAAAAGCCCATGTTTAAATTTAAGAAATTTATCCAGGTTCAACAAATAAGTAAACAGTTGAAACAAAAACAATAAAACTCAAAATATACAGTCAAATCAGAGTACAAGGCCTTATTACAACACAATGAAAAAAAAGTAATTTAAAATTAAGTCTTTCAAAACAAATTAAGAACAGCTTGCAGTGTGGCCACCTCCGAGTCCTCTTCCACGTCAAGCCGTCTACTAAGGAACACATGAAACATTTAAAAAAAAAGGGTGTGAGTTTCGAAACTCAGTGTGTACGACCCTTGGTAATCCAATCAACATACAATTATTACTTTGGGCCTAAGCCCTATCAAAAACGGTGGTCTTGGGCCTTAGCCCACAATGACCTCATATCACATCAGTATCACATGAATGCAATGCACCCATCCCAAATCCAACCCTACACTCCATTTCCCTTCCAACCCTACACTCTTATGTTGATATAAATATCAACCCACCCATCCCTACACTCCAAAGGTAGCACCAGCAGCGGCACTACTCAAACGTTGCAACAAAGCTGCTATAATGGGCTTAAAGCCACCGGTGGATCCACGGTCGTCAAGCGACTATACGATCCTCAAATCTTCCTCCGTATCATCAACACCCACCCATGTGCAACATTTATTTCATGAATGCAACATACACATTCACACATTAAGCACGGGGTATTTTAGTCATTTCAGTATCCAGGGGTATTTTCGTAATTCTACCCTACAGGGGTATTTAGGTAATTTTGCAAAAAAAGGGTATTTTGGAAATTCTACAAATCAAGGGTATTTTGGTAATTCTGCAAATCAAGGGTATTTTGGTAATTTTGCAAATTAGGGGTATTTTAGAAATTTTGCAAATCTAAGGATATTTTGGTAATTTTCAAATCTGGGGTATATGGTCCTTCTCGGGTTTTAGTTATGAACTTTGGCCCATTAACAAGTCCTTTCAGCTACAGTGAACAGACACTATGCACCATGTAGGATTCCAGAGAAGAGGAGGTGGGTCGCTAGGACCGCTTAAGTACCAAGCTCTCCCTAGATCCAATCCTAGACATGCATATGTCCATTGCCACATTCTAACCTAGTGACTTCTCCCCGGACATGTTGACTATTAAAATAAGTCTTATGTGGTTTAAGAGTTGTTCAGAGCTAGGCCTAAAGTCCATTAAACCCTAGCATACGTGTCTACGTCCCCATAAAGCCCATCAAGCCCATTTCACGTTCATATAGCCCATATGCCCAAATCACATCCTTATGGCCCATTAGGCCCAGATCTTATTCATATTGCTCATTAGGCCCAAAACAATTCCAGATCTCAATTCATATAACCAAATCAATCAATTTCATCAATCTTAGCCTTAGGGCCCACCGGGCCCATTTAGCCACTTTCGGCTTTTCGGCTTTCTGGCATTGCCGATATCATGTGTGTGTAGTGTTTGTACACACTTGGTAAAAATGCGTGCTGCGATTTCCTCTTAGTCACGAACCTACATTCGATATTACTTAATAATTAATTATAGGCTAAATACAAACTTTATCAAAAACCGAAGCCGCACCGTAACCTTACCGTGTGCGACAAGCCTTAATAGCTCCTTTCATTAACACCAACCGCGATTAGACCCTAGATCTGTACCAACTTAATCATTAGAGCCTAAGTAATAGATGACTTGCATTCAACACAAGTCACCCTCATAACATATATGACCATTCGACCACCCCTTAAACCGAAGTAAAGAATACTTACCCAAAACCCGAAATACAACAAGAGTGAAATGGTAACTACCTTGGAGGGAAGAGATCGATGCTAAATCCCAAGAATCAATCAGCCAAAGCTGAAGAAAAACACAGAGGAGATTCGGCCAAGGTGTATTCAGCCTAAAAATTGGAGTGGTACAAAGGGATATCCGGCACCTAAATGCAAGGTAAAGGAAGAAGATGAAATCACAAAAATCAAAGAAGAACCTTGAGGGAGAATAGAGGCTATTTGGTTTGCCAAGGAAGAAGAGAAGAGTCGGCTCAGAAGCAAGAATAAAGGTTTAGAAGGTAGGAGAAGAGTGAAGAATCGGCAACAAGGCAAGGTATTTTCGGTTATTGAAAAATAAGGTTTCAGCAAGGAAAAGAAAAGGAATGGAAAATTCGACATCACCTAGGACCCCAGAAACGATACACACACATTTATATAGCCTATAGCCAGAACTTAGTCAGCCCTAAAGTCCAATTCGACACCACTTCATCCACTGCTCATCTCCTAATTTTTCTCCATGATATCTCTCTTATCCTTCTCCTAAATTCTCTCTACTGATCACTTCTCCTTAGAGCCCCTCTACACGCCACTTCCAGCCTTCTAGAAGCCTAAAATTAAACTCTAAAATAAAGCTAAGCTAGCACTTGAACCTCAGACCTTCATGCATACATATGTCGCCACCTCTCTACTCCCTAGTGGCGTCACTTAGCCACTTCACCACAGGCTTCTTTGTGCCATTTTCACTTATTTTATTTAAAAGCCCACTACTCACAACCCTGATTCCTTAATTAATTAAACTAAGAATCCTCGACCACAAAACTCGAACCCAGAGCTTCTCCAACACACCTAGACACTCCAAATTCATTAAACCTTTAAAGCCATCATGTCATTTGTCATTTTCCTACTCACTTAAAAATTTTATGAGACCCAAAGCCCAATAGGCCCAATTCTACTAGGCCCAAATTCGGGGCGTCACAAATCTACCCCCTTAAAGAAATTTCATCCTCGAAATTTCCTACTAAGAAATTTCCTACTAACTATTAATTGTACTACCCAAGTATCACCACTACGCTTTCGCTGCGCACTCTAATTCTAAAGCCAAAATAAACACTCAGTATACTATGTTAGGCTACGCACCAGTATTCGCATCTGGAGCATCTTCGTCCCCTTGGCGACGTGCTGCATAGACCAAAGCTGGCTGCCTCACCTTCGCATGACCAGCACCTCTGCCTGGAGCTCCTTGACCCAAACCGTTTCCACCCCTGGCCGGCCAATGGCCTCTAGGCGGCTGCTGACCATCCCTTAGTGGTTGAAAATTACCTCTGCCATCGGCTCGCACCTGATCTGGCTTTCTTGGGCACTCTCTAATCCTATGTTTCATAGATTCGCAGCTCAAGCAAGCTGCTATTCTCTTCCAACATTCGCCCGCATGTCCTTTTTCACACACAGCACAAGGTGGTATCCCGATGTTAGCAGCAGCAACAGGGGCCTCAGCTCTAACCAACCCATCCACTCTAGCCCTCCTTGTAGGTCTCTGTCCGACCCCATAGCTTCCACGTTCTTTTTATTCTTGCCCTTCTCCGTCTCTCGGTTGAGGCACTCCGTGCGCTTTACCTCCTCCGCTATCTTTGCTTTCTCCACCAAGACCGCAAAGTCCTGCTCCTTCTGTTGAGCTACAAGTACCCTAAGGTTATCTTTTAACCCATCCTCAAACCGTACGCATCTCTCATACTCTGCCGCGACTATTCCTTTGGCATAACGACTAAGACCCAGAAACTCAGCCTCATATTCCGCTACCTACTTATCTCCTTGAGTCAGACTCAAAAACTCCTTCCTTCGGGCATCCACATAGCCTGCTCCAATGTATTTCCCCTGGAATGTCGATTTGAAGAACTCCCAGGTGATCTGCTCCTGTTGGTTGCCCTCCTTCACGGTCAACCTCCACTAATAAGCTTCCTCTCTAAGTAAAGATATCGCCCGTTTCAACTTTTGTTCCGCCGAGCAGTCCAGGTCGTCCATTATTCTTTCTGTAGCTTCCAAAAAGTACTCGGCCATATTCGGGGCCACCCCAGCTACTCCTTTGAAAATTTCCTCCCCATTAGCTTGGAGTCGCTCCACAATTGAGCCACGACTTCCCATACCATTATTGGGCCCAGTGACTCTTTCTAAAATCCTTAACATGACCTGCGATACTGCATCTTCTGCAGCGGCAGCCCAATCATATGGTCCTGTTTCAGTTATTGGTGAGGCCAGAACCTCCTCTACTCCAACGTTGGGCATATGGCCCGACGCCAACGACCCAGCCCTAACACTTCCACGGCCTCTTGCACCTATTTTAGCGCTCATCGTTGCGAATTTCTGAATTAAATTTTTATGAAATTAGTTCGTACTTCCACTGTTTAAAGCACATGTCTTATGCAAGTAACGATTTAAAAGGTTGTTTTGTTCTCGTAAATCCACTACAGGCTTAAGTTTCTTACGAGCTTTAATCTTTAAGAACTTACTGTTTAAAGTAGCCCAATATCTAAATACAGTTCAGTAATTTAAACAAAGGTAAACACAAAAAACTTACTTGGCTCGACGTTGAGGGCTTGGTGAACCACATTTCAAGAATCCTGCAAAAACTTTTTAATCTACTTGTTTTTTAAACCCAAAACCTAAGGCCCATTTAACAGCACGAACTTTGCAACTGGGCTCTGATACCACTAAATGTAAAACCCACAGACCTGGGCCTGACGTTATGGCCGAATCCGGTGATGTCACCTTAAAGGGATAATTCAAAATGATTTTACTAAGTTAAAAATCTAGATTTGAGGTTTAGAAACTCAAAATCCTTACAATTTATTAAGTTGGGATAAAAGCCCATGTTTAAATTTAAGAAATTTATCCAGGTTCAGCAGTTAAGTAAACAGTTGAAACAAAAACAACAAAACTCAAAATCTAAAGCCAAATCGGAGTACAAGGCCTTATTACAACCCAACGGAAACAAAGTAATTTAAAACTAAGTCTTTCAAGACAAATTAAGAACTGCATGCAGTGTGGCCACCTCCGAGTCCTCTTCCACGTTGAGCCGTCTACTTTGGATCACCTGAAACATTTAATAAAAAGGGTGTGAGTTTTGAAACTCGGTGTGTACGACCCTTGGTAATCCAATCAACATACAATTATTACATTGGGCCTAAGCCCTATCAAAAACAGTGGTCTTTGGCCTTAGCCCACAATGACCTCATATCACATCCGTATCCCATGAATGCAATGCACCCATCTCAAATCCAACCCTGCACTCCATTTCCCTTCCAACCCTACACACCTGTTGGGATATAAATATCAACCCACCCATCCCTACACTCCAAAGGTAGCACCAGCAGCGGCACTACTCAAACGTTGCAGCAAAGCTGCTATAATAGGCTTAAAGCCACTGGTGGATCCACAGTCATCAAGCGACTATGTGATCCTCAAATCTTCCTCCGTATCATCAAAACCCACCCAAGTGCAACATTTATTTCATGAATACAACATACACATTTTCACACATTAAGCACTTAGGGGTATTTTAAGCATTTCTCTATCCAGGGGTGTTTCCGTAATTCTACCTTACAGGGGTATTTAGGTAATTTTGCAAAATAGGGGTATTTTGGAAATTTTGTAATTCAGGGATATTTCTATAATTCTGCAAATCAAGGGTATTTTGGTAATTTTACAAATCAGGGGTTTTTAGTAATTTTGCAAATCTATGGATATTTTGGTAATTTTCAAATCAGGTGTATTTGGTCCCTCTGAGATTTTTAGTTATGAACTTTGGCCCATTAACAAGTCCTTGAGGCTAAAGTGAACAGACACTATGCAGGTAGGATTCCAAAGAAGAGGAGGTGGGTCGCTAGGACCGCTTAAGTACCAAGCTCTCCCCAGATCCAATCCTAGACATGCATATGTCCATTGCCAAACTCTAACCCAGCGGCTTCTCCCCAGACATGTTGATTATTAAAATAAGTCTTATGCCGTTTAAGAGTTGTTCAGAGCTAGGCCTAAAATCCATTAAACCCTAGCATACTTGTCTACGTCCCCATAAAGCCCATCAAGCCCATTTCATGTTCATATAGCCCATATGCCCAAATCACATCCTTATGGCCCATTAGGCCCAGATCTCATTCATATGGCTTTTTAGGCCCAAAACAATTCCAGATCATGTAACATGCATGAATAACTCAATTCATATAACCAAATCAATCAATTTCATTAATCTTAGCCTCAGGGCCCACCGGGCCCATTTAGCCACTTTCAGCTTTTTGGCTATTCGGTATTGCCGGTATCATGTGTGTGTAATGTTTGTACACACCTGGTAATAACACGTGCTGCGATTTCCTCTTAGTCACGAACCTACATTCAACATTACTTAATAATTAATCATAGGCTAAATACAAACTTTATCAATAGCCGAGGCCTCACCGTAACCTGACCGTGTGCCACAAGCCTTAATAGCTCATTTCTTTAACACCAATCGCGATTAGACCCTAGATCTGTACCAACTTAATCATTAGAGCCTAAGTAATAGATGACTTGCATCCAACACAAATAACCCTCACAACATATATGACCATTCGACCAACCCTTAAAACGAAGTAAAGAACACTTACCTAAAACCCGAAATGCAACAAGAGTGAAATGGTAACGACCTTGGAGGGAAGAGATCGATGCTAAATCCCAAGAATCAACCGGCCAAAGCTGAAGAAAAACATAGAGGAGATTCGGCCAAGGTGTATTCGGCCTAAAAATCAGAGTGATGCAAAGGGATATTCGGCACCTAAATGCAAGGTAAAGGAAGAAGATGTAATCACAAAAATCAAAGAAGAACCTTGAGGGAGAATAGAGGCTATTTGGTTTACCAAGGAAGAAGAGAATAGTCGGCTCAGAAGCAAGAATAAAGGTTTAGAAGGTAGGAGAAGAGTGAAGAATCGTCAACAAGGCAAGGTATTTTCGGTTGTGGAAAAATAATGTTTCGGCAAGGAAAAGAAAAAGAATGGAAAATTCGATATTACCTAGGACCCCAGAATCGACACACACACATTTATATAGCCTATAGCTGGAACTTAGGCACCCCTAAATTCCAATTCTGCACCACTTCATCCACTACTCATCTCCTAATTTTTCTCTATGATATCTCCCTTATCCTTCTCCTAAATTCTCTCTACTGATCACTTCTCCTTGGAGTCCCTCTACACGCCACTTCTAGCCTTCTAGAAGCCCAAAATTAAACTCCAAAATAAAGCTAAGCTAGCACTCGAACCTCAGACCTTCCTGCTTGCATATGGCGCCACCTCTCTACACCCTAGTGGCGTCACTTAGCCACTTCACCACAGGCTTCTTTGTGCCATTTTTCACTTATTTTTATTTAAAAGCCCACTACTCACAACCCTGATTCTTTAATTAATTAAACAAAGAATCCTCCACTACAAAACTCGAACCAGAGATTTTCCAACACACCTAGACACACCAAATTCATTAAACCTCTAAAGCCGTCATGTCATTTGTCATTTTCTTACTCACTTAAAAATTTTATGAGACCTAAAGCCCAATAGGCCCAATTCTACTAGGCACAAATTTAGGGCGTTACAATTCTACCCCTTTAAAGAAATTTCGTCCTCAAAATTTCCAACTAACTATTAATCGTACTACCCAAGTCTCACCACTATGCTTTCGCCGTGCACTCTAATTCTAAAGCCAAAATAAACACTCAATATACTATGGTAGGGTATGCACCAGTATTCGCATCTAGAACGTCTTCGTCCCCTTGGCGACGTGCTGCATAGACAAAAGCCGGCCGCTTCGCCTGGAGCTCCTTGACCCAAACCGTTTCCACCCCTGGCTGGCCCACGGCCTCTAGGTGGCTGCTGACCATCCCTCAGGGGTTGAAAATTACCTCTGCCATCGGTTCGCACCTGATAAGGCCTTCTCGGGCACTCTCTAATCCTATGTTCCATAGATTCGCAGCTCAAACAAGCTCCTATTCTCCTCCAACATTCGCCCACATGCCCTTTTCCACACAGAGCACAATGTGGTATCCCGATGTTAGCAGCAACAACAGGGGCCTCAACTCTAATCGGCCCATCCAATATGGCCCTCCTCGTAGGTCTTTGTCCAACCCCCATAGCTTCCACATTCTGTTTGTTCTTGCCCTTCTCCTTCTCTCGATTGAGGCACTCCGTGCGCTTTACCTCCTCCGCTATCTTTGATTTCTCCACCAAGGTCGCAAAGTCCCACTCCTTCTATGGAGTTACAAGTACTTTAAGGTTACTCTTAACCTATCCTCGAACCGTACGCATCTCTCATACTATGTTGCGACTATTCCTTTGGCATAACGACTAAGGCGCAGAAACTCAGCCTCATACTCCGCTATCGACTTATCTCCTTGAGTCAGACTCAAAAACTCCTTCCTTCGGGCATCCACATAGCCCGCTCCAATGTATTTCCCCTAGAATGTCGATTTGAAGAACTCCCAGGTGATCTGCTCCGATTGGTTGCCCTCCTTCACGGTCAACCACCACTAATAAGCTTCCTCCCTAGGTAAAGATATCGCCCCTTTCAACTTTTGTTCCGCCGAGCAGTCCAGGTCGTCCATTATTCTTTCCGTAGCTTCCAACCTGTACTCGGCCACATTCAGGGCCACCCCAGCTACTCCTTTGAAAATCTCCGCCCCATTAGGTCGGAGTCGCTCCACGATTAACCCACGACTTCTCGTACCATTATTGGGCCTAGCAACCCTTTCTATAATTCTTAACATGACCTACGATACTGCATCTCCTACAGCGACAGCCCGATCATATGGTCCCGTTTCAGTTACTGGTGAGGCCAGAAGCCTCCTCTACTCCAACGTTGGGCATATGGCCCGACGCCAACGACCCAGCCCTAACACTTCCACGGCCTCTGCTGCAGCCTCTTGTACCTTTTCTAGCGCTCATCATTGTGAATTTCTGAATTAAAATTTTTATGAAATTAGTTCGTACTTCCACTGTTTAAAGTACATGTCTTATGCAAGTAACGATTTAAAAGGTTGTTTCGCAGTCGTAAATCCACTACAGGCTTAAGTTTGCTATGAGCTTTAATCTCTAAGAACCGGTTGTTTAAGGTAGCCCAATATCTAAATACAATTCAGTAATTTAAACAAAGGTAAACACTAAAAACTTACTTGGCTTGACGTCGAAGGCTCGGTGAACCACACTTCAAGAATCCTGCAAAAACTTTTTAATCTACTTGTTTTTAAAACCCAAAATCGAAGGCCCATTTCACAGCACGAGCTTTGCAACTGGACTCTGATACCACTAAATGTAACACCCCCAGACCCGGCCCAGACGTTATGGCCGAATCCGGTGATGTCACCTCAAAAGGAAAATTTAAAACGATTTTACTAAGTAAAAAATCTAGATTTGAGGCTTAGAAACTCAAAATCCTTGCAATTTATTAAGTTGGGATAAAAGCCCATGTTTAAATTTAAGAAATTTATCCAGGTTCAAACTTAAGTAAACAGTTGAAACAAAAATAACAAAATTCAAAATCTAAAGTCAAATCGGAGTACAAGGCCTTATTACAACCCAACGGAAACAAAGTAATTTAAAACTAAGTCTTTCAAAACAAATTAATAATTGCTTGCAGTGTGGCCACCTCCGAGTCCTCTTCCACGTCAAGCCGTCTACTGCGGATCACCTGAAACATTTAATAAAAAGGGTGTGAGTTTCGAAACTCAGTTTGTACGACCCTTGGTAATCCAATCAACATACAATTATTACATTGGGCCTAAGCCCTATCAAAAACGGTGGTATTGGGTCTTAGCCCACAATGACCTCATATCACATCAGTATCACATGAATGCAATGCACCCATCCGAAATCCAATCATGCACTCTATTTCTGTAACACCTCGAATTTGGGCGTAGAAGAATTGGGCCTATTGGGCTTTGGGCTTTGGATTTCAGAATTTTTTTGAAGTGAGCGAGAAAAAATTACAATTGGCATGTGGGCTTTGAGAATTATTGAATTTAGAGTGTTTAGGGGTGTTGGAGATGTTCTGAGATCAAGTAAGGGTATGAAAAATTTTGGTTTACGCCCCAAAAATCCCGAAACTCTAAATTTCTGTGCATTGAGGTTGGTATGTATAAGTAGCACTTAGAATATTAATTTTAAGGTTTTATCGGGATTATTTGAAGTCTTAAAGATAGGGAAGACCATAGGGAAAATTTTATTTTTCTTGCTTTAGAGGACCCTAGTCTCAGGAATTAGGCCTCTTAATCAGATTAAGAGAAAATATGACACAAATAGGCTTGTGGTCCAGTGGCAAGTGGCGTCACTTGGGGAGCTATAAGGTGGCGTGTTGTCAGTTGAGGAGGTCCAAGGTTCAAACTTTAGGAGTGGTATTTTTGGAGTGTTCTATTTTACATAGGTGGATGGCCAGAGTTGTGTTGAATATGAACTCTTACGTTGGAGTGTTTGAGTGGTAAGGGAAATTGATAAGGGAGGGAAATTCGGATAAGGCTAAGGTGTTATCAAGGAGAAAAGTTAGGAGCCGAGAAATGTGAAGAGTTGGGGCCGTTTTGGGAAGTGGAGAGTGTATAAATTTAGCTTAGGAGGGTAGATGAATGTCGTTTTTGGGTCTTTTAGGGGGTATTACGAATTTTCATTGTTGCTTTCGGCATTTGGAGAGTTTTGCAAATAGGTCAGTCTTTCTTTTCTTTACCGAATTCCTTTGAAAGGGTCCTTGGGTTTCCATTACTTTTCTTTTCTCCCCCTCAGCCGAATTCTTTCATTTGCCGAAAAGAAAACCGATCATTCTTTTTGCCGAAGTTCCTATTAGAGTTGTGTTCTTCTTCTTTCTTTGAAAGCCAAATTCCCCTATAGCCAAATTCTCTTCTTTGCCGAATTACCATCATCCTTCATTGCCAAAATCCCCATTAGTGCCGAATCTTTGTTTTTTTCTTCTCTATCATAAATCAGTTGGTAGCTACTCTCAGTCAAGGTTAAAAGCCGAATCTCGTTCGTTAGTTATCTAGGCCGCAGGACCTAAGGTTGGATTCGGTAAGTATTCTATTAACTCCCCTTATTATGTTTTGTTAAAAGCCGAAAGGTGATCTAATTTTTCATTATTTGTGATCTGGTATTAACAAGGGTAAGGCTCACCAATCGCAAGCGTGGTAGGTAAGGATTGCTAACAAGGTGGTAAGTGTTCTCGACTCAGTCATGGTTTAGTAAATGGCTGAATCTGATGTGGCTCATAAGGGTGACTTATGTGCAATATGGGTCACTTGGTTTTGACGAAATAGGTGTTTGGGTGCAGATCTAGAAGATAATCACAAATAGTAGCAAAGGAAGGGCTACTAGAATATGAGGCACACGGTAAGGGTACGGTGAGGTTTCGATTTTTGATAAGTATGTGTTAAAGCTTTGGTTAATCGCTAGTAATGTCGATTGTAGGTTCGTGGCTAAAGGGTTTGCAGCACTCGAGGTTACCAGGTGTGTACAAACATTACACACACGATATCGACAATGCTGAAAAGTCGAAAAGCCGAAAGTGGCTAAATGGGCTCGGTGGGCCCTAAGGCTAGGTTTGATGAGTTTGTTTGGTTTGGTGTATGAATTGAGTTTGTCAAGCATAATACTTGATCTAGAATTGTTTTGGGCCTAATGGGCCATAAGGATGTGATTTGGGCCTAATGGGCCGTAAAGATATAATTTGGGTTTGATGGGCTTTATGGGGACGTAGACAAGTATGTTAGGGTTTATGGACTTAAGGCCTAGTTTGAGCAACTTTTAAATTTCATAAGACTTAATCTAATTAAATATGTCCATGAACAAGTCGCTGGGTTAGAGTGTGGCAACGGACATACGCATGTCTAGGATTGGATCTAGGGAGAGTTTGGTACTTAAGCGGCCCACCTCCTCTTCTCTGGAATCCTACCTGGTGCGTAGTGTCGTTCACTTTAGCCGCGAGGACTTGTTGATGGGCCAAAGTTCATAACTAAAACCCGAGAGGGACCAAATACCTTTATATTTGTAAAATTACCTAAATACCCTTATATTTGTAAAATTACTAAAATACCCTTTTGTTTGTAAAAGTACTAAAATACCCTTATATTTGTAAAATTACCAAAATATCCTTATATTTGTAAAACTATTAAAATACCCCTAGATTTGTAAATTACCAAAATACCCCTAGATTTGTAAATTACCAAAATACCCCTATTTTGCAAAATTATCAAGATACCCCTATTTTGCCAAATTACCAAAATACCCCTGTAGGGTAGAATTACGAAAATACCCCTGGGTAGTGAAATGACGAAAATACCCCTATGTGACGAATACGAGTTTATGGATGTTACTCGTGTGTTTGATGCATTCATATGCTTAGGATGCATATGGGTGGGAATTATGCTACGGAGGAAGATTTGAGGATCACATAGTCGTATGGCCATGGATCCACCGGTGGATTTAAGCCCATTATATGATTAGTAGCCTTGCTGCAACGTTAGGTAGTACCGCAACTGGGCTATCATTGGTGTGTAGAGGATGGGTGGGTTGAATTAGAAATCCCCACAGGTGTGTTATGGTTGGAAGGGAAATTGTGTGTGTAGCGGATGGATTATTGGGATGAGTTTTGCATTATCTTGTTTGTATATGATACGATATGATATGATATGAGGTCATTATGGGCTAAGGCCCAAGACCACCAATTTTGATAGGGCTTAGGCCCAATGTGAATATTTGTATGTGATTTGATTGCCAAGGGTTGTACACACTGAGTTTCGAAACTCACACCCTTTTATTTAATGTTTCAAGTGATCCTGAATAGACGACTCGACGTGGGAGAGGACTTGGAGATGGCCACACTACAAGCTGATCAAATGCTTTATTTTGTTCAAATGAATTTATTTAAATACTTTGTTTTTTTTTTTCATTGGATTGTAATAAGGCCATGTAACTCCTAATTGACTTTAGATTTTGGGTTTTATTATTATTGTTTCAACTATCTGCTTAATAAATTTCATAAAATTTCTAAAGTTAACATGGTTTTCGAAATAACTTAACCTATGAATGTTTTCTAAAATATGGGCTTTTCAATGTAACTTAACAAGATACAAGGGTTTTGGGCTTTTGGGACTTAAATTGTTAAATGGTAAAATCATTTTGAAGTGTGCCTTTAATGTGACATTCCAGAATCAGGCCTAACTTCTAGGTCGGGTTTTGGGTGTTACAATTTCCCTTCCAAGCCTACGGTCTTGTGGGGATATAAATACCAACCCACCCATCCCTACACTCCAAAGGTAGCACCAGCAGCGGCACTACTCAAACGTTGCAGCAAAGCTGCTATAATGGGCTTAAAGCCACAGGTGGATCCACGGTCGTCAAGCGACTGTGCGATCCTCAAATCTTCCTCTGTATCATCAAAACCCACTCAAGTGCAACATTTATTCCCGGAATGCAACATATACATTTTCACACATTAAACACTTAGGGGTATTTTAGTCATTTCACTATCCAAGGGTATTTTTGTAATTCTACCCTATAGGGGTATTTAGGTAATTTTGTAAAACAGGGGTATTTTGGAAATTTTGTAAATCAGGGATATTTTGGTAATTCTACAAATCAAGGGTATTCTGGTAATTTTACAAATCAGGGGTATTTGGTCCCTCTCAGGTTTTAGTTATGAACTTTGTCCCATTAACAAGTCCTTGCGGCTTAAGTGAACAAACACTATGCACTAGGTAGGATTCTAGAGAAGAGGAGGTGGGTCGTTGGGACCGCTTAAGTACCAAGCTCTTCCTAGATCCAATCCTAGACATGCATATGTCCATTGCCACACTCTAACCCAGCGACTTGTCCCCGGACATGTTGATTATTAAATTAAGTCTTATGCGGTTTAAGAGTTGTTCAGAACTAGGCCTAAAGTCCATTAATCCCTAACATACTTGTCTATGTCCCCATAAAGCCTGTCAAGCCCATTTCACGTTCATATAGCCTATTATGCCCAAATCACATCCTTATGGTCCATTAGGCCCAGATCTCATTCATATGGCTTATTAGGCCCAAAATAATTCCAGATCATGTAACATGCATGACTAACTCAATTCATATAATCAAATCAATCAATTTCATCAATCTTAGCCTCAGGGCCCACCGGGCCCATTTAGCCACTTTCGGCTTTTGGACATTCCAACATTGCTGATATCATGTGTGTGTAGTGTTTGTACACACTTGGTAATAACACGTGTTGCGATTTCCTCTTAGTCACGAACCTACATTCGACATTACTTAATAATTAATCATAGGCTAAATACAATAATTAATCATAGGCTAAATACAAACTTTATCAAAAACCGAAGCCTCACCGTAACCTTACCGTGTGCGACAAGCCTTAATAGCTTCTTTTTTTAACACCAACCGCGATTAGACCCTAGATCTGTACCAACTTAATCATTAGAACCTAAGTAATAGATGACTTACATCCAACACAAGTCACCCTCACAACATATATGACCATTCGACCAACCCTTAAACCGAAGTAAAGAGCACTTACCCAAAACCCGAAATGCAACAAGAGTGAATGGTAACGAACTTGGAGGGAAGAGATTGATGCTAAATCCCAAGAATCAATCAGCCAAAGCTGAAGAAAAACACAGAGGAGATTCGGCCAAGGTGTATTCGGCCTAAAAATCGGAGTGGTGCAAAGGGATATTCGGCACCTAAATGCAAGGTAAAGGAAGAAGATGAAATCACAAAAATAAAGAAGAACCTTCAAGGAGAATAGAGCCTATTCGATTTTCCAAGGAAGAAGAGAAGAGTCGGCTCAGAAGCAAGAATAAAGGTTTAGAGGGTAGAAGAAGAGTGAAGAATCAGCAACAAGGCAAGGTATTTTCGGTTGTGGAAAAATAAGGTTTCGGTAAGGAAAAGAAAAAGAATGGAAAATTTGGCATTAGCTAGGACCTCGGAATCGACACACACATTTATATAGCCTATAGCCGGAACTTAGACCCCTAAAGTCCAATTCGGCACCACTTCATCCAGTGCTCATCTCCTAATTTTTCTCCATGATATCTCCCTTATCCTTCTCCTAAATTCTCACTACTGATCACTTCTCCTTAGAGTCCCTCTACACACCACTTCCAGCCTTCTAGAAGCCTAAAATTAAATTCCAACATAAAGCTAAGCTAGCACTCGAACCTCAGACCTTCCTGCGTGCATATGTCGCCACCTCTCTACACCCTAGTGGCGTCACTTAGCCACTTCACCACAATCTTCTTTGTGCCATTTTTCACTTATTTTTATTTAAAAGCCCATTACTCACAACCCTAATTCCTTAATTAATTAAATTAAGAATCCTCTGTAAGAGTATGCCCAAAGATCAATCATGAGATGGTTGTAATAACATACTTGATTTACCATGTTTATTAATATAAAGCGTTGTCATTATTATTTCAGTTTTTCCTTCTGTGTGTACAAACAAACTGTTTTATAATAATGTCCTGAGAATAATATGATTATTCTTAAAATATCCTTAGTCAAGTATTATTGTTGACTAGGACAAGAATATTGCATTAAGACTAACATGTAGTTGATTGATGACAAAACGTTGTCATTGATATGGAATGTCAAAATCAATGGATGAATATGTGTGTTAGAGAACAACATATTGGACTAACCCGCTATGAGTATGTTTCTTGGATTATTATGTAATTGTCACAACATTACTCATAGCAATTAATATGTATATGATCCTCAGACTTGAGATAATCCAACATCGTGAGTCGTATATTTTGATGCAGTTAAACGTACACCGTAATTGGTTGTTCTATAAAGGCTGATGTTGGATATGCCACAATCTATGTAGAGGGATATTGTTGATCAATATAGGATAAGTCTCTCCCACATAATGGGAGTAATATCTTAGGCCACTTGATTGAGTGAGACTAGAAATGCATGGTCATGCTCAAATAAGTTGACATGAGATGTCATACTAATTTGTATATCATAGTCTACTCAAGATATCAAGAAACATGGGATGGACTATACAAGTGTGACTAGTCCATGACTTGTGTCCATTCCAGAGATAAAGGACTTAAGGATTAATGCATGAAAGGTTAATCACAAAAAGTTATGTCGAATCATGACTTCTTGTAACTTAGGTAGCAATGATGCATTACTAGATGCCACTCATTGTTTGTGACATTAGAATCGTTCTAGTATTACTGCTAACGTTACAAGAACCTACAGGGTCACACCCTATGGTTGAAATAAACGGAATAAAACATAGTTGGTATTGTGTTTGATTGTCACATGAATTAAATTAATTAAAAAATTAATTTAATTGGTCAATCAAATATTGAATATATTATATGTACAAGGATGTTGTACACATAATGAGAATTAATATATGAATTTGGTTCGTATATAAATTTAAATAAATATAGTTTACCGAAATACATGTTATAATTAATGTAATTATAACTTTTTGGGTATAGTTAATGTAATTAAAATTTTCGGTTAAAACATTAATATATTTATTTAATTTTATAACTCATTAAAGATATACCGATTATAAAAGGTAATAACTGATACAAAACTTATTAAGAAAAACCCTAAGAATTAGCTTGCATAGGTCTAGAAGCCGTCAAGCAAATAAAAACCTCTAAAACAGTTTTAGAGATTTCTGCCGTTCATAGAGAAACCCTAAGATTTCTGCCCGCTTCCTCCGACTGCCTCAAATCCCATCTTCTTATTATAGTATGTTTTGTTAATAAAAGAAATTTATAAACTTGATGGGCCACAAAAGGTTGAAAGGATATTTGATAATTCACCTTAGCAAAAAGCATTGAATTTTGTATGCTATTTTTGACATGCACGGTGATTGAAATGTATAGTTATAGCCCAATGACCCATTCGATAAAAAGGTTGTATTTTATTTATATAAATACGGCCTGCGTGTCGTGCCTTACTACTATTCTCTTGTATTTCTCTTCTCATCTTACTCCCTCGTATGTAAAACGAGTTTATGCATATTGTAATTTGCAAGAGTTGCTGTGGGCTAGACGAGAAGGAAGTTGGGACAACTATTGTGGATTGATAGCTTGTGAAACGGCTTACACCTTTAGGTTTCCTTTTGGTTCTCCCATTGGCTTGGGTTGAATCACTTTAGTTTATGGGCTATAACTATTGCATTTATTTATTGCTTTATTTATTCATGTATGAGATGCTATGGATGTCTAAAGCATGCCAATTTTATATATTAAAATTTGATAATAATAAACCCCATTAATTGATGAGATCAATTAAAAGACTAAATGGACTAAAGTAGACCATAATTGGTGAGATGGAACAATCTCAATAAAATCCCTCTATTAAAATATTAAGTCAACATGGCCATCCAATTTTGCCCTCGTTAAAGCCTCGATCAATACTATGTACGTTCTGCTAAAGCGAAGTACTAGTATTTATCTTGGTTAAATGCGAAGAATAAACAAGTGATATTCGCTGGTTAAAAATTGGTTAATGACTTAACTAGGTTACTCTAATAGGATTAGAAACTTAGAGGCAAGTAAATTGGATAAATCATAAGATGATTAGAACAAAGGTTGTTCACCAAATATTAGGAGTTACATATGATGTAATTAGCAAATGTTGCTTACCTAAATAACCATAATCTTAAGAGTAAAGCTAAATCTGACTTAAGAGGTGGTGAAATATGGATCCTTAACCTACTAGAAATACTTTTGAGAAAGTTTTTCCGAAATTAATATATGAGGGTTATTAATTTTGAAATAAAATAGTGGGAACATCATTTAATAAAGTCTTTTTAATGATTGATATAAAATTGGTAAATTTACTCACATGCATATTTAATTGTTGTAGATATATTATGGCTGTAAACACTAGCACACTCTCATTGCGATCGGTCCTTGAGAAGGACAAATTGAATGGTTTGAATTTTCTTGACTGGTTCCGTAACTTGAGGATTGTCCTCAAACAAGAACGGAAATTATATGTCATTGAACAACCACTTCCTAATGAACCACCCGCTAATGCCTCAAGGACTGATAAAGATGCTTACAAGAAGTATCTCGATGACATGGTAGATGTTGGATGTCTTATGCTTGCCACTATGAATCCTAAGCTTCAGAAGCAACATGAGGACATGGTTGCTTATGATATGATCGAGCACCTGAAAGAACTTTATCAGGGGCAAGCATGGCAAGAGAGGTTCGATATCTCTAAGGCCCTATTTCAATGTAAGTTGGCTGAAGGAAGCCCAGTAGGACCTCATGTCCTTAAGATGATTGGCTATATTGAAAGCCTATCTAAGCTTGGGTTTCCATTGAGCCAAGAGTTGGCCACTGATGTTATTCTACAATCGTTGCCGGATAGCTACAGCCAGTTTGTCCTCAATTTCAGTATGAATGAAATTGACAAGACTCTACCACAGTTGCTCAGTATGTTACGAACTGCTGAAGGTAACATGAAAAGGTTGGACCCAAGCCCATACTGATGGTCCGTAATAACAAGGTCAAGGGAAAGGCCAAAGTTCAAACAAAGCCCAAGGGCAAAGGTAAGCCCAAGCTTGGAAAAGGAAAGGCTGCACTGAAACCTAAAGGTGGGGTGTCTAAGGAAGGAAACTGCTTTCATTGTGGTGTGACTGGACATTGGAAATGGAACTGCCCTGTCTATCTTGAGGAAGTCAAGAAGGCTTTAGCGGAATGTCTACTTCAGGTATTTATGTTATTGATATTGATTTATCTACTACTACTTCTTGGGTATTAGATACTGGTTGTGGTTCTCATATTTGTACTTCTGTACAGGGACTACAAAGGAGTAGGACTTTGGCTAGAGGAGATGTGGACCTACGAGTTGGAAATGGAGCAAAAGTTGCTGCATTAGCTGTGGGAACATATACTTTATCTTTGCCTAGTGGGCTTGATTTATGTTTAGAGGATTGTTATTTTGTGCCTTGTTTGACTAAAAACATTATTTCAATTTCTTGTTTAGACAAAATTGGTTTTGAGATAATTATTAAGAATAATTGTTGTTCTTTTTATCTCAATAATGTTTTCTATGGTTCGGCACAATTGATTAATGGCCTCTATATTTTAGATCAAACAAATCCCATTTACAACATAAATACTAAAAGGTCTAAAATAAAGTACTCAAATCAAACTTATCTTTGGCATTGTCGTTTGGGCCACATAAGTGAGAAACGCATATCCAAACTTCATAAAGATGGTCTCTTGAATTCATTTGTTTTTGAACAATTTGAAGTATGTGAATCTTGCTTATTGGGAAAAATGACTAAATCTTCTTTTACTGGTAAAAGTGAACGAGCTAGTGATTTATTGGGCCTAATACATTCTGATGTATGTGGATCAATAAATACACAGGCCAGAGCTGGATTTCACTACTTCATTACTTTCACTGATGATTTCAGTAGATATGGGTATGTTTGTCTCATGCGCCATAAGTCTGAGTCCCTTGAAAAGTTCAAGGAATTCAAAAATGAAGTACAAAATCAACTAGGCAAAACTATCAAGTCACTTCTATCTGATCGAGGTGGAGAGTATTTGAGCCTAGAGTTTGATGATCTTTTGAAAGAATGTGGGATTGTCTCACAACTTACTCCTCCTGGTACTCCTCAATGGAATGGAGTATCTGAGAGAAGAAATTGAACTTTGTTAGACATGGTTCGATCCATGATGAGTCATGCTGACCTACCGACTTCCTTTTGGGGACATGCACTTGAGACAGCTGCTTTCACACTAAATCGTGTTCCACCTAAATCGGTTCAAAAGACGCCATATGAGATGTGGACTGGGAAACGTCCTAGTATGTCTTTTATGAAAATTTGGGGTTGTGAAGCTTATGTTAAACGTCATACGTCTACTAAGCTTGAACCCAAATCTGAAAGGTGTATTTTTGTGGGGTATCCAAAAGAAACCAAAGGATATTATTTCTTTAATCCTACTAAGAACAAAATGTTTGTTGCTCGGACTGGTGTCTTCCTAGAGAGAGAATTTACTTCTAGAAAAGGAAGTGGGAGAAAGATTGAACTTGAAGAAATTCGAGAATCACAAGATACCACTGAACCAGAGATTGAACAACAGCAAATTCCACAAGAAATTGAGGAACAAACAACTGCTGTAGAAACACAACCACCTCACGGATCTTTAAGAGAATGCCGTGCACCTGAGAGATATGGATTTCTCATTACAACGCATGGTGACATTCTTCTTATAAATCAAGATGAGCCTAGGACTTATCAAGAAGTGGTGACAAGCCCAGACTCTGAGAAATGGCTTGAGGCCATGAGATCTGAGATGGATTCCTTGTATGAAAACCAAGTATGGACTTTGATTGACCCACCCGAAGAGGTTAAACCTATAGGGTGCAAATGGATTTTCAAAAAGAAAACTGACATGGATGGTAATGTACAAACATACAAAGGGCGATTAGTCGCTAAAGGTTTTCACCAAATTCATGGTGTTGACTATGATGAAACCTTTTCCCCTGTAGCTATGTTTAAATCCATCAGGATCTTGCTTGCCGTAGCTGCATTTCATGATTATGAAATCTGGCAGATGGATGTCAAAACAGCTTTCCTTAATGGGAAACTTGAAGAGGATGTGTACATGACACAACCTGAAGGTTTTGTCAATCTAAAGGATGCTAGAAAGATATGTAAGCTACAAAGATCCATTTATGGATTAAAGCAAGCTTCTCGAAGTTGGAATCTTTGTTTTAACGATGCAATCAAAGAGTTTGGTTTTATCAAAAATGAAGATGAACCATGTGTTTACAAGAAAGTTAGTGGGAGCACTATTACATTCTTGGTACTGTATGTGGATGACATACTTATCATAGGAAATGACATACCTACCTTGCAGTCTATTAAGACTTGGTTAGGAAGTTGTTTCTCTATGAAGGACTTGGGCGAAGCCACTTACATCTTAGGAGTCAAGATCTATAGGGATAGATCAAGACGACTACTAGGTCTAAGCCAAAGTACATACATAAATAAAGTACTGAAAAGGTTCAGTATGGAAGAATCTAAAAGAGGATTCCTACCTATGAGACATGGTATTTCACTCTCGAAGGAAATGTGTCCTTCAACTCCACAAGAGACAGAACGCATGAGTAAATTCCATATGCTTCCGCTATTGGATCTATCATGTATGCCATGTTATGTACTCGTCCAGATGTCTCATATGCCTTAAGTATGACGAGCTTGTACCAAGTAGATCCCGGTGAAGGTCACTGGACCATAGTCAAGAATATCCTTAAGTACTTAAGAAGAACTAAGGATACGTTCCTAATATATGGAGGTGAGGAAGAGTTAAGTGTAAAAGGTTACACTGATGCCAGCTTCCAAACCGACAAGGACAATTCTCAATCGCAATCAGGTTTTGTGTTTTGCCTTAATGGTGGTCCTGTGAGCTGGAAGAGTTCAAAGCAAAGTACAGTAGTCGATTCTACAACAGAGGCCGAGTATATTGCAGCTAGTGAGGCAGCAAAAGAAGCAGTTTGGATCAAAAAGTTCATTACTGGACTAGGGGTTGTGCCTAGCATATCAGATGCTATAGAATTCCGATATGATAACAATGGAGCCATTGCACAAGCTAAAGAACCCAGATCTCACCAGCGATCCAAACATATACTTAGGCGCTACCATCTTATTCGAGAGATTATCGACCGAGGAGATGTAGAGATATGTAGAGTACCTACAGATGATAACATTGCTAATCCCCTGACCAAGCCTCTGACACAGCAGAAGCATGATCGTCACACCAAGTCGCTTGGTATTAGATATATGAGTGATTGGTCTTAGTGCTAGTGGGAGATTGTAAGAGTATGCCCAAAGATCAATCATGAGATGGTTGTAATAACATACTTGATTTACCATGTTTATTAATATAAAGTGTTGTCATTATTATTTCAGTTTTTCCTTCTATGTGTACAAATAAACTGTTTTATAATAATGTCCTGAGAATAATATGATTATTCATAAAATATCCTTAGTCAAGTATTATTGTTGACTAGGACAAGAATACTGCATTAAGACTAACATGTAGTTGATTGATGACAAAGAGTTGTCATTGATATGGAATGTCAAAATCAATGCATGAATATGTGTGTTAGAGAACAACATATTGGATTGACCCGCTATGAGTATGTTTCTTGGATTATTATGTAATTGTCACAACATTACTCATAGTGATTAATATGTATATGATCCTCAGACTTGAGATAATCATTATCCCAACATCGTGAATCGTATATTTTGATGCAGTCAAACGTACACCGTACCTGGTTGTTCTATAAAGGCTGATGTTGGATATACCACAATCTATGTAGAGGGATATTGTTGATCAATATAGTATAAGTCCCTCCCACATAATGGGAGTAATATCTTAGGCCACTTGATTGAGTGAGACTAGAAATGCATGGCCATGCTCAAATAAGTTGACATGAGATGTCATACTAATTTGTATATCATAGTCTACTCAAGATATTAAGAAACATGGGATGGACTATACAAGTGTGACTATTCCATGACTTCTGTCCATTCCAGAGATAAAGGACTTAAGGATTAATGCATGAAAGGTTAATCCCAAAAATTTATGTCGAATCATGACTTCTTGTAACTTAGGTAGCAATGATACATTGCTAGATGCCACTCATTGTTTGTGACATTAGAATCGTTCTAGTATTACTGCTAACGTTACAAGAACCTACAGGGTCACACCCTATGGTTGAAATAAACGGAATAAAACATAGTTGGTATTGTGTTTGATTGTCACATGAATTAAATTAATTAAAGAATTAATTTAATTGGGCAATCAAATATTGAATATATTATATGTACAAGGATGTTGTACACATAATGAGAATTAATATATGAATTTGGTTCGTATATAAATTTAAATAAATATAGTTTACCGAAATCCATGTTATAATTAATGTAATTATAACTTTTTGGGTATAGTTAATGTAATTAAAATTTTCGGTTAAAATATTATTATATTTATTTAATTTTATAACTCATTAAAGATATACCGATTATAAAAGGTAATAAGTGATACAAAACTTATTAAGAAAAACCCTAAGAATTAGCTTGCATAGGTCTAGCAGCCGTCAAGCAAATAAAAACCTCTAAAAGAGTTTTAGAGATTTCTGCCGTTCATAGTCAACCGGGTGGATTACGTAGAGGCCGACATCGTAAAGGTTGCGGCTTGGTTCGATAGTAGATCAGAACTCTTGTTGCCGAGGGGTCGCTGTCTACTCAGATTAAAATTTCGGTAACTTCTAAACCTTTATTTCACCCCGATTCATTCCTCACACATGGATTCATGGTTTGGATCGCCGTGATTAATTTTATTTTGCTGCGCCATGGGGGTGCCAGTGTTCCAACATCCTCCACCACAAAATTCGAACCAAGAGCTTCTCCAACACACCTAGACACTCCAAATTCATTAAACCTTTAAAGCCGTCATGTCATTTGTCATTTTTTTGCTCACTTAAAAAATTTATGAGACCAAAAGCCCAATAGGCCCAATTCTACTAGGCCCAAATTCGGGGCGTTACAAATGGTGTCAGAAATAATGATTTCGGGATCACAAGTCCAACAAGTAAGTTTGAATAATTAGTATTTAAATTACACGAGTCAACAATTATTTTTATATTGAATTTTGATTTGAGGATTTTAACTAATTGAATTAAAAGTTAGCATAAGTGCTTCAGTTCAAAAGGCAAGTGGTTATTGAAAATGAGGTTTTAGGACCTCGTTTCCGTATTTTCAAGCCTTAAATATTTTTATTAAATATTTACAGTATTATTATATGTAAATTGAAGTTTGGTCTGGTAATTTTGATGACTTATTGCTTAATTATGGTAAAAGGAATAAATTGTTAAAGAGGTAAAAGTTAATTACTTTTTATTTAAAATAGTAAAGGGACCAAAATGGTAATTAAGCCATGGTCAAAAAGTCCGAGCGGTGGTGACTTGATTAAATCCACTAACTTTTGGACTATTTGCTTAGTTAGTCCTAATTAGTTTAGGATTAAATTAAAATTAAGTTTGTTTGTTAAAATTTAAAATAATTGAAGGACCAATTATGCAATTAAACTCTCCTTAATTGGTAATTATACCCTTTGAATAGATAGTGGACAGTTTGCAAGGCTAATTGCATGAAATTTTATTGAAACTTTAAGGTTATAATAGTAATTTATGAAATTAAGTAAAATGTAAATAACATAAAAAGCCAAATGGCTATTATGTAACATCCCTCACCCGTATTCGTCGCTGGAATAGGGTTACGGAGCATTACTGAACTTATTACACAATCGAGTATACATTTCCCATAGAATTATCAAATTCAAATATAAGTCATTCATAATCATTCTTGAAGTCCCTAATACAAGCCCACGAGGCCCAAAACATGCATTAGGAGTGGTTCGGGACTAAACCGATAGCTTAGGAAACCTTAGGAATATTTAGAATTTTTTTGCAAAATATAGGGGACATACGCCTTTGTGGCTCGACCCTGTGTCTCACACGACCAAAGACAGGCCCGTGTCACAGGCCCTTTGGACAATCGAAATGGGATCACATGGCCGTGTCCCAGCCCGTGTCTAACCCTGTTTAACTCACTGACTTGGGTCACACGGCCAACCACACGCCCGCGTACCAGGTCGTGTGCTAGGCTGTGCCAAACCTGTAAGGTATACTGACTTATGCCACACGGCCAAGTCACACGCCCGTATGCTGGGCCGTGTGGAGCATACTGAATTGATTTCAAAATACACACCAGGGGACACAAAGCTATGTAACATGACCGTGTGTCATACACGGCTGAGACACACGCCCGTGTCTCTGCCCGTGTGGTCAAAAGTAGGCTATTTACCAAGCCATTTTGCCACCCAAATTTGCATAGACCTACACCAAATCAAATGGCATACAATATGGCATAAATAGGCATTCAATCAATCTCAACAAGCATGATTCCTACCATTTCAATACCAACAAATACAAGGCACACACTATCACTATATGTCATTCAATTTATACCAAATTCACATTCACAAATCAACTAGATGGACACTTTTCAAACATGAATTATTTGGCCTAATCTCACAAACATACCAAATTCAATTCTCAACCATTTAGTTCCCTAATTACCAAATACCAACTAGCATCACATATCCATAATCAAGCACATAACAAGAGCTATTTGCACCAATATATACACATCCAAATCAACCAAAATAAGCCAACTCTCATGGTTATATACAAAACCAAATATTAAACATTTATAAGCCAACACAAATGGATTAATTCATTACTATCACATATGTACCAAAATGACCAAACTCCTAGACATGCCATATAACCATAAACATAGCTTCAAAAGTACCAAAGTGATAGCTTCATAGTGTGATGAGATCTCCGATGATTCCTGAATCCGAGCTAGCTTTGATTTTCACTATAAAACACTGAAAATTAAACAAAGTAAGCTATAAAGCTTAGTAAGTTTGTATAACAATAAACTCAATTAATCATAAATACACAATTCCAATAATTGAATATATCAACACATAATTCATATTAGCTAACAAACCTTCCACATATTCAATCATAGGATTAGATGTGAAATTCACAAGTTTCTTCGATTCAAAGCTTATACGGTTCATGTACATATCTGTACCATCTCTTATTAGTCTCATACTCATCCATGACTTTGATATACCCGTTGAACCATTCGGAATACTATCGGATACTCGAGAATCTCGCACCCTAAGTGTCACATACATAGTCGAAGCTATCTCAATCTCATATCACATATAATGTTCAATCTCGAGCTATCAACGGGTATGGTCACACAAGCTGATGGTCATGACAAAGCTACATGGTGCTGCTCATAGAAGCTGATGACTATCTGCAGCACATGCCAGATAACTCAGCCACCAGTAGGACGTACAGACCAGCACCCAATCACATAATCCCTAATGACATGCCATTTGTATCCTAATCTATTCCTAAGGTTCAACCGAGATTTTCTCACTTGCCAAATCTTCGTTGAATATGTCTACAGTGTTGTATTCACAATTTATGCAATATCAAAGCATTTTAAACACAAATATAATAATGTTTAATACATATGAACTTACCTTGTATGTAAAAAAACGAAACGAGTTAATTAGTCTGAAACTTTCTTCTTTTCCCGATCTAAATCTATTTTTCACTGTTCTTGATCTAAATGTAATAAAAATTAACTTATTTAATTATCAGTCTATTAAATTTAGTCCAAAATACACATTAAGGCAACTCTATATTTTTGCCCCTAATATTTCAACATTTTACAATTTAGTCCTTAGCTAATAAAATACAAATTCATGTAATTCAACCTATACCCATGCTAGTCAAATTTCAATTAAGTCCCTAGCAGCCCACATTTTTCATTTATTTCACAATTTAACTATGAATTTTACACATTTCACAATTTAATACCTATTTGGATATTTTACTAAAAATCACTTAACAAATGTTGTTTATCTAACAACAACCAGACATTTTCTATCATTAAGCATCAAAATACACATAGATTCATCAATGGAAAAACCCTAAACCTTTAAAAAGTTTGCAAAATAGTCCCTTGCCTAGCTAGATTAAGTTACGACGACTCCGAAAACACATAAATCATTAAAAACCGAGTCAAAATCACTTACATGCAAGCTAGAGAACGTGTCAAATGCTTGAGCCCTAAAATAGAGTCTTTTGTTCTTCAATTTTAGTTAAAGAAACCATTGAAGAAGATGGTATAATTATTTTACTTATTTTTACTTTAACTTATTTCATAATTTACCAATTTAACCTTAAATTAAAACATTAAAATTCACTTAAATGATGTCCAAAAATCTCCACTAAATTTAACAATGGTCTAATTACCACATAAGGACCTCCACTTTAAAGTTCTGTAGGTATTAGACACCTTTAGCTAATTGAACATCAGTTTTACACTTTACACGATTTAGTCCTTTTTATCAAATTGAGCATTCAAACAATAAAATTTATCAACGAAACTTTCACACGATCATACTATCATGCCGTAGACATTAAAATAATAATAAAACAATTATTTTGACCTCAGATTTGTGGTTTTGAAACCACTAATCTTATTTGACTAAAAATGGACTATTACAACTCTCCCCCTTAGGGATTTTCATCCCCGAAAATCTTACCAGAAAAGAGGTTAGGGTATTGTTTTCTCATAGCTTCCTTGGGCTCCCACGTAGCTTTATTCGATCCCGTGACATTGCCACAAAACCTTCAGTAGAGCTATTCGTTTATTTCTCAGTTCTTTAACCTCTCGAGCTAAAATTCTAATCTGTTCTTCATTATATGTCATATCAGGTTGAATTTCAATCTCTACCGGAGAAATTACATGCGATGGATCCGATCGATACTGTCGTAACATCGATACATGAAATACACTGTAGATCTTTTCTAATTCTAGCGATAACGCTAGCCGATATGCCACTGGATCTATTCTTTCAATAATCTCATACGACCCGATGAATCACAGACTTAGTTTACCTTTGCGGCCAAATCGAAGAATTTTCTTCCACGAAGACACTTTCAAAAATGCTCTGTCGCCAATCTGGAATTCAATGTCTTTACGTTTCAAATCCGTATACGATTTCTGTCGATCTAAAGCTGCTTTCAAACTGTCACGAATTACTTTCACTTTATCTTCGGTCTCTCTAACCAAATCAACCCCGTGAATCTTTTTCTCACTAAGTTCGGTCCAGTACAATGGAGCTCAACATTTGCGACCATACAATGCTTCATACTATTGTGTTATACGCGAATTCAATCAACTGTAAATATTTCTCCCAATTGCCTTCAAACTCTAAAATACAACAATGGAGCATATCTTCGAGAATCTGAATTACTCTCTCAGACTGACCATCAGTTTGTGAATGAAATGTAGTACTAAAATGTAACCGCATACCTAAAGATTCTTGCAATTTCTTCTTGAATTGCGACGTAAACCATGGATCTCTATCCAAAATAATAGAAACTGGCACCCCGTGCAATCTAACAATCTCAGATATGTACAATTAAGACAATCTATCAAACAAATAATCTGTACGTACTGGAATGAAATGTGCAGATTTTGTCAGCCGATCAACGACAACCTAAATAGCATCTTTCTTTTTCGGAGACAGGGGTAAACCCAATACGAAATCCATCGTAACTCTATCCCATTTCCATTCTGGTATCATCACCGGCTTTAATAATCCTAAAGGTACTTGATGTTCGGCTTTAATTTGTTGACAAACCAAGAATCTCGATACAAACTCTGAAATGTCTCGTTTTACGCCTGACCACCAATACAATTATTTCAAATCATTGTACATTTTAGTACTTCCCAGATGAACAGATAAACAACCACTGTGTGCTTCGTGTAGAATTTTCTGAATAAGCTCAGAATTCTTTGGTACACATATTCTACCTCGGAACATTAAACAATCATCGGATTTGATTTGATAGTCTGATTCAGTAATCGACTCACATTTCACTCTTTTAGCTTGCAATTCATTATCACATTTTTGAGCTTCACAAATTTACTGAAGAAATAACGGTTTAGCTTTTAACTCTGCTAGAATCGAACGATCATCAGACAAGGTTAGTTGAGTATTCATCGCTCGCATAGCAAATAAAGATTTTCTACTCAGAGCATCCGTGACTACATTCACTTTTCCTGGATGATAATCAATCACTAACTCATAGTCTTTCAGCTACTCTAGTCATCTTCGTTGTCACAAATTCAAATATTTTTGAGTCATTATATACTTTAAGATCTTGTGATCAGTTAAGATATGACACTTTTCACCGTATAAATGATGTCGCAAATTTTCAATGCGAAAAAAAATAGCGGCGAACTTTAAGTCGTGCGTTGGATAATTCTTTCCATGTGGTTTCAACTGTCTGGAAGCATAAGCTATCACTTTGCCTTCTTGCATCAAAACACAACCCAAACCGTTCAATGGCATGTCGGAGAAAATCACAAACTCTTTACCTGGCTCAGGTTGAACCAAAACTGATGCTTCAGTTAACAATGCTTTTAACTATTCAAAACTCTGTTGACATTTCTCGAACCACTCGAATTTCACATCTTTCTGTAGCAATCTAGTCATCGATGTAGCAATCATCGAGAATCCTTTTACAAAACGTCGATAGTAGCCAGCTAATCCCAGACAGCTTCGTTTACTGAAATCTTGCTTGGATCAACTCGTAGTCCTTTCGCAAAAACAATATGCCTCAAAAATCCAACCTCTTGGAGCCAAAACTCGCATTTGCTAAATTTAGCAAACAATTTCTTATCTCTCAAATTTTGTAATACAATTCTCAAATTCTCGTCATGCTCAGACTCATCTCGGGAATAGATCAAAATGTCATCAATGAATACAATAAAAAATCTATCTAAATACGGTCTAAAGATCTGATTCATCAAATCCATAAAAAACTGCAGGAGTATTAGTTAATCTGAAAGGCATAACAAGAAATTCATAATGCCCATACCTTGCTCTAAATGTAGTTTTCGGCACATCTGTATCTTTAACTCGCAACTGGTAATAGCCAGATCTCAAATCAATCTTCGAAAATACTGTTACTCCTTTCAGCTAATCAAATAAATCATCAATTCTAAGCAAAAGATACTTATTCTTAATTGTAACCTTGTTAAGCTGACGATAATCAATACACATTCTCATCGATCTGTCTTTCTTCTTTACGAATAGAACTGGTGCAACCTAGGGCGAAAAACTAGGTTGTGCAAAACCTCTATCAGTTAACTCTTGCAACTGAGATTTCAACTCTTTCAATTCTGTCGGAGCCATTCTGTATGGAGCTATCGATATTAGTGATGTTCCCGGTACTAATTCTATAGCAAATTCAACTTCTCTAATTGGTGGCAACCCAGGAAACTCTTCTGGAAATACATTCGAATATTCACAAACCACTAGTACTGATTCAATCTTTGATTCAGACACTTTTGTATCCAGTACGTATGCAAGGTAAACATCACAACCTTTTCTCACATATTTCTGAGCTGACATTGACGAAATCACAACAGACAATTCACTTTACTCATCTGATTCAATTAAAAGGATTTCACTAATCTGACATTTCAATTCAATAGTCTTTTGTCTACAATTCACAACACCATCATGTAGCATCAACCAATCCATACCCAGAATTACATCGAATTCATCAAACGATAATAGCATCAAATTTTCTGAAAAACAATAACCTCGCTCATTAAAGGACAATTCTTGCAAACTTTATCAACTAGGACATACTTGCCTAAGGGGTTCGACACTTTAATCACAAACTCAGTAGAATTAACAGGCAAACTCTTACTAGACACTAAATTTTCACAAACATATGAATGAGTCGATCCAGGATCAATCAATTCAATTACATTAGTGTCAAAGAGAGAAAATGTACCAGTGATAACATCTGGTGATGATGTATCTTCGCGAGCGCGAATAGCGTAAGCTCTTGCTGGTGCTCTAGCTTCAGATAGCATAGCAGAGCCCTTTGTCTCTCCTTTTCTATTGGACACATTTCCCGCATTTCTAGGTGGTCTTCTTCTAGCAGTTGTATTACTCGACCTTGTATTCTGATATCTATCTTTCTCGGGTAACTCAGACAATCTCGAATGAAATGATCTTTCGAACCACACTTAAAACAACATTTATTATTCATCCAACATTCTCCAAAATGTCGTCATCCACATTGTTGGCACTCAGGTATATTGTTTCTCAAACTGCCAACACTCGATACTAATATACTTGAGCTTTAGGACTCGAGTATTGCTTTCCACGATCTTTGTTTGGATACCCAATTGAAGCATTCAAACGAGTGTACAAATCTTGTGATTTATTTGATGAGGATTGATAGGGTTTATTCATCGATCTCTTCCTTGAATCTCTAGCTTCGAAATCATCTTTTCTCTTTTCTTTGCTAAGTTCTTCGGCTTTTCAAGCTCGATCAAATAACATAACAAATTCCTTCAATTCCAGAATCCTGACTAACAATATGATGTCTTCGTTTAATCCATCTTCAAATCTTTTACACATAATGGCTTTGGTTGAAACATATTCCCGAGCATACTTACTGAGTCTCACAAACTCTCTCTCATACTCAGTTACTGACATTCGGCCTTGTTTCAGTTCTAGAAATTCCTTGCGCTTCTGGTCGATAAACCGCTGGCTTATATATTTCTTTCTGAACTCAGCTTGAAAGAATTCCCACGTGACCCGTTCTCTCGGTACCACTGATACTAAAGTATTCCACCACTGATACGCTGTGTCTCTCAAAAGTGAAACAGCATATTTTACACATTCAGCTGGTGTGCAGGATAATTCATCAAATACTCTGATCGTATTTTCAAGCCAAAACTCGGCTCTCTTAGAATCGTCATCAACAGTAGCTCTGAATTCTTCAGCCCTATATTTTTGGCTTACTCAATCGCAAAGGTTCCAAACCTTGAGGAGCTACAGGAAACGATTGGGGAATAGGTGGGGGTGGAGGTTGCTAAGCAGCCAGATTTGTTCGGACAAACTCAATAAACCATTCATTCATCATTTGGAAGAAGACTTCCTTGGCCTCTTCTCCCTGATTACCCGATACGGGTCTCGACACAAGTTGCGCTACTCGGTGAACGGAGGGTAACGCATTACTTTCAACATCATCAGCCACAGCTCGATTGGGATCCATTACTATAAGAAAACATGTTTTAAAACTATTAGGAGATATCACAGTATCACAGGTTATATATGGCATGTATATCTAGACTCTCACATATGCTACGTTAGTCTTAGAATTAACTAAAACGTAGCTCTGATACCAGTAAATGTAACACCCCTCACCCGTATCCATCGCCGAAATAGGGTTACAGAGTATTACCAAATTTATTACACAATATAGTATACATTTCCCAAAAAATTATCAAATTCAAATACAAGTCATTCATAATCATTATTCAAGTCCCTAATACGATCCTACGAGGCCTAAAACATGCATTAGAAGTAGTTCAGAACTAAAATGATTACTTAGGAAACCTTTGGAACATTTAGAATTTTTTTTGCAAAATACAGAGGACACACGCCGATATGGCTCGGCCGTGTGTCTCACACGGCCAAAAACACACCCGGTTCACAAGCCATGTGGACATTCGTAATGGGATCACATGGCCGTGTCCCAGCCCGTGTCCGACCTCATATAACTCACTAACTTGGGTCACACGGCCAACCACATGCCCGTGTGCCCTTTGAAATAGCCTTACATTCTCGTTTGCCAGGCCGTGTGCTAGGCCGTGTGCTAAGCTGTGCCAAACCTGTAGGGTATACTGACTTATGCCACAGGCCAGGTCACACGCCCGCGTGTTGGACCGTGTGGAGCATAATGACTTGATTTCAAAATACACAAAATGGGACATACGACCGTGTAACATGACCGTGTGTCACACACGGCTGAGATGGATCCCTTGTCTCTGCCTGTGTGGACAAAAATAGGCTATTTACCAAGCCATTTTACCACCCAAATTTGCATATACCTACACTTATCAAGTGGCACACAATATGGCATAAATAGGCATTCAATCAATCTCAACCAAGCATGATTCATACCATTTCAATACCAACAAATACAAGGCACACACTATCACAATATGTCATTCAATTTATACCAAATTCACAGTCACAAATCAACTAGATAGACACTTTTCAAACATGAATTATTTGGCTTAATCTCACAAACATACCAAATTCAATTCTCAACCATTTAGTACCCTAATTACCAAATACCAACTAGCATCACATATCCATAATCAAGAACATAATAAGAGCTATTTGCACTAATATATACACATCCAAATCAACCAAAATAAGCCAACTCTCATGGCTATATACAAAACCAAACATTAAACATTTATAAGCCAACTCAAATGGCTAAATTCATTACTATCAGATATGTACCTAAATGACCAAACTCCTAGATATGCCATATAACCATAAACATAGATTCAAAAGTACCAAAGTGATAGCTTCATAGTGTGATGCGATCTCTGACAATTCTCAAATCTGAGCTAGCTTTGATTTTCACTATAAAACACGGAAAAATAAACAAAGTAAGCTATAAAGCTTAGTAATTTCGTATAACAATAAACTCAATTAATCATAAATACGCAATTCCAATAATTGAATATATCAACACATAATTCATATTAGCTGACAAACCTTCCACATATTCAATCATAGGATTAGATGTGAAATTCACAAGTTTCTTCGATTCAAAGCTTATACGGTTCATGTACATACCTGTACCATCTCTTATTAGTCTCATACTCATCCATGACTTCGATATACTTGTTGAACCATTCGGAATACTATCAGATACAAGGGAATCTCGTACCCTAAGTGACACATACATAGCCGAAGCTATCTCAATCTCATATCACATATAATGCTCACTCTTGAGCTATCAACAGGTATGCTCACACAAGCTGACGATCATGACGAAGCTACACGATGCTGCTCACACAAGCTGACGAGTATCCACAACACATGTCGGATAACTCAGCCATCGGTAGGAAGTACGGACTAGCACCCAATCACATAATCCCTAATGACATGTCATTTGTATCCTAATCTATTCCTAAGGTTCAACCGAGATTTTCTCACTTGCCAAATCGTCGTTGAATATGTCCGCAGTATCGTATTCACAATTTATGCAATATCAAAGCATTTAAAACATAAATATAATAATGTTTAATACATACGAACTTACCTCGAATGTAAAAATGACGAAACGAGTTAATTAGTCTGAAACTTTGTTCTTTCCCTGATCTAAATCTGTATTTCACTTTTCTTGATCTAAATGTAATCAAAATTAACTTATTTAATTATCACTCTATTCAATTTAGTCCAAAATACATATTCAGGCAACTTTACATTTTTGTCCCTAATATTTTAATATTTTTACAATTTAATCCTTATCTAATAAAAATACAAATTCATGCAATTCAACCTATACCCATGCTAGCTGAATTTCAATTATGCATCTAGCAGCCCACATTTTTCATTTATTTCACAATTTAACCATGAATTTTACACATTTCGTAATTTAATCCCTATTTGGACATTTTACTAAAAAGCACTTAACAAATGTTGTTTATCAAACAACAACCATACATTTTCTATCATTAAACATCAAAATACACATAGATTCATCAATGGCAAAACCCAAAACCTTTAAAAGGTTTACAAAATAGTCCCTGGGCTAGCTAGATTATGTTACAACGACTCCGAAAACATAAAAATCTTTAAAAACTAAGTCAAAATCACTTACATGCAAGCTAGAGAAGGTGTCGAATGCTTGAGCCCTAAAATGGAGTCTTTTGTTCTTCAATTTCGGTTAAAGAAACCATTGAAGAAGATGATATAATTATTTTACTTATTTTTACTTTAACTTATTTTATAATTTACTAATTTAACCTTAATTAAAACATTAAAATTAACTTAAATTACGTCCAAAAATGTCCACTAACTTTAAAAATAGTCTAATTACCACATAAGGACTTGCACTTTAAAGTTATATAGCTATTAGACACCTTTAGCTAATAGAACACCAGTTTTACACTTTACGCAATTTAGTCCTTTTTATCAAATTAAGCATTCAAATAATAAAATTTCTCAACGAAACTTTCACACAATTGTACTATCATGCCATAGACATTAAAATAATAATAAAACAATTATTTTGACCTCAGATTTGTCGTTTGAAAACCACTATTCTGATTTGACTAAAAATAGGCTATTACATGTCATCTTTTTATTTATTTCTTCAAAAAACCGATTACATCATTTTTTAGAAGAGAAACCTTCGGCCATGCTAGGTTTCATCGATTAAGTAAATCTTGCCCGTTTTTAGTAATTGTTATGTTTTTGAGCTTCGTATTAGTTTAATTTAGCTAACTTGGGGACTAATTTGTAAAACTGTCAAATGTTATGGATTGTGCCATTGATGAATTTGAGTTGTTCTTGAAGTTTTATGATAGATTATTAAGCTTGGTTGCTAAATAGAAATAATTTATAAACTAGTTTTTGTTGATTTTAATGTTCAAGGATTAAAATGTAAAAATAGTAAAAGTACAAGGAATTGATGCAAAATAAATGGATGAACATGAATGGTAAGTTAGTACGAATTAGATCTGGTAGGTGAAATTGAATGCAAAGTATTTTTAGTGTGTAACGATGCATAATTGCTTGTGTTGTATAACTTGATATTCTTATGTCCTTGATGTATTCATAACTACTTGATGCATGAATGTATGGTACCAACTTAGGTGCAAGTGATATGGTTGTGTGATGTAATAGGGCAAATGGCATATTAAGTAAGTTTGTGTAAAGGGTCATGAAATAAAAGTAACATGTTAAGTTGGTATGGTTTATAAATGGTTGTTTTGGTAATGAATAACATGAACATTATATTGTGATTTGTATGTGATACTTTAGTGTGTTTTAATGAATAAAAATGGCTTATTTTAGTTGTCCTAAAGTGTATTTATAGGCTTGTGAACATGTGAGATAAACTGGGTTAGGTACTTGTGCATTTGGGTGAGATAGAAGACTGAATTTGGACATTTTTGGGCACACACGACCTGGGACATGGACTGACATATGGCAATGTGTCGTACACGGTTAAGCACACGAAAGTGTGCCCTGTACGTGTTTAGGTGCAATTTTCACACAAGCTGACAGTTGGCTTGCAACACGACCGTGTGAGGGTATTTCAAATGTTACACGATCAAGCACACAACCTACGACACGATCGTATGGAATTGTTTCGAAAGGTACATGGTCGGCAACACGGGCGTACCCCTGAACCACATGGCCTGGGCTGAGTCACACAACCTGGCCACACTACCGTGTGAACCCTGCCTTTTTAAAAATTTTTAGTTTTTCCTGAACTTTCTGATTTGATTCAAAATGGTCCCTGATTGTTTTTAAACTATTTTTAAGGCCTAGTTGGCTCGATTTAGGGCTCATTAGTGTATGTTTACTTTGATCTGAATTATTTTAAAACAAGTATTGTTAATTATTCTAGTAATCTTGATGTTATTGTTACTGAATGTTCTAAACATGTAGTGATACTTCGTAACCCTAATCCAGTGAAAAAACAATTATGGGTGTTACACTAGTGCAGTCACTAATGCAGTCAGTCAACTTGTATGAAAGTAGTACCATATAAAAATTTCGTTAAGAAATTTTACCATTTACATGCTCAATTTGAGAAAAAGGATTAAATCGCATAAAGTGTAAAAGTTGAGTTCTAATAGCTAAAAGTATTAAATAGGTATAGAACTTTAAAGTAAGAGTACTTATATGGTAATTAGACCATTTAATGATAGTGGAATATGATGGCTTGACATTATTGAAATTTGTAATCTTTTTAAAGGTTATAAAAGTATTTAGTAAATAAATGACAAATTAAGTAAATTAGTATCATCTTCTTCATCTTTTTAACCTAAAAGCATCAAAAATTCTAGGAAAAAAGGAAAGAGCATTTGGCTAGATTAAAATATTCATGCAAGGTAGGTTTTCAAGTCCGTTTTTAATTATTTCTATGTTTTCAAGATTATTGTAGCTTAACCTAGCAAGCTCGGGGACTAATTTGTGAAATTGTTAGGGTTTTTCCATTAATGAATATACATGAGTTTTGATGTTTGATGATAGAAAATGGATGGTTGTTGTTTGATAAACCGTAAAAGCAACATATTTTAATCCCACATTTAGTATGCTTTTGGATAATTTCAGCCTCGATTGATATAAAAAGGTGCTCTTAATCCTTTCTTTTCATGTCTTATACCCAGGAAAGCGACCGAGGATGAAAAGAATGAGAAACGGGCTTAAAACTAGCCAAATGGGCCAATTCACGAAATTGACACGGCCTGGATCTCAAGCCACATGGCCGTGCCTCATGGATCAGCTAGAACACGGCCTGACCACGATTCACACGGCCGTGCCTCCATAAACAGACCCGAACACGGCCTGAAGTCGATCCACACTGGCGTGTTCCATGGCCGTGTCTCTCTTACTGGAAAGAGCAATTTTATTCGGGAAAGGATATTTAGAGGCAAAGAAACACATTCCGAAGCCTATTCAAACACCCTAGTAGGAATTCTACTTAAATTAGGATACTTAGGGGCCAAACAAGGCATCAAAAAAGTCTATATAAACACCCAATGGGGCAACTTGAAAGGGGAGTTCGGCAGAAGCCCTCTGTCAGGGCGTCAAGCTAGGCCAAGGAGCCAAGTCGAAAAGGTTAGAGTTGTAGGAATCACTCGAAGTTAGCCAGTTGATCCATCCCAAGAAGCCGGAATTCTACTCAAAACGGCGGATTTCTCCTTCAATTCCTTCAGGGAGTTTTAGGGATTTCTTATGTTTTGTTTTATCTTTTCTCTTGAGATGTTTTCTTTATTTTTTATGAACTAAACCCTTCAGATACCTGAAGGGGATGAAACCTAGATGAATATTATTATTGATTTCTGAATTATATGATAAATACTTAGTTTGTTCTTAATTATGTGAGCTTAATCCAAATTTGATATGCTTAGGTGGAGGAGGAATAGACCCTGCCTAAGAGTAGATTTAGCATAATTAAGCGGAGTTGATCGCACGCCTAGAGATAGGTGACGAGATTTTGCCGGATTAGGGTGAAACCTAATATGGGAATCTATAGATCAATTTACTGCTATTGTAGGGGGTTATTATTCGAGAAAGAGATTTCCGTTAATTAACCTAGGGTTAGATGTTATTCGCCTCGCGCGAGGGTTTAATATACGTTAGGGAGTCCTACGGATCAAACTAAGTGAATAAATCGTATGGTTCAGTGTTAGATAACAAGTGAAGTCTAGGTGGATTCTTCCTGAGGGTATCGTCGTGATCAACTGAGTTCTTCTTCAAGTTAATTCTCAATTCATTCTTTTTGTCTTCGCGTCTTTAGCTTAGTAGTCATTGATTTAGATTAAAGAAACTTCACTTTATTTTAGGCTAAATAATAAAAAGAAAGTTAGTATTAGTACTTTTAGTTCCTTTGGGTTCGACAATCCGGTCTTGCCTAAGCTATACTACTGTTCGATAGGTACACTTGCCTTTAATCATTGTCAGAGTTAGTTTCCAGGTTCGATCTCATTCATTATAAATTTAAAACTCTGATTCCAACGATCATTGTTAGATAAACAACTTTTGTAAAGAGATTTTTGATGAAATTGTCAAATAGGGATTAAATTGAAAAGTAGAAAATTATACATGGTGAAATTGTGAAATAAATGAAATATAGGGCATTCTAGGGACCTAGTTGATATTTGACCATAGTGGGTTATGATGGAATTTCATGAATTTCCATTTTTATGACCTAGGGCTAAATTGCAAAGTAATTGAAAGTATAAGAGCAAAATGGTAATTTTTCCAAAATATGATTTTAGGCTAAATTGAATAAAAAAAAATATATTGAATTGAGTTAAATTTATCCATATAGATCAAGGCAGACCTCGTACAGCTTTAGATCGGGGCAAAGAAAAAGTCTCAGATTAATCGGCTCCGTATCTGTAACAGCCCGTTTTTAGTCAAATCAAAATAGTGGTTTTGGGACCACAAATATGATATCAAAATATTTATTTTATTATTATTTTAATATTTACAGCATGATAGCATGTATGTCTGAAAATTTCATGAAGAAATTTAATCATTTAAATAGTCAATTTGATAAAAAGGACTAAATCACGTAGAGCGTAAAACTTTAGTTAATTTTGAATTCATATAGATCAAGAGAGAAAGAATTAGGATTTAGATCGGGGGAAAAACAAGGTTATCGAGTAGTTAACTCGATCCGTCATTTCTGTAAACGAGGTAAGTTCGTATAATTGAACTTAATTGTGCATTTGTTTAATTAATGGATATAATTGAGATTATATGTATTCCATTAGCTAAATTTGGAGATATTGAATTTAAATGTACGGTATAGGCATACGAGTTGTTGAATAAGAACATAGTTGGGCTATGGCAAATTACAAAAATAAGACCATAACCGGATTATGGCATATGAATGTAAGACCACGACAAGGCCTTGGCAATGTACGTTTAAGACCATAGTTGGACTATGGCATCGGAAAATCGATGAATTTGTATCATAAATATTTATAAGCAAAAGTGGCTTGATAAGAAAATTATCGGAAGATAGTTAAGTATTCGTACAGGTATGTATGGAAAACTGTTCAAGTAATGGTGTTAAGGACTTATGAGTTACGATGTGGTTTAACTATATGTTAACTTGCTGATTAATGATTTAAATGCTGATTATGTTATCTATTTTGAAAATGCTAATAAATGTTGAGATTATTTCATATTTACATACGAAGTTACTAAGCTTTATAGCTTACTTTATTTAATTTCTTCAATATTTTGTAGTATATCGAAGCTAGCTCAGAACCGGGGATCGACAAGAACTTCATCGTACTATTGAACATCTATTTGGTACTTTTGAGTTGTGTAAATATGATATATGGCATGTATTGGCTTGTGTCATTTTGGTATGTTTGGTGAATATGTATTTTGGCCATTTTGGTTGGCAAAAAATGTTGAACATGATGTTGTAAATGTGCAAATTGGTTCTAATTTGAGTTTGGTAAATTGACTTATGATAGGTGTCTGAAGTTTATAAATTGGAAGTTATGTGTTTGTGAATTAATGCTTGATAATGCATGTTTGGAATGAATTTGTAAACTGAATCATATATGTGAATCATAGTAAATTAACAATATTGTTGATGTTGTTTTGGTTTATATTTAAGTAAGTGAAATGGTTGTAATTGTATAGCATGAAATGTTCATGAATTGGGATTGATTTGGCTGCATATTGTGCCTTGAAATGGTACAATTTGTACTTATTTTTGGTATGTACAAAATGGGGTGGCAAATTGGCCTTACAAATGGCCTATTTTTTGTCCACATGGGCAGAGACACGGGCATGTGTCTCAGCCGTGTGTGACACACGGTCATGTTACACGATCGTGTATCCCCTGGTGTTGAAATTAAATTTAAGTCAGTATGTTCCACACTGTCTCACACACAGCGTGTGACTGGCCGTGTGGTACAAGTCAGTATACCCCCTAAATGGCACACGGCCTAGCACACGGGCTTGTGACTTGGCCGTGTTGCATAAGTTAGTATACCTTACAGGTTTGACACGGCCTAGCACATTGCCTAGAACACGGGCGTGTGTGGCCACTTCGAAGGGTACATGGGCTAGACACACGGGCGTATGGTCGGCCGTGTAACCTAAGTCAGTATGTATTCCCTGTTTTCACACGGCAAGAGAACGTGCGTGTCTACTAGTCGTGTGAGGCACACGGCCTATTCACACGAGCTTGTGACCCTGGTTTACATGAAAATTTTCTAAGTTTCTAGAATTTTTGTATGATATCGGTTTAGTCACAAACCTCTTCAAAAGCATGTTTAAGGCCTTGTAGGCCTTTATAAGGGACAATGTGATTGTGTTGAATGATTTGTGAGAATGAATGCTTATTGTTGCATAAATGTATGCTATATATGTTGTGAATTGTTCGAAAATACCTCGTAACCCTATTTTGGAACTGAATACGGGTGATGGTTGTTTCATTTATTGGCATCAGAGCAACGGTTTAGCTGATTCGAGGACTAACATAGCATGTGTGAGAGTCTATCTATACATTCCATATATACTCTACGATAGTGTGCTTATTCTTGACAGCTTAAATTGTGTTTTCATATAGTAATGGATCCCAAATGAGCAATAGCTGATGATGTAGAGAATAATGCACCCGCTCCTGCTCAAGGGACAGCGCCTTCCGAATTTAGACCCTTGTCTAGTAGTCATGGGGCTGAGGATAAAGAAAGCTTTTTTTCCAAATGATGAATGAGTGGTTCACTCATTAAGTTCGGACAAATCCGACTGCTCAACAACCTCTACCCCCTCCTATTTCTCAAACTGTACCTGTAGCTCCTCAAAGAGTTGAGTTTTTAAGATTTAATAAGCCTCCAGTTGATAAGATCCGTAAACACAGGGCTGAAGAGTTTAGGGCTAATGTTGATGATGACCCTGAGAGAGCTGAGTTCTGGCTTGAAAATACTATCATAGTGTTTGATAAACTTTCGTGTGTGCCAGCTGAATGCTTAAAGTGTGCTATTTCTCTTCTAAGAGACTCTGCGTATCATTGGTGGAATACTTAGTGTCGGTAGTGACGAGAAAACGAGTGACCTGGGAATTCTTTCAGACCGAGTTCTGGAAGAAATATATCAGTCAACGATTCCTTGACCAAAAGCATAAAGAATTTTTAGAATTTAAACAAAGTCGTATCGTTGTAACTGAATATGAAAGAGAATTTGTATAGTTGAGCAAGTATGCTGGAGAATATGTTTCTACTGAAGAGATAATGTGCAAGCAATTTTTTGATTGGCTGAATGAAGACATTAAACTTCTGGTCGGGATATTAGATTTAAAAGAATTTGTTGTGTTAGTCGAACGTGCTCGCAAGGCTGAAGAACTGGGCAAAGAAAAGAGAAAGGTTGATTCGAAAGCTAGAGATTCGAGAAAGAGATTGATGAATAAACCTTATTGCTCTTCATCAAAGAAATCCCGAGATTCTTATATTCGATCAAATGCACCAATGGAGTACTCTAATAGAGATCGTGGGAAACAATTCACGAGTTCAATAACTCCAGCTATATCAGTGGCAAGTGTGGGTAATGTTAGACCGAACGAACCTAAATGTGGACGGTGTGGAAAAAGACATTTTGGAGAGTGTAGACTGATTGATAAAACTTGTTTTAAATGTGGATCACACGAACACTTCATTCGAGATTATCCTGAGTTAGATGAGAAAGATAAATCTCAAAGTGCAAGACAAAGCAACACGACAGGAAGAGGAAGACCATTCCGTAATGTTGGAATTGTGAGTGGTGGTAGAGGTGCGACACGAGATACTGCTATGGGATCCAAGGCCAGAGCACCTTCTAGAGCCTACGCTATTTGCGCTCTCAAGAAGCGTCATCTTCAAATGTTATCACCGGTACTTTCATTCTCTATGACACTAATGCGATTGCTTTGATAGATCCAGGATAAACTCATTCTTATATATGTATGAATTTAGTATCTAGTAAGACTTTGCTCGTAGAGTCTACTGAATTTGTGATTAGAGTATCGAACCCCTTAGGCAAATGTGTTTTGGTTGAAAAAGTCTGCAAGAATTGTCCATTAATGTATCGGGATTTCTATTTTTTGGCTAATCTGATTATGTTGCCATTCGATGAATTTGATGCGATTCTGGGTATGGATTGGCTAACGATGCATGATGCTATAGTGAATTGTAGAAGAAAGACACTTGAACTGAAATGTCAGAATAATGAGACTATTAGAATTGAATCTGATTATCTGAATAGTTTGCCAGTTGTGATCTCATCTATGTTAGCTTAGAGATTTGTGAGAAAGGGATATGAAGCTTATCTTGCTTATGTACTTGATACGAAAGTGACAGAAACAAAGATTGAATGAATACCAGTTGTGTGCGAGTATCCAGATGTATTTCCCGAAGAGCTACCGGGTTTACCACCTATCAGAGAGTTGAGTTTGGTATTGAATTAGTACTGGGAACAACAATGATATCAATAGCTCTGTACAGAATGGCTTCCACAGAGTTAAAAGAATTGAAAGCTCAATTGCAAGAGTTGACAGATAAAGGATTCGCTAGACCAAGTTTCTCTCCCTGGGGTGCACCGGTGTTATTTTTGAAAATGAAAGATGGCACGATGAGAATGTGTATAGACTATCGACAGCTCAACAAAGTGACGATTAGGAATAAACACCCTCTGCCACGAATAGATGATTTGTTTGATCAGTTAAAAGGGGCAACAGTGTTTTTGAAAATTGATTTGAGATCACCTTATTACCAGTTGCGAGTTAAAGACTCAGTTGTGCCAAAGACTGCATTTAGAACAAGGTACGGACACTACGAATTTCTTGTTATGCCTTTTGGACTAACAAATGCACCAGCTGTTTTTATGGACTGGATGAACTGAATTTTTAGGCCATACTTAGATCGATTCGTAGTTGTATTTATTGATGATATTTTGATTTACTCTCGTCTGAGCATATCGAGCATTTGAGAATCATGTTACAAACTTTTGGCTAGTAGAAGTTGGTTTTCTAGGACATGTAGTTTCAGTCGTGGGTATCCGAGTTGACCCGAGCAAAATTTCTGTGATTGTTGATTAGAAGTCTCCGAGAAATGTATCCGAAGTCTATAGTTTTTTGGACTTGTCGAGTATTATAGACGTTTTGTGAAAGGCTTCTCGATGATTGTGACTCTGATGGCACGATTGCTTCAAAAAGATGTTAATTTTGAGTGGTCAAAAAAGTGTCAGCAAAGCTTCGAGCAGTTGAAAGCATTATTAATAGAGGCACCAGTGTTAGTTCAGCCTGAGTCGGGTAAAGAATTCGTAGTTTTCAGTGATGCATCGTTAAATGGCTTGGGTTGTTTTTTAATGCAGGAAGGCAAATTTATAACTTATGCATCGAGACAGTTGAAGCCGTACAAAAAGAATTATCCGACGTACGATCTAGAGTTAGCCGCGATAATGGTCGCATTGAAAATTTGGCAGCATTATTTGTTTGGTGAGAAATGCCATATTTTTATCGACCACAAAAGTTTGAAATATCTGATGACTCAGAAAGATTTGAATTTGCGACAGCGGAGATGGTTAGAATTGTTAAAAGACTATGAGTTACTGATTGACTATCATTCAGGGAAAGCAAATGTAGTTGCTGATGCTTTGAGCCGAAAGTCCTTATTTGCTTTACGTGCTTTGAACACACAATTAGCTTTATCTGACGACAGTTTGATAGTACCCGAGTTGAAAGTGAGACCACTATTTCTAGAGCAGATTTGTGAGGCTCAAAACTTTGATAATGAATTGCAAGCAAAACGAACTCAGTGTGAGTCAACTTCTAATTCAAAGCTTCGAATAGGGCCTGATGAATGTTTGATGTTCTGAGGTAGAATTTGCGTACCGAGAAATCCCGAGCTTATTCAGAAGATTTTAAACGAAGCACACAGTAGTAGTTTATCAGTACATCCAGGAAGCACAAAAATGTATAATGATTTGAAACAGCTTTACTAGTGGCATGGCATGACATGAGATATCTCAGAATTTGTTTCAAAATGTTTGATTTGTCAGCAAGTGAAAGCTGAGCATCAAGTGTCGCCAGGTTTAGTACAGCCTATTATGATTCCTGAGTGGAAGTGGGATAGAGTAACAATGGATTTTGTATCGGGTTTGCCCTTATCTCCAAAAATGAAAGATGCAATCTGGGTTGTTGTAGATAGATTAACGAAATCAGCTTATTTCATTCTGGTACGTACAGATTTCTCGCTTGATAAATTAGTTGAGTTGTATATTTCCAAAATTGTGAGATTACATGGTGTTCCCCTATCCATTGTTTCGGATAGAGATCCAAGATTTACTTAGCGATTTTGGAAGAAATTACAAGAAGCTTTAGGCTCAGAGTTGCATTCTAGCACTACATTTCACCCGCAAATGGATGGTCAATCCAAACGAGTTATTCAAATACTTGAGAATATGTTGCGTTGTTGCATTCTTGAGTTTGAAGGTAGCTGGGAGAAATATCTACCGCTGATTGAATTTGCTTACAATAATAGCTTCCAATCGAGTAAAAAGATGGCACCATACGAAGCTCTATACGGTCGTAAATGTAGAACACCGTTGTACTAGACTGAGCTTAGTGAAAATAAGATTCACGAGATTCATCTGATCAGAGAAACAGAAGAAAAAGTGAAAGTAATTCGCGATAGTTTGAAAGAAGCGTCAGATCGACAGAAATCATACGCAGACTTGAAATGGAAAGATATTGAGTTCCAGATCAGGGAGAAAGTGTTTGTGAAAGTGTCGTCGTGGAAAAAGATATTGCGATTTGGTTGAAAAGGGAAATTGAGTCCGCGATTCATCGGACCGTATGAAATTACTAAGTGAGTTGGGCCAATGGCACATCGACTGTCCTTACCTTCTAAGTTAGAAAAGCTACATAATGTATTTCATGTGTCGATGTTTCGACGATACCGATCCAACCCTTTACATGTCATTTCCCCGACTGAGGTTGAAATTTAGTCTAATATGTCATATGCTAAAGAACCGATTCGAATTTTAGCTCGTGAAATCAAAGAGCTGAGAAATAAGATAATAGCATTAGTGAAAGTATTATGGCATCGACACGGGGTTGAAGAAGCTACATGGGAACCCAAAGATGCTATCAGAAAACAATACCCGAACCTATTCACTGGTAAGATTTTCGGGGACGAAAATCCCTAAGGGGGGAGAGTTGTAACAACCCGTTTTTAGTCAAATTGGAACAGTATTTTCGGGACCATAAATCCGAGATCAAAATATTTATTTTATTATTATTCTAATGTTTACAGCATGATATCATGTATGTGTGAAAATTTCATGAAGAAATTTTATCGTTTAAATAGTCAATTTCATAAAAAGGACTAAATTGCATAAAGCGTAAAACTTTAGTTCTAGCTAAAGCTATTTAATAGCTATGGAACCTTAAAGTTAAGGTCCTTATGTGTGTAATAGCCCATTTTTGTTCGGGCCCGAACAAACAAAAAAAATAAAAAACAAAAAAAACCAAATGTCCAGTCCCTTTTTACAGTCCATTTACAACCCAAAATAAACTACCCAAAACCCATTACACCCAGACCCAACAAAGGCCCAAACCTACAGGGCCCAAAAGGGCCCAATACCTAAATAGAATCAGAAGCCTAGAGTTTCTAAAACCCTAGGCGTCGTAGCTCCCAACACAGGCCTTTGGTCGCGCCGCAATCAGCGCGCGGATAACGCTCCTCACCGCCCCATCTTCTTCGTTCACCTGCAAAAGGAAAGAAAACTGGCAGAAAACAGTAAGTACAGAAGACATTATCTTTGTATTTATTTTTTGATTTATTTTTCAGGGCTATAAAAGCCCTGATGTAATTTATAAAAACCACGCATATACACAAAAAGAATACAGAAATAAGAATACAGAATCTTCAAAAGCCAGAGGTGACTTTCGATAGTTTTATTTTGTTTAGTTTTTTATTTATTTTTATTTTCGATATATACAAAATCATACAAATCATTTTTTCTTCTAAATACTACAAGAAATAAGTGAAAGGAAACTACCTCTCGATTTGTGTTGGAAAACAGAAGTTTCTGGCCTACGGCTGCCGTATATGGCGGCGTTTGTGGTGGCCCGTGTGGCGGTAGTCCGTAAGTCCGATGACCGGAACCCAGACGGAAGAAGGGAGGATTTGAGAGGATTTCTGAATTTTAAAAAAATATATTTGAATGATTTTTTTATAAAAGTGGTTTATATAGAAATATAGAAACGACGTCATTTTTGCTTAAGTCAATAAGCACTAAAACGACGTCGTTTAAGGGGTAAGATTCGCGTGTTGACCCGATACCCAGGGAGGATCCGTGTGTTTTTGTTAGAGGGTCTAATTGCTCTATAGGCCCTTCCGCATTATTGCAATTTTATAATTATGTCCGATTTGCATTTTTTCTTATTTTTGATTTGGCCCTGAATTAGGGTCTTTGTTTCAATTTGGTCTTTAAGGCTATTTTAAAGGCAGAAGAGGGGACGGCGTCGTTTAGGAGATAAGGCATAATTGCCTAAGAGGTCCCTACAGTGTGACGCGTGTTCTAATCTGGTCCTTTTACATTTTTACTATGGATTTTATTTTTATTTCGATTTAATCCCTGTTTCCTTGATTTTTAATCCTTTTTTATTTTTTTAATTACTTTAGCATTATATCAAATGATTTCATTTTTTATTCTATTAGAGTCTATATTATTTTTATATTTTAAAATTTGTATATTGTATATTACTTAAATTGATTCATTATTAATGAAAAGTTTCCTATGTATTGTTATTTTAATATATATATATATATATATTTATATATACATTAAGTTGTTATATTATATATTTATTATAAGTTATTTCTTATATATATTTTTTATATTCAAAGTTTTTATATATTATTTATTTAAAACATATATTTATTTTATTCTGTATATATATATCCATTCTAGATTTTACCATTTTTTTTTTTGTTTTTTTCTGTTGCAGTATCTATTTATTATTTGGTATATGTCATTTATCTTATATTGTTATTTTATTTTTATACTTGATCTTGTATGTAAAGTTTCATATTTATTTCGTAGTTTTTATCTTTCGTTATGTACTACTTTATCTCTTTTATTTGTTTATCCATGTTCTTTTATCTGCTTATTATTTTTATGTTTGCTTTAGTATAATCATTTTATTTCCTGCATCATTCGCTACTTTAGGTTATTCTTCCTCTTAAGTATCTATGTTAGTATTAAATGTTAGTATATTATGTAATTTTCGTAAATTGTTTTTGGTATTTATGTTTTGTAATGTATTAATGCAATATTTTACTCAAATCATTTTTAATAAAAATACATTTTGCTAAATCGTCGCATTTTATTCAAAAGTTTTTTAAAAAAATATGGTGATACATAATATTTGGGGGCTTCGAGAAAAATTGTACCCTAACTCACTGGGTTTCGATTTTTCTCATTGGACTTAAGATATCAAGTATCCCTTTTTGAAATTGAAACCCATAAACTTCAAATCAAAACTTATTCTAGGGAATTCAAGATGTTGTACCCTAACTTATTGGATATGATGTTTTGTGTCTCGAGGTAAGGATTTTCTACAAATAAAGGCAAGCTTAGTTTCGAAGTCTTGAAATGTTGCATCCTAACTCGTTGGGTGTGGCATTTTATTTCTTTGAGATAAGTGAGTCTTGGCTTTCTTTCAAATAAAAGGATCGTATTTTAAATTTTTTGAATTTTCGACATTAAGACATGAGTTTATCAATTAGGTACCAATTTTTGGGCTTTACGAGGGTGCTAACCCTTCCTCGTACGTAACTGACTCCCGATTATAAGGTGATCCGATCACACCAAAGCAAAAAAGATCGGTGGCGACTCCTGTTTTCGTTTTTCAAAGTCGATCCCTTTTTTTAAAAAATTTAAAAATGGTTTCGATAGCTTGGCGACTCCGGTGGGGATATAATAAGAGAGTCAAACCGTAAATTTGATTATTTCCTGTCCTTTTGTCTAAATTTGAAAATCCGATTTGAAAAATTATGATCCTTTTTATTGCATGTTGTTCTAATCTTGTAAAGTATTTCTGCATTGCATTGCATGACCGTTGTGGTCACACCCTTTTAAGTGGGAGTGAGAAGCTACTCCTTCGTGAGGTTTTCACCTCTGTGCAGGATAGTGAATCGCTTTCGGGATACATCCGTACCTATGTCTTCATGAGATTTTCATCTCCGTGCAGCCATAAGGAAATGTATTTCCCTAAACTGAACTCGGTCCATATGAGCCTATAATGGGTGAGGATCGAGGAATCTACTGGTTCAGGTATGTAACACCCCAAACCCGGCCCAAACACTACAACCGGATCTGGTATGTCACTAAGAAAAATTTTGGAAAACATGTCATATTTTCAGAAAAGCCCAAATATATTTTATATAGAATATGCCTTTGTAAAATAAAACCTAAACTTAATTATATGCCTTAGTTTAATTAAAATAAAAATTTAAATAACTAAAAGTAATAAAAGCCCATAATAAAACAAAATATAAACTAGTGGCCCATGGCCTTATTACAACGAGATTTTAAAATCCATTAATTAAAAATATAAAATAATAACTTGAGTCTTTTTGCTAAATCCACATATTTTGCTGCATGGCCACCTTGCGTTCCTCTCCAGCCCGGTCCGAAGCACTAGGTATCACCTGAAATATTAATTAAAAGGGTGAGTCGCGAGACTCAGTGTGCAACCCGCATGCACCACTAGATTTTTGGGCCTTAAGCCCATTAAGCAAAATAAACAGTTTAATACTCATAACAAACATTAATAACAAATAATATGCAAGGCCCAACCCGTTTGCCTAGGTTACAATCCGCTACACGCCCCCGTACCAACCGTTCACACCATTGGGGATTTCTACAATCGCCCACACCGCTACACACCATGATGGGAGTCTTGCTACTCATCCACGTATGATGGCCGAAGCCCTTATAACATATAATGGCCGAAGCCCGTATAATATTTAATGGCCGAAGCCCGTATAACAGTTCACGGCATTAGCCGCTACATCAGATCACGGTAAAAACCGCTACACATATAACGTATAACTTCCTCCTTTCATCAACCCAACCCATGCAATCACATACAAGCATTTTACTTATAACATTTAAACAGATTATTTACTAACCTGGGATCTGCTTTTACCCTCCTTGGGCTTCCATCAATAAACTGAGATGTTGGCAATTATCAAAACATATATAAATCTTATGATCATGCATTTTATGATTAGATCTAGATGGAAGGGAAGTATTACACACCTGTTATCGCGAAAATCTATTATCCTTAACGTAGTGCCTTATTTGTCGAATCCCGAAAATCCCGAAGAAACGTCACCTCCCTACCTTCGGCTTTTCCACCAAATCGACTTTAATGGAATAGATTCAGCTTCTAGGGATAAAGAGTATAATCGATAGGGCCTTGGAAATAATGATTTGGATTAGGAGCTTGATAAAAATAAAGGAATCACAGAAAAAGGAGAAATCCCAAAACTCACCGGATTAAAGAGGAGTATACGGCTTACGGTGCACCTTTGGGAAACAGAGATCTCACTTGTAGATTCGACTTTGAGAAGAGAAGAGGGGAAAGTAAACTGTGTTTGGAGAGTTGCGGCAAAGTAAAGGTTTTGAGAGAAAAGAACAAGAGAAATTCGATTAGGTGAGGAAGAAGAGAGAAAAATTGAAAGAAAGGATGATCACTTGGCTTATATAGATTTCGGCAATACACTCCCCCTCCCAGAGTTGGATTTTCGGCCAACTCTGCTGTCATCTGATAGCTTTTATCTTAATCTCTTATCCCCTCAAAAATAGCCCTCATCTTTCTCTTCATTATCTTCCTATTTATCAAGAAAATAAAAGAATTAAAATCCCTATTTTGTAGCTAGTGTGTCGTCCACTCCTAAGGCTCCTAAGTGCTGAATTTTTGACCCAAAACTTGGGCTCTAAGTAGCCCTCACTTGCCCCAATCCTTCCCTTAGTGACGCCACATACATGCTCACTTAAAGCACCTCAAATCTTTGGACCACAAGCCCAGCTTGTCACTTAATTAACTATCTACTTAAATTATGAGCTAACACCATTTATTAGCCACTTAACCCAAATTTTTAAAGCCCAAAATATCACTTAAATTACCCAGAACATTAATCTAAACCCTAATCCAAATATTTAATCAAGGCCTCAGTTCAACCTCAACTTCTTAAATTACAGATTAATCAAGTACCACATATAAATACACAGGCCTATATTTAGGATATTACAGTTCTACCCCCTTAAAATAAATTTCGTCCTCGAAATTTACCTGATCAAAAGAGATGGGGATACTGCTGTCGTATAACATCCTCTGGCTCCCACGTCGCCTCTTCAACACCGTGATTTTGCCATAAAACTTTAACCAATGGAACGGACTTCCTTCTTAACACTTTCACGTCTCGATCCAAGATTTGCACTGGTTCCTCCTCAAAAGACAAATCCGATCTTACTTCTATCTCTTCTACTGGTACTATGTGTGATGGATCAGATCGATAACGTCTCAGCATCGAGACATGGAACACGTCATGTATCTGCTCCAACGCTGAAGGCAACTCCAAACGATAAGCCACTGGCCCCACACGTTCTAACACCCTATAAGGCCCAATAAACCGGGGACTTAGCTTACCCTTTCGTCCAAACCTCATTACTTTCTTCCACGGAGATACCTTCAAGAAGACTTGGTCTCCTACTGCGAATTCCACCTCCTTCCGCTTTAGATCCGCATAAGATTTCTGCCGATCAGACGCTTCCTTCAATCGAGTCTATATTAACTTAACTTTTTCCTCCATTTTCCAAACTAGTTCCAGACCAAATACCTAACGTTCACCCAACTCCGTCCAACAAGTCGGAGTACGACATCTCCTTCCATATAATGCTTCATACGGCGCCATTTGAATACTAGCTTGGTAGCTATTATTGTATGCGAATTCTGCCAAGGGTAAATACTCCTCCCAACTACCCCTAAAATCGATGATGCAACCCCTTAGCATATCCTCTAAGATCTGGATTACCCTCTCAGACTAACCATCGGACTGTGGGTGAAAAGTGGTGCTGAAGTCTAGCCTTGTTCCCATTGCTTGATGAAGAGCCTTCCAAAATTGTGACGTGAACCTAGGGTCCCTATCCGATATGATCGACACCGGTACACCATGTAATCTTATGACTTCAGCCACATACAACTTAGCCAACTTTTGCAAAGAGTAGTTGACCCTAATCGGTATGAAGTGAGCAGACTTCGTCAGCCGATCCACAATTACCCAAATTGAATCTTTCTTGATGGGTGTAAGGGGTAACCCACTAACAAAATCCATTGTGATTCTCTCCCATTTCCATTGGGGAATCTTTATCGGCTGCAACAATCCTGAAGGCAACTGGTGTTCAGCTTTGACTTGCTGACACGTTAAACACTTCCCCACATACTCCGTAACTTCTTGCTTCAAACCCGACCACCAGAACTGGTCTCGCAAATCCCGATACATCTTAACTCCTCCAGGATACATAGCATAGGGGCTACTATGCGATTCCCGAAGAATCATCTGCCTTAGGTCCTCATCTTTTGGCATACAAAGCTTCCCACGGAAACACAAAACTCCATCATTGTTTAGACTATAGTCTTCTACTTCACCCTCCTGCACTTGTCAGATTCGAGTACTTAAGACATCATCCAAAAGTTGTTTCTCCTTGATTAGACTTGTCCACATAGGTCTTACTTGTAGCTCAGCCACCAACCTACCATCCTCATACAAACTAAGATGAGCGAACATTGCCCTTAGGTCTGCTATCACCTTCCTACTCAACGCATCTGCCACCACATTGGCCTTGCTGGGATGGTATTCAATCGAGCAATCATAGTCCTTCAAGAGCTCGATCCACCTACGTTGCCGTAAATTTAACTCCTTCTGAGTAAGGAGATACTTCAAACTTTTATGGTCGGTGTAAATTACCGACTTTTCCCCGTACAGGTAGTGCCTCCAAATCTTAAGAGCAAACACTACCGCCGCCAATTCCAAATCATGCGTAGGGTAGTTCAACTCATGCGGTCTCAACTGTCGAGATACGTATGCCACAACTTTCCCATCTTGCATCAGCACACACCCTAACCCTATGTGTGACACATCACAATAGATGGTAAATTCTTTTCCTGCTTCTGGCTGAATTAACACCGGTGCTTCCGTCAGAATTCTTTTCAGCCTCTCAAAGCTCTCTTGTTGTTTGTCAGTCCACACAAAAGATACTCCCTTCCTCAACAACTTAGTTAATGGTGCCGCAATTGAAGAGAACCGCTCAACGAACCTTCAATAATATCCCGCTAATCCTAAGAAACTTTGAATTTCGGCCACAGACTTCGGTGATTTCCAATTTAACACAGCTTCGATTTTCCGAGGGTCTACCCTAATCCCCTATGCGGAAACCACATGCCCTAGAAAGTCACCTCCTTCAGCTAGAACTCACACTTACTGAACTTCGCGTACAGCTGCTTTTCCCTCAGAATTTGCAACACCACTCGAAGTTGTGCATCATGCTCCTCCTCAGACTTGGAATAAACCAATATATCATCGATAAATACTATGACGATACGATCAAGGTATGGCTGAAACACCCGGTTCATCATATCCATAAATGTTGCTGGCACGTTCGTCAAATCGAACGGGATTACCAAAAACTCATAATGACCGTAGCGTGTTCGAAATGTCGTCTTATGAATATCTCCTTCTTTAACCCTTAATTGATGATATCCCGACCTTAAATCAATCTTAGAAAAGACTGAAGCTCCTTTGAGCTGATCGAACAAATCGTCGATTCTTGGTAATGGGTACTTATTCTTAATCGTCAACTTATTCAGTTGACGATAGTCCACGCACATACGCATGGATCCGTCCTTCTTCTTCACGAATAAGACCGACGCTCCCCATGGAGACACACTCGGTCGGATGAATCCTCGATCCAATAGCTCCTGAATCTGAGCTTTGAGCTCCACCAGCTCCTTCGACGCCATTCGATAAGGGGCAATAGATACCGGAGCCGTACCCGGGAGTAGTTCTATTCCAAACTCTACTTCGCGATCTGGGGGTAATCTTGGCAACTCTTCCGGAAAAACGTCTACGAAATCCTTGACTGTTCGAACCCCATCGACAGTCACCTCCTTAACACCCAAAGCACTAATAAAAGCTAAAAAGGCGTTACATCCCTTCCGAATCATCTTAGCAGCTTTCAAGGCCGACACTACGTTGGACAAATAGTTCCTTTTTTCTCCTAACACAACCACCTCCCCACTTTCCGGGGTACTTAACACCATGCGCTTAGACCCACAATCCAACTTAGCACGATGCTTTGACAACCAATCCATTCCTAGGATAAGATCGAACTCTCCGAATGGCAATTCCATTAAGTTTGCCGAAAACACTACCCCTTGAGTCTCTAAAGGTACATCCTTAAACAGCTTGTCTACTACCCTAGATTGTCCTAGGGGACTAACTACAGTCATCTTCCTAGTAGTTGTCTCAGGATCTATACTTAAGGTCTCAGATATCGAACATGCAACATAGGAGTGGGTTGATCCAATGTCAATCAAAGCAAGAAAAGGGCGGTTAGCTATAAGAAACGTACCGGTTATGACATCCGGTGCGTCACCATCCTTCTGTCAACGAACTGCATAAACTAGACTCGGCTGCCTTGCATCTACATTACCGGCACCTCTACCAAGTGCTCCACGACCACGACTAGCCCCATTTCCTCCTCTACCTGCACCGCGACCCCTTGGTCCAGGCTGATCACCTCTCCTCACTTGATCAGCACCTCGGCCTGCTGGCTGCCCCCGATCCAACTAAGGACAGTCCTTAATCAGATGTTCTGTGGACCCACATTTAAAGCATCCACCTGTTTTTATTCTGCACTCCCCATAATGCGTCCTCCCACATGTAGAACATGCTTTATTTTGACTTGTCAGAGCACAAACTGGCCCATCAGCCCTAGGCCTCTTCTGAAAATTCCCAGATGCTCTTGATGGCCCAAAACTCCTCTTATTCTTACCCCATTCCTTATCCCTTTCTTGTCTCTTAACCCGTTTCACTTCCTCAGCTATTTTAACCTTATCTACTGAAACAGCAAAAACTCTCTCTCGCTGCGGTGCTATCAGAACCCTTAACTCATTTCGCAGCCCATCCTCGAACCGAACACAACGTTCATACTCCGTTGCTACCATTCCTCGAGCGTAACGGCTCAAGCGCAGAAACTCGGCCTCATATTCAGCCACAGACTTACTTCCCTGTACCAGGTTCAGGAATGCCTTCCTTTGGCCATCTATATAGCTAGCCCCAACATACTTTCCCTGAAATGACTCCCTAAAGAAGTCCCAGTCAATCCGATCTGCGGTAGTACCTTCTTTCACCGTGAGCCACCACTGGTAGGCCTCATCTCGGAGGAGAGACATGGCCCCTTTCAACTTTTCCTCTACCGTGAAGTCTAAGTCATCCATTATGCGCTCAGTCACTTCCATCCAGTACTCAGCTGTGTTAGGGGCTACCCCAGAAACTCCCCTAAACACTTCTGCCCCATTGGCCTTAAGCCGCTCTGGCACAGATTTCCGGGTCCCTGTGCCCATGCCTACTCCAGCAACTCTCTCCAGGACTCGCAACATCTCCTGGGATACAGCATCATCCCCGGTCGTCTGATCCCGTAACTCTCCCTCCACAGCTGGAGGATCCGACAGTTCGTTACCTGACCCATGGCCAGACCCTACTGGCTCAGACAAGGTCATCCTACCCCTACCGCGTCCACGCGGCGGACGTCCTCGACCCCTTGTACTCATTCTTCTAATTTGCGTTTATCTGATTAAGAATTTTATGAATCGTTATTTCTTTCCACTAATTTATCGCGAACAATCTTATGATGAATAGTTTTAAAAAGTAGTTCTTTTGAATCCATACACACACTACAGTCTCAAGTTCATTCATTCAATCATCAACATTCATGAACTCGCGTTCATTACAGAAACGTGTTGTTGTTGTCATTGTTGTTGTTTTCCACTACCTAGGGGTATTTTCGTAATTTTATCCTACAGGGTTATTTTCATAATTTTTCAAAATAGGGTCCTTAGTGATTTTGTGAAGTAAGGGTATTTTGGTAATTTTTCAATTCTGGGGGTATTTCAATAATTTTGCACTCCAGGGGTATTTCGGTAATTTTGAAATTCAGGGGTATTTCGGTAATTTTGAAATTCGAGGATATTTCGGTAATTTTGAAATTTGAGGGTATTTCGGTAATTTTGACATTCGGGGGTATTTTGGTCATTTTGCAAAGCAAGGGTAGTTTGGTAATTTTTACAAATCAGGGATATTTTGGGAAATTTTACAAATCAAAGTTATTTTCAAAAATTTTACAAAACTAAGTTTTTTTTTTTAAACCGGGGTAACTTGGAGGATTTGATTTCAAAGAAAATAGTAGTGTTCAGGTGTTTGTGAGTTTTTTTTTAAAACAGGGGTACTTTTGGAAAAAATCTAGTTTCATGGTCCAGGTCATTCTTGTAAACGTGAGATTTTCAGTAAATTTTCAAAACATCGGTATTTTATAAAATTAGGCTTAGTTGGAAGTTTTCACAAATCAAATGCATTTCGAAATTTTTCTACAAAACCTTGGGATTTTTTTTTCAAAAATAGGGTGGTTGGTCCCTTTCAGGTTTTAATCATAGGGTTTAGCCCATCAACCAGTCCTCATAACTAGGGTGAATAGTCACTACGCACCAGGTAGGATTCTAGTGAAGAGGAGGTGAGTCGCTAGGACTGCTTAAGTACCAAGCTCTCCCTGAATCCACTCCTAGACATGCTTATGCCCATTGCCACACCCTAACTTGGCTAAGGTGAACAGTCACTACGCACCAGGTAGGATTCCAGCGAAGAGGAGGTGAGTCACTAGGACTGCTTAAATACTAGGCTCTTCCGGATCCTTCCTAAACAATGGTTCAGAGTACTTACCTGGCGGACTTGGGCCCGAGACGCAGGTGCCATGCCGAGCTAACAGATCTGTTATTACTTAAAGATAGTCATATCTCAAAAGCCCATTTTCGAAAACATTTTGAGCCCACAAACCCTAGAGCCGACTTTTGAACCGGGCTCTAATACCAATTTGTAACACCCCAAACCCGGCCCAAACACTACAACCGGATCTGGTATGCCACTAAGAAAAATTTTGGAAAACATGTCATATTTTCAGAAAAGCCCAAATATATTTTATATAGAATATGCCTTTGTAAAATAAAACCCAAACTTAATTACATGCCTTAGTTTAATTAAAATAAAAATTTAAATAACTAAAAGTAATAAAAGCCCATAATAAAACAAAATATAAACTAGTGGCCCATGGCCTTATTACAACGAGATTTTAAAATCCATTAATGAAAAATATAAAATAATAACTTGGGTCTTTTTGCTAAATCCACATATTCTGCTGCATGGCCACCTTGCGTTCCTTTCAAGCCCGGTCCGAAGCGCTAGGTATCACCTGAAATGTTAATTAAAAGGGTGAGTCGCGAGACTCAGTGTGCAACCCTAATGCACCACTATATTTTTGGGCCTTAAGCCCATTAAGCAAAATAAACAGTTTAATACCCATAACAAACATTAATAACAAATAATATGCAAGGCCCAACCCGTTTGCCTAGGTTTCCATCCGCTACACGCCCCCGTACCAACCGTTCACACCATTGGGGATTTCAACAATCGCCCCACACCGCTACACACCATGATGGGAGTCTTGCTACTCATCCACGTATGATGGCCGAAGCCCTTATAACATATAATGGCCGAAGCCCGTATAATATTTAATGGCCGAAGCCCGTATAATATTTAATGGCTGAAGCCCGTATAACAGTTCACGGCATTAGCCGCTACATCAGATCACGGTAAAAACCGCTACACATATAACGTATAACTTCCTCCTTTCATCAACCCAACCCATGCAATCACATACAAGCATTTTACTTATAACATTTAAACAGATTATTTACTAACCTGGGATCCGCTTTTACCCTCCTTGGGCTTTCATCAATAAACCGAGATGTTGGCAATTATCAAAACATATATAAATCTTATGATCATGCATTTTATGATTAGATCTAGATGGTGGGGAAGTATTACACACCTGTTATCGCGAAAATCTATTATCCTTAACGTAGAGCCTTATTTGTCGAATCCCGAAAATCCCTAAGAAACGTCACCTCCCTACCTTCGGCTTTTCCACCAAATCGGCTTTAATGGAACAGATTCGGCTTCTAGGGATAAAGAGTATATTCGACAGGGCCTTGGAAATAATGATATGGATTAGGAGCTTGATAAAAATAAAGGAATCACAGAAAAAGGAGAAATCCCGAAACTCACCGGATTAAAGAGGAGTATACGGCTTACGGTGCACCTTCGGGAAATAGAGATCTCACTTGTAGATTCGACTTTGAGAAGAGAAGAGGGGAAAGTAAACTGTGTTTGGAGAGTTGCGGAAAAGAAAAGGTTTTGAGAGAAAAGAAGAAGAGAAATTCGGCTAGGTGAGGAAGAAGAGAGAAAAATTGAAAGAAAGGATGATCACTTGGCTTATATAGATTTCGGCAATACACTCCCCCTCCTAGAGTTGGATTTTCAGCCAACTCTGCTGTCATCTGATATCTTTTATCTTAATCCCTTATCCCCTCAAAAATAGCCCTTATCTTTCTCTTCATTATCTTCCTATTTATCAAGAAAATAAAAGAATTAAAATCCCTATTTTGTAGCTAGTGTGCCGTCCACTCCTAAGGCTCCTAAGTGCCAAATTTTTGACCCAAAACTTGGGCTCTAAGTAGCCCTCACTTGACCCAATCCTTCCCTTAGTGACGCCACATACATGCTCACTTAAAGCTCCTCAAATCTTTGGGCCACAAGCCCAGCTTGTCACTTAGTTAACTATCTACTTAAATTATGAGCTAACACCATTTATTAGCCACCTAACACAAATTTTTAAAGCCCAAAATATCACTTAAATTACCCAGAACATTAATCTAAACCCTAATCCAAATATTTAATCAAGGCCTCAGTTCAACCTCAACTTCTTAAATTACAGATTAATCAAGTACCACATATAAATGCACAGGCCTATATTTAGGATATTACAAGGTACCTCAACTTTAGAGCTAAACCACACGTAGAAAACGTAAGGACTCACCCTAAGTAGAACTATGCCAAACCTTAGTGGTCACCCAAATTGGTGTTTGTTTATTTGCTTTATGTTTTATTTCATGTTACTAACTGGTTGTACTTTATTTTGGTGCATGTCATTTCATATTTTAAAAGGTACCAATTCACAGTCAGTTACAAAGTTAGAAAGCTGGTTATGGAGAACAAATTTCTTGATAAAGTGGAAGACAATGCAGCTGTTTGTATGTGGTCAGAGCAAATGCAATTAGAGAAAGGGGATAGCCTAGTTGAAGGGAACACATCAGAATTATGGGACTACACTCGCATCAGTGTGACACAAAACAATCTCTAGGAATTAAGAGAAATATGGGATCGGTGGAGTGACGAGACCAAGCAGTTGTTTTACCGCAGCTATGGGGATTTGTCGTACTTATTTGACATTAAGGTAGACGAACATTTGTTTTGGGCCATCACCCAATATTGGAACCCTGCGTATAGTTGTTTTACTTTTGGAAGGGTTGATTTGGTACCCATGGTGGAAGAGTATACAGTTCTATTGCATTGTCCTAAGATTCAAGTTGATAAAGCTTACTCAAGGGCTGCTAGTGTTCCGACCTTTTGGAGGAAATTAATGAGTATTACAGGGATGAGTGAACAGTGGGTCACAGCCAGAATCAAGCAATAAGGTGAGTGAAAGTGCATCCCATGAAAAGATTTGAAAGATTTGATTCTAGTACATCCTGATATGAAAAAGAGAGTCTATGTTTTTGCTTTGAGTATATACAGATTAGTGACCTTTTCTAGGGTATTGGGATATGTGGATGAAGCAGTCTCAGATATTTTTAATCGACTTGACAAACAGATCACACCTATTCCAGCAATCTTGGCTGAGATATTTCGATCATTGAATGCATGTAGGAGAGCTGGGGAAGGCAGATTTATAGGATGTGCGCAGTTGTTGTTGGCTTGGTTCCATAGTCATTTCTGGAAGGTGGATAAGGTTTCTTATCGGGTCTTTTTAGAAAATTACTCCCCATTAAAAGAGATAGTGGCCACCCGAAGGAGAGATAACATAGCAGAAGAAAATTGGATAGCGCTTCTACGAAATCTCCAAGAAGAAGACGTTGAGTGGAGAGCTCCCTGGATGGTTCCCAATGAAGTGTTGTACCGGTGTGGGAGTTTTGATTGGGTCCCTTTACTTGGAATTTGGGGAGCCATTGGATATGCACCCTTGCTCGTACTGAGGCAATATCAATCAAGGCAGTTCATACTGGCTACAGATGGGTTGGCTCAATGTGAGTTTTCATATAAGGGAGATAGCTACAAAAAAAGGGTTAAGGAGATTTCTAATGGTTGGAATCAAACCCATCGTATGAAGAGAGTGGACGTATGTCCAATGATGACCCCAGAGTACAATGGATGGTGGAGTAGAAGAGTCAATGACAATATCCCTATGTCAAGTTTAGAAGGCGCTCGATTGATCGAAGAGTATTTACGAGTGGTCCCATCAGAATTAGAGATTATAAAATAAGATTTCGAAAGGAGGAGTTCAGAGCTCAGAAAGAGGATAGAGAAGTTGGAAGAAGAAAAAATGTACCTGAGATTAGATGTAGATGTTCAGAAATTAGAGGCCGAAAAATTAAGAAAAGGGAAGAAAAGGGTCGAGGAAGATCTGGATAGTTTAAAAACAGAATATAAGAAGCTACATCTATCAATGAAAAATACTGGATTGGGGAAGACTTTGGAATAGTGGCAACAGGAGATTCAAGAGGAAAAGGCCAAACCTGGCCATTGGGAGAGGAAGTTCCAAGAAATCCAGGCACAAAATGAAGCCCTAGAAAGGAGTTTGGCAGAAAGCCAGAAGGAGAAATATGGATTAAAGGCTAGAGTGGCTGAACTGGGATGATCTCTTCATCACCATCGAAGTCGTAATTCTGCAATCGAGCTAAAGTCAAGTTTGAACAAGATTGAGGAAATGAAGGGCAAGATCAAAAAATTAGAATCGACATTACAAAATTGTAAACTCTGGATCGAGCTTCTTGAAGCAAGAGAAGGGCATTAGAAGGAAGACCTTCACCATTCTCATGATCAAGTTAGAAATAGGGATTATCTCATTGGTAAAGCCATAGCCCAGATTCGAGAGGTAGCTAATCATTTACATACTTTGGCAGTACATGCTGATACGTTGAGCATGAAATATGAGCTACAGTCAGATCGTGGTCAAGAGCTAGCCTTGTTGTTTAGGAAAGTTAAGACTTTGGGCATTAGGGCGAAAGCATATTTGTAGTCCGTTTTATGTAAAGGATTTTGTTTTCTGATAAAGTTTTCTAAATGAAATTGAATCTGAATCGATGCCTTTTTTTGCATTCATGCATTTGCAATACATCGCATCATATGCATTTAATTCCATAGAAAGATCCTAATTAGTTGAAATTATTACAGAGAGAGTGTGTGTGTGTGTGAGAAAGAATTAATCTGAAAACTGGGCATCAATACAGTATTCGAGCTATGACAAGAGATATGGATCAAAGGTTAGAAAGACTCGAACAACTACAAAGAGAAATGCAGAATCAGATGCAAGAACAACTGGCCAAGATCCAACAAGACATGAGGGATCAAATGATAGAGTCCTAAAGAAACATGATGACTGAAATGGCCCAATTACTGACTGGGGTGACGGACAAAGGAAAAGGTACCATGACCAATACTGGGGAAGAAAGTGAGGACTATCCTCCGTGTTTTACTCCCATCCATGCACAAACACAACCGGAGGTATACCCGCAAAGGTCATCTATCATGATTAGGCCTCAGTAGGATCAGGCTGGTGCTTCAAATCCAATGAACTTCCACATTGGCTCAGGCTCTAACCTAGGAGATAATCCAACCAATCCTGTTATTCCTGATTTTGATGTGGCAGAAAGGGAAGGGGCAAGAATGTAACTTCTAAAGTAGTTTGAAGGCCGATGTAGGTGGTTGGAAGAAAAATTTAAGGCGATGGAAAATACTGATAAACATGGTGGAATTGATGTAAGGATTTGAGTTTGGTTCTAGACTTGATACTTCCCCATAAGTTCAAACTGTCAAAATTTGAGAAGTATAACGGGACTAGTTGTTCTAAGGCTCACATCATTATGTTCTGCAAGCGGATGACTAGATATGTTAACAATGACCAACTGTTGATTCAGTGTTTCCAAGACAGTTTGGTGGAGGCAGCATCCAAATGGTATAATCAATTAAGCCGTGCTAAGATTAGTTCGTGGAAGGACCTAACGCAAGCATTTATGAGACAGTATAGTCACGTAACACACATGACTCCTGATAGAATTACCTTACAGAATATGGAGAAGAAGTTGAATGAAAGCTTTAGGTTGTATGCGCAAAGATTGAGGGAATTTGCCATACAAGTTCAGCCGCCGCTCCTAGAAAAAGAAACTACAATGCTTTTTACCAATACTTTAAAAGCCCCATTCATTACTCACATGATAAGAAGTACCATAAAGAGCTTTGTGGATATAGTAATGGCAGGAGAAACGATTGAGAATGCCATAAGGAGTGGCAGGATAGAAGTAGGGGGAGAACAACAAAAGGTCAGCTCCAAGGAAAAAGGAGAATGAGGTGAATAATACGAGAACATATCACAAAGGGTACTCGAAGGCAATCACTGTTAGCCAACCAAAAGTAATCACCGCTAGGCAACAAGGTTCGGTAAGGCAGGAATCAGGTACAAAGCAAAACTCTAAAAAGCTCCAATTTACGCCAATCCCAATAACATATAGGGAGTTGTATCAAAGTTTATTTGACGCACACGTGGTGTCCCTATTTTATCTAAAACCGTTATAGCCCCCATATCCCAAATGGTATGATTCAAACGCTCAATGTGACTATCATGCGGGAATACCGGGGCATTCAATAAAAAATTGCACTGATTTTAAAAAAGGTAGTCGAGAGACTTATGAAGATGGGGATCGTAAAATTTGATGATACACCAAGTGGAGAAAATCCGTTACCTAACCATGGAGATAAAAGGGTAAATGCGATTGATAAAGATATTGTGAGAAGGATCAATGAGCATATTGTGGAGGTAAAAACCCCATTGAGAATTGTCTGGAGAGAAGTGGTAGGAAGAGGATTGATAGAACCAGATTCTATGGAAGGATGCGATGGAGTAAGGGACTACTGTGAGTTCAACAAAGCAGAAGGGCATGAAATCTAGGAATGTTTTGAGTTCAGGGTCTTGATGCAAAGCCTTGTGGACAATAAAGAATTAGAATTTTATGAAGAAGGATTAGGGGGAGGAAGTATATACGTGACAGAAGGAGAATTGGCAAAGCAAAAAGTCAATTATCCAAGGATCATCATCACCCGACCAAGAAACACGGAAGGAGGAACACAAATGGCGCCAAAGGTCGTAATCCAGAAACCTATTTCCTTTCCTTATAAGGATAACAAAATGGTACCTTGGAATTACGATTATAATGTAACAATACCAGGAGGGGAAATCCCTGCTAGTGATTCCATGGAAGACCAAAATGAAGGATCTTACAAACGTAGTGGAAGGCGTTACAACTCAGTAAACGTCAGAACAGAACTAGTGAAATCAAAGACCTTGGTAGTTGAACGAGATAAAGGACCTGAGGCACTTATCAATGAACCGTAAAGGAAGAAGAGGCTAAAGAATTTCTAAAATTCTTGAAGCACAATGAATACAGTGTGGCAGAGCAACTGCGCAAACAACCGGCTCGCATATCAATGCTAGCATTACTTTTAAGCTCAGAAGTACATCGCGAGGCATTGATGAAAGTGTTGAATGAGACCTATGTTACCAATAAACTTGACCATCTGGTTAATAATATAAGTGCCAAAAACTTTATTTATTTCAGTGACGATGAAATTCCACCTAGGGGCATGGGATCGACTAAGGCTTTGCACATCACTACTCATTGAAAGGGATATACTCTTCCAAGTGTGTTAATTGATAATGGATTGGCTTAGAATGTCTTACCATTGTCTATGTTGAATAGATTGCCTATAGACAGTTCTCACATGAAGACATGCCAGAACATAGTGAGAGTATTTGATGGCACTGAGAGAAGGGTAATGGGAAGAATCGACATACCTTTGTTGATTGGACCAAACACATATGAAGTAGATTTTCTGGTAATGGACATCAAAGCCCCCCTACAACTGCTTGTTAGGGAGGCCCTGGGTACATTCGGCAGGAGCAGTGCCTTCATCATTACATCAAAAACTGAAACTAGTGATGGAAGGTCGACTAGTTACTATAAATGTTGAAGAGGACATCATAGCAACTGTTACCAACAATGTGCCATATTTAGAGACAAATGAGGAGGCCATTGAGTGTTCCTTTCAATCTTTAGAGTTCGTGAACGCAACATTCATTTTAGAAGGGAATAAGGTTCCGGTGCCTAGGATATCCAGGACCACGAGAATAGGCTTGCAAATGATGGTGGGGAAAGGAGCCTTACCAGGAAAAGGACTGGGTAGACATCTCCAATGAGGGATTCAGGTTCCGATGCTGAAAGAGAAAAAAGATCATTTTGGCTTGGGTTTCAAGCCAGATGCTAGACAAAGGAAGAAAGAGATGGAAAAGAAGTAGGAGAGAATGAGAGCACGGTTGAGTGGGGAAGAAGTCAAGTGGGAATTAATGGCATTCCCTCACATATCCCAAACTTTTGTATTATGAGGGATAATTCACTCCTAGACAGTATTGTTGAGAAACAAAGACCCCCATATCAATGCCATACACGAGGAAGGAACTGAACGAAGAAACTTGTTGGGCATTCATCCTTATGAACCTGGAAGTGTTTTAAACAACTGGACTGCAGAGGAACTTCCTGTAGTGTTTAGAGATTATGCAGAGCAATGTTTAGAACACATTTGTTGCTTTAAAACCTAGAAGCAATAAGATTTCATTTTTGAAATAGGCTCATGTTTAGACATCTTTTGTTTTAATAAAATACATCTTTGATGGTCAATTCGAGCAAATATTCTTTTATTTTTTATATTCTTTCGATCTTCTAATTTTATTTCAAAATTTTTGTTATTCTCATTCATATCATATGAATAGATATTCTTGAATTCATTTGTTCTTTGTACATTCCTTTGTGCCTACCACGGGTCCCTAGATATCAATGACATGAGAACGATATTATAGATTTAGAGTTCTCTTTTGAGCGAGACGTGCGTTTAGAGGAATTTCAGGATTTTGTAGATAACAGAGATTGTGACTTGCCTCCAAATTTGTTAAGAATGGTAGAACAATAGGAGAAACAAATTTTACCCCATAAAGAGGTGGTGGAGAATGTAATCTTAGAGGAAGGAAAAGTAATGAAAGTAGGAACGCACATAGCCAAAGAGACAAAGCAAGACCTCGTTCTGTTACTGCGGGAATTCAAAGATGTCTTTGCATGGTCATACCAAGATATGCCTGGGCTAAGTACTGATATTGTAGTGCATCGCCTTCCCATAAGAGAAGAATGCAAGCCAGTTCAGCAAAAACTACGAAGAATGAGGCCTGATGTGGTGTTAAAAATAAAAGAGGAAGTCAAGAAATAGTTTGATGCTAGTTTTCTACAAGTGCTCAAATACTCAGAGTGGGTTGCCAATATTGTTCCTGTCCCTAAGAAGGATGGAAAGGTTCGGATGTGTGTAGATTACAGGGACTTAAATAAAGCCAGCCCAAAAGATAATTTCCCTTTGCCTCATATTGACACGTTGGTGGATAATACAGCGGGTTACTCACTGTTTTCTTTCATGGATGGTTTTTTGGGATACAATCAGATAAAGATGCATCCTGAGGATATGGAGAAAACTACTTTCATAACATTTTGGGGTACCTTTTGTTATAAGGTGATGCCATTCGGGCTAAAGAATGCAGGAGCAACATATCAAAGGGCCATGGTAACCTTATTCCATGACATGATACACAAAGAGATTAAAGTATATGTTGATGACATGATCGCCAAATCTCGAATAGAAAAAGAACACGTTGAAGTTTTGAAGAAGTTATTTTTGAGATTGAGAAAATTTCAATTAAAGCTCAACCCAGCAAAGTGTACTTTTGGAGTTCGGTCGGGGAAATTATTGGGCTTCGTAGTCAGTGAGAGAGGAATCGAGGTTGACTTAGATAAAGTCAAACCTATATAAGAATTGCCTCCACCATGCACTCAAAAAGAAGTTCGAGGTTTTCTTGGAAGGTTAAATTACATTGCTCGGTTTATTTCACAATTAACTGAGAAATGTAATCCCATATTTCGTCTTCTTAAGAAACACAACCAAGGCATATGGAACGATGAGTGCCAGAAAGCTTTTGACAAAGTTAAAAAATATCTTTCAAATGCCCCAGTACTATCTCCGCCTAATCCAAATAGACCACTAATACTGTATTTGACAGTGTTCAATAACTTCATGGGATGTGTGCTTGGTCAACATAATGAGTCAGGAACAAAAGAACAGGTAATGTATTATCTCAGTAAAAAGTTAACTGAATGTGAAATGAGATATTCGTCAATTGAGAAATTGTGTTGTGCCTTGATTTGGACAACTTGGAGATTGAGGCAATTTATGCTATATCATACAACTTGGTTAATTTCGAAATTTTTCCTATTAAAATATATGATGGAGTCAACTGCTCTCAATGGAAGAATGGCAAGGTGGTAGATTTTGCTTTCTGAATTTGATATAGTCTATGTGAACCAAAAGGCTATAAAAGGGAGTGCAATAGCGAAATTTTTGGCTAGTAGGGCTTTAGAAGATTATGAACCTTTGAGCTTTGATTTCCCCAATGAGGAGCTAATGTATGTGGCAACTAATGAAGAGTACCTGTGGAAGCTAAACTTTGATGGAGTATCAAATGCTGTTGGAAATGGAATTGGGGCAGTCTTGGTATCCCCAAGTGAAGATCATTATCCATTCACATGCAAATTGGATTTTGATTGCACAAACAATATGGCAGAGTGTGAAGCATGCATCATGGGAATTCGAGCAGCTGTAGAGCATAAAATCAGAGTGCTAGAAGTATATGGAGATTCTACATTAGTAATTTACCAGCTTAAAGGTGAATGGGAGACAAGAGACCCTAAACTGATCGATTACTGAAAAATAGTTTTGGGATTGATTGAGGAGTTTGGTGACATCACTTTTAATTATCTCCCACGTGATGAAAACCAGATGGCAGATGCTTTGGCAACTCTGGCTTCTATGATTGAAGTAAACAAACTAGAGGATATGAGACCTATTCAGATGAGTATTTTTGAAGTTCCAACTCATTGTTATAACATGGAAGCGGAGGAAAAGGATGACCATCCTTGGTATCATGATGTATTGCAATACATAAGAAATCGTGAGTACCTTGATCATGCAACAAAGAATGGCAAAAGGACATTAAGAAGATTGGCCTGTGACTACGTTTTAGATGGGGATATCTTGTACAAAAGAAGGAAAGATCAGGTGCTATTGAGATGTGTTGATGTTGTTGAAGCTAGGAAAATTTTGGACGAAGTTCATGAGGGCGTTTGTGAAACACATGCTAATGGATTCACAATGGCTAGACAAATAATGTGATTCGGATACTATTGGTCCACCATGGAAGGAGATTGTATCAACTATGCCAAAATATGTCATATATGCCAGATTTATGGAGACAAAATTCACTTAACGCCTTCACCTTTGCATGTTATGCCTTCTCCATGGACTTTTTTCATGTGGGGCATGGATGTCATTGGGCCAATCTCACCGAAAGCTTTGAATGGGCATCGATTCATCTTTGTGGTTATTGACTATTTCACGAAATGGGTGGAGGCTGCTTCGTATGATAGCGTTACTAAGCCAGCAGTTAGCCTATTCTTGAAGAAGGAAATCATATGTCGATATGGAATGCCCGAGAGGATCATATCAGATAATGCACTGAACTTGAACAACAGCACAATAGCATAAGTCTGCAGTAAATTCAAGATCAAACACCACAACTCATCTCCGTATCGCCCAAAAATGAATGGGGCGGTGGAAGCGGCCAATAAAAACATTAAGAAGATAGTAAGGAAAATGACTGAGACTTATAAAGATTGGCATGAGAAATTACCATTTGCACTCTATGCTTATCGAACGCCCGTCAGAACTTCAACTGGGGCAACTCCTTTCTCACTGGTTTATGGGATGGAGGCAATCCTACCTATTGAAGTAGAGATACATTCTCTTTGAGTTTTGTCAGAAATAAAGCTAGATGAAGCGGAATGGATCTAGTCCCGACATGATCAGTTGAGCTTGATTGAGGAAAAGAGGTTAAGGGCTATTCGTCACGATCAGATGTACCAAAAACGAATGATGCGAGCTTATGATAAAAAAGTTCGCCCAAGAGAATTTCACGAGGGGACCTTGTACTGAAAAAGATCCTTCCCATACAAAGGGATTTTAGAGGAAAATGGATGCCAAATTGGGAAGGACCATATGTGGTAAAGAAGGCTTTCTCTGGAGGTGCACTGATTTTTACCGAAATGGATGGGAAAAGCTTACCCAATATTGTGAACTCGGATTCAGTCAAAAAATATTTTGCTTAAAAAGGAGAAGAGGCCAAGGTGAAAACCCACAAAGGGCGCTTTGAGACTTCAAAAAAAAAAAGGAAAAAAAAGGAGAGGCCTAGGCGAAAACCCGTAAAGGGCTCATTGAGACCAAAGGGGTTTTGAATTGAAAACCTGAAAAGGGCGGCTCAAAATTTTGAAGGCCATGCAGTGATCTTGCTATACCTGAGTCAACAAGAAATGAAGTATGTTACATCTCGGGGTATCAACAAAGTACTTTGGATTTTCTAAACTCATGTTAAGCTCAAAGCAGTCTTCATGGAGTTTGTATATAGAAGCCCAATCTGCGATATCTAGGGTACCTAGTCTTTGTCCTATTCATATCAACTTACTATCTTTGGATTCTTTTTCTTCTCAAAGATGTCTTCCCAGTTAATTTCCTTTTTATTGATAATTTATTCAGTTCGAACTATCCTCAAGATCAATTTATTTGTTGTCCATTATTTCCATTCATAAGCATGTTGCATTGAAATAATGATTGATGAACTAATAATATTTTCACAGAAGAAGTTCTACATATTACTTTGGAAATTTCTAGATAATATAAGAAACTGAAACAGGACAATTGTTTAGAATTTCCATGTGTAAGGATTGGAAATATTTGAGAAAGATGAGTCTAGATAGAGACTATTTATCTGAATTCTCTATCCAAATGGTAATTGGACAAAATAACGAGTTGATGTGATAAAAATAAGCGATGTCATTTTCATCGGGTCATAACATTCAGGGAATGGTGTGACAAACCAAATTGATGGGGAAAAATTCAAAACACCTGAATTGTGGTGGAATAAATTGGAGTTGAAACAAATCCTGAATCCTTAAATTGCAGTAAGGACGGACTGAAAAAGTTTCGATTCCTATAAATCGTGGTGGAATGGTTTGAAGGCGGTACAAGCCTTGTGTCCCCAAGGATGAAACAGAGTAGACTCTGAAATTACCATGAGGTAAATTATTTGAGCAGAATATGATTGATACATCGATATGAACGAGGATGAAGAAGAAATGAGTGATGACCCCTTGAGTAGGAATCATGCTCATAACATTTCTGCATTCATATATCATAGCGCGTCTAATTAGGAGCATTTGACTCATATCGATCAGGGCATCCTAATCATTCGACATAAGCATATACCCATTCTACAGGTCATGTCCTCTATAAGACAATATAGTAGGGTAGATTGACACTTTCAGCCTTGCCTCCCTGAAGTTGCAGCGGAGCAGACTGAAGACAACAGATCATCTTACTGAAGTTGCAGGAAGCAGATCAAAGATGTCAGCCTTGTCTCCCTGAATTTGTAGCGGAGTAGACTGAAGACAACAAATCTTACCTTCCTGAAGTTGCAGGAAGCAGATCAAAGATGTCAGCCTTGTCTCCCTGAATTTGTAGCGGAGCAGACTGAAGACAACAGATCTTTGGCCTGGGCACAAATGGGCTATTATAGCTGCCCCTCTATTTTCGTTACACGACAATGAGCAAAGAGGGGCAGCTGTAATAGCCTATTTGTGCCCATGCCTGAACAAACCAAAAAAATAAAAAATAAAAAGAAAAATAAACCAAATGTCCAGTCCCTTTTTACAGTCCATTTATAGCCCAAAACAAACTACCTAAAACCCATTACACCCAAACCCAACAAAGACCCAAACCTACGGGGCCCAAAACACAAATAGATTCAGAAGCCTAGGGTTTCTAAAACCCTAGGCGCCGCAACTCCCAACACATGCCTTTGGTCGCACCACAATCAGCGCGTGGATAGCGCTCCTCACCACCCCATCTTCGCCGTTCACCTGCAAAAGGAAAGAAAAATGACAGAAAACAGCAAGTACAGAAGACAGTATCTTTGTATTTATTTTTCAATTTATTTTTTGGGGCTATAAAAGCCCTGATGTAATATGTAAAAACCACACATATACACAAAAAGAATACAGAAATGAGAATACAGAATCTTCAAAAGCCAGAGGTGACTTTCGATAGTTTTATTTTGTTTAGTTTTTTTTATATATATACAAAATCATACAATTTGTTTTTTTCTTCTAAATACTACTAGAAATAAGTGAAAGGAAATTACCTCTCGATTTGTGTTGGAAAACGGAAGTTTCTGGCCTATGGCCACCGTATATGGCGGCGTTTATAGTGGCGCGTGTGGCGATGGTCCGTAGGTTCGATGACCGGAACCCAGACGGAAGAAGGGAGGATTTGAGAGGATTTCTGATTTTTTTTTTTAAAAAAAATAGATTCGAATGATTTTTTTTATAAAAGTGGTTTATAGCAATATAGAAAGAACGCCGTTTTTGCTTAAGTCAATAAGCACTAAAACGAAATAGTTTAAGGGGTACGCGTGTTGACCCGATACCCAGGGAGGATTCGCGTGTTTTTGTTAGAGGGTCTAATTGCTCTATAGAACCTTTCGCATTGTTGCAATTTTATAATTATGTCCAATTTTCATTTTTTCTTATTTTCGATTTGGCCCTGAATTAGGGTCTTTATTTCAATTTCGTCCTTCAGGCTATTTTAAAGGCAGAAGAGGGAACGGCGTCATTTAGGAGATACAGCATAATTGCCTAATAGGTCCCTACAGTGTGACGTGCATTCTAATCTGGTCCTTTTACATTTTTACTCTGGATTTTAATTTTTATTTCGATTTAATTCGTGTTTCCTTGATTTTTAATCCTTTTTTATTTTTTTAATTACTTTAGCATTATATCAAATTATTTCATTTTTTATTCTATTAGAGTCTATATTATTTTTATATTTTAAAATTCGTATATTGTATATTACTTAAATTGATTCATTATTAATGAAAAGTTTCCTATGTATTGTTTATTTTAATATATATTATTTTTATATATACATTAAGTTTTTATATTATATATTTATTATAAGTTATCTCTTATACATATTTTTTATATTCAAAGTTTTTATATATTATTTATTTAAAACATATATTTATTTTATTCTGTATATATATATATCCATTTTAGATTTTGCCATATTTTTTTATTATTTAATTTTTTATTGCAGTATCTATTTATTATTTGGTATATGTCATTTATCTTATATTGTTATTTTATTTTTATACTTGATCTTGTATGTAAAGTTTCATATTTATTTCGTAGTTTTTATCTTTCGTTATTTACTACTTTATATATTTTATTTGTTTATCCGTGTTCTTTTATCTGCTTATTATTTTTATGTTTGCTTTAGTATAATCATTTTATTTCCTGCATTATTCGCTATTTTACGTTATTCTTCCTCTTAATTATCTATGTTAGTATTAAATGTTAGTATATTATGTAATTTTCGTAATTTGTTTTTCGTATTTATGTTTTGTAATGTATTAATGCAATATTTTACTCAAATCATTTTTAATAAAAATACATTTTGCTAAATTGTCGCATTTTATTCAAAAGTTTTTTAAAAAAATACGGCGATACATAATATTTGAAATTGTACCCTAACTGACTGGGTTTCAATTTTTCTTGTTGGACTTAAGATATCAAGTATCCCTTTTGAAATTGAAACCCATAAACTTCAAATCAAAACTTATTCTCGGGAATTCAAGATGTTGTATCCTAACTTATTTGATATGATGTTTTGTGTCTCAAGGTAAGGATGCAAGCTTAGTTTCGAAGTCTTGAAATGTTGCATCCTAACTCATTGGGTGTGGCATTTTATTTTTTTGAGATAAGTGAGTCTTGGCTATCTTTCGAATAAAAGGATCGTATTTTACATTTTCCGAATTTTCGACATTAGGACATGAGTTTATCAACTAGGTACCAATTTTTGGATGTTACGAGGGTTGTAATACCCCAAACCCGGCCCAAACACCACGACCGGATCTGGCATGTCACTAGGAAGAATATAGAAAGTTTACAAGATTCAGAAGAGTTTTTAAGACATTTTCAAAATCTCAAGTTTTGTGGCTCAGTTGAAAACCAGTTATTCATTTAAGCTGCAAATTTAATTAGCCAAGCTTAGCAATTAGGTGACGTTTGTAAACACTTATCAGTTATTCAGTTATTAGATTATTAACAAAAACCCTTTTTATAAGAAACGCTGTTTGGCAGGTTGTAAAGAAAACTTCAGTTTGTATTATAGTTTTAAAACGTCCCATCAAGCAGTTTGTAATTAATACGTCCAAAAATTTAAAACCCGAAAAAAGATTTCCAATTTTAAGGTGGCCTTATTACAAATCAAAGAAAAATCCCCAAAAGTGGCAACCGATAACTAAAATAAAGTTTAATAGTAAAACCCATGCGTGGGCACCTCGAGTCCCCTCCAGCCCAGTCCATAAAGCTAAGAATCACCTGCAATTGTTTAAACAAAAGAGTGAGTCACAAGACCCAGTGTGCAATTAGTCCACATATTCCATAAATGGGCCCTAGCCCCAAAGCACCATTGGCCGAAGCCCATTGTAATATCCTAAAATAGGGGTTATTTGTGATTGAATGGTTTTGCTTGAGTTTGGACTATTGTGTTATTATTTGAGGTGTTTTAAGATCTAGTTATAAGTCTAGAGTAGGCCCGAGTTGCAGGAAATTTTTGTTTTTAAGTTTTAAGTAAAGGGAGCTAGGGCTTAAGTGTAATTCGTGGGGTATTTTAGCACAAGAAACCAAGTGGTAAAGTGGCAAGGAGGAGCCACTTAGAGCCTTGAGGGTGACGCCACATGCAGGGAAGGAAGAGCTCAGGTTCGAGCAGCAGAAATCTCACTTTCTGCTTATTATTTTGACGCCAAGGGGGGAGAGGAGTTGTGCTCAGCACAAACTCTGTCAGATAAAGCTTGGACTCAGTCAAATATTTGAATTGGTGGCAAGGAGAAAATTTAGGAACTTGTGGAATTCAAATTCATTTGAATTAGTGGCCAGGAGGAAATTGGGGAAGTGGTCGAATTTTGAACTCCTGCTTAGGGGGAGAGTTCGGTTTTGGAGAGCTGAGTAGAGGGGTTGCCGAAATTCCTTAGTGGCTAGATGACATTTTCGGCTAGCCTTTGTTTTGTGTATCAAAAGCTGAAAACCCTTTTGTGCATTGCCGAAATCTCCCTAGTGTACCACATTGGAGAAAGCCGAAATTTCCTTTTTGTTTTGCACCTAGCCGAATATCTCTCTAAGTTCTTTGATTTTATTTTATTTCATTTCTTTTCTCCTTCTCAAGGTGTTTGGCCGAATCTACCACTCTCCCATCTTTCTTTTTCTTTTTCATTTTTGCTCAAAAGCCGAAAGTGCCCATCTCCTCCCTTTCATCTTTTTCTTTTCTTCTCTCAAACTCTTGTGCCGAAACCCTCTCCACCTTCCTTTGCCGAATTCCCTCTCTTCCATTTTACTTTCTTTTTCTTCCTCTTTTTCCACTCTAGCCGAATCCCATCTATTTGTTTTCTACCAACCATAGCCGAAACTCCCTTCATCATTCAACTCTTTGTCGAAATTTCTTTCTTTCTTTCTTATATTGTGTTGGCCGAATATCAACAAGGGTAGATCTTCTTTGGGTTCTTCTCTATTCGGTTTTGAAGAAGGGTAAGTGTTCTTGACTGAAATTCATTAATTCTTTTCTCTCTTCTCTGTCGACTCATATGGTAGAAAAAGCCGAACTTCGGCATTTGTTGATGTTTTTGTTAATCATCTTTAGGGATTGGTTTCTTTTAGGATCTCCGGGGTTTTGAAGCAGTCGATCTAAGCCCTTTTATTCTCTGTCAATCGGATTTGGTAAGTCAAGTGGTAAGGATCTATATTGGTTCATCATTCTTTAAGTTGTGAAAAGTCGAAGGCTATTGAGGCTAAGGGTTGTTGTTGGCCGAATGTAGGGGGAGGATCAGTTCGCATATCGGGTGTTGTGATTAGCATTCGAAAGGCAGAAAAGTAAGGATGGTGATAGTCATGCGTTACCTCACCCTTCGGAATTTGTTGGTGTGGCCGAATGGCCTTGTTACTAATTTTGTGGTTTGGCTGAATGTAGGACAAGGAGATCTAGTGCGCTAGACCGGGTCTTCGGGATTCAGTGCTTGCGTTAGTGACAGGTGTGCAACTTACACAGTTTATAATTTGGTAATATATTAATAACCTAATCATGATTAAAAGCCGAAAATTGTGAGATCTTGATATGATGCCTTATGGGTGTGAGCAAGGATTCGGGTAAGTCCGTTTCGATGTGATTTTTGCTACATGGTGCATAATAATATGATTTATGAGATACTTGCTTTATGTGGCATATTAAAGCATGATGGCATGATTGGCACTTGTAATGCATTGGTATGGGTGATATGAGAGGAGGGGGAAGTATGATATCCGTGACTTTGGGTCACCAGAGGTTTGGCACCTCTAGTGGTTTGGTACCACAGATTATTTTGTAACTTTGGGTCACCAGAGGTTTGGTACCTCATAGCGACTTGTCCCAGTGGCTTAGCACCATAGTGGGTTGGCCCCACAGTTGATATCTTAGGATCATCGCCAGTGATTTGGTATCACACGTGGGCTGGCCCCACACATGGATTATTGATATTTTGTGACTTTGGGTCACCAGAGGTTTGGCACCTCATAGCGACTCGTCCTAGTGGCTTAGCACCACAGTGGGTTGGCCCCACATTTGATATGACGGGATTGTCGCCAGTGATTTGGTATCACAACGTGGGTTGGCCCCACAGATGGATTATTCGTGACTTTGGGTCACCAATGGTTTGGCACCACATTATTATTGGATATCGTGACTTTGGGTCACCAGTGGTTTGGCACCACCAGTGGTTTGGTACCACACGGGGTAGAAACGGAGTTAAGGATGGCTAGGTTTGGGTGCATGTTATATATATATTGCTTGGTTATGATTTGTGTAAGTACGTTGCATTAACCGGGAGGGGGATTATGCACTGAGTCTTGGTGACTCACCTTCTCCCTTATCTTTTCAGGTGATTCGTAGATCGCGGATGAGGAGTCGGGTGGACTCGAGGTGGCCATGCATTAAATAAACTCGGTTTTACATGGACTGTGGTTTGAGTACTTTATTTTATTTAAATTTGGTTTCATTTTTATTTTGGGTTTGTAATAAGGCCTTTTTAGTTATGTTTTTGGTTTATTTATATGCTTTGGATTTGTTTTAAACATGGATAAATAAATTACATGATGGATTTAATAATATGAGCGCAAGGTTTTCTAAACTACAAAACGCAATGGTTTTCAAAACTTTACCATCGGGTGATACAAATTAATTGATAGTAACAACAAACTCAAATGGATTTCAAACTTAAGTTTTCCACATTTAATTCAACTGATTTCTAGATATCTAGGACAGAATCCTTCAGTTTTTAAAAGACACAAACGTTTTCTAACCTACAGATCGAGAGCTAAGTTTTAAAGATTTTTTTTTCGGGATTTCAAAGTATACTATGGGTTTTTAACTAATCATGCACCTGATTTCTACAAGCATAAAACAACAAAGCGTTTTTCACTAAAATTTAACCGGTAACCTGTTTTCTTCAAAACGATTTCCTCTGTGACACGCCAGATTCGGTCGTGGTGTGTTGACCGGGTTTGGGGTGTTACAATTTTGGTATCAGAGCCAAGTTCAAAGGCTCGGCTGTGGGCCCGTGGCCCAAAATGTTTTAAAATATGGTTTTAAATGTTTTGTTTAAAATTATATGGTTCGAAAGGCATGGCACTGAGTCTCCGGCACCAATCCGCCCAGGTAAGTACCCCTAACTACTGTGTATGATTTTGGATGTTATAAGCTTTGAATGACTAGTGATAGTGGACTACCCTAGAGACTGAAACTTATAGGACTCTATGGGCTCGCGGAAAACAAAACTCCTTATTAAGAACTGTTCATAAGACTGTGCTTTAAAGATAGTGGAATAATGACTAATGCATAAAACTTTTAAATCAGATAAGTCGAGACTTTAGACATGAGCACTCGAGGTCATGGTCGTAATACACGTGGACGCGGTCGGGGTTGGATGACAGTGTCTGAACCAGTGGGGTCTGGTCAGGGGTCAGAAAATGAGATACCAGCACCACCACCAGCTGCAGGTGGTGAGTTTCAGGATCAGACGGGGGATGACGCAGTGTCACAGGCGATGTTGCGAGTTCTTGAGAGGGTAGCTGGAGTAGGTGGAGGCGCGGGAGCTCAGAAATCTGTACCTGAGCGACTCCGAGCCAATGGAGCCGAGGTATTTCGAGGTGTTTCTGGTGTGGCTCCCAGTACGGCTGAGTATTGGTTGGAGGCGACGGAGCGGATCATGGATGACTTGGATCTGACAGCTGAGGAGAAACTGAAAGGGATAGTGTCGCTTCTCCGGGATGAGTCATACCAGTGGTGGCTCACGGTTCGGGATAGTGCTGCAGCAGAGGATCTCACTTGGGACTATTTTAAGGCAGCTTATCAGAAGAAATATGTTGGGTCTAGCTATATTGATGCGCAGCGGAAGGCGTTTCTGAGACTGGTTCAGGGGAGTAAGTCTGTATCGGAGTACGGGGCGGAATTCTTAAGGTTGAGCCGATATGCTAGGGGTATCGTGGCTACAGAGCATGAGTGATGTGTCAGGTTTGAGGATGGACTGAGAGATGAGCTGAGGTTGTTGATTGCTCCACAGCAGGAGCGAGAGTTTGCCGTGTTAGTAGAAAAGGCTAAGGTAACCGAAGGTGTTAAGGAGTCTGTGAGGCAGAATCTGAATAGAAATGACATAAGAGAGGTTTTGGATCATCTGGGTCGGCTGGTAATTCTCAGAAAAGGGCTAGGCAGAGTGGGCTGAATCAGTCTGGAAGGTCTGTTGCTGCTAATCAGGGACCAGCACAGTGTAACCGATGTGGGAAATCTCATTGGGGAGGATGTTGGGTTGGTGGAAAAGGATGTTTTGAGTATGGCCTACTGGATCATCGTGTGAGGGACTGTCCACATAAGTTAGCCAGGATTCAGTTTGAGGGTCAGGGCCGTGCTCAGTTCAGGAATGAGGGACCGCCACCGCAGAGGGGTCGTGGTACTAGTAGAGGAGGTAATGGTTCTGGTCGAGGCCGCGGAGCACCGGGCAGAGGTGCAGGTAACACTGAGGCAAGACAGCCTGGGTTGGTATATGCAGCGAGGCGTCGAGGGGAGGGCGACGCACCGGACATCATAACCGGTACGTTCTTAATCTTTGGATTTCCATATACTGCTTTGATTGATGTGGGTTCGACGCATTCGTATGTTGCTAGTAGCATAGTAGAGACCATGAATCTAGACTTTGAGACCTCTTCTAGGGAGATGACAGTACTTAGCCCTCTAGGTCACTCTTTAGAAGTAAATAAGCTGTATAGGGATGTACCTCTAGAACTCCAAGGGGTAGTGTTTGTAGCTGATCTGATGGAACTGCCGTTTTGGGAGTTCGATCTGATTCTTGGGATGGATTGGTTGGTTAAGTACCGGGCAAGTTTGGATTGCGCGGCTAAGCGCATGGTTTTGAAGATGGCTGAGGGTGAAGAGGTGGTTATGATAGGTAATAGAAGAGATTATCTATCCAACGTGGTATCTGCGTTGAAAGCTGAGAAGATGGTTAGAAAGGGCTGTGAAGCATTTATGGTTCATGTGTGTGCTTTGGAGGCTAAGGAGTCTGCGGTAGGGAATGTCCGAACAGTAAAGGAATTTGCTGACGTATTTCTAGAGGAACTTCCGGGACTGCCTCCAGATCGTGAGGTTGAATTTGGCATAGATCTGTTACCCGGAACTGCGCCAGTGTCGATTGCTCCGTATAGGATGGCGCCGAAGGAATTAGTGGAATTAAAGGCTCAGATTCAGGAGTTGTTGGACCGAGGTTTTATCAGGCCAAGTGTTTCGCCTTGGGGAGCGCCAGTACTCTTTGTCAAGAAGAAGGATGGTACAATGCGGATGTGTATAGATTATCGCCAATTGAATAAGCTGACAAACAAAACAAGTATCCGTTGCCGAGGATAGATGACCTGTTTGATCAGCTTAAGGGTGCATCGGTTTTCTCAAAGATTGATTTAAGGTCTGGGTATCATTAGCTAAAGGTGAAAGAGGCTGATACTCACAAGACGGCGTTTCGTACTCGGTATGGGCACTATGAGTTTCTGGTAATGCCGTTTGGGTTGACTAACGCGCCGGCAGCATTCATGGACATGATGAATCGGGTATTCCAGCAGTATTTGGATCAGTTTGTCGTGGTATTTATAGACGACATCTTGGTACACTCAAAGTCAGAGGAGGATCATGATGCGCATTTGCGAATAGTGTTGCAGATTCTGAGGGAGAAGCAGTTATATGCCAAGTTTAGTAAGTGCGACTTCTGGCTTAGAGAGGTGACTTTCTTGGGTCACGTAGTATCAGCTGAGGGGATTAGAGTGGATCCTCGAAAGATTGAGGCAATGTTGGATTGGAAGCCGCCTAAGTCAGTGGTTGAGATTCGGAGTTTTCTAGGTCTGGCGGGGTATTACCAAAGATTTGTAGAGGGATTTTCGTTGATCGCAGTACCAATGACCAAGTTATTAAGGAAAGGAGTTCCATTTGTGTGGACTGAGAAGCAGCAAGAAAGTTTCGATAAGTTAAAGAAGATTCTAACTGAAGCTCCGATTTTGATTCAGCCCGAGGCAGGAAAGGAATTCACGGTTTATTGCGATGCATCACATACTGGTTTGGGATGTGTGCTGATGCAGGAAGGGAAGGTAGTGGCTTATGCATCTCGACAGCTGAGACCGCATGAGGTTAACTATCCGACGCATGACTTGGAATTAGCGGCAGTGGTTTTCACCCTAAAGATTTGGAGACACTATCTGTACGGTGAAAAGTCGATAGTCTACACGGATCACAAGAGTCTGAAATATCTCTTGACCCAGAAGGATTTGAACTTGAGACAGAGCAGGTGGATTGATTGTTGAAGGACTACGACTGTTCGATTGAGTATCATCCGGGCAAGGCTAATGTGGTGGCAAATGCGTTAAGCCGTAAGGTTGTATCGGACTTAAGAGCGATGTTTGCTCGTCTTAGCTTGTATGACGATGGGAGTCTCTTGGCGGAATTGCAGGTTAAGCCGACTTGGGTTGAGCGGATCAAGGAGAAATAGTTAGAGAATGAGGGTTTGAATGCGCGGAGGTTGCAAGTTCAGAATGGTGGTTTAGAGGGTTATAGTTTGTCCAGTGATGGAGTATTGCGTTTCCAAGGGAAAGCGTGTATGCCGAAGGATGTCGAGTTAAGGCAGAGGATTCTTCAGGACGCTCATAGCAGCCCATATGCTATGCATCCTGGAGGTAGCAAGATGTATCGGGATTTGAGAGAGTAGTTCTGGTGGCCAAGACTGAAGCGGGAAGTAACTGAGTTTGTGGGTAAATGTCTGACGTGTCAGCAGGTCAAGGCTGAACATCAGTTGCCGTCGGGTTTGCTTCAGCCGGTGAAGATTCCACAGTGGAAGTGAGAAAGGATCACTATGGACTTTGTCAGTGGATTACCCCTTACGCCTAGTAAGAAGGACTCAGTCTAGGTAATTGTGGATCGTCTGACTAAGTCAGCTCATTTCATACCGGTAAGGGTTGATTACTCTCTTCAGAAGTTAGCTAAGTTGTATGTGGCAGAGATAGTGAGGTTGCATGGTGTGCCAGTATCGATCATCTCGGATAGGGATCCCAGATTTACGTTGAGGTTTTGGAGGGCGTTGCATCAGGCTTTGGGTACATGGTTGGATTTTAGTACGGCATTTCATCCACAGTCTGACGGGCAGTCGGAAAGGGTTATACAGATTTTAGAGGATATGCTAAGAGGGTGTGTTTTGGACTTCAGAGGCAGCTGGAAAGAATTTCTACCATTAGCTGAGTTTGTATACAACAATAGTTACCAGGCAAGCATCAAGATGGCACCATATGAGGCGTTGTATGGTAGAAAGTGTCGCACACCTACATGCTGGACAGAGCTGGGCGAGCATCGGATATTGGGACCAGAGTTGGTTGCAGAGACTGAGGATAAGGTTAAGTTGATCCAGGCTCGTTTGAAGGAAGCTTCGGACAGGCAAAAGTCATATGCCGATCTCAAGCGGAGGGACATAGGGTTTGCTGTGGGTGACAAGGTCTTTTTGAAAGTCTTGCCATGGAAGAAAGTGTTGAGGTTTGGAAGGAAAGGCAAGTTAAGTCCAAGGTTTATTGGGCCGTATAAGGTGTTGAGACGAGTGGGACCAGTAGCTTATCAGCTCGAGTTGCCAGCAGAGCTGAGTCAGATTCACGATGTATTCCATGTATCCATGCTTAGGCGTTATCGTTCAGATCCATCGCATGTCGTAGCAGTGGAGGAAATAGAGGTGAGTCCAGATTTGACTATGGAAGAGGAACCAGTGCAGATTCTAGATCGAGATGTGAAAGTCTTGCGTAAGAAGTCAGTTCCATTGGTGAAGGTATTATGGCGGAACCATGGCGTGGAAGAAGCTACGTGGGAACCAGAGGATGTGATGAAACAGCAATACCCTCAACTCTTTTGATCAGGTAATTTCGAGGCCGAAATTATTTTTTTAGGGGGTAGAACTGTAATATCCTGAAATAGGGGTTATTTGTGATTGAATGGTTTTGCTTGAGTTTGGACTGTTGTGTTATTATTTGAGGTGTTTTAAGATCTAGTTATAAGTCTAGAGTAGGCCCGAGTTGCAGGAAATTTTTGTTTTTAAGTTTTAAGTAAGGGGAACTGAAGGAGCTAGGGCTTAAGTGTAATTCGTGGGGTATTTTAGCACAAGAAACCAAGTGGTAAAGTGGCAAGGAGGCGCCACTTAGAGCCTTGAGGGTGATGCCACATGCAGGGAAGGAAGAGCTCAGGTTCGAGCAGCAGAAATCTCACTTTCTGCTTAATATTTTGACACCAAGGGGGGAGAGGAGTTGTGCTCAGCACAAACTCTGTCAGATAAAGCTTGGACTCAGTCAAATATTTGAATTAGTGGCAAGGAGAAAATTTAGGAACTTGTGGAATTCAAATTCATTTGAATTAGTGGCCAGGAGGAATTTGGGGAAGTGGCTAAATTTTGAACTCCTGCTTAGGGGGAGAGTTCGATTTTGGAGAGCTAAGTAGAGGGGTTGCCGAAATTCCTTAGTGGCTAGATGACATTTTCGGCTACCCTTTGTTTTGTCTATCAAAAGCCAAAAACCCTTTTGTGCATTGCCGAAATCTCCCTAGTGTACCACATTGGAGAAAGCCGAAATTTCCTTTTTGTTTTGCACCTAGCCGAATATCTCTCTAAGTTCTTTAATTTTATTTTATTTCATTTCTTTTCTCCTTCTCAAGGTGTTTGGCCGAATCTACCACTCTCCCATCTTTCTTTTTCTTTTTCATTTTTGCTCAAAAGCCGAAAGTGCCCATCTCCTCCCTTTCATCTTTTTCTTTTCTTCTCTCAAACTCTTGTAACTTTGGGTCACCAGAGGTTTGGCACCTCATAAGGACTTGTCCCAGTGGCTTAGCACCACAGTGGGTTGGCCCCACAGTTGATATTTTGGGATCGTCGCAAGTGATTTGGTATCACACGTGGGTTGGCCCCACACATGGATTATTGATATTTTGTGACTTTGGGTCACCAGAGGTTTGGCACCTCATAGCGACTCGTCCCAGTGGCTTAGCACCACAGTGGGTTGGCCCCACATTTGATATGACGGGATTGTCGCCAGTGATTTGGTATCACAACGTGGGTTGGCCCCACAGATGGATTATTCGTGACTTTAGGTCACCAGTGGTTTGGCACCACCAGTGGTTTGGTACCACACGGGGTAGAAACGGAGTTAAGGATGGCTAGGTTTAGGTGTATGTTATATATATTGCTTGGTTATGAATTGTGTAAGTACGTTGCATTAACTGGGAGGGGGATTATGCACTGAGTCTTGGTGACTCACCTTCTCCCTTATCTTTTCAGCTGATTCGTAGATCGCGGATGAGGAGCTGGGTGGACTCGAGGTGGCCATGCATTAAATAAACTCGGTTTTACATGGACTGTGGTTTGGGTACTTTATTTTATTTAAATTTGGTTTCATTTTTATTTTGGGTTTGTAATAAGGCCTTTTTAGTTATGTTTTTGGTTTATTTATATGCTTTGGATTTGTTTTAAACATGGATAAATAAATTACATGATGGATTTAATAATATGAGCGCAAGGTTTTCTAAACTACAAAACGCAATGGTTTTCAAAACTTTACCATCGGGTGATACAAATTAATTGATAGTAACAACAAACTCCAATGGATTTCAAACTTAAGTTTTCCACATTTAATTCAACTGATTTCTAGATATCTAGGACAGAATCCTTCGGTTTTTAAAAGACATAAACGTTTTCTAACCTACGGATCGACAGCTAAGTTTTAAAGATTTTTTTTTTCGGGATTTCAAAGTATACTATGGGTTTTTAACTAATCATGCACCTGATTTCTACAAGCATAAAACAACAAAGAGTTTTTCACTAAAATTTAACCGGTAACCTATTTTCTTCAAAACGATTTCCTCTGTGACATGCCAGATTCGGTCGTGGTGTGTTGCCGGGTTTGGGGTGTTACACCCATTCAACACAACATAACCAGATGATCAATATGATAACCCAACCCAACCTAATTTTCCATCCTCTACACTCCGCTCCATATGTCCATCCTCAACACACCTGTGGGGATTTCTACAATCAACCCTCCATCCTCTACACTCCTCTTTGGCAGTCATGCTGACAGTCACACTGCTCAAAGTCAATAATACGTGGTCTAGCCACCGATAACCATGTGATCAAATCACTAATACAATAATGAGGCACCGAGCCATCATTTAGTGTGACAGTGCCACCGGTATACACTTCCCCTTCATAACATTAATATCCCAAATCCCATGCACATGCAACACAGTATAATAAATAGGTTATATGATGTCATACATGCAATATTTAGTGTACACACATAGTCATGCTATCAACAGTAATTATGAAGTTAAATCATAACATGCTGACCTGGAGTTTTGGTTTTACCCACTATGGGTAGCTTAATCACCATTGCCGAGATTTTCAGCTTCCAAACATAACACATACACGATTTATACAAAAAGGAAATATTGTGGTAATTACAGACCTGTAAACCCGCAAGATTACACTATCGATCTCGCTAACGTCCTCACTCGCAGGGATCACGTTGATCTGCTTATCCCTTTCAGAAGCCGGCCCACAACCCGGTGGCCAATCTAGAACGGCAGACACCGCGCGCTTTTTAAACTTTGTGGTTGAAACCAAGGGTTTGCTCCCTTCCCCAACTTGAACATTTCTTGCATCCATCAAAAGTCTTGATCAATAAATCGCTATACAAAAGAGATGGTTATCTAACCACTTAACTGGGTTAAGGCAACGAACAACGAATAGATAGGCTAAAAGAATAACTAGGGAGAAATCACTTACCTTACAATCTCGAAAAGAGAGATGAGATTCGAAGATTGGTTGAGTCACAGATTCAAAACTCAAATGATTCAGCTAGCGATGATTCCCGGAATAGGCACACCCAATAAGAAAAGACGATCAAAAGAGCGAAGTTAATAAAATCGTAACACCACGCCAATTAGCCATTCGGCTTTGGCTACCAAATACCGAATGAAGAACAGGAAATGATAGCAAAGTCTCTTTACCTTAACAACCAAGTCGATGGAAGATCCGAAGTAGACCCCTAACACCCTGTTCCACGATATTCGGCTAACACAGATGATATCCCAAAGAGTAAGATAAGTTTCGATTACGAGGAACCAACACAATACGAAGAAAAGCAAATGAATTATGGCTTGAGAAAAAGAAAGAACACGAGATGAATCTCTTAGGGTAAGGGATGAAGGTTCGCCTAAGGAGAACAAATGAAGAAGAAATAATGAAATGGTGTGGGTGGTAAGAAGTTTCGGTTAAGGGGTTTAAAGATGTGAACAAAATATGAACAAAAGAGAAATGAGAAATAAAGAGAGGGAGAGAGAGTTGGGGTTCGGCTTTTGAAGAAGTAGATGGTGAAAGTGTGGAGCAAAGAAGAGAAAAGAGAAGAGAGACGAGAAGGGTGCTACAAGTTTCGGTTTTTTTACCAAATAGAAAATAAGGCAAAAGCTCATGAGTGTTGCGGCAATCAAAGAAGAAAAGATGTGAAGAGGAGAGGCAAATGTGTATCGGTTTTTGGCTTCCAAAGAAATGAAGAAAATGATGCAAAGCAAAGGAGAGAAAAGGGTATTTCTCTAACGGTTTCCCACCTTATGCACAATATGGCTCTAAGGAAAAAATCGGTACATTCAAGGCACCTCATAAACCTGATCGAACCTCAACTAAGAGAGGGACCTAGAGCTACTAACTTCAAAATTCGGCTCACCACCCTCCTAGCTCAAAACCGACCCTTCCCCTTCCAACCTTCAAGACATATTCGGCCAACAACCCTCTAACTACCCACTCCATGCTCCCCTCCTACATTCACTCCCAACCCCCAATTCAAAATATTTTGAAACTTCAAATCCCCCTTTTTACTCTTATCCATCTATTCCAAAAGTTTGACCAATTCAACACCCCTTCTTCAAGGTTCCTAGCCGAATCCACCTCTTCCCTTCCAGATGCCAAAAAGAATCCCAAAAGTGCAAACAGTGCAACTCGAACCTGCTCATTCCCTGCTCCTTGTGGCGTCACTCTCCTGCCTCTTAAGTGGCGCCTCTTAACCACCTTACCACTTTAATTCTTGCGTCACCTAACACAAGCAATAAACATTAAGTCCTGCCCCAGTCAGCTTCCCTCCTAAAGTGCCTAAATTGAAATTTTGGCCAAGGTTCCGACTTAACCCCGGGCCTTCCAGGAGACCCCAAACACACTCAACAACATACAAAGTATACCAAACACACAGATACAAAGTAAATGCAAAGCCCCTAAATCCCGGATGTTACAAGGGTGCTAACCCTTCCTCGTACATAACTGACTCCCGAACTCGTTTTCTTGAATTTCATAGGCCAAAATAAATATTTTAAATAAAAATTAAAATTGTTTTATAAGGTGATCCGATCACACCAAAGCAAAAAAGATCAGTGGCGACTCCCGTTTTCGTTTTTCAAACTCGATCCCCATTTTTTTAAATTTAAAAATGGTTTCAAAAATGTGGTAATTAATCCATTTATGATATAGTGGATGATAGTGGAGTGGTATTTGGTGTAATTACTAATGTTTTTAAAGGTTAATTTTGGAAATTTGTAATTAAAGATAAAGTAAATAAAACAAAATCACATTTTATTAGTTGTCATCTTCCTAGCCAATTTTTAGCAAAAAAAAAAGAAGATGCCATTTTAGTGTTTAACATTTGGCAACCCTAATTTCTTCAATTAGGTATGTATTTTGACTCGGTTTTTAATGATTTCTATGTTTTCTATGATCGTTGCTTCGTATTCTAGCTAGCTCGTACCTTAGATTTCTAAACTGTTAAAGATTTATCATGTTGCCATTGTTGAATGCTTGAATAATTTGATGAACTATGATAGATTTGGAAGGTTTAATGTTAGGTTAATAACTTTTGTAAAGTGATTTTTTGACAAAAATGTCAAAAAGGGATTAAATTGAGAAAATGTGAAATGTGGTGGTTAAAAGTGTGAATAAATGAGAAATATGGGCTAATATGAATATTAGAGTAATTCGGTTAGCATAGATTGTGATTAAATTGCATGAATTTGTGATTTTATGTGATAAGGACTAAATTATAAAAATGTGAAAGTTTATGGGTAAAAGTTTTAAAGTGTGACTCGGACTAAATTGAAAGAATATGTGATTGAATAAGTTAAATTTGAATTCATATAGATCAAGAAAGAAATAATTTGGATTTAGATCGGGAGAAAAGCAAGGTTATCGAGTAGTCGACTTGATCCATCATTTCTGTATACGAGGTAAGTTCGTATAATTGAACTTAATTGTGCATTTGTTTAATTAATGGATAGAATTTGAGATTGTATGTATTCCATTAGCTAAATTTGGAGATATTGAAATTAAATGTACGGTTTAGGCATACGAGTTGCTGAATAAGACCATAGCTGGGCTATGGCAAATTACAAAAATAAGACCATAACCGGGTTATGGCATATGAATGTAAGACCATGGCAGGGCCTTGGCAATGTACGTATAAGACCATAGTTGGACTATGGCATCGAAAAATCAATGAATTTGTATTATAAGTATTTATAAGCCAAAGTGGTTTGATAAAAGAATTGTCGAGAGATAGATAAGTATCGATACAAGTATGTACGGAAAACTGTTTAAGTAACATGTTAGAAGATGTTGAGGACTTATGAGTTACGATGTGGTTTAACTATATGTTAACTCATTGATTAATTCTCTAAATGCTAATTATGTTATCCGTTTTGAAAATGCTAATAAATGTTGAGATTATTTCATATTTACATACGAACTTACTAAGCTTTTTACCTTACTTTATTTAATTTCTTCAATGTTTTATAGTATATCGAAGGTAGTTCAGAACCGGGGATCGACAGGAACTTCATCACACTATTAGACATCTATTTGGCACTTTTGAGTTGTGTAAATATGATATATGGCATGTATAGGCTTGTGTCATTTTGGTATGTATGGTGAATATGTATTTTGGCCATTTGGGTTGGCACAAAATGATGAACATGATGATGTCGTAAATGTGCAAACGATTATATTTTGAGTTTGGTAAATTGACTTATGATAGGTGATTGAAGTTGATAAATTAGAAGTTATGTGTTTGTGAATTAATGCTTGCTAATGCAAGTTTGAAATGAATTAGTAAATTGAATCATATATGTGAATCATGGTAAATTAACTATATTGTTGATGTTTTGGTTTATATTTGAGTAAGCGAAATGGTTGTAATTGTATAGCATGAAATGTGCATGAATTTAGAATGATTTGGCTGCATATTATGCCTTGAAATGGTACCATTTGTACTTGTGTTAGTATGTGCCAAATGGGGTGGCAATTTTACCTTACAAATTGCCTATTTTTGTCCACAAGGGCAAAGACACGGGTGTGTGTCTTAGCCGTGTGTGACACACGGTCATTTTACATGGCCGTGTGTCCCCTGGTGTTGAAATTAAATTGAAGTCAGTATGCTCCACACGGTCTCACATACAGGCATGTGACTGGCCGTGTGATACAAGTCAATATACCCTCTAAATGCCACACGACCTAGCACACGGGCGTGTGACTTGGCCGTGTTGCATAAGTTAGTATACCCTATAGGTTTGACATTGCCTAGCACATGGCATGGCACACGGGCGTGTGTGGCCACTTCGAAAGGTACACGGGCTAGACACACAAGCGTGTGGTCGGTCGTGTAACCCAAGTCAGTATGTATGCCCTATTTTCACACGGCCTAAGACACGGGCGTGTCTACTAGTCGTGTGAGGCACACGGCCTGTTCACACGGGCGTGTGACCCTGGTTTACATGAAAATTTTTTAAGTTTCTAGAATTTTTGTATGATATCAGTTTAGTCCTGAACCTCTTCTAAAACATGCTTAAGGCATCGTAGGCCCTTATAAGGGACAATGTGATTGTGTTGAATGATTTATGAGAATGAATGCTTATTGTTGCATAAATGTATCTATATGTGTTGTGAATTGTTCGAAAATACCTCATAACCCTATTTCGGTGTTGAATACGAGTCATGGGTGTTTCATTTATTGGTATCAGAGCAACGAATTAGTTGATTCGAGGACTAACACAGCATGTGTGAGAGTCTAGCTATACATTCAATATATACCCTGCAATAGTGTGATGATTCCTAACAGCTTAAATTGTGTTTTCGTATAGTAATGGATCCCGAATGAGTGATAGCTGATGATGTAGAGAGTAATACGCCCGCTCCTACTTAAGGGACAGTGCCTTCCAAATCTAAACCCGTGTCTAGTAGTCACGGACGTGAAGCTAAAAAAGCCTTTTTTCCAAATGATGAACGAGTGGTTCACTCAATACGTCCGAACAAATCCGGCTGCTCAACAACCTTTACCTTCTCCTATTCCTCAAACTGTACTTGTAGCTCCTGAAGGAGTCGAGCTTTTAAGATTTAATAAGACTCCAATTGATAAGATCCGTAAACACGGGGCTAAAGAGTTCAGGGCTAATGTTGATGATGACCCTGAGAGAGCTGAGTTCTGGCTTGAAAATACTATCCGAGTGTTTGATGAACTTTCGTGTGCGCCAGTTGAATGCTTAAAGTGTGCTATTTCTCTTCTGAGAAACTCTGCTTATCATTGGTGGAATAACTTAGTGTCAGTAGTGCCGAGAGAGCGAGTGACTTGGGAATTCTTTCAGACTGAGTTTTGGAAGAAATACATCTGTTAACGATTCCTTGACCAAAAGCATAAAGAATTTTTAGAATTGAAATAAGGTCGTATGACTGTAACTGAATATAAAAGAGAATTTGTACGGTTGAGCAGTATGCTCGAGAATATGTTTCTACTGAAGAGATAATGTGCAAGCGGTTTTTTGATGGCCTGAATGAAGACATTAAACTTCTGGTCGGGATATTGGATTTAAAAGAATTTGTTATGTTAGTCGAACGTGCTTGAAAGTTGAAGAACTGGGCAAAGAAAAGAGAAAGGCTGCTTCGGGAGCTAGAGATTCGAGAAAGAGATTGATGAATAAATCCTATCACTCTTCATCAAAGAAATCCCGAGATTCATATAGTTGATTAAATGCACTAGTGGAGTACTCTAATAGAGATCATGGGAAACAATTTACGAGTTCAAAAACTTTAGCTATGTTAGTGGCAATTGTGGGTAATGTTAGACCGAACAAACCTGAATGTGGACGATGTGAAAAACGATGTTTTGAAGAGTGTAGACTGATTGATAAAGCCTTTTTTAGATGTGGATCACACGAACACTTTATTCGAGATTATCCTGAGTTAGATGAGAAAGATAAATCTCAAAGTGCAAGACAAAGCAACTGACCGGAAGAGGAAGACCATTCCATAGTGTTGGAAATGTGAGTGGTGGTAGAAGTACGACACGAGATACTGCTGTGAGATCTGAGGCCAGAGCACCTGCTAGAGCCTACGCTATTCAAGCTCGCGAAGATGCGTCATCTTCAGATGTTATCACCCGTACTTTCATTCTCTATGATACTAATGCGATTGCATTGATAGATCCAGGAACAACTCATTCTTATATATGTATGAATTTAGTTTCTAGTAAGACTTTGCCTGTAGAGTTTATTGAATTTGTGATTAGAGTAGCGAACCCCTTAGGCAAATGTGTTTTGGTTGAAAAAGTCTGGAAGAATTGTCTGTTAATGTATCGGGATTTCTGTTTTCTGCCTAATCTGATGTTGTTGACATTTGATGAATTTGATGTGATTTATTTCCTATCGTGGTTTATTAAAAAGTTATTCCCTTTTAAAATGTTATTGCCTTTAAAACCTTATTTGTTGCGGAAGCTTAATTTAAAACAAATGATTTACAAAAACGTGATATTTAAAATTAAGTTGTGAAAACGTAGCGTTTGAAAAACAGTTATTATTTTGGAAAACCGCAATCAACATTTAACAAATAGAAAATGTAATAAACTGAAAATCACAAATTAAAAACCAGAAATTAAAAGAGGCCTTGTTACAACCCAAAAAGAAAGCGGCTAAGTAAGGTAAAATAGAATACTAAAATCTAAAGCTGTTCATAGTGTGGCCACCTCCCAGTCCTCCAGTACGTCGAACCGCCTACTGAGGATTACCTGAAAAATTAAAAATAGGGGGTGAGTTTACGAAAACTCAGTGTATACAATCCTTGTCGATCATAAAGCATGCATCACATCAATTTGGGCCTAAGCCCATTACAGTAGCGGTGGCATTTGGACCTTAGCCCATAATAGCCTCAGTTAGGCCTGAGCCCATATCTTAATCAAAGTAGATCATGCAATGCACAAATACCCAACAACCCTGCACTCCGAATCTCGTCCAACCCTACACTTCTGTGGGGATTAATTTGACCTACCCGTCCCTACACTCCTTATGTAGCACTGGTTGCGGCACTAACCAATATTGCAGCAAAGTTGCCAATCTCATAATCGACTTTAAGCCATCGGTGGATCCACAATCGTCAAGCGACCATGCAACCCTAACCAATCATATACTTTCTCCTAATCAATGATCCCATCCCCCATGCAACATAATATCTCATGAATGAAAACATATCATCAAACGGCATACAAGATCAGTCATGTATCATAGAGGGGTATTTTAGACATTTTTCCTTTCAAGGTCATAACGTTCATTTTACCCTATAGGGGTATTACGGTCATTTATCCTATGGGGGTATTTCGATCATTTACCCTATAGGGGTATTTCGGTCATTTTACCCTATCGGGGTATTTCAGTCATTTTATCCTATGGGGGTATTTCGGTAATCTTACCTTATAGTCAACAATGTGAATGGGCCCAAAGCCCATTATGCGGCCCATGTGAGGCCCACGAGCCTATTAGACCCACACGACCCGTTTTAGCCCATTTGACCCAAAAGCTGTCAAAGACCATGAGACCGTTGATGGTGGCCTCCGTCATTGTATCGACTTTCCCACACGAGCGTTCGTGCGCTCGTATGGTAACCGTTGTCGTATTTTTAGATTTTCGGCATTTCGGCGTTTTCCGATCTACAATTGGAGTGGTGTGTGTACAGACCTTGCTGGAGACAAATGCAGTAGCCCACGAGCATAAAACCTATATTCGATTAAGGTATTCGGTTAGTGATAAATCGTAATATATACATATTTTAATCCCACATTTGGCATACTTTTGGATGATTTATCCCTTGAATTGTGGAATTTGATGCTCCTAATACTTTAATTTCATTTCTTATACTTAAGAGAGCATATGAGGGTGAAAAGAACGAGAAACGGGCTAAAAACAGAGAAAATGGGCCAAAATAAGAAATCAACATGGCCTGGAGTTCATCACACGGTCGTGCCACTTTAGCAGACTCAAACACGGCCTTGGGCTCGATTCACATGGACGCATCCCTACTGTGACCTATTTTAATTCCACTCGGAATAGGATACTTGTGGGCCAAGTAAGGAATCCCGAAAGCCTATATAAACACCCTAGAGGGCAACCTAAAGGAGGAGTTCGACAGAAGGCCTCTGTCAGGGCTTTTGACGGAGAACAAAGCCAGAGAGGGATGAATATAGGGAATTACTCGAAGAAAGCCAGTTGATCCATCCCAGAAGCCGGAATCACGCTCAAGACTGGGGATTTTCCCTTCAAATTCATTGAGGGAGTTTTAGGGTTTTTCTTTATGTTTTGTTACTTAATTTCTTCTGAGATGTATTCTTTTATAAACATGAACTAAACCCCTCAAATACCTGAGGGGATGAAACCTAAGATGGATCTTGTTATTATTTTCTGAATTGTATGATAAATAATTGATTTGTTCTTAATTATGTGTTCTTAATTATTGCTTTAATATTTCAGGATATTGATTCAAGTATTGATGTGCTTATTCAGAGGAGCAAAAATCCCTGTTTAAGAGTAGATCTAGCATAATTAAGCGGAGTTGATCGCACTTCTAGAGATAGGACGACGAAAATTTGCCGGATTAGGGTCAAACCTAATATGGGAGTCCATAAATTGAGTTAATACAACACTAGGGTTTTAATTAGAAAGAGATTTCAATTAATCAACCTAGGGTTAGACGTTAGTAGCCTTAAACGAGGTATTAATATAAACTAGGGAATCCTACGGATCAAGTCAAGTGAATAAATCGTCTGGTTCAGAGTTAAATAACAAGTGAAGTCTAGGTGGATTCTTCCTCGGGTATTGTCTTAATTAATTGATTTTCTCAAAAGTATTTTTCCAGTTCATTCTCTGTGTCTTGGCATCCTTAGCTTAAGAATTAGTTAGACAAATATTAATCACTTTTATTTAGGCTAGATAATAAAAAGAAAGTCAGTACTAGTACTTTTGGTTTCCTTGGGTTCGACATTCCAGTCTTGCCACTAGGCTATACTACTGTTCGATAGGTGCGCTTGCCTCAATCGTGGTGATAGTTAGTTCCTAAGCTTGATCATTCATTATATAAATATTAAAACTCTCAGACACGACCAAGTTTTTGGCGCCGTTGCCGGGGAGCTGAAATATTAGGATCGCTCAATTTTTATTACTTTAGCCATTTTTCTTTTATTTTTTTATTTATTTCTAATTTTTATTTTTAGTTCTCTAATCTCTCTATCATTTGTTTTGATAGGTTTTTCTAGTTTATGACTAGGAGGAACCCATCAGGACTATTGCTTTTTGAGAGTGAAATTGAAAATACAGTTCACAGAAACCGGAGAGAAATAAGGTGAAGCCTACAGTACATAGAAAAAGAGCAAGAAGACGAAACAAACACTACCGAAGAGATGGCTGATAACAATCCGCTACCTCCTATGGTTGCCGCAAATCCGGTGAATCAAAATCCTGCTCCTCGTACTATGTATGATTATGCTAAACCTAATTTAACAGGAACTGAGTCAAGTATTGTTATACCTGCTATTGCTGCAAATAATTTTGAACTAAAACCTAACACAATTCAGATGATACAGTAATTTGTTCAATTTGATGGTTTGCAGGATGAAGATCCAAACAATCACTTGGTGAATTTTCTAGAATTTTGTGATACTTTCAAAATAAATGGCATTCCTGATGATGCCATTCGTCTTCGGTTGTTTCCCTTTTCGTTGAGGAACAAAGCTAAATAGTGGTTGAACTCGTTACCACGAGGATCAATCATTACATGGGAACAAATGACCGAAAGATTTTTGTTAAAATATTTTCCGCCGGCTAAAACGGCTAAGTTGAGGAATGATATCTCTTGTTTTGTGCAGATAGATTTAGAGACACTTTACAATGCATGGGAGAGATACAAGGATCTATTGAGAAGGTGCCCACACCATGGATTACCTTTATGGCTCCAAATTCAAACCTTTTACAATGGTGTGAACCCCTCAACTAGGCAGTTGATTGATTCAGCCGCCGGTGGAACCCTGAACAACAAAACACCTGAGGCTGCCTACGAATTCATTGAAGAGATGTCACTGAATAACTATCAGTGGCAAGTCACGAAGACAAAGCAAACAAAAGCCGCCAGTGTTTTCAACCTCGATGCAGTGACCATGCTATCAAACTAGGTAGAACTGTTAAGTAAAAAGATTGATGGTTTGTGTGGTTCTTCGCAGGTACATCCAGTTATGCAGTGCGATACGAATGGAGGAGGGATGAGCAATACAAAATATCCAGCTTACAACCCGAGCACTGAAAACGAGCAAGTTCACTATATGGGTAATAATTTTAGACCTCAAAATAACCCTTATAGTAATACTTACAATCCAGGTTGGAGGAACCACCCCAATTTCTCATGGGGTGGTCAAGGAAATCAAAGACAACAATCCCTCCCAGGCTTCCAACAGCAACCCTACCCACAAAAAAAGAAGCCGAACCTTGTGGAGATGCTAAAAAAATTCATCGCAGTGTTAGAAACTCGTTCACAAAACACCGAAACAACACTTAAAAATCAACAAGAATCGATTCAAGGGATCGAGAACCAATTAGGTCAGCTTGCTAAGTTGATCTCAGAATGACCACAAGGCAGCTTACCAAGCAACACTGAAACTAACCCAAAGGAGCAACTTCAAGCCATAATTGCTCACGATAGTGAAGGGTCAGATGAACCAAAAGTGAGGCAAGAGAATGTGGTAGAGGAAGGTAAGGTTGAGGTAAGCCATAATAAACCAAAACCGGTAATTACAGAGTACCAACCTCGTGTGCCATACCTCAATGCGATGAAGAAAGACCACACAGATGAATAATTCGGTAAATTTCTTAAACTTTTAAGGAAATTACATATTAACTTATCATTTCTTGAAACTCTTTCGCAGATGCCAGATTCAAAGAAATTTTTAAAAGAGCTTTTGACAAACAAACGGAAGTTAGACGAGGTATCACATGTGGAGCTAAACGCAGTGTGCTCAGCAATTTTACAAAATAAACTACCACAAAAGTTAAAAGATCCAGGGAGTTTTACAATTTCGTGCTTAATTGGTAGTTTATCTATTGATAATGCTTTAGCTGATCTAGGGGCAAGCATAAATGTTATGCCTTATAAAATGTTTAAATAGCTAGGTCTAGGGAAACCCAAACAAACTAGGATGAGAATTCAATTAGTTGATAAAACTATTAGAATTCCTCGGGGTATAATTGAAGATGTACTCGTGAAAATTGATAAATTTATATTCCCGGTAGACTTTGTCGTTTTAGACATGGATGAGGACAATAATGTTCTTTTAATTTTAGGAAGACCCTTTTTAGCAACTGCTAGAACTAAAACTGATGTTGGTATAGGAGAACTTATACTTCGTGTAGGTGACGAGACGATCACTCTTCAAGCTTTTGTCTCGGCTAGGACATCAAGTAATAAGGGTGAGAACATAAACTCTATTAATGACCATTCGGTTAAACCTTCTTTTCAGGAAGCACTGCAGAACTACACAACTGAGCCAGATCCTAGACCTCATGCCAACAAGAAAATAGCTCATGAGGAACGAAGGCTTCAAATAGATGAACTAGACGAGTGGAAGATACATTTCAAGGAGAAACTAGGAACACGCGAAGCAAAACCGAGGCAACTCCATGACAAACTTAAAGATGAGCCAAACCAATTTAAGATCGGAAATCAGGTATTGTTGGATAAAACAGACCCTCGGATCGCCACTTCAGACCTTGATACAAATGAAGAAATCCCTTTTAAGGTACTGAATATCTTCCCATATGGAACAGTCGAGGTAACTAATCCCAAATTCGGAAATTTTAAGGTAAACACTACTCGACTTGAACTATATAGCGATCATAGAACTGATAGCAGGGGTGAGGAGTTTCAACTCCTCAAACCACCATGAATACAAGAATGAGAGGTAAGTCTAGCTTAAGACTTTAAACGAGCGCTTCTCGGGAGGCAACCCGAACACTAACCCCATTAATTTTCAATTTTTATTTTTATTTTTACTTTTAGCACCTAACTACAAACTAACCAAATTAATGAAACATAGGTTTCCCTACCACACGGCGTTGCACACGGGCGTGGCTGTGGCCGTGTGGACACCACGGATTTACACACCGGTGTGGCAGAGATTGTATGAACCACAGACAAAAAATCTCCAAACCACGGGCGATGACAAAATGCCACGGTCGTGCGATACGGTCGTGGTCAACACTAATTTATCAATATGGGCGTGGTGACCACTACATGGGCGTGGGAGAAACAAACGAAGCACAACACGGCGATGCGATACAGCCGTGTGACTCAACACGCCCATGGTACACGGGCGTGGGAAGCCACCAGATTCCTATTTCCTATTTAAACCCCCTTGTCCTCACTTTCTCCCCAATTTCTTCTTCAATCAAACCCTAGCCACCACACCCTTTCTTTGACTATTATCCCTCCCCCTTCATTTTTTCTTTCCCCCTTCCATCATTCTTTCTTTACACCACCATTCCCATGTCGAAAAAGCGTAAGGACCCGAGCACACTCTCCCCGTACGAGACCGATTTATATGAGTTCATGCCGGCCGCTTCATTTATCCGACAAGCCAAGGACATTTGAGTCCATTTAATTTTTCATTTTCTTTTCTCTTCTCCTTTATTTTCCTTCCCTTTATCTTTCTTGTCTTTAATTTTTATTATTACATTTTGATTTCCTTGATGCAGGTTCTAAAGGCTGCTTGGGAATCACCACACCACGACCATAGGCACCACGACCGTTTCTTTTCCTTGACTTCATCCAAAATTTAGGAAGTTCACTTCTCTTCTTATCTTATGATTTTATATTGTAGATATCTATCTTTGTACATTGAGGGCAGTGTAAATCTTAAGTATGGGGGTGAATTTTATTCAGAAAACTTTTTTCATTATTCTCAGATCCCTGAATTTTGTCTTTTCTTTTTCATATCACTATTAGAACAAATTCTGATTGATTTATGATTTCTATTGATATGTCTTGAATTAAATCATAAGCAGTTGTGCATTGATTGTTTAAACTTGAAGGCTTTAGAGAATCAAGCATGATAAGTTGATTTTTGAAAATTAAAAATTTGTTAGGTTGTTTCCCCAAGTTTAGGTATTATCTTGAAATTTGAAGTTCACAGTGTTGACATCAAAAACCATAATTTTGTGAGATCTTGAGCCTTTGAGCATTTTCCTTTCTTGCTCACTTTTATTGTTTCTTTGAGTGATTCAATATTGATTTGTTATTCTAAAACTTGCTTCGATTATGCATGTCAAGACCACACTTTTGATTTGATATACTAAGATGATAAAGGCACCTAGGATATAACCCACTTAATTCCCAAAAGGCCTACCTTCATAATTAACCCCTAATGAACCCCTTTGATCCTAATAAACCATTCATTGATTTACCCTTAATATTAGCCCAAGACTTACTCTTTTTGATTCATTAAGAATTTTTTGTATTATATTAACCTTTTTATCGAGGTTTGATTTGAGAAGTTGCCTAACTATGTTGTCCATTTCAGTTGTTAATTTCTTATTATTGTACTTGATTTGTTCTTAAAAAAAGTATATCCATTATTAGTTCTATGTTTTTATGAGCTTAAACAGTAAATTTCACATATTTAGAAGAAGCTCATTTTATTAATGTAATTTTTCATTATTAGTCTATTTTTCTAGTTAGGTAATTTGTCAATTCAATCTCGATTCTAACCTCCTCTTTCAGCCTGTAACCACGCCCCCTAACCAAGCCACGTTACAACCCTTTTTAGATACCTTTTGATCGATGTATCATCTCAACTTTTAGTGGTGGAGATTTGATTTTCATGCAAGCCTATGGTAATAACTTTTAATGAGGATGTTGACTCTGTGATATTTTGAATCAAAGGTGATTACTTAGATAAGGGGGAATACCTATGTTTTCATGAATAAAATGCTCAACTTGGATTGTTTGAAACTTTGATGTTCTTTTAGTTGAATTCTCAATGTATGATTACCTATGGATTATTTCCAAACATTATTGATAGGAGTTATAAGTTGAGAAGAATCAATTTTAATTGTGAGTTGAGGATTTTGCTTGAGGACAAGCAAATGCTTAAGTGTAGGGGTATTTGATAAACCGTAATATATACACATTTTAATCCCACATTTGGCATACTTTTGGATGATTTATCCATTGAATTGTGGAATTTGATGCTCCTAATCCTTTAATTTCATTTTTTTTTATACTTAGGAGAGCATATGAGGATGAAAAGAACGAGAAACGGGCCAAAAACAGAGAAAATAGGCCAAAATAAGAAATCAACATGGCCTGGAGTTCACCACACGGCCGTGCCACTTTAGCAGACTCAAACACGGCCTTGGGCTCGATTCACACGGGCGTATCCCTGCAGTGACCTATTTTAATTCCACTCAGAATAGGATACTTGTGGGCCAAGTAAGGAATCCCGAAAGCCTATATAAACACCCTAGAGGGTAACCTAAAGGAGGAGTTCGACAGAAGGCCTTTGTCAGGGCTTTTGACGGAGAATAGAGCCAGAGAGGTCTGAATATAAGGAATTACTCAAAGAAAGCCAGTTGATCCATCTCAGAAGCCAGAATCACGCTCAAGACTGAGGATTTTCCCTTCAAATTCCTTCAGGGAGTTTTAGGGTTTTTCTTTATGTTTTTTTACTTAATTTCTTCTGAGATGTATTCTTTTATAAACATGAACTAAACCCCTCAAATACCTGAGGGGGATGAAACCTAAGAAAGATCTTGTTATTGTTTTCTGAACTGTATGATAAATACTTGATTTGTTCTTAATTATGTGTTCTTAATTCTAGCTTTAATATTTCAGGATATTGATTCAAGTATTGATGTGCTTATTCAGAGGAGAAAAAGTTCCTGTTTAAGAGTAAATCTAGCATAATTAAGCGGAGTTGATCACACTCCTAGAGATAGGACGACGAAAATCTGCCGGATTAGGGTCAAACCTAATATGGGAGTCCATAAATTGAGTTAATGCAACACTAGGGGTTTTAATTAGAAAGAGATTACAATTAATCAACCTAGGGTTAGACATTAGTAGCCTCGAAAGAGGTATTAATATAAATTAGGGAATCCTACGGATCAAGTCAAGTGAATAAATCGTCTGGTTCAGAGTTAAATAACAAGTGAAGTCTAGCTGGATTCTTCCTTGGGTATTGTCTTAATCAATTGATTTTCTCAAAAGTATTTTCCCAGTTCATTCCCTGTGTCTTGGCATCCTTAGCTTAGGAATTAGTTAGACAAATATTAATCACTTTTATTTTAGGCTAGATAATAAAAAGAAAGTCAGTACTAGTACTTTCCGTTCCCTTGGGTTCGACATTCCGGTCTTGCCACTGAGCTATACTACTGTTCGATAGGTGCGCTTGCCTCAATCGTGGTGATAGTTAGTTTCTAGGCATGATCATTCATTATATAAATATTAAAACTCTCAGACATGATCAGTTAGCCATTCCACTAATAAGATTTAACAAGCCTTTCTAATACAGAAGTCGAAACTAAGATTAATACCTACCTTAACTGAATCAGCATATACTTCCCAAGCCGTTTGATTATGAATCGATCTCACCTCCTTGTGGTTTATCTACACCACAACCATTAATAAGCATCAATATCTAGTAACCAAGGTTAATCAAATACTAACCTAAGGAAAACACACGGCCAACAAGAGAACTAGCATTCGGTCAATGTTTGAAAGCACAAACCCCTACCCCTAACAACTAGCCAATAGATAAATTGAACAAAGACAACCCTCAAGAGAAGAATAGATTCGGCACTTCAGAGGCTGGAGTAACAGATGGAGGAAAGATTAATATTCAGTTACAAGGATAGGGTATATTTGGCTACAACATTCAGTCACAGAACCAACAAACCTTTGACGATGCGGATTAAAGTAGATGGGGAGGAAGAGAATCAGTCAAGTGCAACAATCAAATGTTGACCAAATCAGAAGAGAAGAAGAAGAAAAGATAACTAATATTCGGCCTAATTCCAAATTAATAAAGAATACTCAAGGTTGACAGAGATGAAAAATTGCAAAAAAAGAAATAAAGAGAAGGTGTAACATCCCGATTTAGGGCCTAGTGAGAATAGTGGTGTGAGACCACAAATCCGAGGTATATGTATGATTTTTTGAGGTTTATGCTATGTATGCATGCTAGTGTGAAAGTTTCATGAAGCAATTTTGTGAAATTGCGGTTAAATTGTCCAAAAGGACTAAATTGTAAAAGTTGCAAAATGTGAGATTCTAGAAGCTATTTGTGTGAAATAGCTTTAGAATATTAATTAGAGGTCCTTAATGAGTAATTTTCCCAATTTTTAGTTTTTGGACAAAATTCGGCATGGATGAGTTAAAATAGGAAGTTTATCAAAAAGGGTATTTTGGTCATTTGGCTATTAAATGATTAAAATAGGAGAAAAGATGACAAAATTCACTCATCTTCTTCTCCAAGGCTGCTGAAATTTTCAAGAGCCATTGTTAGGGTTCTTTCAATTTTTCAAGCTTGCTAGTAAGTGCATCTAAGCCCCGTTTTTGATATTCTTCGTATTTTTGAAGTCCTAGTAGCATGAGTAAGCTATTTTTAGCTATTTGATGAGCTATGATGGATGTTCAAAAATGTACCCATGTATGACATGCATGTATTTTGATGTTTTATGGAAGAATATGAAAGCTTGAGGTAGTAGAAACATCTTTTGCTAAGTGATTTTCCACGAAAAATGTATGTAGGGACTAGTTTGTGAAAGTCTTAAGTTTGGTCATACATGTGTGATTTAGTGAGAATTGATGAATGATTTAGTTGAGTAAGTGATTCGGCTAAGCATAAAAGGCTAGAAAGTTGAATAAAAATCACTTTACGAGCCTTGGGGCTAAAGTGTAAATATGAGGAAGTTTAGGGGCAAAATAGTAATTTTGCTAAAGTATGAGATGTGGGTCAATTTAGTCAATGTGTGTATTGAATAAGCTGATTTATTTATTATAGATCAAGAAAGACGAAGACCGGATCTAAACCGAGGCAAGAGCAAGGTGGTGGAATAAATTGCACGTTTCTATACTTTTGAGTACCGAGGTAAGTCTATGCATAAACAATGCATTCATACTTACAATTTGTTAATGCTAGCTAGTGTGTAGCATGTTTGAGAACCTATGTGGAATGAATGTGGTAGATATTGTGAATGGATGAATGATTGAGTAAGTAGATATGAGAATGTGTAGTGATAATGCTAAATGGTGGGCTAAGTGCGATACCATCCTAATGCATATTGACGATGAGCTGGCTATGTGCAATGCTATCGTTAGGTATATCGTCTAGTGGGCTATGTGCGAAACCACTATGATTACCTTTGAGGTAGGCTAAGTGCGATACTACCTTATAAATTGATTGTGGTGGGCTAAGTGCAAAACCACTGAGAAATTAGCTATGTGGATTAGCTGTGTGGATTAGCTGTGTGGTTGTATTACTGAGAAATTAGCTGTGTGGTTGTAGTATTGAGTTAATTAGCTTTGTGGATGAATTATCGAGGAATGATGTTGTGTTGTATATTGTATAAATGTGATATTGAATGCAGAGGTGCATTTCAATGGTTATGAGTATGTGACTCATGATGTGTTGGAAATGTGGTAAGGGATAGAAAGAGGAAGCATAGTTGTGTATTATATGTTAGTATAATGCTAATCGTTGCTTAGCTTATACTATGATGCTTAATTGTTTATGTGTAAACTTACTAAGCTCAAAGCTTACTCTCTTTCTTTTCCCTTGTCTTATAGAGCAATAGAGTTGACTCGAGATACGAGGATCAATTAGAGAATCACCCACACTATCATCACACTCTGGTACATGAGACTCAATGTTTTGTATATGGCATGTATAGGGGCTAGACAAGTTAGTGAATTTTTGCTGTAAATGGCTAAGTTGTGTTAGCCCATAGTTGGATAATCTATTTTGTATAATGCCATAGTTGTTGGCTACTTTATTATATGAAAAGATGTAGTTATCCATGTGAAATTGCACTTCATTATGAGTTGGTTATGGATGTGTTGAATGAGTGCATGTTATGTATGCTAAAGGGGTGAAAAGAACTTCGCATATAGCTTTGTTCTTGTCCATGTGGATAGGCACATGGGCGTGTGTCTAGACCATGTGTGACACACGGTCAGCCCACGGGTGTGTGACTTGGCCGCGTGTCCCCTGCATGTTGGCATATTAAGTCAGAATAGACCACGGACTAGTCACACGGGCGTGTGCATAGGCCGTGTGAGTTAAGTCAGGTTAGACCACGGGCTAGTCACACGGGCGTGTGACTAAGTTTTGAGGTCGTGTGAGTGAAGTCAGTGTACACCACGGTTGGGAAGCACGGGCGTGTGCCTTAGCTATGGGGCATTGGTAGAATGCATGGGTTTTTGTGCACGGTTTGGGGATATGGGCGTGTGTTTCTATGCACGGGCGTGTCTCATCTTGTACGGGCATGTGAGCCCTGTATAAAAGAGTTTAAGATTTGAAAAAAAGTTCCGGTATAGTCTTGAGGGCCCTCGTGTGTATGAGTGAGGCCTTGTAAGTCGAGAATGAGGTCGTTGAGGTGACTTAAGAGAGTGGTCACGATGAGCCTAAGTGGCAATTAAGTAGTTTTAATACAGTAACGCCTCGGGCCCGGTTCCGGCGTAGAATCCGGGTAAGGGGTGTTACATAAGGAGAATTCAGTTTTAGATAAGTGAGAAGAAGAACTTCGAATGAGTAAGAAAGGAGGGAGAGAAGGAATTGGTTCGATCAAATTGAGAAACAAGAAGAGCATAAAAGTGCCAAAAGGAGGAGAATAAAGGGAGAATCGAAACAAGCACGAATTGTTGCAAAGAAAGTAGCAGGGAAAATGGGTATTGCTCGATTTTGGCAAAAGGCAAAAAGAACTAAAATGAAAAGAATGACTAGAATAAAATCAGCCACTACCCACATCACTATTTCAAACCGAACAAAATGAGCCAAAAGCCGAAATGGCTAAAATAAAAACGGCATCCCTACAACACACTAGCCGAATTTCTAAGAGCAAGGACCCTATTTCGGCACCAACTTTCACCTACCCAACTGTCCTTGATTTCCTCCCCTTACCTCTCCATGATCCCCTCCTTAATTTCCTCCATGATCCACTCCTTAAATCACTCATTTGACCCATTCAAACTCTCCAACACAGAGTTAAAGTCCAACACCAACTCTTGCCCACACATGAGCAAAATAAATAATCCCATTTGCATGCTGTGAGACTTGAACCTTTGACCACCTTGCCACACCTATGACACCACCTTGCCACAACACCATGGGCTCTTTTGTGTCTCTTTTTAATCACAATTATTTAAAAGGCTTAAAACCATGAGTCATGGTTCCCCTAATGCTAAAAAATAAAAATTTTCCATATGACATGGCTTGCACCCAGGACTACATAGAAGCCCCTTAACCTTCCAAAATCACTCACCCAGTAGATATAACATGCAATTGAGTCGTTCTCTTGTTCTCAAAAATTTTAAACGCTCCCATTCCCAAGGCCCAATTTTTCTAGGCCCAAAATTCGGGGCGTTACATTCCTGAAGAGTTACAAGGTTTACCACCTATCAGAGAGGTTGAGTTTGGTATTGACTTAGTACCACGAACAACGCCAATATCAATAGCTCCGTACAGAATGGCTCCGATAGAGTTAAAAGAATTAAAATCTCAGTTGCAAGAGTTAACAGATAAAGGATTTGCTAGACCAAGTTTCTCTCCCTGGGGTGCACCGGTGTTATTTGTGAAAAAGAAAGATGGCACAATGAAAATGTGTAAAGACTATCGACAGCTCAACAAAGTGACAATTAAGAATAAATATCATCTGCCACGAATAGATGATTTGTTTGATCAATTAAAAGGGGCTATAGTGTTTTGCAAAATTGATTTGAGATCAAGTTATTATTAGTTGCGAGTTAAAGACTCAAATGTGCAAAAGACTACATTCAGAACAAGGTAAAGACACTACGAATTTCTTGTTATGCCTTTTGGACTAACAAATGCACCTGTTGTTTTTATGGACTTGATGAACCAAATTTTCAGGCCGTACTTAGATCGATTCGTAGTTGTATTTATTGATGATATTTTAATTTACTCTCATCATGAATCTGAGCATACCGAGCATTTGAGAATCGTGTTACAAACTTTGAGAGATAAATTGTTGTTTGCAAAGTTCAGCAAATGTGAGTTTTGGCTACGAAAAGTTGGTTTTCTGGGACATATAGTTTCAGTCGTGGGTATCCAAGTTGACCCGAGCAAAATTTCTGCAATTTTTGATTGGAAGTCTCCGAGAAATGTATTCGAAGTCCATAGTTTTCTGGGACTAGCCAGCTATTATAGACGATTTGTGAAAGGCTTCTCGATGATTGCTACTCCGATGACATGATTGCTTCAAAAATATCTTAATTTGAGTGGTCAGAAAAGTGTCAGCTGAGCTTCGAGCAGTTGAAAGCATTATTGATAGAGGCACCAGTGTTAGTTCAGCCTGAGTCGGGTAAAGAATTCGTAGTTTTCAATGATGCATCGTTAAATGGCTTGGGTTGTGTTTTAATGCAGGAAGGCAAAGTTGTAGCTTATGCCTCGAGACAATTGAAGCCGTACGAAAAGAATTATCCGGCGTACGATCTAGAGTTAGCCGTGATAGTGTTCGCATTGAAAATTTGGCGCCATTATTTGTTTGGTGAGAAATGCCATATTTTTACTGACCAAAAAAGTTTGAAATATCTGATGACTTAGAAAGATTTGAATTTGCGACAGCGGAGATGGTTAGAATTGTTAAAAGACTATGAGTTAGTGATTGAGTATCATTCATGGAAAGCAAATGTAGTTGCTGATGCTATGAGCCGAAAGTCCTTATTTGCTTTACGTGCTTTGAACACACAATTAGCTTTGTCTGACGACGGTTTGATAGTAGCCGAGTTGAAAGTGAGACCGCTATTTCTATAGCAGATTTGTGAGGCTCAAAAATTTGATAACGAATTGCAAGTAAAACGAACTCAGTGTGAGTCGACTTCTGATTCAGAGTTTCAAATAGGGCCTGATGAATGTTTGATGTTTTGAGGTAGAATTTGCGTACCGAGAAATCCCGAGCTTATTCAGAAGATTTTAAACGAAGCACACAGTAGTTGTTTATCAGTACATCTGGGAAGCACAAAAATGTATAACGATTTGAAACAACTTTATTAGTGGCACGACATGAAACGAGATATCTCAGGATTTGTTTCAAAATGTTTGATTTGTCAGCAAGTCAAAGCTGAGCATCCAGTGCCGTCAGGTTTATTATAGCCTATTATGATTCCTGAGTAGAAGTGGGATAGAGTAACAATGCATTTCGTATCGGGCTTCCTTTATCTCCAAAAACGAAAGATGCAATCTGGGTTGTTGTTGATAGATTAATGAAATCAGCTCATTTCATTCCGGTACGTACAGATTTCTCGCTTGATAAATTAGCTGAGTTGTATATTTCCAAAATTGTGAGATTACATGGTGTTCCCCTATCCATTATTTCGAATAGAGATCCAAGATTTACTTCGCGATTTTGGAAGAAATTACAAGAAGCTTTGGGCTCAAAGTTGTATTTTAGCACTTCATTTCACCCTCAAACGGATGGTCAATCCAAACGAGTTATTTAAATACTTGAGGATATGTTACGTTGTTGCATTCTTGAGTTTGAAGGTACCTGGGAGAAATATCTACCGCTAATTGAATTTGCTTACAATAATAGCTTCTAATCGAGTATAAAGATGGCACCATATGAAGCTCTATACGATCGTAAATGTAGAACACCATTGTACTGGACTAAGCTCAATGAAAATAAGATTCACGAGATTGATCTGATCAGAGAAACAAAAGAAAAAGTGAAAGTAATTTGCGGTAGTTTGAAAGCAGCGTCGGATCGATAGAAATCATACGCAGACTTGAAACGGAAAGATATTGAGTTCCAGATTAGGGAGAAAATGTTTTTGAAAGTGTCGCTGTGGAAAAAATATTGCGATTTGGTCGAAAAGGGAAGTTGAGTCTGCGATTCATCGGACCGTATGAAATTACTGAGCGAGTTGGGCCAGTGGCATATTGGCTGTCCTTACCTTCTGAATTAGAAAAGATACATAATGTATTTCATGTGTCAATGCTTCGACGATACCGGTCCGACCCTTCACATGTCATTTCCCCGATCGAGCTTGAAATTTAGTCTAATATGTTATATTTTGAAGAACTGATTCGAATTTTAGCTCGTTAAATCAAAGAGCTGAGAAATAAGATAATAGCGTTAGTGAAAGTATTATGGCATCGACACGGGTTGAAGAGGCTACATGGGAACCCAAAGATGCTATCAGAAAACAATACCCGAACCTATTCACTAGTAAGATTTTCGGGGACGAAAATCCCTAAGGGGGAGAGTTGTAACATCCTGTTTTTAGACAAATTGGAACAGTGGTTCCGAGACCACAAATCTGAGATCAAAATAGTTATTTATTATTATTTTAATATTTATAGCATGATAGCATGTATGTGTGAAAATTTCATAAAGAAATTTTATCATTTAAATAGTCAATTTGATAAAAAGGACTAAATCGCGTAAAGCATAAAACTTTAGTTATAATAGCTAAAGGTATTTAATAGTTATGGAACCTTAAAGTTAAGGTCCTTATTTGGTAATTAATCCATTTATGAGATAGTGGATGATAGTGGGGTGGTATTTGGTGTAATTACTAATGTTTTTAAAGGTTAATTTTGGAAATTTATAATTAAATATAAAATAAATAAAACAAAATCACATTTTATTAGTTATCATCTTCATAGCCGATTTTCAACAAAGAAAAGAAGCCATTTTAGTGTTTAACATTTAGAAACCCTAATTTCTTTTTAATGATTTCTTTGTTTTTTAATCGTTGCTTCATATTCTAGCTAACCCATACCTTAGATTTTGAAACTGTTAAAGATTATCATGTTGCCATTGTTTAATGCTTGAGTAATTTGATGAATTATAATAGATTTGGAAGGTTTAATGTTAGATTAATAACTTTTGTAAAGTGATTTTTGACAAAAATGTCAAAAAGGGATTAAATTGAGAAAATGTGAATTGTGGTGGTTAAAAGTGTGAATAAATGAGAAATATGGGCTAATATGAATACTAGAGAAATCTGGTTTGCATGGATTGTGATTAAATTGCATGAATTTGTGATTTTATGTGATAAGGACTAAATTGTAAAAATGTGAAAGTTTAGGAGTAAAAGTGTAAAAGTGCTTTAAAGTGTGATTTGGACTAATTTGAAAGAATATGTGATTGAATAAGTTAATTTTGGATTCATATAGATCAAGAAAGAAAGAATTTGGATTTAGATCCAGGAAAAGCAAGGTTATTGAGTAGTCGACTCGATCCGTCATTTCTGTATACGAGGTAAGTTCGTATAATTGAACTTAATTGTGCATTTGTTTAATTAATGGATAGAATTGAGATTGCATGTATTCCATTAGCTAAATTTTGAGATATTGAATTTAAATGTACGGTTTAGGCATACGAGTTGCTGAATAAGACCATAGATGGGCTATGGCAAATTACAAAAATAAGACCATAACCAAGTTATGGCATATGAATGTAAGACCACGGCAGGGCCATGGCAATGTACGTGTAAGACCATAGTTGGACTATGGCATTGGAAAATCGATGAATTTGTATCATAAGTATTTATAAGCCAAAATGGTTTGATAAAAGAATTGTGGAGAGATAGATAAGTATCGGTACAGGTATGTACGGAAAACTGTTTAAGTAACATGTTAGAAGATGTTGAGGACTTATGAGTTATGATGTGATTTAACTATATGTTAACTCGTTGATTAATTCTGTAAATGCTAATTATGTTATCTGTTTTGAAAATGCTAATAAATATTGAGATTATTTCATATTTACTTACGAACTTACTAAGCCTTATAGCTTACTTTGTTTAATTTCTTCAATGTTTTATAATCGAAGCTAGCTCGAAACCGGGGATCAACAGGAACTTCATCGCACTATCGGACATCTATTTGGTGCTTTTGAGTTGTGTAAATATGGTATATGGCATGTATAGGCTTGTGTCATTTTGGTATGTTTGGTGAATATGTATTTTGGCCATTTGGGTTGGCATAAAATGATGGACATGATGGTGTTCTAAATGTACAAATGGTTCTATTTTGAGTTTGGTAAATTGACTTATGATAGGTGACACTACCTAGCACATGGCCTACAGGTTTGACACTACCTAGCACATGGCCTGGCACACGGGCGTGTGTGGCCACTTCGAAGGGTACACGGGCTAGACACATGGGCATGTGGTCGGCCATGTAACCCAAGTCAGTATGTATGCCTTATTTTCACACGGCCTGAGACACGGGCGTGTCTACTAGTCGTGTGAGGCACACGGCCTGTTCACACGGGCGTGTGACCCTGGTTTACATGAAAAATTTCTAAGTTTCCAGAATTTTTGTATGATATCGTTTAGTCCCGAACCTCTTCTAAAGCATGTTTAAGGCCTCATAGGCCCTTATAAGGGATAATGTGATTATGTTGAATGATTTATTAGAGTGAATGTTTATATGTGAATTGATTGGAAATACCTCGTAACCCTATTTCGGCGTTGAATACGGGTGAGGGGTGTTTCAGTATCTACGTAAACTCATTGAGGTAAGTTTGTGTGATTAAGTTGTGATTATATGTTTTATTTTGAAATATGCATGAATTGTAAATTTGCTATATGTATACACGGTTGCATATCCAGCGACATATGACGATTACCGAGCCCCCTTTGAACATTAGGAATTCGTAGGATACAAATGACATGGCATTAGGGTTTACATGATTCGAGTACTGGTCCTAAAGGTCCTACCGATGGCTAAGGTCCTGCATGTGTTGCGGATACTCCACAGCTCGTGTGAGCAGCATCGTGTAGCTACATTTCGACCCACAGCTCGTGTGAGAATACCGATTTACTGCTCGTGAGAGCATACCAATCTACAGCTCAAGTGAGCATACTGATTCACAGCTCGTATGAGCATACATGTACAGGATTTGACGGATTACAGTTATATGAGTTAGCACACTACGTGTGAGTTATCCTGGGTATCCAACGGTATTCTAATGGTTCAATAGGCTATTACAGACTATTACAGACTATTATAGGGACATGCATGAATTACATGGAAATGTTGTTATATGGCATATGGATAATTGAATTGGATGATACATGTATATGAAACTTAATCAATTGTTGTGCTTATCCATGATTATCGGTTTATATATGTATTTACATGGTTAACGTGGTTGGTGTATATGTGCTTAGGCATTTGGCCAAATTATGTTGGGATATGCTATGTTTACTTACCTATTATGTGACTAAATGGTAAATATTATTCTATGATATACGAACTTACAAAGCTTAAAATGCTTATTCTGTGTTATTTTCTATGTTTTATAGTGAATCGGAAGCTCGTTCGGGTTGGAAGCTTGTCGGAGCTATATCACACTATCCATCTGCTCTTTTGGTACTTTCGGTTGTTTTGATTTTAGTTATAATGGCATGTATAGGTATTTTGGCTAATGTTGGCCTATATTTTTTATTGTGAATATGGGTATTTGATTTTGCTTGTATTTTGGCATATTTTGGTATGTATATAAGTAGCCTTGACATGGTTGATATGTGTTTGACATGATAGTTAAATGTGTTTTGTGATATGATTAAATTGTGGAGAACTGGTACTTTAGTATGTATGACTTATATGGTGATTTGGTGCTAGTTTAGAATGGCATATTTGGTACCAATTGAGAAGTTTTGGTAAGTAAAAAAAATGGCATGAATTGATGCAAAAATGCTTAGTAGTTAGTTAAGTATTTTGGTCAAACAAAGTACATGTTTATACATGATTGCATGTTGACATTTGAGGTGCCTAAGGGCATATTGGTTGAATATGATTATACCATATGAATGAAGCTAGAATATGCATGATTTTGGTGCCTTGTTATGGCTTGGATATATGTGCATTTTTGGTTGTAGGTATATGCCTTGATGGGTGAGAAAAATGGCTTATAAAATGGCCTATTTTCGTCCACACGGGCAGAGACACGGGCGTGTGTCTCAGCCTTGTGTGACACACGGCTAGGTGACATGATCGTGTGTCCCCTGTAGCTTTTAAAAGAGTTCCAAGTCAGGCCGTTACACGACCTGGCACATGGGCATGTAAGGTTATTTCGAATGGTACACGGCCTGGCACACGGGCGTGTGGCTTGGCCGTGTGTCCCAAGTCAGTGAGTTACACCGGCACAGACATAGGCTGGGACACATGACCGTTTCCCTACTTTAAATGTCATACAGCCTGTGACACAGGCGTGTCTCTTGGTAGTGTGAGTCACACGGCCTTGCCACACGGCCGTGTGACCCCTGCAGTGTGGAAAATTTTCATTGTTTTCTGAAAAATACTCTAAGTTTCTGATTTTGTCCTAACTTGTTTCTAACGCATATTTAAGGCCTCGAAGGCTTGTATAAGGGACAATATGTACATTTTGAATTGATTTTAATTTTTTTATTGATATGATTTAAAAAGTTTGAAATTTAGGTCCATTTCATTTGAAAACTCCGGTAATGCTCCGTAACCCTATTTTGACGACGGATACGAGTTAGGGGTGTTATAGTAACACTGAATCAATATACATTGGAACCATTTATCACTTTAAAATCTCAAAATCAATACATTTCATACATTGAGACTATTCAACATTCGATATCGTTCTCATTTTTTTCTATATTTAACTAGTACACAGTTTCGACATTTAATACTGTCACGCAATCCAATTCAATACATACTCTGAATCAAATTCACAATCACAATCCAATTCATTTCCCGAACATATATATTCATATGATACACATATCACATTTCAATATAATTCATATCATTTCTCATTTTATTCAATTTGATTCGTATCTCGATATTCAATCATAGGCATGGCAATTCACTTCAATTAACCATTGATAACTCACCTCAATATTATGTAATGCAAAATAACATGAATATGCAATAATTAAATTGATCCCGAATCATAGAAATAGAAACCAGGGTCTCGCGTCACTCGTCGACAACTTTTGCTTTTGCTTTCCCTCTCAATGGCCCAGCATCGACATTAACTACGAATAATAATGAAATAATGAAATAATATCCAATTCCATCCAAATCACATTCAAATAATAAGGCAATCGTATTTTCTAATTTATTCAATTTAGTCCCTAAAATCAGAACTAGCATAACTTTCAATCTAACGCCTCAGATTGAAATCTAATTTCACCAACACACATTAGAGACCCTCTATTTTCTATCCCTACTAATAATCCATGAAAATTTTGCATTTTATTCAATTTGGTCTTTAATGTACAAAACTAACAATTAAGCTTTACAATTTAGTCGTTTTCATATACTAAACTTACTATCTAACAATTTAACACCAAATTCATCCATTTCTCAATAATGACAACTTCCTAAAACTTAGCAGAATCAAGCTCTCATGACTTCAAATCTACAAAAAAATTACAAGAAAAGGGCTTGAATTGCTTACCAAATTGAGGATTGAATGTCAAAGAATTTTTTAGGTTTTTCTTCTACCTTTGGATGGCAATAAGATGAGCAAAATGAAAAGATGGCACTTTTCCACTATCATAAACTATATATAGTCTAATTAAGCATAATCAATTTAGTTAAATTAACATAATCTTTATTTAGTTAACTTAACTTACTTTAATTAAAACTTATGTTAGGAAATGTGCCCATATTGTAGTAAATATGTAATTGTTTTCTATGTTTTTGAACGATGAATAAATAAATAAATTAATTTCACATTTCACTGTTATATCTTTTGTGTTTCTGTCTTTCATGTTTTGTATACATAGAAAAATTACATACATGAAAGGATTATTATGTCATCTATAATTCCAATTGGGGAGATGAATAGTCTTGGCTATCAGAGTAGTTGACTCCACAGGTAGAGAAATGGATGTACTCATTGGAAGAATGATGCATTAGACTGGACCCAAGTTGAATTAATTTTGAATTAATTCACTTGCGATGTTCATGATGTGACTTACGTAAATCATGAGCTATTCATTGACCATGCATATGTAACTCATGTGTTTTGATATAAGTGGGGGCTTATGCTCTAAAGATGATCGAGTCCATAGTCGATATGTTGGGTACATGACTTGTGTATGGCATGACTTTACTAGCAACAATGGAATTCATAGCTCAATTAAAGAGTTAACGGTATCCAGTTATTGACATTGTATGGATTGATAAATATGGAACGTGACCACAGGCAGAAACGAGCAATTTATCACAGTCATTTGTTGACAGTGATCATATTTATCATTAAGAAGACAAAATGGTGATAATGAGATAACATATGATTTTATTGAGTGAACGGATTTAACTCAAATGGATCAATGATATCATATGAGGGTAATACACACATGACGAGGTCACTGGACAAAGCATTTTGATAAATGACTTTCATAAAGAGTACACAATAAGAAGTTTTCAATCATGGTACTTCTTGTGGACTGACTCAATGATTAAGTAAATTGCGAATTATCGGAACAATGCGTCTAAACATAATTGCAATCACTAGAGCCTAATTGTTTATGTCCGATTGGTCCCTCCCCTAGCTCATCAAAAGCTTGACCGGACCGTATTTGAATTAGAAGAAAATTCTATGACTTTGGAAATAATTTAATTGACTCGATTTATTCGATGTGGAACTAAATTGGACCGTAGTGAGAATTGTTCAACTAGGGAATTTGATTAAAGAATTTTCTTGAAAAATTAATTTTGGGAAATCTCAGTGATTTTTGGGAAATTTGATTTTTCTATTAAAATAAATATTATATTTTTGGAAATCAATTTTCAAGTCAGACAATTGGCCGAATGAGTAATTGAGCTTGAAAATTGGACTTGAAAATGAAAATTGAAATCGATAACCAAAAAATGAGACCGAGACCCAAAACTAGTCGAATTTGTAACACCCCGCCTGATGTAGTCCTAATTGGTGGTTTGTGCGGGCGGATTGTTGGCTAAGTATAAGCCAAGGAAGGCCGATTTACTCCATATCCGCTAAGTTAAGTTTGTGCTTGTTGCCGCGCCATGATTGGCAAATTGTTTTGCTAACTAGGAAAATTTGTAAAGACTTGATTAAAGATTCCTCTTTTGGCAAAGTGTAGGTTACTGATCTATACATCTTGTCATGGTCGATGTGGAGAACCCGCCAATAAGTGGATTCTCATGATGAGTTTTGTGTTGGCGGACCCTTCTATTAGTATCCACCAAGTGGTCTGTTTTATTTGGTATATAGATTCCGCTATGGTAGATTGTTAGACCCGATAGTTTTCCTTGTGAGCACGGCGGGTAAGGTCACAACTGTGGAACAGTTTACCATGCTTGCTTATGAGGCGTGAGTATACTATTCAGTTTTAGTTGGCTTCTTGTTAAAATCTAGATGGGTTTGAACTAGAGTACTGTAAATGACAACTTGATGTGTTTAGGTAGTTGAATGCCTTGTTTAGTTGCTTGCTTATGAGTGTGAGCAAAGTTTACCACTCTGATTAGTGGTAGCAGGGGTGTTTGGTAGAAAGAAGTGTCTATAGATTGATATGTCGACCACCAAGGGGTGTTGAATCAACTCTAATAGCTGGCCACGTGTAGGGTTATTGTGAGAGCCATGCGGGCTATAAATAACGTTGTGTCTAATATAGTAGAGGTTATTTTTCTTTCTTTTGCTTTATTTTTATTCTTGTACCTGATAAGAGGGAATAAACTCGTCAGAGAAGAACTGGCGAGTGTCTGAATAACATGTAAAGGCCGTAGAGTGTAGCGAAAGACTTGTTGTGTAACCAAATTCTTTGAGATATTTTGTGAGTATCCAATTTGTGTGAGTTTTCTATGAGTTTACTCTGAGTCCCTGTATACTGTTAGTTTTAGGGTTGTCATAGTTAAAGGTTATGAATTCAGGTAAAACTGTCTCCTTTGAACATGGTGAGGTGTTGCATGTAACCAAATGCATGTGCATGTAAGTGATAAAAAATAAATACGAATTCCTTGGTGTGCAAACTCGATATCCGTATATGTTGGGTCACTAGTAGGGCATGTTAGTTGTTAACTATAACAAAGAGCCCTGATCTTGTGGGAAAACACACATATGTACGAAATAGCGTGGACTAAGACATCCATTATGATGTGTAAATATGGGATTCGAGGTTAGCATAAGGAAGGGAGTGGAAAAGAGTAAGAAAATGTGAATCTGGATTTGTTGCATATAACACATGTTGAGTATATTCGAAGTGAGGTATAAGACTACCAAATAGAAAGGTTGATTATGTAGTTGTATTGGTATTATTTTATGATAAGTATTAAGTCTTAATCTTATTTAATGTGTTTTGGACGAAATATATCTATTAGTTATAGTGCTTAGGGTTTCTGTCAGCCAAAGGAGAGTTATACTCAGTAGGCGTATAGATACCAATTAATCGGTATGTCTGGGATGATAGAGTAAGTGCTGGTAGCTTTTGCGAAGTATTTGTTCTATTGATGTTAAAGAAACTATTATTTGGGAAAGTAGTTGCGAACTGTACCTGACAGATTTTAGAGTTTGTCAGAGGATACTATCTGCTAGGGATAGGTATTCGCCACTGTTGTATATAAGAATGTATAAGCCTAGTTGCCTCTACGTGAAGTATGTTGACTTATAGTTATTTATATATGTATATATATGTTCAGTTAATCCTATTCATGGAATTTGATTAGAAAGTGTTGAGCATTTTTACATCTGGATCTCACTAAGTTCTTTTGAATTTTCTCTCTTTCTTTCCCTTTTCCAGGTGGTACCATGGCGTAAAGGCTTGTAGAAGGGACTCAACAAAAAAATGTGACCTCTGTTGTGAGCCTCGCCTATGTTTGTTTTGTAACATGCATACGTATATTTTAGGGCGACGTGGAAAATCAGTTTTGTATTTTAAAATGATGAATATGTTTCTTATTACGAATATATTTTACAATCTGTTTGGCGCACCTGAATAGCCTGTTTGATGAATAGTATTAAAGTGCCCTTGTAACACCCCTTACCCGTGTTCGACGCTGAAACCGGATACAAGGCATTACCAAACTTAACTTGCTTAAACATACAACATTGGGCTATAAAATTTCATTTCAACTTAAAACTTCTCATTCATATACATAACATACTTATAATGGGCCTACGAGGCCCTAAACATACATACGGAAGGTTTTGGAATTAAACCGGAAACTTTTGCGCTCTTAGAAAATTTTTGCCTAAACAGGGCCACACGCCCGTGTGAAATGGAACATGCCCGTGTGGGTAGGTCGTGTGGTCACACACGCCCATGTTCCCAGCCCGTGCGAAATTTATTTTTCAATTCGAACCTATAGGGTTTCCACAGGGCCGGACACACACCCATGTCAATGACCCGTGTCCCTTACACGGCCTAGACACGCCTGTGTTCTCACCCGTGTGTGAAAAACCTGGGTATTCTGTTTATGACGTCAGCAACCTCTTAAGGGGCACACGGCCTAGGCACACGCCCGTGTCCTGGCCCGTGTGACAAATCGAATTCTCGTAAATTTGATGCAGGGGACACACGACCTATCAACACACTAATGGGGTTGACGGTGTGGACAAATATAAGGCCATTTTCCAAGCCAATTGCCACCCTGAAACATAAACACACATAATACCACTAAATGTAACACCCCTTACCAATGTTCAACGCCGGAACTGGATATTAGGCATTACCGAACTTAACTTGCCTAAACATACAACATTGGGCTATAAAATTTCATTTCAACTTAAAACTTCTCATTCATATACATAACATCCTTATAATGGGCCTATGAGGATCTAAACATACATACAGAAGATTTCGAAATTAAACCGGAAACTTTTACACTATTAGAAAATTTTTGCCTAAACAGGGCCACACGCCCGTGTGAAATGGAACACGCCCGTGTGGGTAGGCCGTGCGGTCACACACGTCCATGTTCCCAGCCCGTGCGAAATTTATTTTTCAATTTGAACTCGCAGGGGTTTTCGCACGGCCGGACACACGCCCGTCTCAATGACCCGTGTCCCTCACACGGCCTAGACACGCCCGTGTTCTCACCCGTGTGTGAAAAACCTGGGTATTCTATTTATGACGTCAGTAACCTCTTAAGGGGCACACGGCCTAGGCACACACCAATGTCCTAGCCCGTGTGATGAATCGAATTCTCGCAAATTTGATGTAAAGGAATACGGCCTATCAACACACCCATGAGGCTGACCGTGTGGACGAATATAAGGCTATTTTCCAAGCCAATTGCCACCCTGAAACATAAACACACATATACCACCACAAGGAACACATAACATGGCAATAATACACTATGAAGAGTCCCTAAATCATCATTCTTACACTTCACATTTTACTCCATCATTTGCATGAACTTTCACTTCATAAAACTCATCATCATTAAATATATGGAACTTGAAAAATATTGGCCAATTCCCAATGGCCATTTACAAAATGGTTGAGTACATTAATAGCCAACACTTTGGTTTTCCAATAAGACATAACAAAATGACCATGTTTCCTATACATGCCATACTCAAAATAAATCAACTTTACTATACCAAAAGAATGATTGATAGTGTGATCCAAGCTCTGACGTTCTACGATCCTTGAGCTAGCTTGGCGAAACTACAAGGAAAAGGGAAAAGAGAGAGGTAAGCATATAGCTTAGTAAGTTTGCATGAAATAAATAGCATCATTTAACTTATGATAGCATCCATACATCTCATCTAAAGCAATCCAAATTCTCAAACACATCAACATAACTTACTCATGTATACTCTTACCACATTACTTATCACATATTGCATGCATTTCTCGTAATTTACTCATGGGTACCTGTATCACTTCATTACAAACTTTACCACTTAATACTCTTTAGACATAGACTTAGCTCTTTATCATGTTTACATATCTTAACATCTTTGTCCGTTGAACTAGTCAAAATATCGGAGGATATTCAATCTTATCATACATGAATCAAGATGCCAATGCCATATCCCAGATATGGTCTTACATGGGATCCCCTCTTGATGTCGATGCCATATCCCAGATATGGTCTTACACGGGATCACATATTTTGATGTCGATGCCATATCCCATACATGGTCTTATACGAGATCGTACAAAAATGTCGCCATGTCCCAAACATGGTCTTACATGAGATCCTCCTTTGGTGCCGAAGCCATGTCCTGGACATGGTCTTATATGGGACCTTCTTTATTTGGTGTTGATGCCATGTCCCAGACATGGTCTTATACGGGACCTACATTCAGTGCCGATGCCATGTCCCAGATATGTTCTTACATGGGATCACATATTTCGATGTCGATGCCATATCCCATATATGGTCTTATACGAGATCATACATAGATTTCGATTCCATTTCCCAGACATGGTCTTATACGGGACCTTTCTTATTCGGTGCCGATGCCATGTCCCAGACATGGTTTTATACGGGACCTACATTCGGTGCCAATTCCATGTCCTAGACATGGTCTTATACGGGACCTTCATTTGGTGCCGATGCCATGTCCCAGACATGGTCTTATACGGGACCTTCATTCGGTGTCGATGCCATATCCCAGATATGGTCTTACACGGGATCACATATTTCGATGTCGATGCCATATCCCATACATGGTCTTATACAAGATCGTACAAAGATGTCGATTCCATGTCCCAGACATGGTCTTACACGAGATCCTCCTTTGGTACCGAAGCCATGTCCTGGACATGGTCTTATACGGGACCTTCTTTATTCGGTGCCGATGCCATGTCCCAGACATGGTCTTATACGAGACCAACATTCAGTGCCGATGCCATGTCCCAGACATGGTCTTATACGGGACCTTCATTCGGTGCTGATGCCATGTCCCAGACATGGTCTTATACGGGACCTTCCTTATCTCATGTGGTGACATAGGTATCCCTTGTTATTCCGAGTATACAACCGGGACTTCAACTTAACATCTTTTTATCATTTTCTCATCAAGGTATCATTAATCGGTTTTCATGGAAATTATATTCATTGTTATAATATCAAGCAATTTAAAATATAAAAAAAACAATATGAAGCTTTAATTTCTCACAAACTTACATCGGTACTCAAAATAGGTGTAGATGTTCGATTTAGTCCACAACTTTGCTCTTGCCACGATTTCGGTTCGGGCTTCATGTTTCTTGATCTATAATAATAATTTCACTTATTTAATACTCACATTGACCAAATTGACCCATGAATCATACTTTGGAAAAATTATGATTTTTCCCCTAAACCTTCACATAATTACACTTTTGCCCCTAGGCTCGTAAAATGATTTTCATTCAACTTTCTTGTATTTTAATCCTAGACGAATCATTTTCTTAACTACAACAGCCTTCAATTTCTACTATTTCACTCATGTATGACCATTTTTATAACTTTTACAATTTGGTTCTTTTATGCATTTTTCATGAAAATCACTTAAAAAAATATGTTTACCATACATCAAACTTTCATATTCTTCCATAAAACATCAAAATACATTCATGTCATACGTGGGTAAATTTTTGAACATAAACCCTAGCTCAAAATATAGCTAGAAATAGCTAAATCGAGCTACGATGATCTTAAAAATATGAAGAACATTAAAAACGGGGCTAGGATGCACTTACTGTAATATCCTGAAATAAGGGAAAATTTTTATTAAATTATTTTTCTTGTATATGCTCGAAGAGATGGAGTGCTATGCTCATTTGACTTGTTCTAGGGTCTAGTCATAACCCCGGGTTAGGTCTGACTTGGGGTTAAAAATTTCTTTTTAACACTTGAAAGGAGGGAGCTAGGTGAGACAAGGGTTAAGAGAAATTTTTGGGAAGGTTTGACATGAGAAACCAAGTGGCAAGATGGCTAGGGACGCTCCCTAGGTGTTGAGGAGGGAGCGGCGAAGCAGGGGTTCGAGCTGCAGGTATCGCGTTGGGGAGTTTTTATTTTTGGCGTTAAGGAGAGCTAGGTGAAGGAGGCTTTAAAAATATTTTTGGCGAGGTTATGGCATAAGAAACGCCTTGGTAAAGTGGCTCCCGTGTGCCACTTAAGGGCCTAGGGGCGACGCCTGGAGCAGGTCTGGAGTTCGAATCATGGTGGTCGCATGGGACGTGTTTTATTTTTGGGTTTTGGCGTTAAAAAAAAAGGGAACTATCGAGGGAGCCTTTAAAAGAAATTGTGACGAGTTTATGTCACAAAAGACGCCTTGGCCGAGTGGCTAAGGGCGCTATATGGGGCTGCGGCAGTGAGGTCCCATGTTCGAAACCTATAGGCAGCAATGGAGGTTATTTTTTTCTCTTTTGCCGGCGTGAGTAGTGGCCTGCATGGCTCTCAAATAGATGAAGGCATGTTGCCTTTGTTTTCAATTTTTCTGCTGCAAAGTATGGGATAGTTTTTATTTTATTTTATTTTTATTTTATTTTATTTTATTTTATTTTATTTTATTTTATTATTTTATTGGAGGATGGGGTAGTGATGGGAAAACTTATTAAACAATGATTTATTTTTAAATGGTGATAGAAATTATCACAAAAAGGGAGAGCATGGCCGAATGAAGCATGCTTTAGGGACCTTCCTAGTCAGCCTTGAAGTTAGCAAGGGAGAGCATGAATGAAATTCTCTAATTTGTTTTCTTTTCTTGCCATATTGTTCTTGGCCGAAAAAGAGAGAGAGAGCAAAGGCTTGAGTTTCGGTTTTGGAAGGAGTTTTAGGGAGTATTTTCGGCTAACACACTCCCTTTTCATCTCTTTCCCTTGTTATTCAAACCGAAACCACTTCTTCTCCTTTGATGCTTTTGGTTCTTCCTTGAATCATACACTCCACCTTGTCGAAATTCCCCTTCTTTGTTTTCTATTGTGGGCTTGGCCGAATAACAACAAGGGCATATCCACTTCTTGGTTTTCTCCAATCGGTTTTAACAGAAGGTAGGTGTCATGGCCGAATGTTTTGCGTTTTGTTTCACTTTCTCTGTCGATTTTCTTGAGGGCAAAGCCGATTTCGGCAGATGTTAGCAAGGTCTCTAATCACCTTTTGAAACCGATCTCTTCTAGGTACTCCGGGATTTTGAGGTAGTCGCTCTAAGCTTTCCTTTCCTTAGCAATCGGTTGGTGAGTCAAGTGGTAAGGATCTAAGTTGGTTTAATTATTCTTTGAGTTGATTGGAAAAGCCGAAGGCTATTGAGACTTGTTTTGGTTGCTGGCCGATTGTAGGGGGAGAAGCAGGCTCGCATTCTTTGCGTGGTGATTGGTTTTCATAAGGCAAAAGGTAAGGGTGGTGTAGTTTATGCGTAATCTCACCCTCTGGGATTAAAAGGTATAGCCGAATAGCCTATGTTATTAACTTTGGTGTTGGCCGAATATAGGGCAAAGAGATCTAGTGCTGTAGATCGGGACTTCGGGATCTAGTACTTGCGTTAATAACAGGTGTGTAAACTCTTACACACCTTATTAGTATAGATTGTTTATCATGTTGCTGCATAACCTCTCGTGTAGTAAATTTTGCCTTGTGGGCATAGGCTTGGATTTCGGGTAAGTCCCCTATTACGTGATCTACGATGTGTGTTCGTGTATGCCATCATATGCTGTTAAATGTTATGCTATATATAAATGCATGATATATGGGATCATGATACTTGTTATGTGAGCATGATGATGGTGGGATTGATGAGAGGAAGGAGATGATCTCTATGGACTGTCACCAGTGGTTTTGACCACACGATGGGTTGGCCCCATCACTTGTTATATTTGAGACTTCGGTCACCAGTGGTTTTGACCACCAGTGGTTTTGACCACACCGTTGATATAATTTGTGACTAAGTCCCAGTGGTTTGGTACCACCAGTGGTTTTGACCACATGTTGATATTTGTGACCTATGGTCATTAGTGGTTTTGACCACACGATGGGTTGGCCCCATCACTTGATATATTTGTGACTTCGGTCACCAGTGGTTTTGACCACCAGTGGTTTTGACCACACGGGGTAGAAAAAGGAGTATGGATGGCTAGCTTGGGTTGCATGTTTGCATGTCCTACTAATATCTTGTGTATGAGTTGTATTTTCGGGTTGGGGACTTATACACTGAGTCTTGGTGACTCACCCCTTCCCATATCATTTTGCAGGTGAGTAGATCGCGGAGATGGAGTCGGAGCGGACTCGAGGCGGCCATGCTTGTCCTTTGGATTTGAAATTTTATTTCACACCGTTACTGTTTATTATTTACTAAATTTTGGTTTGGTTTGTAATATGGCCGCTAGTTATTATTTTGGATGTTTAAGTAGTTGTTTTTACTTTATTTCTATTATATTACTAATGAACTTATAAACTGTTAAGCAAATCGGTTAAAAGTAACGTTTTCAAAATTGTACTCGTACGCGTTTTCAAAGATGTTACCATCGGGTAGCAAAATTTACCAAGTTAACAATAACTCTGATGGTTCTAAAAATTTAAATGATCAAATGGTTTCAAAGGAAAAAGGTTTCAACTCAATCGTGTTTATCGAATCAACCCATCTGAGTTTTAGCAAACACCGTTTTATAACTTCAACAATATTTTCCGATTTCCACTGTTAATCCAAATCTTTCAAAACATTTTTACTCCGTGACATACCAGATCCGGTCAAGGCTCGTGGGCCGGGTTTGGGGTGTTACAAATTTGGTATCAAAGCCCGGTTCAAGACTCGGCTGTAGGGGCCCAAGGCCCAAAAATGTTTTCTTGATAGGCCTCTGTGAAATATTATGAAAATGGTTTTGTTTTGAACATCATGGCATCGAGTCTCCGGCACCAATCCGCTCGGGTAAGTACTTCTAACCTCTGCGTGAATTATTATCTGTAAAGGGGTAGAAATGGAACGTAGATAGTATGAAAGGTATGTGAACCCTAGGACTAGTTTACCTCAACAATCGCATAAGATCTTTAATTGCCTAATTAAACAAACCTATGACTAAGTCGCCGAGTTAGGATGTGGTAACCCTTGTGCGCATGTCTAGGATTGGATCCGGAAGAGCCTGGTACTTAAGCAGTCCTAGTGACTCACCTCCTCTTCGTAGGAATCCTACCTGGTGCGTAGCTTCGGTTCACCCTAACCGTGAGGATTTGTTCATAGGCTAAACCCACTAACTAAAACCCAAAAGGGAACTAGCCGTAATTTTTATAAAAACTCTAGTTTTAAAACTCTTAAAAATTTCCCTTTAACTTGTGAGAACTATTTTACAAAAATTTTCAGAAAAAATTTTGATTTATGGAAATTACAAAAATACCCCTAGTGGTAAAATTACAAAAATAACCTTGGTTTTCAAAATTTTTGCAACACTACCAATTTGGAAAGCAAATTCTCAAAAAGAACCCCCAAAGTTTTACAAATTTTTAAAATACCCTGGTTTATTATCAAAATACCCCTGTAGGGCAAATGACGAAAATACCCCCGGGATAGGAATAGGACAAAAAGGTGATGGAATAAGTGAATGTGTATCTTTGAATTAGGATAGAAGACTTGAAACTTGTTTGATCGAAAGAACAACTTTTAAACTTCGTTCATAAAATTTCTTCGCTGATAATCAGTGGAACAATGACTAACTCATAAAACTTTTTAAGACAGATCGCGCGATAAGAGATGAGTTATAGAGGTCGTGGCCGTCGTGGACGCGATAGAGGCAGGATGGCTGTGTCAGAACCCGTTAGGTCGGGCCAGGGGTCTGATAATGAGATACCACCGCCACCACCACCCCCAACTTTTGGTGTTGAGCAACAGGATCAGACGGGGGGTGAGTCAGTATCGCAGGCTGTGCTACGAGTTCTAGAGATGATGGTTGGGGCAGGTGAAGGTATAGGAGCTCGGAAATCTGTTCCAGAGCGACTCCGAGCGAATGGGGCGGAGATATTTCGGGGTGTATCAGGTGTAGCACCCAGTACGGCGGAGTATTGGTTGGAATCAACTGAGAGGATCATGGATGACCTGGATTTTTCAGCTTAGGAAAAACTGAAGGGTATAATCTCTCTACTTCGGGATGAGTCATACCAGTGGTGGCTCACCGTAAGGGATGGAGCGATAGCGGAGGATCTCACATGGGAATTCTTTAAGGCAGCCTACCAAAGTAAATACATAGGAGCTAGCTACGTGGATGCGTAATGAAAAGCTTTCTTGAACCTGGTTCAGGGTAATAAGACGGTGGCAGAGTATGAGGCTGAATTTCTCCGATTGAGTAGGTATGCTCGTGGTATTGTGGGTACTGAGTATGAACGCTGTGTCAGATTCGAGGATGGGCTGCGGGATGAGCTGAGGATGATGATAGCTCCACAACAGGAACGGGAGTTCGCTGTCCTAGTAGAGAAGGCTAAGGATGCTGAAGGGGTAAGACAGTTTTTTAGACGGAATCAGGATAGGAGCTGGCATAAGAGGAGCTCCGGATCTTCGAGGTTTTCTGGGAATCAGCAGAAGAGGACGAGGTATGGTGGGTCAGATCAAGCTGCTAGGCCTGCTGCTGCTGCTGCTAATACTCAATGGCCGCCACGGTGTGCTCGGTGTGGAAAGTCTCACACGGGAGAGTGTTGGAATGGTAATCGGGGATGCTTCGAATGTGGATCCGTGACACATCGAGTTAGGGACTGTCCGAAAAAGGCAGCTAGGCTAAGGTCTGAGGGTCAGGAACGTCCACTAAATAGGAGGGATAACCAGCAGCCACCGAGAGGTCGTGGTGCAGGAAGGGGAGGTAATGGTGCTGGCAGAGGTCGTGGGACATCGAGTGGAGGTATCGGTGGTACTGAGGCTAGGCAACCTAGTTTGGTCTATGCCGCGAGGCGTCAAGAGAAGGGCGACGCACCGGACGTCATAATCGGTATGTTTTTGATCTTTGAAGTACCCTATAGCACCTTGATTGATGTTGGCTCGACGCACTCATACATTGCTAGTAGCGTTGTGGACACTCTGAACTTAGACTTTGAGCTTACTTCTAAGAAGATGACTGTGTTAAGCCCTCTAGGTCACTCTGTAGAAGTAAATAAACTCTATAGGAACGTACCCCTAGAACTCCAAGGGGTCGTGTTCTCAGCTGACTTGATGGAACTACCTTTTAGGGAGTTCGATCTAATTCTCGGAATGGATTGGCTAGTAAAGTATCAAGCTAGCCTGGATTGCGCAGCTAAGCGCATGGTGTTAAAGACCGTGAAAGGAGATGAGGTAGTGATGATAGGTAAGAGGAGAAATTACCTATCTAATCTGGTTTCTGCATTGAAGGCGGAAAAGATGGTTAGGAAGGGTTGTGAGGCATATGTAGTGCATGTTCGTGCTTTGGAAGCTAAGGATGTAGCTATTAGGGATGTCCGGACTGTAAGGGAGTATGTTGATGTGTTTCCAGAAGAACTCCCGGGTCTACCTCCTGATCGTGAGGTTGAGTTTGGTATAGATTTGTTACCCGGAACCGCGCCAGTATCTATAGCTCCGTATCGGATGGCACCGAAAGAATTAGTGGAGTTGAAGGCCCAGATCCAGGAGTTGTTGGATAGAGGTTTCATCCGACCGAGTGTATCGCCTTGGGGAGCTCCAGTGCTTTTTGTCAAGAAGAAGGATGGAACAATGAGGATGTGCATAGACTATCGACAGCTGAACAAGCTGACAATAAAGAACAGGTATCCTTTGCCCAGGATTGATGATTTGTTCGATCAACTCAAGGGTGCATCGGTTTTCTCTAAGATCGATCTTAGGTCGGGGTACCATCAGCTTAAGGTTAAGGAAGCTGATATCCATAAGACAGCATTCCGTACTCGGTATGGGCACTACGAGTTTTTGGTAATGCCTTTTGGTTTGACGAATGCACCAGCCGCGTTTATGGACCTGATGAACTGGGTTTTCAAACCCTATCTGGATCGGTTCGTCGTAGTGTTTATAGACGACATTTTGGTGTACTCGAAGTCTGAAGAGGAGCATGACGCACACCTTCATATGGTTCTGCAAGTTCTAAGGGAGAAACAATTGTACGCCAAATTCAGCAAGTGTGAGTTCTGGCTTAAGGAGGTAACTTTCCTAGGGCATGTTGTTTCAGCTGAGGGAATCAGGGTGGACCCTAGTAAGATTGAGGCAGTATTGGAGTGGAAACCACCAAAGTCGGTTACGAAAATCTGAAGTTTTCTGGGGTTGGCAGGATATTACAGAAGATTCGTGGAAAATTTCTCCTTAATCGCAGCACCGTTGACCAAGTTGCTGAGAAAAGGAGTTCCGTTTGTGTGGTCTGAGAAGCAGCAAGAGAGCTTCGACAAACTCAAGAAGTTTTTGACAGAAGCACCAGTCTTGATTCAGCCTGAGTCAGGGAAGGAATTCACTGTGTATTGTGATGCATCGCATACTGGTTTAGGGTGTGTGTTGATGCAAGAAGGGAAGGTGGTCGCTTATGCGTCACGGCAGTTGAGGCCTCACGAAGGTAACTATCCGACACATGATTTGGAATTAGCTGCTGTGGTTTTTGCCTTGAAAATTTGGAGGCACTATCTGTATGGGGAGAAGTCGGTGGTGTACTCGGATCACAAGAGTCAGAAGTACCTCTTGACCCAAAAGGATTTAAATCTGAGGCAGCAGAGGTGGATTGAGTTGCTGAAGGACTACGACTGCTCTATCGAATACCATCCGGGCAAGGCTAATGTAGTCGCTGATGCTTTGAGTCGTAAAGTGGTGGCAGAATTGCGAGCAATGTTTGCTCACCTAAGTCTCTATGAGGATGGTAGTCTTCTGGCGGAATTGCGGGTAAAACCGTCTTGGATCGATGAGGTTAAAGAGAGGCAGTTGACCGACGAAGTTTTGAGTACTCAGAGGTTACAAGTTTAGAGTGGTGAGGCCGAGGGTTTCAGCTTGGGTAGTGATGGAGTGTTGTATTTTCAGGGGAGAGTATGTATGCCTAAGGATGATGATTTGAGGCAGCGGATCCTTAAAGACGCTCATAGCAGCCCGTACACTATGCATCCTGGAGGCAGCAAGATGTATCGGGATTTAAGGGAGCAGTTTTGGTGGCCGGGTCTTAAGCGGGAAGTAACCGAGTTAGTGGGCAAGTGTCTGACATGCCAGCAAGTTAAGGCTGAGCATCAGTTGCCATCAGGGCTGTTACAGCCGGTAAAGATCCCACAGTGGAAGTGGGAGGGGATCACGATGGATTTCGTAAGTGGGCTTCCCCTTACGCCCAGTAAGAAAGACTCAATATGGGTGATAGTAGACCGGGTAACTAAATCGGCCCATTTCATACCGGTAAGGGTTGACTACTCGCTTCAAAGGTTAGCCAAGCTGTATATAGCTGAGATAGTGCGGTTGCATGGAGTACCTGTGTCCATTATCTCAGATAGAGATCCCCGGTTCACGTCGAGATTCTGGAAGGCCTTACATCAGGCATTGGGTACGAAATTAAATTTCAGCACGGCCTTTCATCCGCAGTCTGATGGACAATCTGAGAGAGTAATCCAGGTGTTGGAAGATATGTTAAGGGGTTGTGTTTTGGACTTCCGTGGTAGTTGGGAGGAGTACCTACCTTTGGCAGAATTCACTTATAACAACAGTTATCAAGCGAGTATTCAGATGGCACCGTATGAGGCGCTGTATGGTCGGAAATGCCGTACTCCTACCTGTTGGACAGAACTGGGTGAACGTCAGATGTTGGGGCCAGAGTTAGTGGCAGAAACGGAAGATAAGGTTAGGGTAATTCGGACTCGTCTGAAGGAGGCATCGGACAGGCAGAAATCATACGCTGATCTTAAGCGCAGGGATGTGGAGTATGCAGTGGGTGATAAGGTCTTCTTGAAGGTATCACCTTGGAAGAAGGTGTTGAGGTTTGGCCGGAAGGGCAAGCTAAGCCCTAGATTCATCGGGCCGTATACAGTGTTGAAACGTGTGGGACCAGTAGCTTACCAGCTCGAATTGCCGGCAGAATTAAGTCAGATTCATGATGTCTTCCATGTGTCAATGCTTAGGCGCTATCGGTCAGATCCATCACACATCGTGTCGATTGCGGATATTGAGGTGAACGCGGACTTGTCTTTTGAGGAGGAGCCGGTACAGATTTTAGATCGAGATGTTAAAGTTCTGAGGAGGAATTTGGTACCGTTGGTAAAGGTGTTATGGTGACACCATGGTACGGAAGAGGCCACATGGGAACCCGAGGATATGATGCGGCAGCTATACCCCCAACTCTTCTGATCCAGGTAATTTTGAGGACGAAATTATTTTTAGGGGGTAGAATTGTAATATCCTGAAATAAGGGAAAATTTTTATTAAATTATTTTTCTTGTATATGCTCGAAGAGATGGAGTGCTATGCTCATTTGACTTGTTCTAGGGTCTAGTCATAACCCCAGGTTAGGTCTGACTTGGGGTTAAAAATTTCTTTTTAACAATTGAAAGGAGGGAGCTAGGTGAGACAAGGGTTAAGAGAAATTTTTGGGAAGGTTTGACATGAGAAACCAAGTGGCAAGATGGCTAGGGACGCTCCCTAGGTGTTGAGGAGGGAGCGGTGAAGCAGGGGTTCGAGCTGCAGGTATCGCGTTGGGGAGTTTTTATTTTTGGTGTTAAGCAGAGCTAGGTGAAGGAGGCTTTAAAAATATTTTTGGCGAGGTTATGGCATAAGAAACGCCTTGGTAAAGTGGCTCCCATGCGCCACTTAAGGGCCTGGGGGCGACACCTAGAGCAGGTCTGGAGTTCGAATCATGGTGGCCGCATGGGACGTGTTTTATTTTTGGGTTTTGGCGTTAAAAAAAAAAGGGAACTATCGAGGGAGCCTTTAAAAGAAATTGTGACGAGTTTATGTCACAAAAGACGCCTTGGTCGAGTGGCTAAGGACGCTATATGGGGCTGCGGCAGTGAGGTCCCATGTTCGAAACCTATAGGCAGCAATGGAGGTTATTTTTTTCTCTTTTGCCGGCGTGAGTAGTGGCCTGCATGGCTCTCAAATAGATGAAGGCATGTTGCCTTTGTTTTCAATTTTTCTGCTGCAAAGTATGGGATAGTTTTTATTTTATTTTATTTTATTTTATTTTATTATTTTATTGGAGGATGGGGTAGTGATGGGCAAACTTATTAAACAATGTTTTATTTTTAATTGGTGATAGAAATTATCACAAAAAGGGAGAGCATGGCCGAATGAAGCATGCTTTAGGGACCTTCCTAGTCGGCCTTGAAGTTAGCAAGGGAGAGCATGGCCGAAATTCTCTAATTTGTTTTTTTTCTTTCCATATTGTTCTTGGCCGAAAAAGAGAGAGAGAGCAAAGGCTTGAGTTTCGGTTTTGGAAGGAGTTTTAGGGAGTATTTTCGGCTAACACACTCCCTTTTCATCTCTTTCCCTTGTTGTTCAAACCGAAACCACTTCTTCTCCTTTGATGCTTTGGGTTCTTCCTTGAATCATACACTCCACCTTGTCGAAATTCCCCTTCTTTATTTTCTATTGTAGGCTTGGCCGAATAACAACAAGGGCATATCCACTTCTTGGTTTTCTCCAATCGGTTTTAACAGAAGGTAGGTGTCATGGCCAAATGTTTTGCGTTTTGTTTCACTTTCTCTGTCGATTTTCTTGAGGGCAAAGCCGATTTCAGCAGATGTTAGCAAGGTCTCTAATCACCTTTTGAAACTGATCTCTTCTAGGTACTCCGGGATTTTGAGGTAGTCGCTCTAAGCTTTCCTTTCCTTAGCAATCGGTTGGTGTGTCAAGTGGTAAGGATCTAAGTTGGTTTAATTATTCTTTGAGTTGATTGGAAAAGTCGAAGGCTATTGAGACTTGTTTTGGTTGCTGGCCGATTGTAGGGGGAGAAGCAGGCTCGCATTCTTTGCGTGGTGATTGGTTTTCATAAGGCAAAAGGTAAGGGTGGTGTAGTTTATGCGTAATCTCACCCTCTGGGATTAAAAGGTATAGCCGAATAGCCTATGTTATTAACTTTGGTGTTGGCCGAATATAGGGCAAAGAGATCTAGTGTTGTAGATCGGGACTTCGGGATCTAGTACTTGCGTTAATAACAGGTGTGTAAACTCTTACACACCTTATTAGTATAGATTGTTTATCATGTTGCTGCATAACCTCTCGTGTAGTAAATTTTGCCTTGTGGGCATAGGCTTGGATTCCGGGTAAGTCCCCTGTTACGTGATCTACGATGTGTGTTCGTGTATGCCATCATATGCTGTTAAATGTTATGCTATATATAAATGCATGATATATGGGATCATGATACTTGTTATGTGAGCATGATGATGGTGGGATTGATGAGAGGAAGGAGATGATCTCTATGGACTGTCACCAGTGGTTTTGACCACACGATGGGTTGGCCCCATCACTTGTTATATTTGAGACTTCGGTCACCAGTGGTTTTGACCACCAGTGGTTTTGACCACACCGTTGATATAATTTGTGACTAAGTCCCAGTGGTTTGGTACCACCAGTGGTTTTGACCACATGTTGATATTTGTGACCTATGGTCATTAGTGGTTTTGACCACACGATGGGTTGGCCCCATCACTTGATATATTTGTGACTTCGGTCACCAGTGGTTTTGACCACCAGTGGTTTTGACCACACGGGGTAGAAAAAGGAGTATGGATGGCTAGCTTGGGTTGCATGTTTGCATGTCCTACTAATATCTTGTGTATGAGTTGCATTTTCGGGTTGGGGACTTATACACTGAGTCTTGGTGACTCACCCCTTCCCATATCATTTTGCAGGTGAGTAGATCGCGGAGATGGGGCCGGAGAGGACTCGAGGCGGCCATGCTTGTCCCTTGGATTTGAAATTTTATTTCACACCGTTAACGTTTATTATTTACTAAATTTTGGTTTGGTTTGTAATATGGCCGCTAGTTATTATTTTGGATGTTTAAGTAGTTGTTTTTACTTTATTTCTATTATATTACTAATGAACTTATAAACTGTTAAGCAAATCGGTTAAAAGTAACGTTTTCAAAATTGTACTCGTACGCGTTTTCAAAGATGTTACCATCGGGTAGCAAAATTTACCAAGTTAACAATAACTCTGATGGTTCTAAAAATTTAAATGATCAAATGGTTTCAAAGGAAAAAGGTTTCAACTCAATTGTGTTTATCGAATCAACCCATCCGAGTTTTAGCAAACACCGTTTTATAACTTCAACAATATTTTCAGATTTCCACTGTTAATCCAAATCTTTCAAAACGTTTTTACTCCGTGACATACCAGATTCAGTCAAGGCTCGTGGGCCGGGTTTGGGGTGTTACACTTACTATCAAGATTGGAAGTTGAAGAAACCCTAGCTATGTCTCCTTGCAAATTTGGCACTTAGAGGAAGAAGATGGACAAGATTTTGACTTATTTTTCCCTTTTTAATCTTTTATTTGCCAAATGACAAAAATACCCTTAAGGCTTCTTTCTTAAGATTTTTCCTTCCCATGTCCATTTTTGTCCATCTTGACATTTAATGGTTTAATTGCTAAATAAGGACCTCTAGAAATTTTTATGATTCTATTTCATACTGAAATCTTCTAGAATCTCATATTTTCTAATCTTTGCAATTTAGTCCTAGTGGACAATTTAATCAATAATTAATAAACTTTCTTCATGAAATTTTCACACAATCATACAAACACCTCATAAGCGTCATAAAAATCATAAAACACATATTTCTACTTCAGATTTGTGGTCTCGCAACCACTATTCTGGCCAGCCCTAAATCGGGATGTTACAGCCCTGCCTTATCAATTATGGTTCAATAGTTTCAATTGTTTTATTATGATGAATTATCGAATGCTTTCCTATGTTTTGCAAAAATTATAAAAATAATAAATCAAGTTTAAGCCTGTTTTCTGTTGTAACTCCTTAGTCTGCCAACTAAGGTGTTGGGGTGTTACAAAATTTGGCTACGTATGTGAAACTAGACCGATGGTCCAAATGATGGCTGGACTGGACCAGTCAGGTCGTCACTAGCCCATAATAAATCGACAGTAGCTAAACTGGCTAGGGGTGTCGTGAAGAGGTCACCACTGTGATGACATTACCGAGCATGACAGTGCCTGTGGCATTTCGACATTCTGTTGGCCAGCAGATGGTCGGCGGTAATGTTTCATTGGCAATTGAGCAGTGGAAGAATAACACTCTTACTAGGACTCTACTAGATAATTTTATTCCAGATTAACAATTCCAAAAATAATATTATTGTAACAGCCCAATTTCGGTGAAATCGAAACAGTGGTTTCGGGACCACAAATCCGAGTCGAAAATGAAATTTATTTTAATTTTATTTTATGGTTCGTAATTTGATAGAAATGTCATGTGAAAATTCTAATAGGAAAATTTTACTGATTATGTGCTTAATTACGAGAAGGACTAAATCGCATAAAATGCAAAAGTTGAATTCTAGTGGCTATAAGGATCAAATAGCTATGGAATTTGAAACTTAAGGTCCTTATATGGTAATTAAACCATAAATGAAAAGTATGTAGATATTTTGGTGACTCATCCATGGAAATTTAGAAAAAGGCTAAGGACTAAATTGGAAATTGAAATAATTTAATTAATTAAAAGATGATAAAAGAATTATCATCTTATTTTCTCATGTTCTTCCCTAAAATATTCCATGGAAACCCTAGGAAAGAGAAAGCAAGTTTTCTTGGCCAAATCGGGTAAGTTTTCTTGTCTCATTTTTAGTAATTTTGACATTTTTGAAACCGGGATAGCTTAATCTATTTATTTTGGGGATTAATTTGAAGAGTTATCAAAGTATGGAAATTAGGTCATGGATGAATATGCTGAAAATTTGAAATTTATGGTAGAAAATGAAAGGTTGTTGATGGATAAACAACTTTTACAAAGTAATTTTTGATGAACATGATTTAGGGACTAAAATGTAAAGTTGTAGAAATTGATGAAAAATTCAAAATTTTTATGAGTACATGTGCTGTAAATTTTGTGATGGAATTTTCGCTAGGCTTGGAAGGGGGAGTAAATTGCATAAATTTCATTTTCCGAGCCTAGGGGCAAAATTGGAATTTATGGAAAAGTTAGGGGCAAAATGGTAATTATGCCTAGGATGTAAGTTGAGTCCACTGGTATATGAAATGTGATAAATTGATGTTAAATTTACTCGTATAGATCCGGATAGACCAAATTCGGAGCTAGAACGAGGAAAAGAGGAAAATGTCAGATTAGTAGATTATATGTACACGAACATTTGTCGAGGTAAGTTCGTGTAACTAAATTGTGTATATTTATATGCTTCAATTAAATGTTGTGCTTATGAATTGTATATATATTATATGTATATGACATTGGAAGTATACTTGACGAAACCCGATCAATGATAAGGCCCGATAAATGATAAATGATAAAAATGTTACTTATGTACTTGAAATGAATATGGAATGTGTCTGTTTGAATTATGTGAATATTATAAATGTATGGAATAATCACATGCCTGATAACGCTTGAAAATGTCAAATTCCGTTTGAATAAATGGAAAATTCGATGGATAAGTGATTTCCCGAAGTAAATGAGGTCCTGCACTTTTTATTGACGGAATTTAGCTCGGACGAGTAATTCCATTTACCTCATTATAAAAAGGATTTAGCCCGGATGGGTAATCTTGATATAAGCCCTCTCGAGCATATGTTATGGACTAGATTTATCCCGGACGGGTAATCCAGATCAAGCTCTTTAGAGCATATGTCATAAAAAGGATTTAGCCTGGAGTGGTAATCCTGTTGTATATATGTGTGGCTTGAGAGTATACTCTCTGAAATAGTACCTTATGGGTACCATTGAATATGAATTGATGGATTTACTGATTTGTACACTTTGTGTGTACTACCTGTGTATCCATCGATATTTCGAGTAAATTCAACGGGTAAAAATCCTGGCATGAGAAAATATTAATAAGAAATGAGTTATTGCACGTATATTTCTGAAATACATGAAAACCATGATACATGGAAATTGTTATAAGAAAACATGAGATGATGATACTTGTACATGGAATTCATTTGATGAATATGTTCATCCTTGATTACAGACTTGTATACTTGAGTGTACTACTACTCGTGTGACATTGATATTTCGAGTAATATGAGTAAAATTCTGATATGAAATAATCTAAACTCGAGATGAACTATTATGAAATTATACTTGTAATATAAAGATATGATTTATACATGTTAAATAAACACATGTTGTGGAAAGCATGTGCCTGGAAACTTGATTGTTGTTGAGCCCAAACATGTTTTGATGTTATTATGGAATATATGACTAACAAGGGCAATGAGGATATGTGTAGGGCTTGAGGTCAAAATGAATGAATGTGCCTTACATAGTGGCCTGAATATAGAATGAATGGTAAGTTAAGTACCATGTCATACGAACTTACTAAGCATGTAATGCTTACTTAGTTTTATTTCCCTATTTTATAGTAAATCAGAAGCTCGTTGGATTGGAAGCTTGGCGGAGATCACTCACACTATCCAATGGCCTATTTTGGTACATATAGTAAATCAATTATGGTTATAATGGCATGTATAGGTTAAATTTGGCCATATTGACATGTAAATGTAAATAATTATTGTAATCTAGCCATTGGGATGGCTAGTGATGATTATGTTTTGGTATATGTATGTATGTATGTATTAAGTTTATTCTATGGAGATAACATAAGTGTTTATTATTGATAGATTAAGAAAGGTTAAATGAGTATGCTTATAAAAGGTAAGATAAAAAGCATGAATGCATGTAACAATATATCATATTAGATGTTATAAATTGCTTGAATTCAATGCTTGGATTGGTTGGTATTTGGATGTAAGTTGGTGTAGGAATTTCATAAAAATTTTGGGTGAGAAATATAGCTAGAAATGGCTTTATTTTGTCCACACGGGCGTGTGTCTAGACCATGTATGACACACGGCCTGGTACATGGGTGTGTGTTTAGGCCGTGTATCCCCTGCACCTAATTTTTGAGAAACAGAACACTCAGAATTTAGCACACAGGCAGAGGCACTGGTGTGTGTCTCAACCGTGTGTGCTACATGGCCTGTAACACGGGCATGTGTCTTGGCCATGTAAAACCTGTACCTAATTTTGAAAGAATTGAATTAACCACACGGCCTAGCACACGGGCGTGTCGCATGGCCATGTGCACAAGTCAGAGAGTTACACGGGGTCAAACACAGCCTATAGCACGGGCGTGTCCCTCAGACCACACGAGTGTGTGAGCCCTACAACTTGGAAAAAATTTTGTAATTTTGTGAAAAATTCTTAGAGTTTCCGATTAAGTCCTGACTCGATTCTAATGCTTGTATTGGGCCTCGAGGGTCCATTTAAGGGACGCTACGAAATCTCAGAAAAATGAAAAATAATTGACATGATTTATCTGTAAATGTTCTGTAAACTCTGGTAATGCCCTGTAATCCTGTTCCGGTGACAGACACGGGTTAGGGGTGTTACATTTAGTGGTATTAGAGCTACGGTTTATTCGGTTCTCGAACTGAATGTAGCATATGTGGAGTCTAGAAATACATGCCATTATATAACCTATGATAGTGTGATATCTCCCGACTCTGATGAAAATTATTTTACAAATAGACAGAGATGCTTTCCAACCGAGCTAATTTTGATATTGTTGAAAGTGATACTCACGTGCCTGAGTAAAAATGTTGCTTATGATGAAATGGGACTTATAAAGGTATGAAATAAATATTTTAGAATGGACATGTTAATGATAAATGTTATGTGTATTTATGAAAGTTAAGTTTTGAGGCTCTACGATCTCCACCCCCTTACCAGTACGATTTTTATACAATGAAATTCACAAAAATTATATTGGTTAAGTTTACAAGTGTGGAACTGAAGAGTTCAGTGGCTGAATGATTAATAATGCAGTCAAAACTGAGAATGGGTTAGTAAGTAAATATGGTATTTAAAAAGATATCAGATTTTTCTAAAGATTATCTGGGATACGCAATGCTACCATTAAAGAAAAAAGTTATTTATGAGAAATCAATTTATTCAGATATGGTATCTACAATTTGGGTTAACTGAAAATTTCTTCCGAATAAGCTTCGTGAGTGAACTGAATGATGTGAGATTATTAATGACTTTATTAGTCAATGGAATAGTGATGAAATTGCGAAGATATTTGAATGCAGCTATTATAATCGGGTATATTACAGCAATCTCTTCTAGGTATTCTTCATGTTCTGTTATTCTCAGAGGCATATGAAATTGTTCATGTTTAGATGCGATATTTATCATATAGAAGGATTGGCGAATCATGATATTAGACAAAATTAATGTTAGTCTGGTTAATTTATAATTGGCATTGTTCTATCTTTCTCTGGTCTTCTAAAACTATTATGTTTGATAGAAGATTTGATGATATGGTTCATATGATATCATTTTCTACCTCTACTAATTGAAGCCCTGAATTGAAAATATGTAACTTATATTGTCTTTATCATAGTTGTTTCTGCTAAGTATGTGTGATATTACCCTTCTGAAATTTTCTCTAAGATATCATCAATCTCTTTATTATTCAAACATGGTTTATCTGTGAAAGATATTCATCGGTTGGAGGTAATTACATTTATTACCATTATAATATTGACTTGACCATGAAGTCTGGTGATAGAGATCACAGATTATAGAAACTATATTACTGCATTGGTTATTATTGAGGCCACTTTCAGTTTTCCATCTTCTAATTAGAGGTACACTATTAATATTGAAGTGTTGTTTTACCTATACTGTTGAAATGTCGGTCATATTATAGCACTATGGTTTTAAATCTATTTGATGGTTGTGGCTTTGGAAAAACTCAAAGCTTCAATGTTAATAATTGAAATAGCTACATTGATGACACGGTATTTATAGAAAAGAGGTAAGATTTGAATGGACCGATAAATATCAGTAAAGTTTTGACCAGTTAGAAGCTCTGTTGATCAAAGTATTAATTCTGGTTCAGCCTAAATCAGGTAAGGAATTTGTTATTACCGTGATGTACTATTTAATAAGATTAGACTGTGTTTTGATACAGTAAGGTAAAGTAATGGCCTGTGCTTTTAGACAATTAAAAACCACATAGAAAGAATTACCCAACATATGATCTAGAATTGACAGCTATCGTTTTTGTATTGAAATCTGACAATATTACTTGTTTGGTGAAAAATGTCATATATTCACCGATTATAAAAGTTTGAGGTATCTGATGTTGCAAAAAGATTTGAATCTGAGATAATGTATATGGCTTGAATTGTTGAAAGATTATGATTTGATAATTGAATATTATTCGGAAAGAGCGAATATGGTTACAGATATTTTGAGTAGAAAATTTTTGTTTGCTTTGCAAGCCATGGATACCAATTGTAATTGTCTGGTAATAACTTAATTTTAGCTGAGTATAGAGCTAAACCTATGTTTCTACAACAGATCAGTGAAACTCAGAAAAGTGATAATGAGTTGTAAGTTAAATGAATACAGTGTGAAATAATTTCTGATTCAGAATTTCAGAATAGATCTAATAATTGTGTATTATTTAGAAACAGAGTTTGTGTATTGAAGAATTTGGAGTTTATACAGAAAAGTTTAATGAATGATCACAGTGGTACTATATCTGTTTATTTTGGGAATGATAAAATGCATAACGATTTGAAAAAGATGTATTAGTAGCCGGAATGAAATGTGGTATTTTTGAATTTGTATTTAAATGTTGGATGTATCAGCAAGATAAAGATGATACTTTTAGAATGGTTATAGCTAGCGAAGATATCGAAATGGAAATGGGACAAATTTACTATGAATTTTATATCAGGATTCTCCTTGTCTATGAAAAAGAAAGATATTATTTGAGTATTTGTTGATTGCTTGACGAAGTTTACACATTTTATTCTAGCATGAATGGATTTCTCACTTGATAGATTGCTTGAATCATATGTTTTTGAGATTTTCAGATTATATGATGTGCTAGTTTCTGTTATTTCTGATAGAAATCGATAGTTCATATTCTGATTCTGAAACAAGTTACAAGAAGCTCTGGGTATACGATTACATTTTAGTACCGTATTTCATTTTCAGTCAGATGATCAATCTGAACATATGATTCAGATTTTGGAAGATATGCTTCAATGTTGTATACTTAAATTTGAAGGTATGTAACAGCCCGATCTAGGGTCTAGTCAGAATAGTGGTTGCGTGACCACAAATCTGAAGTAGAAATATGTGTTTTATGATTTTTATGAGATCTAAGACATGTTTGCATGATTGTGTGAAAATTTCATGAATAAATTTTATTAATTAGTAATTAATTTATTTATTAGGACTAAATTGCAAAGATTGGAAAATATGAGATTCTAGAAGATTCAAGTATGAAATAGAATTAGCAAAATTATTAGAAGTTCTTATTTAGCAATTAGACCAATATATGTCAAGATGGACAAAAATAGACATGGGAAGGAAAAATCTTAAGAAAGGGGCCTTAAGGGCATTTTTGTCATCTAGTTAATAAAAGAATTAAAAGGGAAAAAGAAGTCAAAATTCATGTCCATCTTCTCCATGCTAGCCGAAGTTTTCAAGCTCTCCATAGCTAGGGTTTATTCAATTTTCAAGCTTGATTGTAAGTACCTCCTAGCCCCGTTTTTAATGTTCTTCGTATTTTTGAGATCCTCGTAGCTCGATTTAGCTATTTCTAGCTATATTTTGAGCTAGGGTTCATGATCAAAAATTTACCCATGAATGACATGCATGTATTTTGATAATTCATGGAGAAATATGAAAGTTTGATGTATGATAAACATCTTTTTCTAAGTGATTTTCATGGGAAATTCATAAAAAGGACCAAATTGTAAAAGTCATGAAAATGGTCATAAAGGTGTGATTTAGTGGAAATTGTGGGCTGTGGTAGTTATGAAAATGGTTCAAATAGGCTTGAAATACAAAGAAATTGGATAAAAATCATTTTACGGGCCTAGGGGCAAAAGTGTAAGGAAGTGAAAGTTTAGGGGTAAAATTGTAATTTTTCCAAAGTATGATTGATGAGTTATATTAGTTAATGTGACCATTAAATGAGTGAAATTGTTATTATAGATCAAGAAACACGAAGCCCAGACTGAAACTGAGGCAAGAATAAGGTTGTGGACTAAATCGAACATATATACACATTTTGAGTACCGAGGTAAGTTTGTATGAAATTAAAGCTACATAATGCTATTATGTTCTAAATTGTTTGATATCATGAAAAATGTCTATTATTTCTATGAAATTGATTAATGATGCTTCGACAAAAGTATAATGATATTATGTTAAGTCGAAGTCCCGGTTGAACATTCGGAATAGTAAGGATACCATTATCACGACATGAGAGAATGTAGGTCCCGTGTAAGACCATGTCTGGGACATGGCATTGGCATTAAATGTAGGTCCCATATAAGACCATGTATGGGACACGGCTTCGGCACCGAAAGGAAGATCTCGTGTAAAACCATGTCTGGGACATGGCATCGACATCGATATACAATCTCGTATAAGACCATATTTGGGATATGGCATCGACATCGATATATGAGAACCCGTGTAAGACCATATCTGGGATATGGCATTGGCATCGTGTTACATGTATGATGAGATTGAGTATCCTTCGATATTCCAAGTAGTTCAAAGGGCAAAGAGCTAAATTTATGTTAAAGATGATAATGAGTTATGTTTATGTTCAAGATAGCATAAGTGATAAATTATGTAATAAAGTGATACAGGTACCCATGAGTAAAATACAAGTTATGAATACATAATGCGATATGTGATGAGTAAGAGTAAGTATGAGTAAGTATGTCAAAGTGCTTGAGAACTTGCATTGTTATTATTCAATGAGATGAATAGATTTTATCATGACCCTTTGTGTTGCTATTTCATTTCATGCAAACTTACTAAGCTTTATGGTTACCCCTCTCATTTTCCTTTTCCTTATAGTATCACCAAGCTAGCTCGAGGATCGAAGGAAGTCGAAGCTCGATTCACACTATCAACTATTCTTTTGGTATAGTAAAGTTGATTAATTTTGGGTATTGCATGTATAGGAACTTGGTCATTTTGTGATATGTCATATTTGTTAGCCAAGGTGTTGGCTATTAATACTACTCATCCATTTTGTAAATGGCCATTGGGAATTTGCCAACACTTGTTAAGTTTTATATATATACAATGATGGTGAAGTTCATGAAATGCATGCTTGTGTATTTGGATGAGTAATGAGTAAAGTATACATATGATGAATGTAGTGTGAACATATGTGTGGATGTCTTGATTTGGGTATTAGAAGTGCTTAATGGTCTGATGTATGTTGCATTGAAGTGGTATAAATGTGGTTACTTTTCAGGGTGGCAATTGGCTTGGTAAATAGCCTTCTAGTTGTCCACACGGGTAGACACAGGGGCACGTGTCTAGGCCGTGTGTCCCCTGCATCAAATTTGTGAAAATTCCGTTCGTCACATGGGTCAGTACACGGGCTTGTGACTAGGTCGTGTGCCTCTAAGTGTTTGCTAACGTCATAAATAGAATACCAAGGTTTTCACACACGGGTGAGGACACGGGCGTGTCATGGCCGTGTGAGGGACACAGGCCATGGACACGAGCGTGTGTCCGACCGTATGAAAACCCCTGTAGGTTCGAAATGAATAATAAAATTCACACGGGATGGGAACAAGGGCGTGTGTGACCACACGGTCTGCCCACACGGGCGTGTTCCTTTCCACACGGGTATGTAGCCCTATTTTGAGTAAAAATTTTCCATGTGTTCAAAGTTTTTGGTTTAGTCCCGAACCATTCCATATGTATGTTTAAGGTCTCGTAGACCCATAACAGAGACATTATGAATATGAATGAAAAATTTTTAAGCTGAAATGAAATTTTTTTGGCCTGATATTTATGTTTGAGCAAGTTTGGTGATGCCTCGTATTCGGTTCCGGCGTTGAATACGGGTAAGGGGTGTTACAAGGTAACTGGGAGAAATATTTTCCGTTAATAACAGTTAGCAATCAAGTATAAAATTTTACCGTATGAGGTTTTATATGGTTACAAATATAAAACTCCAGTGTTTTGGACAGAGTTCAGTGAGAAAAGATACATGTAGTTGGTTTTATTCGTTGAAACTGAAGAAAGATGAAAGTGATCTGAGACAATTTAAAAGCAGTATTTGATCGTCAGAAATCCGATATGAATCTAAGAAGAAAAGAAATAGAGTTTCAGATTGGCGACATAATATTTTTGAAAGTTTCGCAATGGAAGAAAGTTCTTCAGTTTGGCCGTAAAGGCAAATTAAGTCTGCAGCTTATCGGGTCATATAAAATTATCAAAAAGAATTAGACCTATTGCGTATTGATTGGTATTATTATCAGAGTTCTACAGAATTCAAAATGTTTTTATGTGTATATGTGTTATGACAGTATCGACTCGACCCATCATCTGCTATTACTTCAATAAATGTTAAATTCGGCCTGACACGATTTACAATGAGAGGTTGATTTAAATTTTGGCACTTGAAGAGAAAAACTAAGAAATAAAAAGGTAGCATTAGTAAAAGTTCTTTGACAATGACATGATATAGAAGGAGCTACCTAGGAACTGGAGAAAACTATGAGAAAATAATGTTTGAATCTTGTTAATAGTAAAATTTTCGAGGACGAAAATTTCTTAAGGGGGAGAGTTGTAATAGCCCAATATCGGTGAAATCAAAACAGTGGTTTCGGGACCACAAATCCGAGCCGAAAATAAAATTTGTTTTAATTTTATTTTATGGTCCATAATACGATAGAAATGTCATGTGAAAATTCTGGTGAAGAAAATTTTACCGATTATGTGCTTAAGTACGAGAAGGACTAAATCGCATAAAATGTAAAAGTTGAACTCTAGTAGCTATAAGGATCCAATAGCTATGGAATTCAAAACTTAAGGTCCTTATATGGTAATTAGACCATAAATGAAAAGTATGTAGATATTTTGGTGACTCATCCTAGCCCAATCGGGTAAGTTTTCTTATCCCGTTTTTAGTAATTTTGATATTTTTAAAACCGTGATAGCTTAATCTATCTATTTGAGGGATTAATTTGAAGAGTTATCAAAGTATGGAAATTAGGTCATGGATGAATATGATGAAAATTTGAAATTTATGGTAGAAAATGAAAGGTTGTTGATAGATAAACAACTTTTACAGAGTGATTTTTGATGAAAACATGATTTAAAGACTAAAATGTAAAGTTGTGAAAATTGATGAAAAATTATGAATTTTTATGAATACATGTGTTGTAAATTTTGTGATGGAATTTTGGTTAGGCTTGGAATAGGGAGTTAATTGCATAAATTTCATTTTCCGAGCCTAGGGGCAAAATTGGAATTTATGGAAAAGTTAGGGGCAAAATGGTAATTTTTCCTAGGATGTAACTTCAGTCCACTGGTATATAAAATGTGATAAATTGATGTTAAATTTACTCGTATAGATCCTGATAGACCAAATTCGGAGCTAGAATGAGGAAAAGAGGAAAATGTGGGATAGTAGATTATATGTACACGAACATTTGTCGAGGTAAGTTCGTGTAACTTGTAACACCCCTTACTTGTATTCAACGCTGGAACAGGGTTTGAGGCATTACCAGACTTTAGCACAAGCATTCACACAATTCCAAGTCGTAAATTTGCGTCCTAATTAAAAACTTTTCACGCACATTCATATTGTCCCTAAAACGAGCCTACGAGGCCCTAAACATGCTTTAGAGGTGGTTCGAGACTAAACCGAGAACTTTAGAAAATTTTACAACACTTACAAAAAATTTTCATGTTACAGGGCTCACACGCCCCTGTGGTCCAAAGGACACGCCCGTGTCACCTTGGGACACACCCGTGCTTCAGACCGTGTCCAAATTAGGGTACTCTCTGACTTGTGCCACACGCCCGTGTCACACGCCGTGTGCTAGGCCGAGTAGAACACACGGCTGAGACACACGCCTGTGTTTCTTGTAACACCCCTTACCCGTATTCTACACCGGAACTGGGTACGAGGCATTACCGTACTTGACTCACGTGGTCATACAACTTTGGGTTATCAACTTCCATTCCAAATTAAAACTTTTCCATTCTCATATCTAACCTCCTTATAATGGGCCTACGAGGCCCTAAACATACTTCCGAAAGGTTTCGAAAATAAATCGAAAACTTTTACACACTTAGAACAATTTTACCTAAACAGGGGCCACACGCCCGTGTGAAATGCGACATGCCCGTGTGGGCAGGCCGTGTGGTCACACATGCTCATGTCCCTCGCCCGTGGTCGACACTGACTTATTTCACACAGCCAAACACACGCCCGTGTCCCTTACACAGCCTCGACACGCCCGTGTCTCAGCCCGTGTGCCAAAACCTTGGCATTCTTTTTATGACGTCATCACCTCACTATGGTCACACGACTAAAGCACACGCCTGTGTCCTTAGACTTATGTCGAATTAAATTCCTAAATTCAGGTGCAGACTCCACACAGCCTGGGCACACGCCCATATCTTTGGCCGTGCCTCCCACAGGGCTGAGACACAAGGTCGTGTCTCTACCCGTGTGTTTACTACTGAGCTTACTAACTTGCAATTCTAACATGCAAGGGGACAGACAGCCTGGTCACACACCCATGCCATTGACCGTGTGTCACACACGGCCTAGACACACTCCCGTGTGCCTACCCGTGTGGACAAGAACAAGGCTATTTGCAAAGCTCTTTCATCACCCTAACTCACTCAAGCTTAATTCACCCTCTACCATCAATTCATTCATGCATATTCATACCCAAACAACCCAATCATATACTCTACACACTTATGAATAACCTTTCATTCCATTGATTGATAATAAAGAGCCATTTACTAATGCAATATACAAAAGATTTCATCTATAAGGAGCCAACACATTTGGCCAAAATAACAAAACAATATGCCTAGTCTAGCTCCTATACATGCCATTTCCATACTCAAAATGCTAGTTCTAAATATAGCGAGATGAGATGATAGTGTGGGTGATCTTCCAATTGTTTTCGTATCCCAACTCGAATCTTTGTCACTATAAAACAAGGGAAAAGAAAGGGGGTAAGCTTTAAACTTAGTAAGTTTACATGTAAACTATAAACATCATAACATGTGCTAATCAATAAATAGCATTTCACAATCCAAGATCATGCTTAATCATTCATGTCTTACCACAATCCAACCATATTATTTAACATACATCCCTGCACTTGATCACCACATGATCACATGAAACAACACATCACAATTACACAATAAACCATTCTTAGTAATACCAAACACTTGGTGGTATCGCACTTAGCCCACCATTTATTATTAATAAGGTGGTATCGCACATAGCCCACCAACAAGAATATTCATGGTGGTATCCCACTTAGCCCACCAAATAATAATACTAACGATTGTATCACACACAGCCCGTCGTGAATAAGTGATAAGGTGGTATTGCACACAGCCCACCAACAAAAATAATTAAGGTGGTATCGCACATAGCCCACCATTATTTACTATGAATAATATTCCACACCTACATATTTATTTCAACGTTCAGATGGAGTTTATTCACTTTCTACCAAATTTCCATCCATTTAAATCGTAAGTTTTCTCAATCATACAATGCACCAATAAGTAATTACATGTGTATTTAAGATGCATCGTTTACACATAAACTTACCTCGGTGCAAAACGCGTTAATCAACGGTCTATTGCGTAACCTTGCCTTTTCCTCGGTCAAGGATGATTCCACGCTCTTCTTGGTCTATAACAAAAAAATTCACTCATTCAATCATTTTCTAATCATAATACGTCATAATCTCTACTTAGGCAAAAATGATCGTTTTGCCCTTGTACTATGGCAAAATTACAATTTTACCCCTAAGCTCGTAAATCATTTTTCATCATATTTTCTCATTAAAAAAACCTAGATGAACATTTATTACTCTTATAACTACTCACAATTCCAATTATTTCATGCATTTATTACATATTTTCAATCTTCGCATTCAAGTCCTATTTAGGTGTTTTCATGCTAACACCTTTCACAAAAGTTGTTCCTTAACTCACTATCATTCATTTTCCTCCATAAAAACTCAGCAAACAACATGAACACTCTCATGGAAAGTCCCTAAACTTTCAACCATTTAGCAAATTAGTCCCCTCATTAGCTAGCTTAAGCATTAGGGACTCCAAAAGTACAAAAATTATCAAATAAAACCACCAAAATCACTTACTTGCAATAGATTTGTTTTGCTAAAAATTTGAACCCCAAGAACCCTTATTTCCTCTCAATTTTTGGTGGTAGAAGAAGAAGGAATAGTAAAAGATGATATCTTATCTTTTTATCTTATTTTATTCATTTTTTTCATCACCTAATGTCACCAAATTTTGAGTAAAATTAATGCTCTTGTCCCCCTAAGCTACATTGCCGGCCATCACACATCCAATGGCCTAATTTCATTTTAATGACCTCCAATTTGATATTCTTTGGCTATTAGACACCTCTACCACTTATAATGGAACTTTCGCACTTTATGCAATTTACTCCTTTTTCACAATTAAACATACAATTGCTAAAATTACAGCACCAAAATTTTCATATAGCCATATATTAATGCCATAACACAATAAAAAATTCTAAAATAATTCTCCTTAACCTCAAATTAATGGTCCCAAAACCACTATTCTGACTAGCCCCAAAATCGGGCTATTACATTTCTACCCATGTGCTCAATTCTGAACATTCAGTTTTTCCAAAATTAAGGTGCAGGGGACACACGACCGAAACACATGCCGTGGGGCAGACCGTGTGTCACACACGGCCTAGACACATGTCTGTGTGTCTACCCGTGTGGACAAAACTAACCAAGCCATTTTCCACCCTCACTTGTACACATCTACACAACATCACATGGCACAAATTCAAGCATATAAATGCAACCAAACAACCACAAACAAGACAATAACATGTCATTCTTATGCCATAATTTATCATGCTTAAAACATCATACTTAGCACGTTAAAAACATACTAATTTCACATTCATAGGAGGGCATTAACATATGAATAAACTTATGATCAACATAAGCCATCATTCATGGCTATATATAAGATGAAGAATTAACAATTACAAGCTAACACATATGGCCAAATTAATAATGACACACATAACAAATTGGCCTAGTCCCTATACATGCCATAGACTTAAAATGCTTGAATTCATTTATACCCAAAATGATAGCTTGACAGTGTGATAGAATCTCCAGCGATCTCCAACCCGAGCTAGCTTAATAACCCTAAAAGACATGGGAAAGGAAGGGGAGTAAGCTATATAGCTTAGTAAGTCCATACAAAAATAATAGACAACTCTTACAAATCTTTTATCAAGTTCAACAATTTAAACACAAGATAATACAAATTACTATAAGCTCACAGTTACAGTTTTTTATTCAGTCGTAATGTTTACTCTATCAACTTATAAGCAGAATTTAACATATCTTGGTGTAGCCTAACAACCATAATCTCTCCTTTGTAAGATATTGCAGCAATTCACAAATCATTTCAATCCTCATAGTAAACATGCACATTAATTATGAGTATATACATTTCAAGCATATACTTCAACATCTTTCAATTTCCTAATCTCTTATCTTCCTATACTTCCATAATCTTTTTAATAGGCAATTATGTCAATCTTCCCTTTTTCTCATATCCGATAAAATAAAATTTGTGTGAATAAAACATGCTATATCATAACTCAATTTAGCCCGAAAGCCAAACACATAATCGTCAACCGAATTTACCATGTATTTCATACATCACAAGTATTGACCAATAATCATAAGGTTTTCACAAAAACATCCCTGTGGAAATCATGAACTCACAATTTCATGAAGCCAAAGCTTATAAACTTTACGTACATACTTGTACCAATTCGTATTATTTACATACTCTTTCTCTCCTTTGACATACACGTTGAATTTCCTGTTGAACCATTTGGAAAACTAAAGGATGCTCGGGAATCTCATATATAGGTACCGTACCAATGCCATATCCTAGATATGGTCTTACATGAAATCTCATATCGATGCCAATAGCCCAGCTATGGTCTTACACGAAGTCTCATATCGATGCCATATCCCAGATATTGTCTTACACGAAGTCTCATATCGATGTCGATGCCATATCCCAGATATGGTCTTACACGAAGTCTCATATTGATGCCATATCCCAGATATGGTCTTACACGAAGTCTCATATCGATGCCATATCCCAGATATGGTCTTACACAAAGTCTCATATCGATGCCATATCCCAGATCCCTAATGTCATGACATTTGTATCCTATCTATTCCTAATGTTCAACCAGGACTTTCACTATATCGAATCTCTGTCGGTCATTTCCGTAGTATCATACTCAATAACATTCACATTTCATTTCAATAATATAGCATTTACCACAGTTATATCAATTAAGCATTTATACACATATAATTTAAATGTAACAGCCTATTTCGATCAGATCGGAATACTGGTTTTGTGATCACAAATTCGAGCCCAAAAATATTTTTTTTATTTTATGGTTGGTATTATGATAGGAAGGTCACATGAAAATTTTGATACGAAAATTTTATTGATTGTGTGGTTAATTAGATAAAGGACTAAATTGCATAAAATGCGAAAGTTGAATTCTAGTAGCTATAAGGATTAAATTGCTATGGAACTCAAAATTAGAGGTCCTTATATGGTAATTAAACCATTAAGAAATGTATGTAGATTTTTCCATGTGACTCATCCGTGGAAAAATTAGAAATGACTAGGGACTAAATTAGAAATCAACAAAATTAAAAGATGATAGAAAAATAAAAAGAAATTATCATCATTTCTTTCCTTCTTCTTCCCCAATTTTTTTTATGGAAACCCTAGGAGAGAGGAAGAGAACTTGTCAAGCTTAGAAAGGTATGAAATCAAGTCTCGTATTTAATGATTTTTATATTTTTAGAATCAGGATAGCCTAATCTTTCTATTTATGGGATTTATTTGAAAAGATAACGTAGTGTAGAAACTTTTCCATGGATGTAAATGCTGGAAATTTGAAATTTATGGTAGAAAATGAAAGATAGTTGATAGATGAACAACTTTTACAAAGCAATTTTTCATTGAAACTTGATTTAGGGGCTAAAATGAAAAAATGGTAAAATCCATGGAAAATTCTAAAATTTGTGAAATGTGTGTGCTGTAAAAATTTTTATTAAATTTTGGTTAGGCTTGGAAAGAGGACTAGATTGCATGAATTTCATTTTTCGAGCCTAGGGACGAAACTGGAATTTTTAAAAAGAGTAGGGGCAAAATAGTAATTTTGCCTAGGATGTAGTAGGATGTAAATGTATGTAAAATGTGATGAGTTAATAATTAAAGTTACCTATATAGACCCGGAAAGACCAACTATGGAATTAGATCGAGGGAAACAAAAAGTTTTAGATTAGTTGGAATTCAAACCCGAACAACTGTCAATGTAAGTTCTTGTAACTTAATTTGGTACATTAATATGTTTGAATTGAATTGTGTGATTGTGATAATATGTATGTGATGATATACATAATCAAATAATTACAAGTTGCAAACATTGATAAAATATCATATCCCAGTTGAATATTGAAATTCGATGGATTATGGTGATTTCTTTAAACGGGTATAATATGGCAAAGGTTACAAATAGGATTTAGCCCCGACGAGTAATCCTAAATTTAAGCCTCTCGAGCATATGATATAGATTGGGTTTAGCACGGACGGGTAACCTTAATTAAGCACTTTAGAGCATAGGTCACTAATAGGATTTAGCCTGGACTTGCAATCTTAAATGACTCTTGTGAACGTCGGTTGAAAATCGGGGTTTAGCCTGGATAGGTAATCCTGCTGTAAAATATATGGCTCGAGAGTGTGCTATTTGGACTTATGCCCAATAGGTAATAATGAATATGAATTGACGGATAATTCATATGTATACCTTATGTACATCACCCGAATGTCCATCAAAATTTCATTAGTTCAACGGAAAAGACTCTCGAAATATGGAAAGGTGGAATTAATGGAAGTTTGTATATAATGAGCTCATTTATGTTTACTTGATATTTAAATGATGTTATGTGACTAACTTGTTTGATTAAGTGTATATGTTTAGGTGAACTACCTATAATGGATGAAATGTATGTTTATGTATGCTAGTTTGAATAAATATAACTGGTAAGTTTATTTTTCGTTATACGAACTTACTAAGCATGAAAATGCTTACCCCGTTTGATTTTTCCCTTGTTTTATAGTGCTCGTAAGCTCACGAAGGTTGGAGGACTGGTCGGAGCATAATCACATTATCCACTATCTCCTTTTTGGTATACTTAGAAATCTCATTTTGGTATAATGGCATGTATAGACCTATTTGGCCAAATGTTGACTTGTAAGTGATGTTTTGTAATCTAGCCATTGGAATGGCTAGTAATGATTTAATTTGGTATGTTTATATTGTATATGCATTAAAAGTATGATTATAAATATGAATTGCATGTGATGTAACACCCCAAACCCGGTCAATACGCTACGACCAAATCTGGTGTGCTACAGGAAAGGAAATTTGGAAAAACTAACTAAACATCAAGACTTGGAAAAAAAAAACCTTGCATTGCATTGTTGTATTTTAGAGAAAACTTAAGGTAGTTGTTTAATTTGAACTGAGTTACGAAGTCAGGTTTATTTATCGAAAGTCAAATGTAAGGAATTTCATAAAACTTGTCAGTTGAAAACGTTGTTGTGGTTCTAGGTAAAATCTCTGAATCAATTAACGACTTGTTATCCATCTTTCGTTAACCACTTGAAAACTATTTGTTCAAAGTTTTTAATCTTAGAAATACTCCATCTTGGATAGTTTATTAAACATGCAATATCATCATTATAACAAAACCCAAGTTAAAGTTAAAGTGGCCTTATTACAGCACCAAAACCCAAAATTAATAGTGAATTTAAATAAAGAAAACGTAATTACTTAGAAAATACTACATGGCGACCTCGAGTCCGCCTGGCTCCAAATCCGCGATCTAGGGATTACCTGCAAAATTAAGCAAAGGGGTGAGTCACCGAGACTCAGTGTGTAAATCCCCATACAATGCAATCTGGGCCTTAAGCCTATTGGGCCTAAGCCCACAAAACACAACATATTAATCACGTATGCAATGCAGCCCAGCCCAACCTAGTTTTCCATCCTCTACACACCTGAATCATTCATACACCCGTGGCAATATGCCACTGTGGTTCTAGACCACCGTGGTCCTAGACCATTCGTGATAAAGTCACTAAAATATATAATCGTGGGGCCAACCCACTGTGGTCTCAGACCACCATGACGATCTCTGATAAATTTATGTATACGTGGGGCCAACCCACTGTGGTCTTAGACCACCGAGACAAGTCACTGATTTATGTGTACATGGTTTCAAACCACCGTGGTTTTTAGACCACCGTGACAATAGTCACTCAATAAATACGTGGGGCTAACCCATCGTGGTTCCAGACCACTATGACAGAGTCACATTATCATACTTCCCCTTTTAATCATATCCCTAAGCCCATGCACGTGTCATAATAATTCGTGTATGCAGTATGACATGTATGCAAATCATATATCAAATATAACGTATGAAACGAAATTACCATCATAATCAGAATAACAAATACAACATAATCAAGCTAATCAACCTCTAAGGGTATAACGGTAATTTACCTTCCAAGGGTATTTCGGTAATTTTGCACCTACAATGGCCTTTCCGAAGGCCCAATGTCGCCCCGAGCGACTCGGCTACCATTTCCGGTTGTTACCGGACTATTGGGCCTGAAATTCGATTTCGGCCCATTTGGGCCCACACGCTTGTGTGGCCCATTCAGCCCATTTCCTAGCCACAGATATGATATTCACATAGTCTAATCTAATATATACTACACAATCATACAGTCTACTCATATGGGCCTACTTTGGCCCATCGTGGCCCAAGCAGCCTCAACCCACAAGAATACTACTGATGGCCTCAACTATCGCATCGAAGCCCCCACACGTGCGCTCGCGCGCTCGTGTGGCTACCACCGCCGGGTGACTAGCATTTCGGCATTTACCGCTCTACATCTAGAGTAGAGAGAATACACACCTGATAGGGAATCGGAAGATGCTAATCCATGCTCCGAGCATTCCTATGCCCAACGCCCACCAAGGTATGTTTTCTATCCGCAAAATAAATACTCTCTTGCTTGTCATGAGATTCTAACCCTTGTTCCCTTCAATAGCTCAACACGCCACTTACCACTAGGCCACAAGCTCTTTTTGTGTCTAAAACCATGGGCAACTAAATATAAATCTATGGTCAAATTCTAAAGTCCATTTAAAAAGAAAACCAAAATGCAAGAGCCAAGACTTGAACCTTGGACCTCCTTCCTTCCTTGTGGCGTCACCCCCTTGTCTCTTAAGTGGCGTCACTTTGCCACTACACCACACACTCCACTTGTGTCATTTTTCTCCACATTTTATTCTTAAAGCCTACCTACCAACTTCCAGGGTTTTTTCACCTAAAACCAAAATTTCCCTAAAGCCAAAGTTTGAACCCGAGACTTCATAGAAGCCCCCTAACCTTCCAAAATCTGTAACATCCTGAATTTTAGGGCCTGTGCATTTTGTGTAATGAATGCTTAAATATGTTAAATTGAGAATTGAGGTACTAATTGGGCTCAGGAATGGGCTGAGACCTCAGTTAAAATATTCTGTTTGGGCATTATAAGTTCTAAAGATAGTTATCTATGTTAAAAATATCAAGATTGGGCTTGTGGCCCAGTGGCAAAATGGCGCCACTAAGATGGAAGGGAGTTGGCGTCACAGGCAAAGGAGGAGGCCCAAGTTTTGGCCACTTGGAGCCCATTCGGCATTTAAAGAGGAGCTAGGGGGACGGCACAAGGCTATAATTTAGGAAAATTTTAATGTTTTTAATTTGTGGATAATAAGCTGATAAAGGAGGGAGGAGTTGGAGCTAATTAAGTCTCTTTTGGATGAGTTAGTAGATTAAGATAAAGGAGAAAAGATAGGATTTATCTGCAAGGTTAGGTAAGGTTAGGTAAGTGCCGAAATTTCTATAAATAGAGAGGGATATCTCATCAATTCCGGCAATTGAACCCTACTCTTTTCTTCTTTCCTTGTGCCGAAATTTGCTGTATAGTTCTCTTCATCTTTTTTCTTTTCTCTGCCGAAACCTCCACTCCATTCTCCCTCTCAACTTTCTTTATTTTCTTTTTTCCCTTATTGGTCGAACTCTCTGACAATCTCTTTCTCATCTCTTTCAAATACTTTAGCCGAAAATTCTAAGCCTTTCTTTGATTTCTTTTTACTTTCTTTCTAAGCCAAAGCCGAAACACTCTATTCAGATCTTCTAAAAGCCGAAAACGCATCTGTTCATCTTTTTCAGGATTTCCATAAAAGCCGAAATCCTTAGATCTCATCTCCTGTGTTTGCCGAATCCTCTCTGGGGTATCTGCTTGAGCCGAATCTCGAAAGAAACTGAAGGTAAGTATTGATTCGTAAGATTTCAATCTTTTCCGGCTTTTTAGGGACATTAGCTGAATGGCTATAAGGGAACTAATCTTAAATTTTTCTCTTATTTGCGACATTCTGGGATTTGAAGGGGATTCATTTGCTTATATCTCTAACTCAAAGTTCAGTAACACTCAAATCGTATTACTTTCGGGATATCAAGGTAAGGAGATCTATTGTTTTTAGCATGTAAATTTGGGTATTTATTAATCCTTGGCTGAATGTAGGGGAGCCCAAATCTTCGTATTCTTCCGGCTTTTGAGCAAGGTTTTAGACTAAGGGTTGTAGATCCAGATAGTAAGGATTTAACTAAGGGAGTAAAACTACGCGATATCAGGTGTGTAACATTTCCACACCATTTAGATTGCCTGTTAAAATAAGTTATAAATTTGTTATATTCTGATAAATGCCGAAATCCCGGCATCATGTTATAAATCTGTTACATTCTGATAAATGCCGAAATCCTGGCATCATGGTTGAAACCCGATGAGGGTAAAAGCGAATCACCAGGTTAGTGATCTCTGTCATTCCTAAGTGAATGTTCCTGTTAAGGTGACATAAGTGATAAGTATGCTGTTTTCTGTGATTGCATGGGGTTGGGTTTATTGAAAGCGGAAGTGTTCTATTGTAGCGACTTCTGCCGTGACCTGTTGTAGCGGCTTCTGCCGTGACCTGTTGTATCGGCTTTTGTCGTGACCTGTTGTAGTGGCTTTTGCCATGACCTGTTGTAGTGGCTACGGCCATGGTCTGACGATGAGCAGCATGACTGCCATCGATGGTGTGTAGCGGTGTGGGTTGATTGTAGAAATCCCCAATGGTGTGACTGGCAGGTAAGGGTGGCGTGTAGCGGATGGAAACCTAGGATTTGGGTTGGGCTTTGCATAATTTTTGTTATATATATATATATATATATATATATATATATATATATATATAATCTATTATTCTGTTCTGTGGGGCTAAGGCCCAAATCTAATGGTGCATGAGGGTTGCACACTGAGTCTCGCGACTCAACCAATTACTTAACATTTTCAGGTGGCACCTAATGCATCGGACCAGGCTGGAGAGGAGCACAAGGTGGCCATGCAAAAGAACATTTGGATTCAGCAAAAAGACTTTAGTTTATTATTTTATATTTTTATTTAATGGGTTTTAAATCTCGTTGTAATAAGGCCATGGGCCACTGGATTCATATTTATTTTGGGGTTTTATTTTGGGCTTTGACTGTTACTAGACATTTAAATGTTATGTTTAATTAGACTAGGGCATGTACTAAATTTTGGTTTTAAATTCATAAAGGCATCAGTTAAATTTATATTTTATATATATTATCTAATTACTAAGTTTTCCAGTATAAACATTTAAGTTAGAAAAGATATTTTCCGAAAAAAAGTGACATGTTTTACAAAAATTTCCTAGTGGCATGGCAGATTAGGTCGTGGTGTTTGGGCCGGGTTTGGGGTGTTACAAATTGGTATCAGAGCACGGTTTAAAGCTCGGCTCTGGGGGTTTTGGGCTCAAAACGTTTTCTAAAGTAGGGTTTTCGAAACATGCATATTTATAAATGATATAGGATGGTCTTCTCGGCATGGCACCTGCGTCTCCGGCCCAAGTCCGTCAGGTAAGTATTCTGAACTCCCTGTGTGTTATATATGTATGTGGGCTTGATGGGCTTAATGGGACGTAGACTATTTAGATTAGAAATTGATGGACTCTAGGCTTAGCTTAAACAACTTCTTAAATCTCATAAGACTTAATTTCACTAAACAAACACGTGAACGAGTCGCAAGACTAGGGTGTGGCAACAAGCATGCGCATGTCTAGGATTGGATCCGGAAGAGCTTGGTATTTAAGCAGTCCTAGTGACTCACCTCCTCTTCGCTGGAATCCTACCTGGTGCGTAGTGACTGTTCACCCTAATCATGAGGACTTGTTGACAGGCTAAACCTTATAATTAAAACCCAGAAGGGACCAGCCACCTTATTTTTACAAAATTACTAAAATACCTTTAGCTTGAAAAAAATACCCATGATTTGCAAATATACCCCGATTTACAAAGTCAACGAAATTTTTCCTTAAAAAAAACTCACACAACACACGACAACAACCAAAAACTCACAAACACCTGAACACTACTATTTTCTTTTGAAATCAAATCCTCCAAGATACCCCTGTTTAAAAAAAAAAGTTGAAAATATCCCTGATTTGCAAAAATTACTAAATTGCCTCTGATTTGTAAAATGACCAAAGTACCCCTGATTTCAAAATTACCAAAATACCCCCGGATTGAAAATTTATCGAAATACCCCCGAATTACAAAATTACCGACATACCCCCCAGATTTCAAAATTACCAAAATACCCTTATTTCATGAAATCAACAAGGAACTCTATTTTTTTGAAAATTACGAAAATACTCCTGTAGGATAAAATTACGAAAATACCCCTGGGTAGTGGAATAACGAAAATACCCCTATGTATTGAATGTGGATGTATGGATGTTGTCTGTATGTTGATTTTTGAATGTATGTAGTTTCTAGAACTAGGAGATGTGAACTTGAGACTAAATGGTAGATATAATTGTGAATTCGAAAGAACTACTCTTAAAATTACCATTCATAAGACTGTTCGGGGTTAATCAGTGGAAAGAAGTAATGATTCATAAAATTCTTAATCAGATAAACACCAATCGAAAGAATGAGTACAAGGGGTCGAGGACGTCCGCCGCGTGGACGCGATAGGGGTAGGATGACTTTGTCTGAGCCAGTAGGGTCTAGCCACGGGTCAAGAAACGAAATGCCGGATCCTCCAACTGTGGAGGGAGAGTTACGGGATCAGGCGGCCGGAGATGATACAGTATCTCAGGCGATGCTGCGGGTTCTCGAAAGAGTTGCTTGGGTAGGCACGGGTTCAGGAGCTCGGAAATCGGTATCTGAACGACTCCGAGCCAACGGAGCGGAAGTGTTTAGGGGTATTTCTGGCGTAGCCCCTAACACCGCTGAGTATTGGTTGGAAGCGACTGAGCGTATAATAGATGACTTGGATTTCATGGCGGAGGAGAAGTTGTCGTATCTCTTCTTCGAGACGAGACTTACCAGTGGTGGCTCACGGTGAAGGAAGGTACTGCCGCAGATCAGATTGACTGGGATTACTTTAAGGAATCGTTTCAAGGAAAGTATGTTGGGGCCAGCTATGTGGACGGCCAGAGGAAGGCATTTCTGAACTTGGTACAGGGAAGTAAGTCTGTATCTGAATACAAGGCGGAGTTTCTGCGGTTGAGCCATTACGCTCGAGGGATTGTGGCGACTGACTATGAGCGTTGCGTACGGTTCGAAGATGGACTAAGGGATGTGCTGAGGGTGTTAGTAGCACCTCAGCGGGAAAGGGACTTTGCAGTTTTGGTTGAGAAAGCTAAGATATCTGAGGAGGTTAAGCGGACTGAGAAACAGAATAAGGATAAAGATAGGAATAGGAATAAGAGGAATTTTGAGCAGTCGGGATCATCTGGAAATTTCCAAAAAAAGCCTAGGTCCGATGGGCCAGCTCGTGCTCCGACGGGTCAGAATCGATCATGTCCTTCGTGTGTGAAGATGCATTATGGGGAGTGCAGAAAAAGCACCGGTAGATGCTTTAGGTGTGGATACACGGAGCATGTGATTAAGGACTGTCCGCAGGTGGATCAAGCACAGTTCGCGGGACGAGGTTCTGATCAGGCTGGGAGAGGTGATCAACAACCACCAAGGGGCCGCGGACAAGCCAGGGGCAATAATGGTCATGAACGCGGTCGTGGAGCACCAGGTAGAGGTGCAGGTTATGCCGAGGCGAGGCAGCCAGCGTTGGTCTATGCAGCACATCGCCAAGGGGAAGGAGACGCTCTAGATACGAACAATGGTGCGTACCCTACCATAGTATACTAAGTGTTTATTTTGGCTCTAGAATTAGAATGTGCAGCGAAAGCATAGTGGTGAGACTTAGGTAGTACAATTACTAGTTAGTTGGAAATTTCGAGGACGAAATTTCTTTAAGGAGGGTAGAACTGTAACATCCTGAATTTTAGGGCCTGTGCATTTTGTGTAATGAATGCTTAAATATGTTAAATTCATAATTGAGGTATTAATTGGGCTCAGGAATGGGCTGAGACCTCAGTTAAAATATTCTGTTTGGGCATTATAAGTTCTAAAGATAGTTATCTATGTTAAAAATATCAAGATTGGGCTTGTGGCCCAGTGGTAAAATGGCGCCACTAAGAGGGAAGGGAGTTGGCGTCACAGGCAAAGGAGGAGGCCCAAGTTTTGGCCACTTGGAGCCCATGTTTTTGGGCCAAATTCAGCATTTAAAGAGGAGCTAGGGGGGACGGCACAAGGCTATAATTTAGGAAATTTTAATGTTTTTAATTTGTGGATAATAAGCTGATAAAGGAGGGAGGAGTTGGAGCTAATTAAGTCTCTTTTGGATGAGTTAGTAGATTAAGATAAAGGAGAAAAGATAGGATTTATCTGCAAGGTTAGGTAAGTGCCGAAATTTCTATAAATAGGGGGAGATATCTCATCAATTCCGGCAATTGAACCCTACTCTTTTCTTCTTTGCTTGTGCCAAAATTTGCTATATAGTTCTCTTCATCTTTTTTCTTTTCTCTACCGAAACCTCCACTCCATTCTCCCTCTCAACTTTCTTTATTTTCTTTTTTCCCTTATTGGTCGAACTCTCTGACAATCTCTTCTCATCTCTTTCAAATACTTTAGCCGAAAATTCTAAGCCTTTCTTTGATTTCTTTTTACTTTCTTTCTAAGCCAAAGCCGAAACACTCTATTCAGATCTTCTAAAAGCCGAAAACGCATCTGTTCATCTTTTCTGGGATTTCCATAAAAGTCGAAATCCTTAGATCTCATCTTCTGTGTTTGCAGAATCCTCTCTGGGGTATCTGCTTGTGCCGAATCTCGAAAAAAACTGAAGGTAAGTATTGATTCGTAAGATTTCAATCTTTTCCGGCTTTTTAGGGACTTTAGCCGAATGGCTATAAGGGAACTAATCTTAAGTTTTTCTCTTATTTACGACATTCCAGGATTTGAAGGGGATTCATTTGCTTAGATCTCTAAGTCAGAGTTCAGTAACACTCGAATCGTGTTACTTTCGGGATTTCAAGGTAAGGAGATCTATTGTTTTTAGCATGTAAATTCGGGTATTTATTAATCCTTAGCCGAATGTAGGGGATCCCAAATCTTCGTATTCTTCCGGCTTTTGAGCAAGGTTTTAGACTAAGGGTTGTAGATCCAGATAGTAAGGATTTAACTAAGGGAGTAAAACTACGCGATATCAGATGTGTAACACTTCCACACCATTTAGATTGCTTGTTAAAATAAGTTATAAATCTGTTATATTCTGATAAATGCCGAAATCTCGGCATCATGTTATAAATATGTTATATTCTGATAAATGCCGAAATCCCGCATCATGGTTGAAACCCGATGAGGGTAAAAGCGAATCACCAGGTTAGTGATCTCTGTCATTCCTAAGTGAAGTTCCTGTTAAGGTGACATAAGTGATAAGTATGCTGTTTTCTGTGATTGCATGGGGTTGGGTTTATTGAAAGGGGAAGTGTTCTGTTGTAGTGGCTTCTGCCGTGACCTGTTGTAGCGGCTTCTGTCGTGACCTGTTGTAGCGGCTTTTGCCGTGACCTGTTGTAGTGGCTACGGCCATGATCTGACGATGAGCAGCATGACTGCCATCGATGGTGTGTAGCGGTGTGGGTTGATTGTAGAAATCCCCAATGGTGTGACTGGCAGGTAAGGGTGGCGTGTAGCGGATGGAAACCTAGGATTTGGGTTGGGCTTTGCATAATTTTTGTTATATATATATATATATATATATATATATATATTAATTTGTTATTCTGTTCTATGGGGCTAAGGCCCAAATCTAATGGTGCATAAGGGTTGCACACCGAATCTCGCGACTCAACCAATTACTTAACATTTTCAGGTAGCACCTAGTGCATCGGACCAGGCTGGAGAGGAGCGCAAGATGGCCATGCAAAAGAACATTTGGATTCAGCAAAAAGACTTTAATTTATTATTTTATATTTTTATTTAATGGGTTTTAAATCTCGTTGTAATAAGGCCATGGCCCACTGGATTCATATTTATTTTGGGGTTTTATTTTGGGCTTTGACTGTTACTAGACATTTAAATGTTATGTTTAATTAGACTAGGGCATGTACTAAATTTTGGTTTTAAATTTATAAAGGCATCAGTTAAATTTATATTTTATATATATTATCTAATTACTAAGTTTTCCGGTATAAACATTTAAGTTAGAAAAGATATTTTCCGAAAAAAAAGTGACATGTTTTACAAAAATTTCCTAGTGGCATGCCAGATCCGGTCGTAGTGTTTGGGCCGGGTTTGGGGTGTTACAAAATCACTCACCTAATAGGTCCAACTTGCACTAATGCGGATCTCTTGATCTCTAAATTTTAAACGCTCCTACGCCCGAGGCCCAATAGGCCCAATTCTCCTAGGCCCAAATTCGAGATGTTACATGTGATATTATGCCATGATAGATGTTAGTTTAGGCTTGGTTTTAATGCTTGATTTGGCTGGTATATACATGCAAGTATTGGTGTAGGTTGTGGGCAAAATTGGATGAGAAAATGAAGCTAAGAAACCATTTTGTCCACATGGGTAGAGATGGCCGTGTACATGGGCGTGTAGACAGGCCGTGTGTCCCCTGCACCTTAAATTCGAGAAAACAGAATGCTCAGAATTGAACACACGGGCAAAGAACGGGCATGTGTCTCAGTCGTATGGGAGACACGACTTAGAACACAGGCGTGTGTCTTGGCCATGTGAAACTTGCACCAAATTCGAATTAAATTAATTATCGACACGGCCTAGCATACGGATGTGTGGCATGGCCATGTGGCGCAAGTCAGAGAGCACCCTAAATCGGACATGGCCTGTAGCACGGGCGTGTCCCTTAGACCACACAGGCGTGTAAGCCACACGGGCGTGTGACCCTGTACCTTAGAAAAAAAATTTAATTTTGCGAAAAATTCTTAGAGGTTCCGATTAAGTCTCGATTCGATTTTAATACTCGTTTTGGGCCTTGGGGGCCCATTCAAGGGACAAAAGAAAAAACTTTGAAGTATGAATAGTATGTTTAATACAAATTGCATGAGAATGTTTTCTAAACCCCGGTAATACTCCGTGACCCTATTCTGGTGATGGATACGGTTTAGGGGGTGTTACATTAATGCTTATTAAACATACGAACTTACCTCAGCATAGAAACGACAAAAAGGACTTAACCGTTAAATACTTGTTTTTCCCCCGTTCTAATCCCGAATCTTGTTTTTTCTTGATCTATAACATCTCACTTAACTTATTTAATCATTATACTATTCAAATCGGTCCAAAAGTCACATTATGGTAAAAATTACATTTTTGCCCCTAAACTTTTGACATTTTACATTTTAGTCCCTAGGCTCGTAAAATGATTTTCATTCAATTTATTCAAAACCCAAGCCTAGCCGAACCATTTTCATACTTATAACAGCCCACAATTTTCATTTATTCACATTTTTACACCATATTTTATAACTTTTACAAATAGGTCCTTTTTGACATTTTTACCGAAAATCACTTAGCAAAAGTCGTTTAACAAACAAAAAACATGCATTTTCTACCATCAAACATCAAAATATATACATGTTCAACATGGGTAAAATTTTAGACTTTGACATCTCTTCAAATCAGTGGTAGCATTAGATAGATCATGTTACAAGGATTTCAAAAACATAAAAATCAAGAAAAACGGGGCAAGAACGGACTTACAATCGAGCTTGAAAGTGGCCAAAACCCTAGCCATGGTTTCCCCTTGTAAAATTCGGCCATGAGGAATAAGATGGACAAATTTTGGCTTGATTTTTACTTTTTAATTCATTTTAATTACCAAATTACCAAAATGCCCTTAATGAAAAAATTTGGAAACATACCTAACCATGTCCATTTTTGTCCACCAACTTAACCAATGGTCTAATACCATTTAAGGACCTCCAATTTAAAATTTCATAACAATTTGACACCTTTAACCTATAGAACTTACATTTTGCACTTATTATAATTTAGTCCTTTTGACTAAATTGAAATGCCCAAACGTTAAAATTTTCAAATGAAATTTTCACGAAAAATTTCCATAAAACTATAGACCATGAAAATATAATAAAAATAAATTTTACTACGTCAAATTTGTGGTCTCGAAGCCACTGTTCTGACTAGACCCAAAATCGGGCTGTTACAACTCTCTCCCTTTAGGGATTTTCATCCCCGAAAATCTTACCGAAATATAAATTTGATTTCCACGTAGACTCCTCTACCTCGTGACACTGCCAAATAACCTTCACTAAGGTTATGCTTTTATTTCCCATCTTTCAAATCTCTAGTGTCAAAATTCTGATCAATTCTTCATTATACAACACATCGGCTGAATCTCAATCTCTATCGAAGAGTTCATATTCAATGAGTCCAATCGATACCATTGTAACATAGATACACAAAACACATTTTGAATCTTTTTCCAAGGCAATACTTTCGAAAACACGCTATAGCTGAATGGGAATTTCATATTCCCATGTTTCAAATTCACATACATTCTCCGACAATCTGAAGTGGATTCTAAACTACCACGAATCACTTTTGCTTTCTGTATGATTTCTGACTGGATAGTCTCTAAAACATATAACTCAACTAATCTATCATGTTGCATACCTGATCACCAGAACATCTATTTCAAATAATTGCACATTTTATTACTCCCTGAATGAACAAACGAGCTACTACTGAGCTTCGTACAAAATTTTCTGCATAAGCACTGAATTATTCAGTGCACAAATTCTATCTCGAAATAATGATAACAGTCATCAGGTCTGACCTGAAATTTAGAATCAAAAGTCATCTCACTCTGTACTCGTTTAGTTTACCACTCACTATCACATTCCTGATGTTCTCAATCTTGCAAAGAAAACATTGGTTTAGCTTCTAATTTACCTAGATTCAGACCATCATCAAATAAGATTAATCATGTATCCAATACTCACAAAATAATCAAAGGTTTTCCATTCAAGCATTTGCAACTATATTTGCTTTCCCAAAGGTTAATCGATAACTGCTCATAATCTTTCAATAGTTCAAGCCATCTATACTATTTTAAATTCAGATTCCTTCTATGACATTAGATACTTTATACTCTTGGGATCAGGAAACATATGACATTTTTCGTCAAACAATCAATGTCATCAAATTCTAAACATAGACATAAAAAGTGGCCGACTCTAAATCACCCGTCGAACAGTTCCTTTCATGTGACTTTAACCGTCTGGAAGCATAAACTATCACTTTACATTCTTGTATTAAAACACATTCCAATCCATTCAATAGTGCATCGCTGAAAAATTCACAAAATCTTTACTCAATTTAAACTGGACCCAGAATCAATGCTTCAGTTAACAATTCCTTCAACTATTTTCAACTTTGCTAATACTCAACAGACCATTCAAACTTTCGCAAATGTGATAATTTTATCAATCAAAAATGCTTTAACTCATAATAATATCATCCAATTAGAACTGATCCAATAGGTACGTCCTTGTATCACACCCTTTTTGAATATAAATTCTTCATTAAGACTGTTCGTCAATTTACCCGTGAATGTACAAGATTTTATCTTCTTACCTGAGGATAAACTTAAATGCATATAACTCAAATTACCTTTCAACTAACCAGCTCGTTCAGATAAAAACAATTGAGTCGATCTCAACTATCAAATAATATCATACCAAAATACTTCCTTCTTCATGCTGTTAAACAGCTCAAACATACAATCTTTCAAAATTTCCTCACATGCTAGTCAAAGATCTTTACAACTGCATTAGCTCAAGGAAACAAAATATCCTGATTGAACTCATTGACCTTAATCAAATTTACCTGAGAAAAGAAAACCATAGTATAATTTGACCTTGAGCTTCCATTATCTATACCTTTGTCGATGTCAATTCCTTTCATGAAAATCAGAGAAATCCTAATACCAGAATCACCACGTTCCTATAATCGAACCAGAAATACAACCATAATAGACATAGTTATCACAAGCTAAAGAACACACTTTAAAGATGAGCCATGGTTGATAATTTACGAAATAAGATTATAAGAAAACCAAGATAAAGAAATCCAAGATGCGATATCATACTGGAAATCCGAGAACATAACTCATAAGAAAATAATAAAGATCTTGATGATTTCTCAGAGATAATATATTTTCCAAATATATATAAAACAAAACAACATCCAGTAGAAACAGAAGAATAGCCTCACATAAATTTTCACCAACAACTTTTATTCCAAACATAATAGAATAGAATCCCAAAGAGAGAGATATAAGAAATGGTGCTCAACCAACTAGACCAACAGTGCTTTCATCTAACATATAATTAGCTAGCATTCTCATACGATAAGAATTTCATCAGAAAACAAACAATCACATATATCTCTGAGGATAAACGAATATACAAAATACCCAGGAGAAATCATCATAATCTATTCAATTAAAACTGTTACACTCTAACATCTTTAAGATTTAAATATCATTTCTCTGACTAATTTTTTCATCACTAATCCCGTATTATTGCATCTACTAACGAAAATCAATCCGGAAGAAATTCCAGCAAGCACATACTTTAGACATCATACCTGAATGAGTCGATTAGGCAAGATTAACTTTCTCTTTAACCGTGACATCATGAAATCCGAATGATCTTTAGAATAACCTAGCATCTTTTCCAGAACTTATTCACTTATCAAACTATTCTTAACTCTGACCACATTATTAGTCATTCCACTAATGAACTCTTTAGTCTTTTACTTGTGAGCTCATTCAACTTAAATCTCGTGAAGTTTCGTTATAAAATACCACGTTGGTAAAGGGATGAGGTCGTAAAGCCTCTTACTTGACTCTCATAAATACACACATATAACTTAGCATTCATCGTTAGCATTCATCGTCAACATAATATCTTCACAATCATATAATTCACTTCAAGCTAATTAAGATACATATTTATGCTACACGAACTTTCCGATTATCTTTATTCAAACAAGTGTACTTAAACATACCTTCCATAAATTTGAGTAAGTTTACTTATCACATTCACTTAATCAACAAATTAGGCACGTAACATCATATAAAGGCCAAATAAACATAGATGAGCTTATCACAATATAAACTTTCATTTCACTTCACCTTTCCATATTTCAAGAATAATTCTCATTGAACTATTGTAATTCCGATGGATACTCGGGTGGTATACTCAAGGTATGCATGTCAACAATCCGTCAATTCATTTTCAAAAGTGCCATTTTTGGCACATATTCATAGAGCACACTCTCGAGCCACATATGATATAATAGGATTGCCAGTCCAGGCTAAATCCTTTCAGTAACGTATGCTCTAAAGGGCTTACTCTGGATTACCCGTCCAAGCTAAATCCATTTCATAACATATGCTCAAGAGGGCTTAATTCAGGATTACCCTTCCAGGCTAAATCCTTTTTGCAACATTTAAAATATTTTATTCGTTTCATAAAATCATCATAATCCATCGAAATACAACGTTCAACCGGAACAAGGACATTTTATCCATATTTCTCAACTTATGGTTATTTCATTTTGTACATCATCACATACATATCATGAACTCTTATTCATACCTTTCCAAGTTTTGACTCATCACAAACTCATTTTCAAATATCTAAGTATCACTTTCAGCGTTTTCAAAAATAGCTCGGTTGGAAAGCATCTCTACCGCAACAAAACAATTTCATCAGAGTCGGGAGATATCACACTATCACCGGTAGTAATATGACATGTATAGTTAGACTCACATACGCTACGTTAGCCTGAGAATCAACTAAACCATAGCTCTAATACCACTAAATGTAACACCCCTTACCCGTATTCAACGTCGGAACAGGGCTTGAGGCATTATCGGACTTTAGCACAAGCATTCAAACAATTTCGAGTCGTAAATTTGCGTCCTACTTAAAAAATTTTCACACACATTCATATCATCCCTAAAACAAGCCTATGAGGCCCTAAACATGCTTTAGAGATGGTTTGGGACTAAACCAAGAACTTTAGAAAATTTTACAACATGGAACGACAGAAATGTGCAAGTATACACAACCGCAACAAGTAATAAAGTGACAAGTAAATGTCGAGTTATCGTACCCACAGGGACTGTGAAAAGAATTATTTATGAATACTATTTAAAACACTTTGGTGAAGAAAAATATTTTGTTTGAGGAGGGTGATTAAAAACTAAGATTTTAAACTAAATAAATAAATCTCAAGTGCACGATTTCAAAATACAATTTTAATCAAAATGACATAATTGTGTTAGATTAATTACATTTCTTAACTTAGAATTATTAAACTCATGTTTATATTGTTATGAATAAATTCACGGCAACTCGGTAATTTGCTAACTTATGAACATACTCACCTACCAAAATCCATTCAGTTCTTGACTATATCCCTATGTCAATTCAACCGATTAAACAAATCTTAATAGGGAAATATATCATTGCACATACATACTTGTTAAATCGAAATAATCTCTTGTACATATCCCTATGTCAATTCAAAAAATTAACTCGATTTAATAAGCACATAAAATACTATGTGAGGTAACAAAGTATCCTTACCTTGAAACAGTTTAATCACAATAATCTTGCAAGTTATGCAAGGCAAATGTATCGTTAGATACCGTTGCTAATTTAACCCTCAGCTACCTTAGATGATTAAACATGCACTGATTAAGTACTGTGTCCATTAATTACAATTTCAATCCGTTTAAATAATTAATTCATTAGCTACCTCACAATTGTAATGCAAGAATAACTTAGTCATGATTTTACTTAATCAAGCATCTTACCGAGGCCTATAACAACATAAACACAGTTTTAACAATTTTAGCAAACGAAATGCAACCAACCTAACACGAATTAAATTCAAGCTAAATTGATTAAATTAACCATTCCAGCAACATAAATATTCATAGATATGTTCATCATAACAACAACAAAAATTAAAGAGATAGGGAACAAGAATCAAAACGGTGTTTTTCCGTGGCTTGACTAGTTTGCTCCATTCTTCCTTCTCTGTTGTCCTCGTCGACCAAGGCTGGTATGAACACTTAATTGCTGCTCCAAATGGATGATAAATGCCCCTTTTCCAAGAGAAGAAATCGGCAAGAGAACAAGGGAATTTGGAATGGAAAAGAAGAGAGAAAGTGGAGAGAAGAGAGAAAAGATGTGAATGCTTGAGGTGTGTTGAATGATCAGCCAAGGGGGGGTTTATAGCTAAAGATGGCTGCTAAAATTAGCTAAAAATAGCAGCCAAAGAGCCATCCCTTGGCTGGCCACACATGTGGCAAGGTTGATGGTTTCAACTTTGCTAAATTTGGCTTGGGGCATATCTACAAAGCCACCAATTGTGGAGGGGGTTTGAATGCAACTTGAACAAGTCTTCAAGGGCCTCTTTGCAAGCTTAAATAATCAGCTAATAAGCTGATTTGGGTCAGCTCTTGGGACGGTTTTTGGACTGTCCATTTCTTGGTCGGTTCGATTCACTCTGTTCAGTTCAACTGGACCACTTTTTCATAATTAATTAATAATAATTTATTAACCCAAATTAAATCGGATATAAATTAAAATTAATTATATTATGAATTAATACATATAATTTTGGACCGTCTTAGGCTGAAATTTAGTTCGCCTCAATACTTCAAATTGCTTCTCAGTTTTGTGCTTCTAACAATGTCTGCCGAACCATTGTTCGCCCTTTGTGCAAATCTGTCAAAAATAACCAAAATTCATCAAAACTAATTATAAAATTAACTAAAATTCAACATGTTCATATTTTAAGTGCACTTAATTATTTTATAAAAATTAATTATTTTTCGACAAGAATTTTATCGAAACTGTATGATTTTAAGTTAAAAAGGGTATGTAAAAATGTGTAAAGTACCGTGTTTCCACAACACTTAGAAAATTTTTTCATGTTACAGGGACCACACACGCCCGTGTGGTCCTAGGGACACGTCCATGTGACCTTGGGACACGCCCGTGCTTCAAACTGTATCCAAATTAGGGTGCTCTCTGACTTGTGCCACACGGTCGTGCCACAAGCCTGTGTGCTAGGCCGTGTAGCACATACAACTAAGACACATGCCCGTGTCTCTGCCCGTGTGCTCGATTCTGGACATTTTGTTTTTCCAAAATTAAGGTGGAAGGGACACATGGTCGGAACACATGCCTGTGGGGCAGACCGTGTGTCACACATGGCCTAGACACACGCCCGTGTTTCTACCCCGTTTGGACAAAAATAAGGCTATTTACCAAGGTACTTTTCCACCCTCACTTGCACACATCTACACAACATCACATGTCACAAATTCAAGCATATAAATGCAACCAAACAACCACAAACAAGACAATAACATGTCATTCTTATACCATCATTTATCATGCTTAAAACATCATACTTAGCCCGTTAAAAACATACAAATTTCATATTTACAAGAGGGCATTAACATATGAATAAACTTATGATCAACTTAAGCCATCATTCATGGCTATATATAAGATGAAGCATTAACAATTACAAGCTAACACATATGGCCAAATTAATAATGACACACATAACAAATTGGCCTAGGCCCTATACATGCCATAGGCTTAAAATGCTTGAATTCATTTATACCCAAAATGATAGCTTGATAGTGTGATAGGATCTCTGGCGATCTCTAACCCGAGCTAGCTTAATAACCCTAAAAGACATGGGAAAGGAAGAGGAGTAAGCTATATAGCTTAGTAAGTCCGTACGAAAATAATAAGCAACTCTTACAAATCTTTTATCAAGTTCGACAATTTAAACACAAGATAATACAAATTGCTATAAAGCTCTCAGTTATAGTTTTTTTTATTCAGTCGTAATGTTTACTCTATCAACTTATAAGCATAATTTAGCATATCTTGGCATTAGCCTAACAACCATAATCTCTCCTTTGTAACATATTGCAGCAATTAACAAATCATTTTAATCCTCATAGTAAACATACACATTAATTATGAGTATATACATTTCAAGCATATACTTCAACATCTTTCAATTTCCTAATCTCTTATCTTTCTATATTTCCATATCCTTTTTAATAGAAAGTTATGCCGATCTTTCCTTTTTCTCATATCCGATAAAATAAAACTTGTGTGAATAAAACATGCTATATCATAATTCAATTTAGCCCGAAAGCCAAACACATAATCGTCAACCGAATTTACTATGTATTTCATACATCACAAGTATTGACCAATAATCACAAGGTTTTCACAAAAACATCCCTTTGGAAATCATGAACTCACAATTTCATGAAGTCAATGCTTATAAACTTTACGTACATACCTGTACCAATTCGTATTACTTACACACTCTTTCTCTCCTTTGACATACCCGTTGAATTTCCCGTTAAACCATTTGGAATACTAAAGGTTACTCGGGAATATCGTACCTACAGTACCATACCAATGCCATATCCCAGATATGGTCCTACATGAAATCTCATTTCGATGCCAATAGCCCAGCTATGGTCTTACACAAAGTCTCATATTGATGTCATATCCCAGATATGGTCTTACACGAAGTCTCATATCGATGCAATATCCCAGATATGGTCATACACGAAGTCTCATATCGATGCCATATCCCAGATATGGTCTTACACGAAGTCTCATATCGATGCCATATCCCAGATATAAGCTTACACAAAGTCTCATATCAATGCCATATCCCAGATATGGACTTACACGAAATTTCAGTAACCCTAATGTCATGACATTTGTATCCTATCTATTCCTAATGTTCAACCGGGACTTTCGCTGTATCGAATCTCTGTCGCTCATTTTCGTAGTATGGTACTCAATAGCATTCACATTTCATTTCAATATATAAAATTTACCACAATTATATCAATTAAGCATTTATATACATATAATTTAATGCTTATTAAACATACGAACTTACCTTGGCATAGAAACGGCAAAAATGACCTAACCGTCAAATACTTATTTTTCCCCCGTTCTAATCCCGACTCTTGTTTTTCTTGATCTATAACATCACATTTAACTTATTTAATCATTATACTATTCAAATCAGTCCAAAAGTCACATTATGGTAAAAATTACATTTTTGCCCTTAAACTTTTGACATTTTACATTTAAGTCCCTAGGCTTGTAAAATGATTTTCATTCAATTTCTTCAAAACCCAAGACTAGAAAAACCACTTTCATACTTAAAATAGCCCAAAATTTTCATTTATTCACATTTTTACACCATATTTTATAACTTTTACAAATAGGTCCTTCTTGACATTTTTACCGAAAATTACTTAGAAAAATTTGTTTAACAAACCAATAAACATGCATTTTCTACCATCAAACATCAAACTAAATACATGTTCAACATGAGTAAATTTTTATACTTTGACATCTCTTCAAATTAGTTGTAGAAATAGATAGATCATGTTACAAGGATTTCAAAAACATAAAAATCATGAAAAACGGGACAAAAACGAACTTACAATCGAGCTTGAAAGTGGCCAAAACCCTCGCCATGGTTTCCCTTTGTAAAATTCGGCCATGAGGAAGATGGACAAATTTTGGCTTGATTTTTTCTTTTTGATTCATTTTAATTACCAAATTACCACAATGCCCTTAATGAAAAACTTTGGAAACATACCTAACCATGTCCATTGTTGTCCACCAACTTAACCAATGGTATAATTACCATTTAAGGACCTCCAATTTAAAATTGCATAATAATTTGACACTTTTAACCTATAGAACTCACATTTTGCACTTATTACAATTTAGTCCTTTTGACTAAATTGAGTACCCAAACGTCAAAATTTTCGAATGAAATTTTCACGAAACAATTTCATAAAACTGTAGACCATGAAAATATAATAAAAATAAATTTTACTACGTCAGATTTGTGGTCCTAAAACCACTATTCCGACTAGACCCAAAATCGGGTTGTTATATATCTAAATTGTGTATATTTATATGCTTGAATCAAATGTTGTACTTGTGAATTGTATATATACTATATGTATATGACATTGGAAATATACTTGACGAAACCCGATCAATAATAAGGTCTGATAATGATAAATGATTAAAATGTTACTTATGTACTTGAAATGAATGTGGAATGTGTCTATTTGAATTATGTGAATATTATAAATGTATGAAATAATCACATGCCTGATAATGCTTGGAAAATGGCAAATTCCGTTTGAATAAATGGAAAATTCGATGGATATGTGATTTTCTGAAATGAATGAGGTCATGCATTTGTTGCTGACGAAATTTAGCTTAGACGAGTAATTCCATTTACCTCATTATAAAAAGGATTTAACCCAGACGGGTAATCATGATATAAGTCCTCTCAAGCCTATGTTATGGATTGGATTTAGCTCGGATGGGTAATCTAGATCAAGCTCTTTAGAGCATATGTCATAAAAAGGATTTAGCTTGGACTGGTAATCCTGTTGTATATATGTGTGGCTCGAGAGTGTACTCTCTGAAATAGTACCTTATGGGTACCATTGAATATGAATTGACGGATTTACTAATTTGTACACTTTATGTGTACTACCTGTGTATCCATCGATATTCCGAGTAAATTCAACGGGAAAAAATTCTGACATGAGAAAATATGAATAAGAAATGAGTTATTACACATATATGTCTGAAATACATGAAAATGATGATACATGACAATTGCTATAAGAAAACATGAGATGGTGATACTTGTACATGGAATTCATTTGATGAATATGTTCATCCTTGATTATAGACTTGTATACTTGAGTTTACTACTACTCGTGTGACATTGATATTTCGAGTAATATGAGTAAAGTTTTGATATGAAATAATCTAAACTCGAGATGAACTATTATGAAATTATACTTGTAATATAAAAAGATGATTTATACATGTTAAATGAACACATGTTGTGGAAAGCATATGTGCCTGGAAATTTGATTGTTGTTGAGCCCAAACATGTTTTGATGTTATTATGGAATATGTGACTAACAAGGGCAATGAGGATATGTGTAGGGCTTGAGGTCAAATTGAATGAATGTGCCTTATATAGTTACCTCAAAATAGAATGAATGGTAAGTTAAGTACCATGTTATACGAACTTACTAAGAATGTAATGCTTACTTAGTTTTATTTCCCTGTTTTATAGTAAATCGGAAGCTCGTTGGATTGGAAGCTTGGCGGAGATCACTCACACTATCTATCAGCCTATTTTGGTACATATGGTAAATCAATTATGGTTATAATGGCATGTATAGGTTAAATTTGGCCATATTGGCATGTAAATGTAAATAATTATTGTAATCTAGCCATTGAAATGGCTAGTGATGATTATGCTTTGGTATATGTATATATGTATTAAGTTTATTCTATGGAGATAACATAAGTGTTTATTATTGATAGATTGAGAAAGGCTAAATGAGTATGTTTATAAAAAGGTAAGATTAAAAGCATGAATGCATGTAACAATATATCAGATTGGATGTTATAAATTGCTTGAATTCAATGCTTGGATTGGTTGGTATTTGGATGTAAGTTGGTGCAAGAACTTGGTAAAAATTTTGGGTGAGAAATGAAACTAGAAATGACTTTATTTTGTCCACATGGGCAGACACACGACCGTGTATCTAGACCGTGTGTGACATATGGCTTGGTACATGGGCATGTGGTTAGGCCTTGTGTCCTCTGCACCTAAATTTTGAGAAACTGAATGCTTAGAGTTGAGCACACGGACAGAGACACGGGCGTGTGTCTGAGCCGTGTGTGCTACACGGCCTGGACCATGGGCGTGTGTCTTGGCTGTGTGAAACCTGCACCTAATTTTGAAATAATTTAATTAACCACACGGCCTAGCACACGAGTGTGTGGCATGGCCATGTGCACAAGTCAGAGAGTTACACGGGGTCGAACACGGCCTGTAGCACGGGCATGTCCTAGGGTCACACGGGCGTGTCCCTCGGGCCACACGGGCTTGTGAGTCCTGCAACTTGGAAAATTTTTTGTAATTTCGGGAAAAATTCTTAGAGTTTCCGATTAAGGCTCGACTCGATTCTAATGCTTGTATTGGGCCTCGAGGGTCCATTTAAGGGACACTATGAATAATCTCAGAAAAATGAACAATAAATGACATGATTTATCTGTAAATGTTCTGTAAACTCTGGTAATGCCCCGTAATCCTATTCCGACAACGGACACGGGTTAGGGGTGTTACAATTATTTTAATAAATTCTAAAGGGTTTAATTGTTATTTTGGGCCTTTTGTTAATTGCAATTTAAGTCCTAAATTCATTTTCTAATTAAAAATCTATAGCGATAGAACTTTACAATTTAGTCCCTAGGCCTTCATTAACTACAATTTCAACCAAATTGGCCATCCAAAATTTAATTCACCTATATAATAACTTTGTAAATATATACGGATTCAATTTACGAAAACGAGGTCCCAAAATCATATTTTTCGACACCACTAGAAACTATGTCTTTACATTAATCACCGTCACTTTGAATTTATCGCATTTAAACTTCATAAATCATAATTACACTCTAATATCAATAACATAAAGACCTGAAGTAGACACCGTACTTTCTTTCGCCTTCCTAACCTCTTCAAGGTAGACAAGTCAGTTCATCTTCTAATGTTTGGTCTCACCACAACAAAAGATTACACTCTAATATCAATAACATAAAGACTTGAAGTAGACACCCTACTTTCTTCCGCCTTCCTAACCTCTTCAAGGTAGACAAGTCAGTTCATCTTCTAATATTTGGTCTCACCACAACAAAAGCACTTACCTTCCTTAGCAGCCCCTCCTTTAGGCTTTCAGTGCAACACTTCCTTTGTTGAACTTGGCTTTGCCTTTGTCTTCGGCCTTTTGCTTAATTTGAGCCCTACCCTCGCCATTCCAGACCATAAAATGGACTTGGGTCCAAAGTTTAAGTTTTTCATATCACCTTCAACAATTCACAACATGATGAATGATTATTGTAAAGCCTTATTAATTTCGCTCATGTTAAAATTACAGACAAATTGACAAAGCTATCTAATAAAAATTTTATATTATATATAAAGTTGTAGATTTAATCAATATTTTCTAATTAAATCATTCTTAGTCATTATATTTTTAAATATCAAAATTTTAGTTTTAATGTAATAGATATTCATTAAATCTAGTAACTAATTTTTTTGTGAATAATATGTGAAAATAACAAGTTGACATAAAATTATGAATGCAATATGTTTGTTTGACCAAATATTTTCTACCATTTGATCAAGACTAAAATTTTAAAATTCTGAACTTATAGAAATTGAAAATGACTAAATTGAAGTACAAGAACTAAATTCATAATTTATACATAATTGAAGGACTAATATCTTAATTTAACCGTATTACATATCAGACGATGTAATGTAAATATGCAAATTTGAAGGACATGTTACATTCTAGTTTCATTTTGGTGGTGACTGAACGGTGATTCAGTCTGTTCCTAATACAAAAATGCTATATCATATATGTAGCTACTAGTGCACATTCAGGCTAGTTGAAATATGCCGTCTCCAACAGTCTGGCCCTCTCACCAATAGTCGCGGCTTCCTGCCTGCCAGTCAGCTTATAACCTTTCTCCTGAACATTGACACGCCAAATCTCTAGTTTAAATTTTGCAAAATCTCCAGCCTGCCACTCAGCTTATAGCCTCTCTCCATTTTTCTAAAAAGTATTAGACGCTTATTTCCAACACATGGATAGAAATATGGAGTTATGATCTATAAATATCTTCTACATACTTAAATAAAAACTGACCATTATAACTTTGTCAAGACACATGCCACGTCTAACACTCCCGAGTCATACCAAATTGATAATGCGTCAAGATAGAGTTATATAGACATATACTTACCAGCAGACGCCACAGGAAAGGAGCCCCTTCCCTCTTCGGTATCTGTTTCTCGATTGATTCAATTGCTACAATTCAAAAGTCCAAACCAATAACCATAAATAAAATTAAGTTTTGTTTACAAGTTCCAAAAATTTAGGCTTTATTTATCAGAGTTTTAAAAACTATTTTTCAAACTAAAAACAATAATAAACAAATAGTTTTTTAAACTAAACCAGCTTTATAATTTAGCTTTCTAAGCGAAACAAAAAAGCTAAAAACTTTAGCTCGTGATTTTTCAAAAGCTAGTTTTCATTTATATTAGTTATAAAAAATAATATAATTTAAATATTTAAATTATATTTTATAAATAATTTATATTATTTATTTTTTGTATATATTTATATTATTTATTTAAAGAGTAATTAAAATTTATATTTCATATTTACAACGGGTTATCATAAATTATTTTACTATATATTTATACCATAATATAAGTTGAATATCTATTAATACAAAAATAGTAATAACTTGACATCATAGTATAATAACATGTGAAAATAATAATACTTTTCATTTGAGTCAATTATAATTAATTATAATTTAATTTTATATATTTTTATATAAATATTGAGTTTATATATTCCATGTATTACATATATCATAATATTAATTACTTAATTATTTCTAATACTTTTTTATAATTTAAATTTATATATTCTATATACCATAATATTAACGAATTTAAATATCATTTAAATACATATTTTCTACTTTACAACATTATATCTAAAAATAGACATTTTATCTTCTCAAAAACACTATTTGACAACAATGATAAATACTATCAAACTTTTTAGCAGCACTTTTCAACCTCAATGGCCTTTTTGGTATAACTTTTTAGCAAGATTAGGTGTCCTACCTTTGGTAACTTGTCCAGTATTCAGCAACATAGTGTACCAGACTTCATTAAATACATCAAGCTGTTCATCAGATGCCCCAATAATCTGACATTCCCAAAAAAAGAATCACAATAATATTTACCAATTATTTGACAATGCAACCAAATTACCAACGAAATGATAGTTAATAGTATTACCTTAAAACTATAAGCATCAAAATCTGGACCGAGTATTTCTAGTGCTTGTTTTTCGTTACCTCGTCCATACTCATACATGGCTTCGGCAAGCTAAGAACAAAATATTTATAGAGAGCAAGAGCGTGAGGTAAGAGTACTAAAGTTCCACTAAACCTACATGGTATCAGGGAGACAGGAAGCTTATAAAGTAACATAACAAACGTATAAATAGAGTATTGGAATATTTTATTATATCAACAAAAGAATATGAATTATAAATGCCAAAGGATGTAACGATTAGAACAAACCAGCATTGCTCTTTGCATTATTTGTTGCTTCTTCTTGTTCATCTTGGAAAGTCTACAAAAAGAAATACAAAGGCGATGAACCAACCACATTTCAAAATGACAAAAAAAGAAAGAGAAATATCTCTGACCTGAACTTCAAGCCGTTAAGTAAATCTTCTGCTTTAGGAAGTTCCTCAGTAAAAGCCAAGGCCCATAATATCAACAAATCAAGGTGCCACTCCATAAACCAGTTTGCCTGAACAATACAGGGAATACAAACATCATCAAACAACAAAGCCACGCACATGACAGTATCAGGTTGAAAGGAAAGACCACTCTAGGACATTCTTGTGTCTGTCAGGAAGGTAGGAACTGCTTAATATATGTCAGTCAAGCCCGCCCATTGATTAGCATTTAAGCAAAGAGAAGATAAGGACCGAAGAATCTCAAATTGGTAGAAAATTGTAGGTATTTTTTATCCTTCATCCAAACTCGTTCTAAATGTTTTTAGGGGTTTTCTCCTACATAAATCCTTGTCAAAGCAATAGAAGCAGCAATCAGTCCAGTGTTAGTAATACACATAATCAAAAAACAATCTCACAGAAAATGAGTGTAGGTCTAAAAGATGTGCTCAGGAACATATGTCCAAGTTCCACTTCACTAAGGAAAATAGCCTGTAATCTACAGTATCATATATTAACGTTCTATGATGCCTATATGCACTCAAATTTCATAAATTAGAACAAACCCAAATGCCATTTGAGATTTATTCAAGAGGCCGCCCAAAACCCAGGTAACAGAAATTTAGCACTGCATGTAAATTATTCCAGATTCCAAACATGCATGTGTGTGCGCATGTGTGTAGTTCAATAGAATTTCCAACAATTCCTTTATGATGCCATAAAAGGCATATATAAAAGTAGAGGCATTCATCAGAAAATTGAGAGTTTTCAAGTATATCGGTGGACATTAAAACCATATAATTTCAATCCTAAACAGATAAAAAGTCATTAAAAAAAAAGTAAATCATTTGAATAAACTTGTACATGAGGGTCAACTCACTTGATCTGATAGAGATGCTGCCAAAACTTTCAAGCGATCCTCAAAGATATCTAGTTTTCCCCGTACAAAAACTCGCAATAACAGGCCCAAAGCATTTAGGCACACCTAAATGTGCAGGACAAGTAAAAACTTGTACTTTCAAATTATGGATGATGCTGAAAAGATGGCAAAAAGAAGAAAATACCTCTACAGCAATTGCATCAGTTCTTTCCATTTCCTTCCATATACAATGGTCATAAACTTCTCTGACCTTTGTAATTGGAGAATGACCTTCCAAATAACAGACAGCCACATGCCACCAATTGTGGGTTAACCTAGATATTTCTCAAACTTTAATACTGAAAGAAAGAAAGAAATACAACTATAAGGTAAAACTCATTCAAGGGCCTAAAAGGCATACATGAATGATGAACAAGAACTCCATGCATTTGAGCATTCTTCCATGAACTGAACTGCTTCTTTGTATTGACATTTATACTGAAGAACATGGCACAGCTGCTTAACAAAGCAAAAACTATGAGAATGTCTCATAAAAATAAATATTTCTAGTAATAGTACATGTATACATAATAATTCTTAATATTGATTATTAAAATAATTTTGTCTTGTCATAAACAGGGATTGAATGCATTGGCGGCCAATCTTTCCCCATTTTGTTGTACAAATTAGTGAAAACAATCTTCAATAATTTACAGCAGGGAGCCGTTATTGTTCAACAATGAACCAGTTGTTTCGTAAAAAAGAAAAAAACAACAATGAACCACTTGACCATCCAATTTTAAATGCATATGGTAAAATATAAGTTCATTCAGCATAGAAATTATATAACTGGAAACAACAACCTCAAATACATTAAGGGAAAGAAGTTAAATGTGTAGTCACAACAATTAGGACTCACAGCATGTTGTGCCCAAACGTCTTGATTGTTTATTTCAAATCCCTTTTTTGCAGCATCCTCTGCATCTGCCATTCGTCCAAGCTCTAATAATGGAAATGCAAGCATGCCATATATGAAATTTTCTTGTTGATTTCGAGGTAGAACCTATTAAATATAAAAACCATTACAGGAAGATTGGGAAATGCAAAACGAAAGTTCTCATGGGAAAACAGAAAGTTGTTTAGATAACAAGTCAATATAACAAAATATAGAGGAAACAATAATAATGTAGAAGTGGGACATATTGTTCAGGAATGCAACAGAAGATTGCAACAAAATTGGTTAGTCAAAGCTACCAATTTCCCCACTCCTTTTAGAATCAGGAAAAATAATTCTTAACCAGATAGGAAGTCACCTGTTGAACAAGATCTAAAGATAAATCAGGTCGACCCATATAAAAGCATAGTATTTGTGCCCTCTTCAATGAAAGAAGATCTCTTGGAAAATCTCTCAAGAGCTGCAGCAAATGTGAAGGAATCAAAGACAAATAAACAACATTAGAAGGAAAAAGAAATAAAGCCTAAATTTGGAGGAATCAACTAACTGAAATTAGAGCTCCCTATAAACATATATTTGTGAAGCATGCCACAACTATCATTGCATACAACTGCCACACGTTTCTTAACATTTAAGCCATGAGACATTAGTGATCTGGTCTTATTTTATCAGAACTTATTTTATCACTTACTGTTTAAGCCATTAAATTTTGAATCGGGAAGGCCTGTTATGTGATCAATATGACAAAACTTGTTAAATTATCTAAAATGCTAATAATTATCTAATAAACGTAGAGAGTTCTTTTCTGATGGGAGGAAGGAATGTTGCAAACCAGTAAAACCAAACACTGCGAAGAGATGGTGGTTATGAAGGCTACAAGAGGCTGTCAGGGTAAGGGTGATTGCAGTATTTGCAGAGAAATAATTGTAAACAGAACCAGAGAGCTCAAATTTGTCAAACTGCCAAACTATCTCAAATGAAACATTTGGATATCTTTTTATAAGCTCTTTAATAAAGTTACCATAGAGAGTGGGAAGTTGACAGAGAACACTCATGCACTGTGCAAGATTAATTTACATAAAGTAGTAAATTACATACAGTTATAAAGTAATACAAAGGAATAAAATGCCTGAAGGACGGCTACTATACCTTAGAGTGTAACTCCACGGCAACATCATCATCTCTGTTCTGAGAAATCAAATAATTGACAACTTCAAAAACGGCTTTCTCATAAGACGAGGCTTGCTCCTGCTCAAAGCAACAAAAAGCCAATTTCTAACGAATTCCAGTATTCTTGTACTTTCAAAGGAAAAACCATATATATAATGAGAGAAAATTACAATTCCAGCCTTGGCAGCTTCCATGAGTGAAGGAGCCTTTGAAGGGTTAGAGGAAGAGAGAAAATGGGCGGCCAAAATGTTGGCTAAAACGCAGTCTTTGTCATGAACAGGAGCTTCTAAGATCACTTTCCTATTTCTTCCATAGGAAAGCACCTGCAACGATAAACTCTTACAAACTAGAACCAAGGACCTTCTCAAAACAAAGAATTACCAATTCAAACAAACAAAACAGGCAATAAAAGATGGAGAAGAGCTAATACCTGGTGATAGTAAGCGTTGATTACAGATATGCAAGAATCGGAAGAGGTTTTAACTTCATAACCCCATCTATCCAATTTCACTCCTTCCATTTTCAAAGAGAAAAAATAAGAGAAGAGGAGAAAAGGGCAAAGAGCATTTAACAAGGAATAACGGTGTGTCGGGCAATCAAGAAAACTAGAGTTTAAAGAAAGCCGGTTATCTACAAAAGTTGGATTCAGATACGAGAATGGATACAATTATGAGAATCTTACGAAATTCCGATGAATTAAAAAACTGTGGGGATATCCTTCTAATGCTAAATCTCTCCGCTAAATATGAAGTATAGAAATCGTGACTTGCTCCCGTTTTTATTTTAATCATTACTACTTTTTTTTTCCATTTAATCGTTAACTTATTGATGTGATAATAAATTTAATAATCTAATATTTAAATATTCTATCAATTTAATTTTAAATATAATAAATTTAATAAATTTAAATTTTAATATTTATAAAATTTATCACTTTAACCCTCTAAAATATATTTTTTTAACCTTATGTAGATCATATATTTATATCTAACCATCACGTTAATGGTCAATTTAGCATTATTTTTCAGAAACACTCTTAGAATAAAAAACACTTTTGACATAAAAATATTGTTAAATAAGATATTTTTGGCACAAAAATATTTGCTTTGCAAAAACACTATTTTGACCAAAAATAGAAACAAAACATTTTAATTTTTGCTCAAAAATAATTTTTTATCTAAAAGTACTTTTGAGAAGTAATATTAAACTAATTTTAAGTCGAGTAGCATAAACTAAAACAAGGGAAGAAAAACAAATATGGTATGTACAATGAAACAAACTAAAGGGAAATAAGAGAAATAAAAGTTAACACCTTGCTAAAGAGCAATATTTTTGAAAAATTGATCCATCTAGAGGTTTCACAATCAAAAGATTCTTCATAGGCTTAGGACCCAGATAGGAGAAACTTCAAAAGAAACAAATTATTTTTGCTCCAACTGAAATTGCTTTCTTTATAATTAAACAAGCCCACAAATATTATACATATACACATAAATTCCTATATCAATTTACGTTTTTTCTTTAATATAAATTAAAAAGTATAATGCAATTATCAAAAACTAAATTAATGTTTTGATAAAACTTTTTAATTTTAATTAAATTTATGTTTTCTTAAAATGCAAAAAATAACTAAATCAAATTCAGTAGTGACCGTCAAAAGTCCTTTTAATTGAATTCAATTTTTTTTTTCTTGGATTGATCAACGAAAGAAAAAGTAAAATAAATACAAATTTTATTTTAAAAAATTAAATTAAATTATACTAAAAAAAGGGAAGGTATTGTTTTTTACTTTGATAAGGGAGAACAAGTGGAGTAACTGGAGGCAAGATCATTGACGAGGGTCATCTTGGCGGTGGCGACTCGAACTGAGTTAGATGCTATCATGGATGAGTTGGAGCTTAATCGTGCCTTTGCAGAGTTAAATTGGACAAAAAGGGAATAAGGTATATAATTCTTAAAAAAAAAATAAATAGTTTTAGAGGGCTAAAGTGACAAATTTTGTAAACATTGAGCGTTAAATTTATTGTCTTTTAGAACATGAGCTAAAATGAAAAAAAATTGTAAACATTGAGGATTATATTTGTTGAATTTTTTATATTTAAAATTAAATTGATATAATGTGTAAATATTATAGGGCTAAATTTATTATTAGACCAATAAAAAACCTACGTAATTTCAAACTGCTGTTAATGTTCGGTAACCAAAAATTTTGATTTTGAATACTTTAATGACTAAATCCAAAAAAATTAAAAGTTCAGTAACCAAAATAGAATGTAAGTACTAGTTTAGTGATATTTTTGTACTTTACCCTAAATATAATTATAATGCATAAAAGAGAAAAAACGAGAGGTTTTTGGTTGCAATGAAAAAGTTCACATATATCAACAAGTGTTGGGTACTTTGGTAAAGTACATTAAACTTTTAGAAACGGAACTCAAGTTCAAATTTTGTTGGAAGAGAAATTCATAAGCCCAAAAAATGAACCCCGTAAAATAGACATGGAAGATAAAAAATATATATATATTGAAAACATGATATTTTAAGTTCAAATCTTATGATATATATTTTTCTAGATTTAATACAGAAGTATAAAAAGATAATAGCATCCAATAATAATATTTTAAAATTCGGAAAAGCTAGATTATATTTTGTTAAAAACAAACTTCATAGTGGAAAATTGTATTAAAATCATATTTTTGTTAAAAATCAGTTTTTCATGCATATTTGATAAAACATCATGCGATAATAAAATAAAAATCCCCAAATATAAAGTATTATGTCACAGTCCATAAAAATATTAATACAGCCCCAAAATAACCATATAATAAAGTTTTAAAGTATTAAAAATAAAAACATCCGAGAACTCCTCCAGTAGTCGCGTCTAAGTCCTAACATCGGGGATTATCTAAAATCAAATCAGAACTAAGGAGTGAGTTAATAAGCTCAGTGTGAGTCTTAACTTATATAACAAATAGTAATTGAAACATACATTTCAGAACATAGCAAAAATTATATATAAGCAGTCCAATTTCACAGATTTCATTATGCATGATAATGTCGATACAGAGTTTTTCAAAAAAATTCCTACCCAACTCCGCTACACACCATAAAAGAGTTCCTCATAACTCATCCATCTAATAGCAGGCCAAAATTGTGGACAATCCACCAGATATTGTAGATAATCTGCCAGAATATGTGGATATACCCAGAATGTACAGATGATTAAACTTTCAAAAACTTTCACCTTTCAATATATCTCAATAGGCATCTTAACATGCATTCAGATTTTGTTAACAGAAATGGTAGGCATGGGTTTTCTTTTCATGCTTATTAGAATAAAAATAATAGTATCCATGATTTATCATGATAACTGATTTGCTTAATAAAAAACATGCCATTTGATCACGTAACACGAGTTTCAAAACAAACATATAAATCCATCCACTGAACAGACAATTCAACAAAAAGTATGTAGTCATAGTACATTAGCCCATTTTAAAATATTACATTGGCATAATTAGCCAACACAGATTTAAACTAACATGTAATATTAATAATATCCACATGATCAAACATCAATTTTTATACAAAATAACGTAAGGTAAGAAACACACCTCTTTTTGATCGTCCAAAATCTTCGATCTAAATCGTGATATTATAATGACCCAAATATGAATATTTAACATATGATAATATTTTAGTTATCACTGTATTAAGCCCAATAATACGAGATCTGAATAGAAAACTGATGGGAGTGGCACGAAAACAGCGGGGAGATTTGTGATGTGGCCTGGAACTATTTTAATGAGCTCTTTAAGAGTTCTACTAGAGATGTTAATGATTGTGACTTACACTGTATTCCTTGTTGTGTTACAGATAGCATGAACAGGGAGCTGGAGAAGGAGTTTACGGATGCGGAGATTATGTCGGCTTTTAATCAGATGGACCCAAGGAAGGCCCCTGGCATTGATGGGATCCCTGGCGGTTTCTATAAAGAGCACTGGCAAATCGTGGGGAAAGAGGTTTTGAAATTCTGTCACGAGATGTTAAGGGACCCCAGGAGCATTCAAAGTGTCAACGACACTCTTATCGTGTTAATCCCTAAGACCGAGAATCCTGGAGATATGTCAAACTTCCGGCCGATCAGCCTCTGTCGGGTTATTTATAAGATCATCTCTAAAGCCTTGGCTAATCGGCTAAAAGCTATCCTCCCCGCTTGCATTAGTAAACATCAGAGTGCTTTTGTGCCTGGTCGCATGATCCACGACAACGTCTTAATTGCCCACGAGCTTGTCCATTATTTGCGCAGCTCCAAAAATGGTCCGAACAAAGGATGTGTGCTGAAGCTCGACATGAGCAAGGCCTACGACCGTGTGGAGTGGTGTTTTATTGAAAATGTTATGCTAAAACTCGGTTTCTCGAGGGCTTGGGTCCATAAAATTATGTGTTGTGTTAGATCAGTTAACTATAGAGTTAAATGCAATTCGAATTGCACGGATGTTATTACTCCCCAGAGGGGCCTCCGCCAAGGGGACCCCTTATCTCCTTATCTTTTTCTTTTCTGTATGGATGCCCTATCCCGTATGCTGCTGGATGCTCAAGTTAAGTCCAGACTGAAGGGCATTCGTGCTAGCAAAGAGGGACCTCGCATCAATCATTTATTTTTTGCTGATGATGCCTTGTTGTTTGTCAGGAATAATCGGGAAGAGGTGCAGGAGTGCATGAAGATCCTTGATGCGTTCGAGAGGATGTCGGGGCAGAAGATCAACCATGATAAGTCTATGGTGTGTTTCAGTCCTAAGACTCCTTTTCCGCTCAGAAGGGCAGCGAATGAAATCTTCAAAATGAAAGTGGTTGACGACCTCGATAAATATTTGGGGCTCCCGATCCCGATTGGCAAGAGGAAAGCGGCTGCCTTTAGGAGTATCTTGGATCGCACGGCCAAAAGGATTAACAGTTGGTCAAAGCGTCTTCTCTCGAGTGCGGGAAAGGAGATTTTTATTAAGGCGGTCATCCAATCCCTGCCCACTTATGCGTTCTCGGTTTTTATGGCCCCTAAAGGAGTGATTGATGATCTCCAGACTATGATGGGCCGGATTTGGTGGGGCAGTAAGGAGAAGCACAGGGTGTGGAGTAGGTTGGCTTGGGACCGATTATGTTACCCGAAGGGGATGGGGGGTATTGGTTTTCGGGACCTCCACCTCTTTAACATTGCTCTCTTGGGCAGACAAGTGTGGCGCCTTTTAAAGTGTAAGGAGACTCTGTGCTATGAGGTCCTAAGTTCTAAGTACTTTCCAGATGGGGATATCTTCCATGCTAAGCACGTGGACAAGCCTTCGTTTACGTGGAAAAGCATTTCCAAGGCGGCGGATAAGCTTAAGGACGGGTTCGGGTGGTGCGTGGGTAATGGCATGAGTATTGATATCTGGAGGGATTGTTGGGGAGTGGAGGGTTTGTCGGGCTCCTCAATCAGGGTGGATAGAAGTCTGGTGCCAGAGAATAGGGTCGCAGAGCTGTTCAACACGGAGGGCAGCGGTTGGAATGAGGTCAGGGTTGAAGAGATTTATGGGGGAAGTTTAAAGGACCAGATTTGCAATTTACCCATTTCCCATGCAAACCATGCAGACCAGAGGGTATGGTTTCACGACCCGTGCGGTTTGTTTTCCTCTAAGTCCGCGTATTCCTGGTTGATTCTAAGGCAAGTTGGGTTTGGGCCGCATCGTATTTTCTGGAAGCTGATATGGAAACTCAATACCCTCCCCAAGATCCGGCTGTTTTGTTGGAGAGCTTGTCACGAAATCCTGCCCACTTATGATAAAATCGCGAGCATCAGGAGGGATTTTGCCTACTTGTGTCCGCGATGTGGTCAAGAAAGGGAGAGCCACATTCATGCTTTAAGGGACTGCCCTTTCGCTAGGAGAGTGTTGGAGCATGGGGGCATCGATAATAGGATGTTTGCTCAGAACTTTACGCACTGTTTGGACTGGCTGGAGGAGGGGATGAGGCTTATGGACAGAAAAGCGATGACTGACTTCATCACGGTGTTATGGAACATTTGGAACAGCAGGAATAACAAAGTTTTCCAAGGCGTGGAGGAGGAAGCGAGGGTTGTTTGGGAGAGAGCTGCTTGTCTCGGCCGGGACTTTCGGATACACAATATGACGGGAGCTTCGTTGCTGTCGTCTATGGGAAAGGATGCAGTTTGGACGAAACCCGATGAAGGTGTGATAAAGATTAATTTTGATGCTGCGGTACGTGGTAACGAGGCTTGGTTCGGGTTGATCGCGAGAGATTGTGATGGTTTTGTCCTCGGGGGGCGTATGGGTAAGGCAAGTAGGGTGTTTAATGCCGAGTGGGGGGAGTTTCGGGCGCTGGAAGAGAGTGTTTCTTTTGCCCGTGAAAAGGGATGGGAGAGGGTGGAGTTGGAATCTGACTGTGCTGGCATCGTGAATAAGTACAATAAGAGAAGGGTGGATTTGACTTTGCTGGGGCAGAACATGCGGGATTTGTCTACGCAAATTGCCTTTTTTATCTTTTTTAAGGTTAAGTGGGTGCCAAGGGATTGTAATAGGGTAGCGGATAGGCTTTGTAAAATGGCTATTAAAAATTCGTGTTCGGTTGACTTTGATGTTGATTACCCTTGTGATGTTCACAAAGATATTTTAAATGATGCAATAAAATAGAGTGACCTCGTTTGTGGTCTTTTTTATCAAAAAAAGAATAGAAAACTGATTATTTTGATAACATTTATGCTTCTACGATTAAATATAGACCCCACTCCTTAAATCACAGAAGATTGCATGCTTTGATAACGATCCTTCAATCCAACAATACGAAGTTAGAATATTACATTCGATCATCTCTTTAAGAGTTAAGAAATGTTGATGATATCCAAGAATTAAAGTACTTACGATCTTAATAAACAAAGAATTAACACGGTTGTAAGGGTCATTGAAGATTATGAACGACACCAACGATATCTAATATCACAAAACTGGAGAGAATGAATAGGTTTAAGTTATAAGCATAATAAAATTGATATGAGAAGAGAAAAAAAAAAAGGGAGAAAAACTATTGGTGTATGGTGGTTTGCCCATGATGGGCGACGACAGTCATGGCGGCAAGCAATGGTGATCACGGCCATGGACTGTGGTGGTGGCCAATAGGGGCGGCATAAGGGTGGCTCAAGGGTGGAAGAGTGGTGTATGGTGGTGGTATAGATGCTCACAACAAAATAAACTAAAAAGAAGCTAAAAGTGGTGGAGAACAACAAAAAAGGGGCGACATAAGGAGGTTGAAAGGGAGGAAAAAGGAGAGAAAAGAGAGAGTGTTGCAAGAATGAAAAACAAAAATTATAAGTGTACACTACAAGGGTTGGACGACTACACCTAGTCAACACACTACAATTGGAAAGAAATGGAGACAACTGGAGTAAAAAGTGGACCATGGAGGGGAACAAAAGGAGTGGAAAAAAGAGTAAGAAGGGAAAGCTGAGCCATACAAAGGAGGAAAGAATCTCTTTTATAACGCAACTAGGAGGGGACGACTAAAGGGTGTTCGAACAAAAATTTAAATGCAATAATTTAAAAATAATAATGATGAGTTGGCTTACCCGTATTCAATGTCGGAACAGGGTACGAGGCATTACTAGACTCATACGTAAGCAATTATACAAACCGAGACATGATTTTTCCACTCAAATTTAAAAACTTTTTATGAACCTTCATATCACCCCTTACACAAGCCTACGAGGCCTAAAACACACTTTAGGAATGGTTTGGGATCAAATCGAACTCTTTAGAAGATCTCTAGAATGACTTAGAAAAATTCTCATCAACCAGTCCACACGCTCGTGTGGAGGAAGGGACACGCCCGTGTGGCATATCACATGCCCGTGTTCCACACCCGTGTAGATTTATTTCTCATTTCGAACCTACAGGGGTCTTCACACGGCCTGACACACACCTGTGTCCATGACTTGTGTCCCTCACACGACCATGACACGCCCGTGTCTTAGCCCGTGTTCAAAAACCTTGACATTTTGTTTCTGACGTCATCACCCCATAAATGTCACACGGCCAAGGCACACACCCGTGTCTTTAGACCGTGTGGCGAATTAAATTCTTAATTTAGGTGCAGACTTCACACGGCCTGGGCACAGCCCATGTCCCATAGCCGTGTCTTCCACACGATGGAGACACGCGGCTGTGTCTCAGCCCGTGTGGTTACTACTGGGCATTCTGACTTGCCAACTTAACATGCAGGGGGACACACGGCCTAACTACACGCCCATGGGGCAGACCTTGTGTCACACACGGCCTAGACACACGCCTGTGTGCCTACCCGTGTGGACAAGAACAAAGCTATTTGCCAAGCACTTTCTGCCACCCCAACTTGTACAATCATAACCCACATTAAGCCACCAACTCATTCATGCATAATTAAACCAACTTATCAACCATGCAACTTGCACATTCATGAATAACCTCATCATTTCATAGACTAATAAGAAAGAGCCATCAACTATGACCTTATACAAAAGAATTCATCTTCAAATGAGCCAACACATATGGCCAAAACAATATGACATTCAACTATTACTAAGTCCCTATACATGCCATACTCATAATGCTAAATTAACTATACCAAGATGTGTGGATAGTGTGGGTGATCCTCCGACTATCTCCGTATCTCGAGCTGGCTCTTCGACATTATAAAACAAGGGAAAAGAGAAGGGAGTAAGCTTAAAGCTTAGTAAGTCTATATGTAAACAAATAAACATCATACCTCATACTTATCAATCAAGAATATTACATACTAAATAAAAACAATTCATATCCCCATAACCATACTTACTCATTTCAAACCTTACCACATCCCAAACACATATCATAAAATATTGTTCACATTTACATGCACTTATACCCTGCACTTATCACCACAAAGTCACACATAATTTCACTTAGACAAGTTTCTCAATAAACACTTCGAATAATATTAGATACTCGGTGGTTTCGCACACAACCCACCATTAATAATTCACACGGTGGTATCGCACACAGCCCATCAACAATAATAATTACGGTGGTATCGCACATAGCCCACCAACAACAATAAGTACGGTGGTATTGCACGAAACCCACCAACAACAATAATTAAGGTGGTATCGCACACAGCCCACCAATATTTACTTTTTCATGGATTCTATCCATATCATTCTTCCTATTCCGAAGGTTTATCCAAGAATTTACTCACTCTCTATCAGTTTTAATAGATCTCAATAATAATCACTCGCATTCACACAATACATTAATATGTAAATCACGTGTAACAAGGATGGATCATTTACACATAAACTTACCTCGATACAAAATATGTCAATTTGCAATTTAGTCCGAAACCTTGCCTTTTCCTTGGTCAAGATTGATTTCACGCTCTTCTTGATCTATAATAATATATTTAGCTTATCAATCAACCACATTATTCAAATCACTCCAAAAATCCTATTTTGGTAAAATTACCACTTTTACAAAATTACAATTTTACCCTTAGGCTCGTAAAATGAAATGTGTTCATTTTTCACACACCCAAGCCTAGCCGATTCATATTCCCTCTTATAGAAACTCAATATTTCAATTATTACACACATTTACTACCTATTTTGCAACCTTTACAAAAAAGGTCATTTTAGGTGTTTTCATGTTTCACAAAAGTTGTATTTTCAACACCCAAGATTCATTTTCTTCCATAAAATTTCAGAAATCAACATAAATATTCACATGGAAAAACTTTATACTCTCAACCATTTTGCAAAATAGTCCCTGATCGTATGTCTGTCGAGTTTTAAAATTTATAAAGAGAATGATCAAACCTGGAAACTAACTCTGACAATGATTGAAGGCAATTGTGTACCTATCGAACAGTAGTATAGCATAGGCAAGACCGGATTATCGAACCCAAAGGAACTAAAAGTACTAATACTAACTTTCTTTTTATTATTTAGCCTAAAATAAGTGAAGTTGCTTTAATATAATCTAAACTAATTACTAAGCCAAAGACACAAAGACAAAAAGGATGAATTGGGAAAATAACTTTAGGAAAAACTCAGTTGATTAAGACGATACCCTCAGAAAGAATCCACCTAGACTTCACTTGTTATTTAACCCTGAACCCTACGATTTATTTACTTAGTTTGATCCGTAAGACTCCCTAACGTATATTAAACCCTCTCTCGAGGCGAATAACGTCTAACCCTAGGTTAATTAACGAAAATCTCTTTCTCACTTAATAACCCCCTAGAATAGCAGTAAATCGATCTATGGACTCCCATATTAGGTTTCACCCTAATCCGGCAAAATCTCGTCACCCTTTCTCTAGGCGTGCAATCAACTCCAATTAATTATGCTAGATCTTCTCTTAGGCAGGGTCTATTCCTCCTCCACCTAAGCACATCAAATTTGGATTAAGCTTGCATAATTAAGAACAAACTAAGTATTATCATATAATTCAGAAAATAATAACAAGATTCATCTAGGTTTCATCCCCTTTAGGTATCTGAAGGATTTAGTTCATAACAAATAAAGAAAACATCTCAAGAGAAAAGATAAAACAAAACATAAGAAATCCCTAAAACTCCCTGAAGGAATTGAAGGAGAAATTCGCCGCCTTGAGTAGAATTCCGGCTTATTGGGATGGATCAACTGGCTATCTTCGAGTGATTCCTACAAATCTGACCTTTCCGGCTTGGCTCCTTGGCCTAGCTAACCGCCCCTTCAAGGATGAACTTAGGGGGTATGTATAGGCTCTTGGAATGTGTTTCTTTGCCCCAAAGTATCCAAATCCAAATGAAATTGTTTATTGCCACGACAGGGACACGGCCATGTCACACACCTGTGTGACTAGTCTTTGGGCCGTGTTCGGATTTCTTTAATGAGGCACGGTCGTGTAAATCGGGGATCAGGCTGTGTTCTAGATTATCAACAAGGCATGGCTGTGTGGGCTTAAGTCCAGGCCGTGTTAATTTCCACCTTGGCCCAATTTGCTCCGCTTTGGGCCCATTTCTCGTTCTTTTTATCCTCTGGTGCTTTCTTGAGTATAAGACATGAAAAAAAAAAGGATTAAGAGCACCTTTATATATAAATCGAGGCTTAAATCATCCAAAAGCGTACTAAATATGGAATTAAAATATGTTACTATTACGGTTTATCAGTCCCCTTATTAGCTAGCTTAAGCTTTAGGGGTTACAAAAGTATAAAAATTTTCAAGAAAGACCACCAAAATCACTTACTTGCAAGGAGGATAAATTGCTGAAAATTTTAAGCTTCCAACCTCTATTCTTGTTGGTATTTTTGGTGGAGGAAGAAGATGATAGGAAAAAGGATGATAGCTTTCTTGTTTTATTTTATTTTATTCAATTAAGTCACCAAAACCCACCTAACCATTAACAAATATAATTTCTTGTCCCCCTCCCTATGGCCGGCTATCACCTTTAGAAAGGCCTAATTGCACATTAAAGACCTCCAATTTAAGGTTCTATAGCTATTTGACACCTCTATCTTGTAAAATAAAACTTTTGCACTTTATGCGATTTAGTCCTTTTTCGCAATTAAGCATACAATCACTAAAATTAATTCACCAAAATTTTCATGCAATCATATAATCATGCTATAACACATAAAATAGTATTAAAAATAATTTCTCCAACCTCAGATTAGTGGTTCTGAAGCCACTATTTCGATTAGCCCCAAAATCAGGTTCTTACATTGGGAATCAAACTTAAGTCACTAGGGAGGCTTAGCTTGTAACACCCCTTACCCGTATCCGAAGATGAAACCGGGTCAGAGGCGTTACCTAACTTATCACACTTAATGTCTCGAAACGGCTATGGAATATCGTTGTTAAACCTATCGCAAAGCTCAATCTCGGCCTGCGAGGCCCTAGACATACCTCTGAGAGGCTTTGGAACTAATCCCAGAACTTTTACGATCCCAAGAAACTATTCAGCAAAACATGGGCCACACGTCCGTGTTGGTCTAGGAGCACACCCATGTAACATTTCGCACGCCCGTGTTCGATGCCCGTGGATGACACTGGCTATGACATCATCAATTAAAACCACCTAAATCACTTACTTGTAGAGAAAATGAGTTGCTGGAATTTTCAAGCTTTCAAAGCCCTTCCTTGGTGATATTTTTGGTTGGAGAAGAAGGCTAAATGAAAAGATGATAACTTTTGCTTATATCATCTTATTTTATTCATTTTACCAACTAATATCACCAACTATTGACCAAATTAAATGCTCTTGTCCCCTATGCTTGCTATGGCCTGCCAACTCACTCAAACAAGGCCAAATTGCACATTTGAGACCTCCAATTAATAATCTGTAGCTATTTGGCACATCTAGCAACTAAAATAGAACTTTCGCACTTTATGCGATTTAGTCCTTTTTCACAATTAAGCATGAAATCATTAAAATTAAAACACCAAAATTTCCACATAGCCTTATATTAATGCTATGACACATAAAATAACATCAAAATAATTTTCCTTAACCTCGGTTTAGTGGTCTCGAACCCACTGTTCCGACTAGCCCCAAAATCGAGCTGTTACAACTCTCCCTCCTTTAGAGATTTTCGTCCTCGAAAATCTTACCGGTAAAGAGGTTTGGATATTGCTCTCTAATGGCTTCTTCCGGTTCCCATGTTGCTTCTTCTACACTGTGCTTTTGCCATAATACTTTTACTAGGTCTATGTCTTTATTCCTCAACTGTTTCACCTCTCGAGCCAAGATTTTAATCGGTTCCTTTTCATTTGTCATATCCAGTCGTATTTCAATTTCTGTTGGAGGAATCACATGCGAAGGATCGGAGTGATAACGACTTAACATCGACACATGAAACACATTTTGTATCTTCTCTAACTCTACCGGCAAAGCCAACAGCAAAGCTACTGACCCAATTCTATCGGTAATCTCATATGGTCCTATGAATCGCGGACTCAATTTCCCTTTTCGGCCAAATCTCAATATTTTCTTCCATGGGGACACTTTCAAAAATACCTTGTCACCAACGTCAAACTCAATTTCCTTTCTTTTCAAGTCCGCATACGACTTTTGTCAGTCTGAAGCAGCTTTCAGACTATCCCGAATTACTTTTACTTTCTCCTTGGTCTCTTTAACCAGATCGACCCCATGAATTTTCTTTTCACTAAGCTCGGTCCAATGTAAAGGAGTCCAACACTTATGACCATACAAGGCTTCATACGGCGCCATCCGTATACTCGACTGATAACTGTTGTTGTAGGAAAACTCAACCAAATGTAGGTATCTCTCCCAACTACCTTCAAATTCCAACACACAGCATCGGAGCATATCTTCAAGAACTTGAATCACCCTTTTAGACTAACCGTCAGTTTGAGGATGGAATGCAGTACTAAAATTCAACCTTGTACCCAAGGCCTCTTGTAACTTCTTCCAAAACCTCAAAGTAAATCTCAAGTCTCTATTCGAGATAATAGATACAGGCACTCCATGTAATCTCACCACCTCCGCAATATACAACTCGGCCAACTTATCCAGTGAATAATCAACACGCGCCGGTATAAAGTGAGCCAACTTCGTTAGTCTATCAACGACAACCCACACATCATCTTTCTTTTTTGGAGTCATAGGCAACCCCGTCACAAAATCCATGGTGATCTGATCCCACTTCCACTCGGGAACCATCACTGACTGAAGCAATCCCGAAGGTACTTGATGTTCGGCTTTCACTTGTTGACAAATCAGACATCTCGTCACAAACTCAGAGATGTCTCTTTTCATACTCGGCCACCAATAAAACTTCTTCAGATCATTGTACATTTTCGTACTACCTGGATGTACTGACAAGTAACCACTATGTGATTCATTTAATATCTTTCGAATCAATTCATCATCCTTAGGTACACAGATCCTGTCATGGAACATTAAATAACCATCCGAACTCACCTAAAAATCAGAATCATTTCTCGATTCACACTTAGCTTTCTTAGCTTGCATCTCATCACCATTCCTTTGAGCCTCACATATTTGTTGAATAAATAGTGGCCTAACCCTCAATTCGGCTAATACAGCACCATCGTTAGACCATGCTAAGCTCCTGCTCATAGCTCTCAAGGCAGACAAAGATTTCCTACTCAAGGCATCCGCAACCACATTCGCCTTCCCCAGATGGTAATCAATTTCTAGGTCATAATCTTTCAACAATTCGAGCCACCACCGTTGTCGCAAATTCAAATCCTTTTGATCCATCAAGTACTTCAAGCTCTTATGGCCTGTGAAGATTTGACACCTCTCGCCATATAAATAACGTCGCCAAATTTTTAACACGAAAACAATCACGGCCAACTCCATGTCATGAGTCGGATAATTCTTCTCATGCGGTTTTAGCTGCCTTGAGACGTAAGCGACTACCTTACCCTATTGCATCAACACACAACCGAGACCATTAAATGACGTGTCACTGTAGACCACAAACTCTTTCCCCGACTCAAGTTGCATTAAAACTGGCGCCTCAGTCAACAATGTTTTCAATCTCTCAAAACTATGTTGACATTTCTCAGTCCATTCAAACTTAACATCTTTGTGCAACAGGTTCGTCATCGGCGTAACAATCACGAAAAATCCCTTCACAGACCATCTGTAATACCCCGCTAAACCCAAAAAGCTTCGGACTTCTGACATGTTTCTCAGCAGTTTCCACTCTACAGTAGCCGAGATCTTTCCCGGATCAACTCTAATACCCTCGTTCGACACAATGTGTCCTAGGAATCCGGCCTCTCTAAGCCAAAACTCACTCTTACTAAACTTAGCATATAACTGCTTGTCTTTTAAAGTCTGTAAGACGATTCTCAGATGCTCCGCATGTTCACTCTCATCCCGAGAATAAATCAATATGTCATCAATAAAGACAACCACAAACTTGTCCAAATAAGGTCGGAAGACACGGTTCATCAAATCCATAAAAATTGTAGGAGCATTAGTTAAACCAAAAGGTATGACTAGAAATTTGTAATGGCCGTACCTCGTCTGAAATGCAGTTTTTGGCACATCCTGCTTATTAACCCTCAACTGGTAATAACCGGACCTCAGGTCGATCATGGAGAACACCGTAGCTCCCTTTAGTTGATCAAATAGATCATCTGTCCTTGGTAAAAGATACTTGTTCTTCACAGTCATTTTTTTGAGCTGCCTGTAGTCTATGCACAATCTCATCGACCCATCTTTCTTCTTCACAAATAGTACCAGAGCACCCTACGGTGAATAACTCGATCTTGTAAAACCCTTATCCGTCAACTCTTGCAACTGAACTTTCAGTTCTTTCAACTCCAATGGTGCCATCCTATATGGAGCAACTGAAATAGGTGCCGTTCCCAGAACTAATTCAATCCCAAACTCAACCTCTCTAACTGGAGGTAATCCGGGTAACTCTTCTGGGAATACATCCGGATACTCACATACAACCGACACTGTTTCAATCTTTGCTTCAGACTCTTGAGTATTCAGTACAAAAGCGATATAAGACTCACATCCTTTTCTCAAATATTTCTCAGCCACCAAGGAAGAGATCATCACCGGCAAACTATTTGACCCACCTAGTTCAACCCGAATAACATCTCCATTTTCACATTTCAATTCAATAAATTTACTACAGCAGTTCACTAAAACACTATGGGTAGTCAACCAGTCCATACCAAGAATCAAATCAAGTTCGTCAAACGGCAACAACATAAGGTTTGCCGAAAAACAATGACCTCTAATTGTCAAAGGACAATTTCTACACACCTTGTCAACTAACACATGTTTACCTAATGGGTTTGACACCTTTACCACAAATTTTGTAGACTCAACAGTCATACTCAAACTATATGCCAATCTCATACAAATATAAGAATGGGTAGACCCCAGATCAATCAAAGCAATAACAAAGGGGTTATGAAGAGAGAAAGTACCCGTTATTACATCTGGCGATAATGCCTCTTCGCGAGCGCGAATGGCATAAGTTCTTGCAGGTCCCGACCCTCTGGCCTCACAGTAGAGTCTCGTGATGCACCTCTACTACTAGCCCCACTTCTCGGGTTCTTTTGTGGCCTACCCCTTGAAGATACATTACTTGATCTTATTTCCTGTTTCTTCTCCTTGTCACCTCTTTCGGGACAGTTTCGAATGAAATAATCAGGGGAACCACACTTATAACAATTTCGGTTGTTTATCCAACCCTCTCCAGTGTGATGTCTACCACAACTTGGGCACTCCAGTTTGGACTTTGGGTTGCCCACACTTGCCATCGAGGTGGCCTGAACTCTTGAACCCGAGTATGTGTTGCCTCGCTCTCTTTGCGAATATCCGACTGATGTAGTCGTCTGAGGGTTCACTTCTTTGGACTTCTTTGATTGAGCTTGGTAGGATTTACTCATCGACCTTTTTCTTGCATCCTGAGCCTCACTCACGGCTTTCCTCTTTTCATTACTCAATTTCTAGGCCTTACTTGCCCTGTCCACCAGTACCACAAATTCTTTCAGTTCTAAAATCCCGACTAAAAGTCTGACATCTTCGTTCAGCCCATCTTCAAACCTCTTGCATAAAATATCTTCTGTTGACACACATTCTTGTGCGTACTAATTGAGCCTATCAAATTCACGCTCATATTCCGCCACAGTCATTTTTTCTTGCTTTAACTCAAGGAATTCCTTCCATTTCTGGTCAACAAATCGCTGACTTATGTACTTCTTTCGGAACTCCTCCTAAACGAAGTCCCATGTTACTCTTTCCTTAGGAACCACTGACGTCAACGTTTTCCACCAATGGTACGCCGAGTCCCTCAGTAAGGACACATCACATTTTAAGCTCTCTTCATGTGTACAGGAGAGTTCATCAAATAGCCTTATTGAGTTCTCAAGCCAGAACTCTGCCCGCTTGGGGTCATCATCTATATTGGCTCTAAACTTCTTGGCCCCATGCTTACGAATCTTACCCGGGGCTTAGTTATTCTCACTACTTCTGTACCTTGAGGAGCCATAAGAATTGGTTGAGGTATAGGAGGGGGTAGAGGAGTTTGAGCATTGGGGTTTGCTCGTACATATTTCGTGTACCAGTTACTCATCATTTGGAAAAAGGCTTCTCGAGCCTCTTCTCCTTGACCCCTAGTCTCGGGTCCACTCTACACAGGTGCGGTCCCTTGCACGGGAGCTGGCGCATTACTAGCTGTATCATCAGCAGCCGCTTGATCGGGATCCATTTACTATATAAAGCAAAGTATAAAATTGTCAGAAACCACCACACTATCATTATACGCTTGTGGCATGTATAGCTAGATTCCCACACACGCTACGCTAGTTAGAACCGACTAGACCATAACTCTGATACCAGTAAATGTAACATCCCTTACCCATATCCGAAGCCGGAATCGGGTTAGAGGCGTTACCTAACTTATCACACTTAACGTCTCAAAACGACTATGAAATATAGTTGTTACACCTATCGCAAAGCTCAATCTTGGCCTGCGAGGCCCTAGACATACCTCCGAGAGGCTTTGGAACTAATTCCGGAACTTTTACGATCCCGAGAAACTATTCAGCAAAATAGGGGCCACACGTCTGTGTTGGTCTAGGAACATGCCCATGTAACATTTCACACGCCCGTGTTCGATGCCCGTGGACGACACTGACTATGACATCATCAATTAAAACCACCTAAATCACTTACTTGTAGAGAAAATGAGTTACTGAAATTTTCAAGCTTTCAAAGCCCTCCCTTGGTGATATTTTTGGTTGGAGAAGAAGACTAAATGAAAAGATGATAACTTTTGCTTATATCATCTTATTTTATTCATTTTACCAACTAATATCACCAACTATTGACCAAATTAAATGCTCTTGTCCCCTATGCATGCTATGGCCGGCCAACTCACTTAAACAAGGCCAAATTGCACATTTGGGACCTCTAATTAATAATCTATAGCTATTTGGCACCTCTAGCAAATAAAATGGAACTTTCACACTTTATGCGATTTAGTCCTTTTTCACAATTAAGCATGAAATCATTAAAATTAAAACACCAAAATTTCCACATAGCCTTATATTAATGCTATGACACATAAAATAACATCAAAATAAATTTTCTTAACCTCAGTTTAGTGGTCTCGAACCCACTGTTCCGACTAGCCCCAAAATTGGGCTGTTACATAGCTTGCTCTTAACCACTAGGATAAAATTCACACTTATTCAAGAATTGAAGATAATTAAATTTAAATGGGGTATGACAACTCTACACTCCTAAAAAAATAATTTCGTTCTTAAAATTCACTTGATCAGAATAGATGGGGATATTATTGAGAAATCGAGTCCTTTAGCTCCCAAGTCACTTCTTCACTGCCATGATTTCACCATAACACTTTTACTAGTGGAATATACTTTTTTCTTAATACCTTAACCTCACGATCTAAGATCTGGACTAGCTCCTCCTCAAACGATAAATTTGGTCTCACCTCGATCTCCTCAATCAAAACCACATGAGATGGGTTAGATCAAGACCGCCTCAACATAGAAACATGAATCACGTTATGGATACTATAACACCCCTTACCCGTGCCCGACGCCGGGATAGGATACGAGGCATTACCAGACTTAAACATAAACATTTATACAAAATCAGGCTATAAAATTTCATTCAATTTAAAATCACTCATTCCCATGCAAATCGTCCCTTATATGGGCCCACGAGGCCCAAAACAATCACTGGGAACTGTTCGAGACTAAACCGGGAACTTAGTAAACTTTAAGAAAACTTATAAAATTTTTCATCAAAACAGGGGTCACACGCCCGTGTGGCTTGGGACACACCCGTGTGGGTAGGTCGTGTGGTCACACATGCTCATGTCCTCAGCCCCTCTCTATTTATGACGTCACCAACAAAATAGGGTCACACGGCCAAGTCACACGCCCGTGTGCTTAGACCATGTGGTGAATTAAATTCCGAAAAATAAATGCAGACTTCACACGCCCATGTCCCGGGGCCGTGTCCTCTACACGGCTGAGACACACGGCCGTGTCTCTGCCCGTGTGGTCGGGAAAATGGCTATTTACCAAACCATTTGGCACCCTCATTTGCACATACTTAAACACAACCTCAATGGCATCTTTCATGGCATAATTGAGCACTTAAACATCATCAAACAAGTCATGATCATAGCGAATTCATATAATCTTATTCATGCATAAGGCACCATACTTTGCCTAGCTTAAACTTATCAAACTTTCAAGCCATGATTATCATCAACACATCCTAAATCCATCCATACCAAACACACATAACCACATCACATGAAACCTTTAGTATAAGCACACACACATATAAATAGGCATTACAACTCATTAACCAATACGTGTCACATCTCATGCCCATATACAAAATGAAGCATATTACCATTATGAACCAACACATTTGGCCAAATCAAATGACACATACACAACTGACTAAGTCCTTATACATGCCATAAACTTAAGAGGTCTGTATTCACTTTAACCCCACGATGATAGCTTGATAGTGTGATAACATCTCCGGCAATATCCAACTCAAGCTACCATAAAACTCTATAAGACATGAGAAAGCAAAGGGAGTAAGCTACAATGCTTAGTAAGTTTGTATACAAATACGAAGCAACTTATTAACATGTTTTTCACCAATTCTCACAATATGTTCTCTAGGTAATAGAATCATAATTGCATAAAATTTCATAATTCATTTATGTTCATCTTGAGCTGTCTACTCGAGTTACAGTCACTAAATTATTTTTATCTGGAGGTACGGAACTCCAAATTAAGATCTGCTAATTTTACTTAAAACTAGACTCACATATCTTCTTATCATAAAATTTCCAGAATTTTTGGTTCAGTCAATCAGTACAGTTTATTCTTTAAAGTCTGCCCTGTTTTGCTGTTCGATAGTTCTGACCCCTCTTCACTAAAAAAATATTTTCTCTTGGTAAAGAACTTGAATAATGTTCCCGTTTATTTCCATTGAAAATAGACTCATTAAGAAATTCAAGCATCTAAATTTTATCCCTTGATTATTTTTGTACAGTTTTTAATGAATTTCTCAAGTCAAAACAGGGGATTCTGAAATCATTCTGCCCTATCTCACTAAAATCCAAATATCTCATCATATCAAATTATTTTGCTTATTCTGTTTATTTTATGAAAAAATAGACTCAATAAGATTTAATTTCATATCTTATTGAACTTCTAATTAAATTTCCACCATTTGTGGTGAATTTTCAAATTGATACAACTGCTGCTGTTGAAACTGTTTTGTTGCTAATTTTACTCTATCATGTTTTCTTTCTATTAATTCTCATTTACACACATATAAGACTAAATTATATCTATAGTTAGCCATGCCAATAGCTAGTCATCATCAAATATTTCATTTCTAAATTTAATTTGGCTTAAAAGCCTCACACATGATCATCAATCACACATGATCATTTAACCTATACATCCACAACAAAGACTTGAACATTTCATTTATAAATTTAATTTGGCTTAAAAGCCTCACACGTGATCATCAATCACATTTCCCACTTATTCATACATCATAAGCACGATCTTATATTTACAAGATCATTCTCATAGATGTAACTTACACGTTTACCTTCTTACCAAAATTTGATCACATCCCGAGCACATTGTTTATGAGTGTATACATACATATAGTTGCACTTAATCATCACATATCACATATCGGACTCATTTCTTGTGAGTTTTTCATATGTATCTGTATCACTTCATCACATAACTTTAGAACTTTTTCCTTCTTGACCATAAAATTAGCTCATTACCCCGTTGAACCACTTGGAATATCGAAGGATACCTGAACTCGTCATACACATAATAAGATACCAATGCCATATCCCAGATATGGTCTTACATGGGATCACATGTCGATGCCGATGCCATATCCCAGATATGGTCTTATAAGGGATCTCATATCGATGTCGATGCCATATCCCAAATATGGTCTTATACGAGATCGTATATAGATGTCAATGCCATGTCCTAGACATGGTCTTATACGAGATCTTTCTTTGGTGTCGGGGCCATGTCCCAAACATAGTCTTATACGGGACCTCCTTTATTTGGTGCCGATGCCATGTCCCAAACATGGTCTTATACGGGACCTCCTTTATTTGGTGTCGATCCCATGTCCCAGACATGGTCTTACACGGGACCTCTTTTCGATGTCGATGTCATATCCCAGATATGGTCTTATAGGGGATCATGATAATCTCATGACATGACAGTGGTATCATTTCTATTCCTAAGGTTCAACCGAGACTTCAACATAATATAACTTCATCATATTCATCATCGATACCTTATTAATCAACTTTATAGAAATTATATACATTTCACAAAATGTCAAACATTTAAAAGTATAATAACATTATGCTAAATTGTTACACACAAATTTACCTCGACTTAAAATGGCGAAAGGGACCGAGTCGTCCAATATTCGTCTTTCCCCCATTCTAAGTCCTAAACTCGTTTTTTTTTATCTAAACTATCACATTTGACTTATTAAGTTATTATACTATTCAATTCAGTCCAAAAATCATATTATGGCAAAATTACATTTTTGCACCTAAACTTTGTCATATGTACACTTTTGCCCCTAGGCTCGTAAAATGATTTTTTTTTCAATTTCCTTGTATTTTAGGCCTAGCTGAACCATTTTAATAACTATAGCAGTCCACAATTTGCATTCATTCACACATTTTCATACATTTTTCAACTTTTTACAAACTAGTCCTTTTATGCGATTTTATCGAAAATCACTTAGTAAAAGTCGTTTACTACACACCGAGCATTCATATTCTACCAATTAGACATCAAAGCACATGCATGTCATCCATGGGTAAATTTTTAAACACAAACCCTAGCTCAAAATAATGGTAGAAATAAGTAAACCGAGTTACGGGGATCTTAAAAATGTAAAGAACATTAAAAACGGGGCTTGAATGCACTTACTATTGAGCTTGAAAGCTTGAAAACCCTAGCCATGGCTTCCCCCATGCTAAATTTGGCCAAGCAAGAAGATGGACAAGGGTTTTTGGCATTTATTTTGTCTTTTAGTCCATTTAATTACCAAAATACCAAAATGCCCCTAACTTAAAAATATTCTATTTCACTTATCTCATGTCCATTTTTGTCCAATAATTTAACCAATGGTCTAATTACCATTTAAGGACCTCCAATTTAAAATTTCATAGAAATTAGACACTTCTAACATGTGGAACTCAACTTTTGCACTATTCACAATTTAGTCCTTTTGACTAAATTGAATGCCCAAACGTCGAAATTTTCGAACGAAATTTTCACAAAATCTTACCGTGAAATCGTAGACCATAAAAATATAAAAAATAACATTTTTCTCGTCAAATTTGTGGCCCCAAAAGCACTGTTCTGACTAGGCCCAAAATCGGGCTGTTACAATTCTCTCCCTCATTAGGGATTTTCGTCCCCGAAAATCTTACCAGAAAAAGTTGCGTTCAACTCTCCTGAAACACTTTCACTAATCTTCTCAGAATTACAAATCGATTTAATTCCATATATTCTTTCTAATATCCTTTAAACTTTAGCACACAGTGCCGAAGTACACCGTCAAAATCTAAACTACTCTTTTAGACTTATCATTGATTTCAAAACAAATTACTGTGCCAAAATGCAACCGCATACTCAGAGTTTCCTATGACTCATTCCATAATTGTGATGTAACCTTCGGATCTCTATCTGACATAATGGAACTGGCACTCTACATAATTGAATAATCTCAGAACCATATTACTCAACTAATCTGTCAAATAAGAAATCTGTACTTAATGAAATGATCATACGGATCTTTCTTTGTCCAATGATCAACCATAAACCAGTTATCATATTCCTTTTCGGGGATAATGACAATCCCGATATAAAATCTATGGTAACTCTATCTTATTATCACTCTTGCACGACCACTGACTGTATTAGTCCTGAATACACTTGATTTTCAACTTTTATCTGTTAACATATCGTCATCTGAATACAGATCCAAGATATCATGTAACATACGCAATCATTAGCACATCTACTTTATATGAATTCACCGTTTATTACTCTTGGATGAACCGACGAGCTACTACTGAGTCTCGTACTAAACTTCTATACAAACTCTAGATTACCCAGTACACGAATTCCATCTCAGAATAATAATAATAACAGGAATAAGGTCCAACTTGAATTTCGGAAGAGAAAGTTGTTTCATACTGTACTCATTTAGTTCACCACTCTCTATCACATTTCTGAGCTTCTCAGTTCACAAAGAAAGCATCACTTAAGCTTTTAACTTAGCTAGAACTAGTCCATCATCGAATAAGATCAATCAAGTAACTAGTACTCACAAAAATAAACAAAGATTTTTCCATTCAAGCATCCGTAACCATACTTGCTTTCCAAAAGGTAATTCGATAATTACTCATAGTCTTTTAACATCTCAAAACATTCACATTGTCTTAATTTCAGATCTTTCTGCGACATTAAATACTTTAACCCATTAGGATCAGGAAGCATATGCCATTTTTCGTCGAACATACAAAATCATCCAATTCACAACACAGATATAAAGTGGCCGTCTCTAAATCATTAGTCGAACAGTTCTTTTTCATATGACTTTAACCGTCTGCATGTGCAAACTACTTCTTTACATGTATTAAAACATATTCCGATCTGTTCAATAGTACATCATTGAAAAATCGCAATTTCCTTACTCAATTCAAACTGAACTCAGAACTAGAGCTTCGGTTAATAATACTTTCAACTGTTTAGAACTTTGCTATCATTCAAATTTTCATAAATGTGATGACTTTATCATTCGGTACAGCTTTAACTCATAATAACATCATTCGATTAGAACAATCCAATAGGCATATCTCTGTATCATACTTTCCAGAATATAATTTCCTCATTCAGACTATCTGTCTATATACTCGTGAATGCACAAAATTCATTACTATACTTGAGGATACTTTAAATACACATAACTGAATTCTTCTTTATCCGTGACATTGCATAATCTATGTAATCTTTAAAACATTATGATATTTCTTCTAAAGCTCTTTTCACTTTCCAAACTATTCTCATCTCTGTATACATTACTAGTTATTTCATCAATGAACTCTTTAGTTTCACACTAATGAACTTATTCAACATGGTTCTCGTAAAATTTCGTCATAAAGCATCACTGGTAAGGGGATGAGGTTGTAAAGCCTCTAACTTGACTCTCATAAATACACACATATGACTTAGCATTCATCATTAACGTAATATCATCATAATCACATAATTCACTTCAGACAATTAAATATACTTATTCATTTTACGAATGTTTTCTGCCATCCACAATTTCAAACAATGAATTTACTTACTAACAATTATCAAATTAGAGAACGCCTTACGGGTTTGAGTACGTCGTTTACTTGATGCCATAGTCCAACTATGGTCTTACACGTACACACATGTACTGCCATGGTCCAACCATGGTCTTATGTCCACAATGCCATAACCCAGTTATGGTCTTTTCACTGAAATGCCATGGCCCAGCTATGGTCTTACATTCCATACTTTGCCATGGTCCAACCATGGTCTTATCCGTCAATTCATCATTGAGCGATCGCACTCATTTCCTGCGTTCTACTCAATTTGAACTTTCCAATTCAATTTTCATACTATTATAATATTCATGGTTCAATAACAAAGATGTAAAACATAACATCATATTATCTCTAATTTAATAAGTGAACATAAAATTCAACCACATTAACATACCGATTACACTTATTCGAAGAAGTGTACATAAACACACATTTCGTCAGTTTGTGTAAGTGTACTTATCATATTCACTTAATCAAATAGGTTGGGCACATAACATCATATGCATGCCAAGCAAACATGAATGGGCTTATCACGTTCCACGTTTCCACATTTCTCAACTCATGGTTATCTCACTTTGTACATTAACACATACATATCATGAACTTCTATTCATACCTTTCTAAGTTTCATCTCATCACAAACACATTTCAATCACCTCAATATCATTTTTCAGCATTATCGAAAATAGTTCGGTTGGAAGTCATCTCTGTCTTAACAAAATAATTTCGTTAGAGCCGAGAGATATCACACTATCACGGTCAACATATGGCATGTATAGCTAGAATCTTACTCATGCTAGGTTAGCCCGAGAACAGACTAAACCATAGCTTTGATATCACTAAATGTAATACCCCTTACTCGTGTCTGACGCTGGGACAGGATACGAGGCATTACCGGACTTAAACATAAACATTTATACAAAACCGGGCTATAAAATTTCATTCAATTTAAAATCACTCATTCATGTGAAAATAGTCCCTTATATGGGCCCACGAGACCCAAAACAATCATTGGGAACTGTTCGGGACTAAACCGAGAACTTAGGAAACTTTAAGAAGTCTTATAAAATTTTTCATCAAAACAGGGGTCACACGCCCGTGTGGCTTGGGAAACGCCCGTCTGGGTAGGTCGTGTGGTCACATACGCCCATTTCCTCAGCCCGTGTAACTCTCTATTTATGATGTCATCAACAAAATAGGATCACAAGGCCAAGTCACACGCCCGTGTGCTTAGGCCATTTGGCAAATTAAATTCCAAAAAATAAATGCAGACTTCACACGCCCTGGGCACATGCCCATGTCCCGGGGCCATGTCCTCCTCATGGTTAGACACACGGCCGTGTCTCTGCCAGTGTGGCCAGGAAAATGGCTATTTACCAAACCATTTGGCACCTTCATTTGCACATGCTTAAACACAACCTCAATGGCATCTTTCATGGCATAATTGAGCACTTAAACATCATCAAACAAGTCATGATCATAGCGAATTCATATAATCTTATTCATGCATAAGGCACCATACTTTGCCTAGCTTAAACTTATCAAACTTTCAAGCCATGATTATCATCAACACATCCTAAATCCATCCATACCAAACACACATAACCACATCAAATGAAACCTTTAGTATAAGCACACACACATATAAATAGGCATTACAACTCATTAACCAATATGAGCCACATCTCATGGCCATATACAAAATGAATCATATTACCATTATGAACCAACACATTTGGCCAAATCAAATGACATATACACAATTTACTAAGTCCCTATACATTCCATAAACTTAAGAGGTCTGTATTCACTTTAACCCCACGATGATAGCTTGATAGTGTGATAACATCTCCGGTGATCTCCAACTCGAGGTAACATAAAACCCTATAAGATATGAGAAAGGAAGGGGAGTAAGCTACAATGCTTAGTAAGTTTGTATGCAAATAATAAGCAACTTATTAACATGTTTTCACCAATTCTCACAATATGCTCTCTAGGTAATACAATCATAATTGCATAAAATTTCACAATTCATTTATGTTCATCTTGAGCTGTCTACTCGAGTTACAGTCACTAAATTGTTTTTATCCAGAGGTACGAAACTTCAAATTAAGATCTGCTAATTTTACTTGAAACTAGACTCACATATCTTCCTATCATAAAATTTCCAGAATTTTTGGTTTAGCCAATCAGTACAGTTTATTCTTTAAAGTCTCCCCTATTTCACTGTCCAATAGTTCTGACCCCTCTGCACTAAAAAATTATTTTCTTGTGGTACAAAACTCGAATGATGTTCCTGTTTGTTTCTCTTGAAAATAGACTTATTTTTGAAATTCAAGTATACAAATTTTATCCCTTGATTATCTTTTTACAATTTTTAATGTATTTCCCAAGTCAGAACAGGGGATTTCTAAATCATTCTGACCCTATCTCACTAAAATCCAAATATCTCATCATATGAAATTATTTTGCTTATTCTGTTTCTTTTATGCAAAAATAGACTCAATAAGATTTAATTTCACATCTTATTTAACTTCTAGTTCAATTTCCACCATTTTTGGTGAATTTTCAAAGTGATACAACTACTGCTGTTCAAACTGTCTTGTTGCTAATTTTACTCTATCATGTTTTCTTTGTATTAATTCTCATTTACACACATATAACACTAAAGTATATCCATAGTTAGCCATGCCAATAGCTAGTCATCATCAAATATTTACAAGCCATTCATTGGCCAATTTAACCTATACATCCACAACGAAGACTTGAACATTTCATTTCTAAATTTAATTTAGCATCAAAGCCTCACACATGATCATCAATCACATTTCCCACTTATTCATACATCATAAACATGATCTTATAATCACAAGGTCATTCTCATAGGTATAACTTACTTGTTTACCTTCTTACCAAAATTCGATCACATCCCGAGCACATTGCTCATGAGTGTATACATACATATACTTCCACTTAATAATCACATATCACATATCAGACTCATTTCTCGTGAGTTTTTCATATGTATTTGTATCACTTCATCACATAACTTTAGCACTTTTTCCTTCTTGACAATAAAATTAGCTCATTACCACATTGAACCACTTGGAAAGGATACCTAAACTCGTCATACACGTAATAAGATGCTGATGCCATATCCTAGATATGGTCTTACATGGGATCACATGTCGATGTCGATACCATATCCCAGATATGGTCTTATAAGGGATCTCATATCAATGTCGATGCCATATCCCAGATTTGGTCTTATACGAGATCGTATATAGATGTCGATGCCATGTCCCAGACATGGTTTTATACGGGACCTCTTTTATTTGGTGTCGATCCCATGTCCCAGACATGGTCTTATACGGGACCTCCTTTATTTGGTGCCGATCCCATGTCCCAGACATGGTCTTACACGAGACCTCTCTTCGATGCCGATTCCATATCCCAGATATGGTCTTACACGGGATCTTAATAATCTCATGTCATGACAGTGGTATCCTTTCTATTCCTAAGGTTCAACCGGGACTTCAACATAATATAACTTCATCATATTCATCATCGATACCTTATTAATCAACTTCATAGAAATAATATACATTTCACGAAATGTCAAACATTTAAAAGCATAATAACATGATGCTGAATTATTACAAACAAACTTACCTCGACTTAAAATGGCGAAAGGGACTGAGTCGTCCAATATTCGTCTTTACCTCGTTCTAAGTTCGAAACTCGTTTTCTTTATCTAAAATATCATATTTGACTTATTAAGTTATTATACTATTCAATTCAGTCCAAAAATCATATTATGGAAAAATTACATTTCTACCCCTAAACTTTGTATTATTTACACTTTTGCCTCTAGGCTCGTAAAATGATTTTTATTCAATTTCCTTGTATTTTAGGCCTAGCCGAACCATTTTCTTAACTATAGCAGTCCACAATTTGCATTCATTCACACATTTTTATACATTTTCAACTTTTTACAAACTAGTTCTTTTATGCTATTTCATCGAAAAGCACTTAGTAAAAGTCATTTACTACACACCGAGCATTCATATTCTACCATTAGACATCAAAGAACATGCATGTCATCCGTGGGTAAATTTTTAAAAACAAACCCTAGCTCGAAATAATGGTAGAAATAGCTAAACCGAGTTACGGGAATCTCTAAAATGTAAAGAACATTAAAAACGGGGCTTGAATGCACTTACTATTGAGCTTGAAAGCTTGAAAACCCTAGCCATGGCTTCCCCCATGCTAAATTCGGCCAAGACAAGGGCTTTTGTCTTTTATTTTGTCTTTTAGTCCATTTAATTACCAAAATACCAAAATGCCCCTAACTTAAAAATATCCTATTTCACTTATCTCATGTACATTTTTGTCCAACATTTTAACCAATGGTCTAATTACCATTTAAGGACCTCTAATTGGACACTTCTAACATGTGGTACTCAACTTTTTCACTATTTACAGTTTAGTCCTTTTGACTAAATTGAGTGCCCAAACGTCAAAATTTTCGAATGAAATTTTCACGAAATCTTACCGTGAAATCATAGACCATAAAAATATAATAAGATTAAGATTTTCCTTGTCAGAATGTGCCCCCAAAACCACTGTTCCACTAGGCCCAAAACCAGGCTATTATAGATACTGTCCAAATCATCTTAAAAATCCTATAAGGTCCAATAAACATTAGACTCAACTTGCCTTTCCGACCAAATCTAGGAACCTTATTCCATGGTGATACCTTAAGGAATACCTGATCCCCGTCACTGAACTCTATATTCTTCCTCTTCAAATCAACATAGGATTTCTATGGATCCGATGCCACTTTCAATCTGTCCTGAATCAGCTTAACAATACTCTTAGTCTCCTGAACTAAATCTGGAACCAACAATTTCTTTTCACCTAACTCGGTCCAACATAGAGGTGTCTAACACCTTTAACTATAAAATTCCTCGTAGGGTGCCATCTGAATGCTCGACTGAAAGCTATTGTTATATGCAAACTTTGCTAGTGGTAAATGATCCTCTCAACTACCTCAGAAATAGATTACACAACCCTTCAACATGTCTTCAAGAATCTAGATAACCCACTTAGACTGTCCACTAGACTTCGAATGAAAAGTTGTGCTAAAGTTAAGTAGAGTACCAAGAGGCTCATGTAACTTCTTCCAAAACCAAGATATAAATCGAGGATCCTGATTTGAAATGATAGTATAACACCCCTGACTCTCTACGTCGTTAGCAACTGCTCGACCAAGACCCATTACTATATGAAAACACATTTATAGCTGTCAGAATTCATCACACTATCGCAATTTCATATATGGCATGTATAGCTAGACTCACACCCACTACATTAGTCCGAGAATCGACTAAACCGTAGCTCTGATACCAATAAAATGTAACACCCCTAACCCGAAACCGTCACCGAAATAGGGTTAAGAGGCATTACTAAACAATCAAATCATTTCACATCCAATTTATGACACAAAGTCAATTATCATCAAAGCATATCAAAACATAAACAAATAGCCCCTTATTGAGGCCCACGAGACCTTTAACAATTGCTAGAGAGGGGTCGGGACTAAACCGAACACTTACAAAAGTTTTCAAAATTTCAAATATTCATCAAATCTGTTAAGGTCACACGCACGTGCAACCAGGCCGGGTGCCTCACATGGTCACCAGACACCTCCATGTGTCCAAGCCGTGCCAAAACAGAGCAAGTATTCTGACTTCTCTACACGGCCACAAGGCACGTCCGTGTGCTAAGGCCGTTGCTCTTAGGCCATATACTGACTTATTCACACAGCTACTAGGCATGCCCGTGTACCGTGTCCGTGTGCTCTTAAGCTAGCTATTGATTTTACCCCACAGTCATTAGGCACGCCCGTGTGCCATAATCGTGTTGGCAAAATAGGCCATTTTCAAGGCCAATTTGCCACCCACACATGGGTCAATCCTACAATCACATTTAAGCATAATTCCACACACAATTTGGCAACCAATTTCATGACAAGTGATCAACATATCCTCTCATCCAATCTCATTTCTAATCATGTCAACTTATAAACTAAATTGCACAACTAGAACACATTCAATACCAAACTTAATTCGTCCTCAAATTCATTAGATCATACTAGCATCAAACCATCATTAAGTTTACCATTCATAAGACATTCTCATTACCAACAAGCCATACCATAATATGCATCATATACCAAATTCATTCATGCTTATAGCCAACATATAACTAGCCACATCACATGGCTATATACATATCTCAAATATGCTTCAAAACAGCTAGCCTATACATGCCATATTTTAACTATATACATCTTTCCAAAAATACCAAAATAGAATGTTGATAGTGTGATTGAGATGCTGATGATTCCCGGATCCGAGCTAGCTTTACTGACACTGCAAAGCAGAGAAATAAATCACACAGTAAGCTTTCAAAGCTTAGTAAGTTCGTAACATAAAACATTATACTAAAACCAACCATCACATAGATTATTTCACAAACACATATATACCATACCATACAAGCTAATATATATTCAATTTAACCTTCCATAATCTCGATCATTATTTCATCAACCACATAGGTTCCGAACGTACCTTAGCCAAGACTTACTTATCGATAACATATGCTACTCAACTCTCACTACTTAATTCCTATCAACTCTTATCCCTTCTTCGGCTCAATCGCACACTTAGTGCCCAAATCATTAACCAAAACTCAATTCATCATCGCACACTTAGTGCATCTATATCAACCGGTCTTAAATCAATATCGCACACACAGTGCCAACCACAAAACCAGAGCTTATATTATTTCGCACACCAAGTGCTAATCATCTCAGTTTCATTTTCAATTACACACACTTAGTGCCAGTAACTCAAGCTCTCACATAGCATTCATAATTCAATAATATCATAACATTCATTTCATAGCTAAATATACGAATTATGTCCAAACTTACCTCGGATGTCGAAATATACCAAAACAATCGATTAGTCGAGCAGTTTATCTTTGCATCGATCTCGATCCGAACCTTTCCTTTCTTGGTCTATATACATTCAAATTCAATCCATTCAATCACATAATCATTTAATTTAATCCACACACACTAATTTAGGGCATTTTACAAAATAGCCCTCACATTTTCACATTTCGACACTTTAGTCCTTAATTCCCAAAATCATCAAATACACATAATCATCATATGCCATGCTTAGCCGAATACTCTTGTATCTCATACAAGTCCACACATTTAATTTATTTCACATTTTAGTCCCTCAAAATGCTATTTTCTCAATTTTTCCCTAATTAACTAAATTCATAAAAAATTCAAGAGCAAAATATGTTCATTAAACACATATCTTTCATTTAACACCAACACTCACCAAAAAGCTCATCATTTCATCAATGGCACATTTCATAAATATCATCAATTCACAAAATTTAAGCATGTGTTTTGTAAAGCACAAAGCAACGATTACAAAAACGTAGAAATTAGTAAAAATCGAGCAAAATCTAACCTTGAATCAAGCCAATTGCTAGCCGAAATTACCAAAACTTAAAACCTCTCTTCTTTCTTTAATATACGATGCAAAGATGGACAAAAAATGGCTTATTTTGATGCTTTGTTTTATTATAAATTAACTTAATAATCAAACCAATTTTGACATTTTATTAGTCATATAAGACAAATTTACATTATGGTTATCTAGTCATTTAACCATCCACTATCTTAAAATTGGATTAATAACAACATAAGGCTTCCACCTTTAAAGCCAACAACAATTAAGTACTCATAAATCAGCACACAACATTTTACACTTTATGCAATTAAGTCCTTTCTATAATTCAGCACACAGTCAATAAAATTATCACACAGAATTTTCACACAAGCTATATAACATATAATCAACACCAAAAATAATATTAAAATATTATTCCGACCTCAAATTTGTGGTCTCGAAACCAATGTTTAGATTAGGTTATAAACCAGGCTGTTACAACTCTCCCCCCTTAGGGATTTTCGTCTTCGAAAATCTTACCAGTGAATAAATGTGGATATTGCTCTCTCATAACATTCTCAGGCTCCCACGTAGCCTCTTCAATTCCGTGCTTGTGCCACAACACTTTCACTAAAGAGATTTTCTTATTTCTCAACTCTTTGGTCTCTCGTGCCAAGATTCGGATCGGTTCTTCACTATACGACAAATCTGGCTGAATTTCAACTTCAGTAGGAGCAATTGCATGAGACGGGTCTGATCTGTACCATCGAAGCATTGACACATGAAACACGTTATGAATCTTTTCTAACTCAGATGGCAACAACAATCTATACGCAACTGGCCCTACATGCTCGATGATCTCATACGGTCCGATAAACCTCGGACTCAACTTGCCTTTTTACCAAATCGAAGTATTTTCTTCCATGAAGACACTTTCAAAAACATTTGATCACCAGCTTCAAATTCAATATTCTTTCGTTTCAAGTCTGCATAAGAATTTTGACGATCTGAAGTCGCTTTCAAGCTATCACGAATGACTTTCGCTTTCTGCTCAGTCTCTTTTATAAGATCAACCCCGTGAATCTTATTCTCACTCAGCTCAGTCCAATACAATGGAGTTCGACATTTTCGACCGTAAAGAGCCTCATATGGTGCCATTTTGATACTAGATTGAAAACTATTATTATACGCGAATTCAATTAACGACAAATGTTTTTCCCACGTACTCACAAACTCAAGTACACAACACCTCAACATATCTTCGAGAATCTGAATAATCCGTTCGGATTGTCCATCCATTTACGGATGAAATGCAGTGCTGAAATGCAATTTTGTGCCTAAAGCCTCTTGCAATTTCTTCCAAAATCATGAGGTATATCTCGTATCTCTGTTAGATACAATAGATAGTGGCACCCCGTGCAATCTCACTATCTCAACAATATACATTTCAGCCAATCTATCGAGTGAATAATCTGTTCTCACCGGAACAAAATGAGCTGATGTCAATCTGTCAACTATCACCCAGATTGCATCTTTCTTTCCCGGAGATAAAGGCAATCCCGACACAAAGTCCATAGTGATTCTTTCCTATTTCCACTCAGGAATCATAATCGGTTGCAACAATCCAGACGGAACCTGATGTTCAGCTTTAACTTGCTGACAAATTAAACATTTTGACACAAAGCCAGAGATGTCTCGTTTCATACCATGCCACTAATAAAATTGTTTCAAGTCATTGTACATTTTCGTACTCCCCAGATGAACAGTCAAACGACTATTGTGATCTTCATTCAAAATTGTCTGAATCAACTTTGATTTTTTTTGAAACACAAATCTGATCTCTAAATCTCAAACAATCATCACTATCAACTCGAAATTCTAATTCAGCATTCGATTCACATTGAGTTCGTTTAGCCATCATTTCAACATCACTTTTCTGGGCATCACAAATCTGTCGTACATACATCGACTTTACTTTCAACTCAACCAATATCGTACTATCATCACACAGATCTTTCTGAGTGCTCATAGCTTGTAATGCACATAATGATTTTCGACTCAATGCATCAGCTACAATATTAGCTTTACCCTGGTGGTAATCTATCACAAGCTCGTAGTCTTTTAACAACTTTAACCATCTTCTCTGTCCCAAATTCAATTCTTTCTAAGTCATCAAGTACTTCAAACTCTTATGATCAGTTTCTCCCCAAATAGATAGTGACGCCAAATCTTCAATGTGAACACAATCGCACCAATTTAAGATCATGCGTTGGGTAATTCTTTTCATGCGACTTTAACTGTCTCGAAACGTAAGCAATGACTTTCCCTTCTTACATCAGCACACAGCCCAAACCACTCAACAAGGCATCACTGTAAACTATGAATTCTTTGCCCGATTCCGATTGAACTAACACTGGTGCCTCTGTCAACAACACTTTCAATTGCTCAAAACTCTGCTGGCACTTTTCTGACCACTCGAATCTAACATCATTCTGTAGCAACTTCGTCAACGGAGTCAAAATCATCGAGAAACCTTTCAAAAACCGTCTATAATATCCCGCTAGTCCTAGAAAACTACAGACTTCAAACACATTTCTCAGAGGCTTCCATTCTAATATAGCAGAGATTTTACTCGGATCAACTCGTATCCCGGCAGCTGATACAATATGCCCCAGAAAACCAATCTCACGTAACCAAAACTCACATTTGCTAAACTTTGCATACAACTGTTTCTCACGCAGAGTTTGTAGCACGGTTCTCAAATGCTCGGCATGCTGCGTCTCATCACACGAATAGATCAAAATATCATCAATGAGCACCACAACAAAACGATCCAAATACGGTCTGAATATCCGATTCATTAGATCCATAACACCGCAGGAGCATTTGTTAGTCCGAAAGGCATCACTAAGAATTCGTAATGTCCGTACCTCATTCTAAAAGCAGTTTTCGGTACATCAGACTCTTTGACTCGTAACTGGTAGTAGCCCGGTCTCAAATCTATCTTAGAAAACATTGTAGCTCCTTTCAACTGATCGAACAAATCATCAGTACGAGGCAATGGATACTTATTCTTTATTTTCACTTTATTCAACTGTCGGTAATCAATACACATTCTTATAGTGCCGTCTTTCTTTTTCACAAATAATACAGGAGCACCCTAGGGCGAGAAACTCGGTCGAGCAAATTTTCTATTAGTTAACTCTTGCAATTGAGACTTTAACTCTTTCAATTCTGTCGGTGCGATTCTATACAATGCTGATAAACCGTAAAAGTAACATATTTTAAACCCACATTTAGCATGCTTTTGAATGATTTATCCCTTGATTTATGTAAAAAGGTGCTCTTAATCCTTTCTTTTCATGTTTTATACTCAGGAAAGCACCCGAGGATGAAGAACAAGAAACGGGCTTAAAACAGATCAAATTGGGCCAAAATAGAAATCGACACGACCTGGCCCAAGACCACACGACCGTGCCTCATTAAAAGTCTGAACACGGCCTAAAGATGACTCATACGGGCGTGTGCCATGGCCGTGTCCCTTTCATGGAAAAGAGCAATTTCACCCGGAAAAGGATACTTAGGGGCAAAGAAACCTATCTCAAAAGCCTATATAAACACCCTAAGTATAACCTAGAAGGGAGGCGGTTAGTAAGGCTAAGGAGCTGAGCCAGAAAGGCCAGATTTGTGGAGATTTACTCGAAGGCCAGATTTGTGGAGATTTACTCGAAGAGAGCCAGTTGATCCATCTCAAGAAGCCGGAGTTATACTCAAGACGGAGGATCTCTCCTTCAATTCCTTCAGGGGGTTTTAGGGATTTCTTATGTTTTGTTTTATCTTTTCTTTTGAGATGTTTACTTTTTATTATTATGAACTAAACCCTCAGATACCTGAGGGGGATGAAACCTAAGATGAATCTTGTTATTGTTTGCTGAACTATATGATAAATATTTGACTTGTTCTTAATTCTTGTGTTGATATTTCCGGGATATTAATTCAAGTATGATGTGCTTAGGTGGAGGAGCAAAAGTCCCTTCTTAAGAGTAGATCTAGCATAATTAAGCGGAGTTGATCGCGCGCCTAGAGATAGGGTGACGAGATTTTGCCAGATTAGGGTGAAACCTAATATGGGAGTCCATAGATCGAGTTAATGCAATTCTAGGGGTTTTAATTAGAAAGAGATTTCAATTAATCAACCTAGGGTTAGACATTAGTCGCCTCGAGAGAGGGATTAATATAGCTAAGGGAATCTTAGAGATCAAGTGAAGTGAATAAATCGTCTGGTTCAGAGTTAGATAACAAGTGAAGTCTAGGTGGATTCTTCCTTGGGTGTCGTCTTAATCAATTGGTTTTTCCTAGAGTTATTTTCCCAATTTCTTTCTCTTTGTCTTTGTATCTTTAGTTTAGTAATTAATTAATTTAGATTAGATAAATAAATGTAACACCCCAAACCCGGTCAAAATGCTACAACTGGATCTGGCGTGCCAAAAAGAAATTGTTTTTTTGAAATCGATTTGTCGACTTATTTTAGATAAAAAACTGATGTAAGATTTTAGAAAAACCATCGGTGTATTTTGTATCGTGTAAAACATGTTGAAACTTGGTTTGAAAACTTAGTGGTCACATTGTTACTCCGTATTGCTTACTGAGTCACTGCATAAAAATAAACAAATATTTCTTTAGCCTTTGAAAACAACCAATTCATAGTCTAATCAACATATTAAATAGAAACTTTAAAATCACCTAAGTAAAAGTACCAAAAATAAAACTTCAGCGGCCTTATTACATAACTGAAAAACCAAAATTTAATAAAATAAATAAGTCTGAATTGGAAACTCTGCAATAAACCAAAAGTTGTGCATGGCCACCTTGAGTCCACTTCGGCTCCATATCCACGATCTAAGCCTGATCTACAAAATATAATGGAAGGAGTGAGTCGCCTAGACTCAGTGTATAAATCCCCATCCCAAGATAAAATACGCTCTTACACAAATTCATACAATAATATGCAAGTCACGCAACCCATCCAACCTAAGTATCCATCCATGTCTCCTAAATCTACCTCTTGTGGTACCAAACCATTGGTGGTGCCAAACCACTGGTAACCGAAATTACAATAATAACATATGTGGTACCAAACCACTGGTAACCAAAGTTACAATAATAACATATGTGGTGCCAAACCACTGGTGGTGCCAAACCACTAAGACTTAGTCACAATTTTTATAATATGTGGGGCCAACCCACTGTGTGATACCAAATCACTGGTGACAGTCTGATAGATCATACTTCTCCCTCCTCTCATCACCCATAACACATATTTATGGTAACGACATCAGTATGATCATGCTTAACATACCAAATTATGTATACAGAATAAATTGCTTTCATATATCACATTCATCGCAAATAATAATAACACACAATCATTAACATATTAAGTAAGAAAGTGTGTAAGAGTTACACACCTAGTTCTCGTACTAATGCTTTCACTGCTTCTACGCTACTGTCACTCGAGACTACCACTATAGGCCTACGATCTAACACCGATGTCGGCCCACACTTGGATGGCCAATCGCGCACTCCTGACACAGATCTTCTTGTATTTTGGGGTTGGGTTTACAGATCCAACCCTTCCTACTGCTTGACTGCTATTCGAGTCCATAATAATCCTTGGTCACTAAACCAATCAAACCGATGAGATCTAATCAATAATCATAGTGTTTAAACGAAACCCTTACCTAGTTTGTCGAATACCGAAAAGCCCTTAAGAAAGTGTCACCTTCCTACCTACATTCGGCCATCACTAAAGTATTAAATCCATCCCTTAAACGCAACCAATTTGGCCCATATGACATTCGACCAAATGAAAAATTAACAAGAAAGGCCATTCGGCCGAACCTACCATCAACCACCTACCTTCAGTCTCTTCCCAAATCAGCACAGGGGACCTTAATGGGACAGATTCGGCTTCTAGGGGCAGAGAGTGAAACCGACAAGGCCTTTGAACAAGTGATTCGAGTTAGAACTTAATAAAAATAGAGAAATCGCAGAGAAGAGAAATCCCAAAACTCACCAGATTAAAGAGGAGTATTCGGCTTATGGTGCACCTTCGAGAAACAGAGATCTCACCTGATGGTTCGGCTATGGAGGAAGAAGATGTGCACAAGGAGTATTCGGCTTTTAAAGGGTTTTTGATGAGAGGAGAAACACTAGGGAGTTTCAGCTAGAAGAGAAAAATTAAGGCAAGTGGGTGAGAAGAGTTTCGACTAGAGAGGAAAAAGTGTGAAAGAAAGAAAAAAATGAAAGAAAAAGATGATAACTTGGCTAATAATTTTGGCACCCTCACACACCTTAGAGTTGGAGTTTCGGCCAACTCTCCCCCTCTTGATAGCCTTTATCCTTCTATTATCACATCCATTATCCACATAATCCTTATCTTTCCTTCCTTTTATCATCTTTTTATCACTTAAAATAAAAAGAATTAAAGCTCCTAAAATGTAGCCTCTATGCCGTCCACCCCTTCCCCTTGAAGTGCCGAATTTTTGACCCACAAATTTGGGCCCCAAGCAGCCACACAAGGCCCAAACTCCTCCCCCTTGTAACGCCACCTACATGCCCACTTAAAGCACCTCCAAACTTTGGGCCACAAGCCCAACTTGCTACTAAACATAATTACTTAACTTAAATTATAAACTAACACTATTTTTAAGCAATTTAACCCAGGTTTAAGCCCAAACCTGAGCCCAATACACACCTCAAGGCCTTAACCTACTACCTTAGCCATGCAACAAACCAAACGCACAGACCCACAAAATCAGGATAATACAGTTCTTACCCCCTTAAAATAAATTTCGACCCCGAAATTTACCTGGTCAAAAGAGTTGAGGGTATTGCTGTCGGATGATATCCTCCGGCTTTCATGTCGCTTCCTCCGATCCATGGTTCTGCCACAATACCTTCACCAAAGGGACTGGTTTCCTACGCAAAACCTTAACATCCCGATCTAGGATCTGCATTGGTTCCTCCTCAAAAGATAAGTCTGGTTTCACCTCTATCTCCTCCACTGGCACAACATGTGATGGATCCGAGCGATAGCGTCTAAGCATGGAAACGTGAAACACATCGTGGATTTGACTCAACTCGGGTGGCAACTTGAGCTGGTAAGCCACTGGTCCTACTCGCTTCAATACTCGATAAGGCCCAATAAACCTAGGGCTCAACTTGCCTTTCCTACCGGACCTCAGAACCTTCTTCCACGACGACACCTTCAAGAAGACCTTGTCACCCTCTGCAAACTCTATATCCTTCCGTTTAAGGTCGGCATAAGACTTCTGCCTGTCCGAAGCTTCTTTCAACCGAGTTCTAATCACTTTCAACTTATCTTCTGTCTCATCAACCAACTCCGGACCCAATAACTGCCGCTCCCCCAACTCCGTCCAACACGTGGGGGTACGACACTTCCGACCATATAACGCTTCGTATGGTGCCATCTTAATACTCGCCTGATAACTATTGTTGTACGCGAACTCCGCCAACGGCAAAAATTCTTCCCAACTGCCTCTGAAATCCAAGACACAACCCCTTAGCATATCTTCCAAGACTTGAATCACCCTCTCCGACTGTCCATCTGACTGGGGATGGAATGCCGTACTGAAATCCAACCTTGTACCCAATGCCTGATGCAAAGCCTTCCAGAACCTTGACGTAAATCTAGGGTCTCTGTCTGAAATAATCGACACTGGCACCCCATGCAACCTTACAATCTCCGCTATATATAGTCTCGCTAGCTTCTGAAGAGAGAAATCCATACGTACATGTATGAAATAAGCAGACTTCGTCAGACGGTCCACAATCACCCAAACCGAATCCTTTTTAGTGGGTGTGAGGGGTAACCCACTCACAAAATCCATTGTGATCCTTTCCCACTTCCACTGTGGAATCTTAATCGGCTGTAACAAACCTGATGGTAACTGATGTTCAACCTTGACTTACTGACATGTCAGACACTTACCCACAAATTCCGTTACCTCACGCTTAAGACCCGGCCACCAAAACTGCTCCCGCAAATCCTGATACATCATACTACCTTCCGGATGCATAGCATATGGACTGCTATGTGCCTCTTGCAAAATCTTTTGCCTTAACTCCACATCCTTAGGCATACACACTTTCCCCTGAAAACATAATACTCCATCGCTGCTCAGACTATACCCCTCCAATCCACCATTCTGCACTTGCAAGCATCGAGCACTTAAGACTTCATCTCCTAGCTGTTTCTTCTTAACCTGATCTACCCATGATGGCTTCACTTGCAATTTCGCTAACAGGCTTTCGTCATCATACAGACTAAAATAAGCGAACATCGCCCTCAAATCCGACACCACTTTCTGACTTAGCGCATCCGCCACCACGTTTGCCTTCCCCGGGTGATATTCAATCAAACAGTCGTAATCCTTTAATAATTCCACCCACCTTCGTTGCCTCAAATTCAGCTCCTTCTGAGTCAGCAGATACTTCAAGCTCTTATGGTCCATGTAGATCACCGACTTTTCCCTGTACAAATTATGCCTCCACACCTTCAAAGCGAAGACCACTGCAGCCAACTTTAGATCATGCATCGGATAGTTAACTTCATGCGGTCTCAACTGCCGAGACGCATAAGCAACAACCTTCCCCTCCTGCATCAATACACAACCTAACCCCGTATGGGAAGCGTCACAATACACCACAAAATCTTTCCCTGCCACAAGCTGAATTAAGACCGGAGCCTCAGTCAAAACCCTCTTTAGCTTCTCAAAACTCTCCTGCTGCTTATCCGTCCATACAAAAGGTACCTTCTTCCTGAACAACTTTGTCAAAGGTGCCGCTATCAAAGAAAACCCTTCCACAAATCTCCTATAGTAGCCTGCTAACCTCAAGAAACTGCGAATCTCCGCCATCGACTTAGGTGGTTTCCAATCCAATACTGCCTCAATCTTCCGAGGATCCACTCTTATCCCTTCCGCAGATACCACATGACTCAGAAAAGTAACTTCCTTCAACCAAAACTCACACTTACTAAACTTGGCGTATAATTGCTTTTCCCTTAAAATCTGCAACACTACCCGCAAATGCGCATCGTCTTCCTCTTCCGACCTCGAGTACACCAGAATATCATCTATAAATTCTACGACGAACCGATCCAAGTACGGCTAAAACACCCGGTTCATCATATCCATAAACGCTGCCGGTGCGTTCGTCAACCCGAACGGCATAACCAAGAATTCATAGTGCCCGTATCGAGTACGATACCGTCTTATGGATATCCGCCTCCTTTACCTTAAGTTGGTGATACCCCGACCTTAAATCTATCTTGGAGAAGACCGATGCTCCCTTCAGCTGGTCGAACAAGTCATCTATCCTAGGCAACGGATACTTGTACTTAATCGTCAATTTATTCAACTGACGGTAGTCTATGCACATTTGCATTGACCCATCCTTTTTCTTAACAAAGAGCACAGGCGCTCCCCAAGGTGATACACTTGGCCGGATAAAACCTCGATCCAGCAACTCCTGAATCTGCGCTTTCAACTCCACCAATTCCTTTGGCGCCATCCTATATGGAGCAATGGATACTGGCACTGTTCCCGGTAAAAGATCTATATCGAACTCCACTTCTGATCCAGAGGCAAACCCGGAAGCTCTTCCGGAAAAACATCAACAAACTCTTTCACCGTCCAAACACTTCCTATGGCCGGTTCCTTACCTTCCAAAGCACAAACATAAACTACAAATGCTTCACATCCTTTCCTTACCATCTTTTCCACCTTCAGCGCGGACACCACATTAGATAGGTAATTCATTCTCTCCCCTATCATCACCACTTCTTCACCCTCAACCGATTTTAGCACCATGCTCTGCTTGGTACTTTACCAACCAATCCATTCCTAAGATTAAATCGAACTCCCCGAAGGGTAGTTCCATCAAATCTGCTTGAAACACAACCCCTTAAAGTTCTAGGGGTACTTCCCTATACAGTTTGTCTACCACCACAGAGTGTCCTAGAGGGCTAACTACCGTCATCTTCCTAGCAGCAGTCTCACTAACTAAGTTCAAAGTTTCCATTATACTACTAGCAACATACGAGTGTGTCGAACCAACATCAATCAAAGCAGTATAAGACAACCCAGAAATTAAAAACGTACTGGTTATAACGTCCGATGCGTTGCCCTCCTCTCGACGTTTGGCTGCGTAGACCAACCTAGGCTGTCTAGCATCAGCACCTCCAGCGCCTCGGCCAGGTGCTCCTCAGCATCGCCCGTTACCATTACCACCCCTAGCTGCACCTCGACCCCTCTATGGCTGCTGACCATCCCTCCTGAATTGACCACGTCCTTGACCCTCAGCTTGAGTCCTAGCTAACTTCCGCGGACAATCCCTTACCCGATGCTCCATTGACCCACACTCAAAGCACCCTCTATTACCAGCCCAACACTCTCCCGAATAAGACTTTCCACATCTAGCACACTGAGGTGGCCACTGAGCACCAGCAGGCTTTGCAGCTCGATCCGGTCGACCAAATCTAGCCATTTTCTGAGAACTTCCAGCCGACCCAGATGGCCCAATACCCCTTTTATCCTTGCCTCTATCCTGATTCTGTTTCTCGGTTCGCTTCACCTCCTCAGCTACCATGGCCTTTTCCACGAGCACGACAAATTCCCTTCCACACTGAGGTACAATTAACACTCGTAGCTCATCTCTTAACCCGTCCTCGAACCTAACACAGCGCTCATGTTCCATAGCCACCATACCCCGAGCATTCCTACTCAACCTCAAGAATTCAGCTTCGTACTCGGGTACCGACTTATTCCCCTGAACCAAGTTCAAGAATGCCCTACGTTGTGCATCAGTATAACCAGCTCCCACATACTTCCTCTGATAGGCCGCCCAAAAGTAATCCCAGGTGATATCATCGGCCACTGCACCATCCCTAACTGTGAGCCACCACTGATACGACTCATCCCGGAGGAGAGACACTATCCCCTTTAACTTCTCCTCAGCCGAGAAGTCCAAATCATCCATTATACGTTCGGTCGCCTCTAACCAGTACTCAGCCATGTTGGGAGCCACTCCAGAAACTCTCCTAAACACTTCTGCTCCGTTAGCCTGGAGTCGCTCAGCCACGGATTTTCGGGCTCCTGCGCCCGCGCCTGCCCCAGCAACTCTTTCCAAAACTCGCGGTACAGCCTGAGATACTGCATCGTTACTGCATCGCTGGCAGATCCGACATCACATTTCCGGACCCATGGCCAGACCCTGCTGGCTCCGACAAGGTCATCCTACCCCTACCACGGCCACGCGGCAGACGTCCATGACCTCGTGTACTCATGCTTCTCGTTCGCGTTTATCTGGTTAAGAATTTTATGGATTATTAATTCTGTTCACTATTTATCCACGAACAATTTTATAGAAGATAGTTTTATAAGTGATTCTTTCGAATTCGACTCTATCTAAAGTTTCAGTTTCAGGCTTATCTCCTAATTCTAAGTACATTCATCACACAGATAGCATCCACAAACCACATTCAACATGTAGGGGTATTTTCGTCATTTCACTACCCGGGGTATTTTCGTAATTTTAACCTATAGGGGTATTTTTGTAAATTCCAAAATAAAGTTTCGGGTGATTTTTCAAAATAAGGGTATTTTGGTAATTTTGTGAAGTAGGGGTATTTTGGTAATTTGTAAGTCAGGGGTAGTTTGGTAATTTTTTTCAAACAGGGGCACTTTGGTCATTTTTCAAATCCAAGGTAGTTTTTACAAATCAAGGGGGTAATTCGGTAATTTTCAAAACTAGAGATTTTACAAACGGTGCGGTTGGTCCCTTTCGGGTTTTAATTATCGAATTTAGCTTGTGAATAAGTCCTCTTGGTTAGGGTGAACTATCACTACGCACTAGGTAGGGTTCGAGCGAAGAGGAGGTGAGTCACTTGGACTGCTTAAATACCAAGCTCTTCCCGAACCCAATCCTAGACATGCGCATGACTGTTGCCACACCCTAACTCGGCGACTTTCTCACAGGTTTGTTTAATTAAACTTAAGTCTTATGTAATTAAAAAGTTGTGTAAACTAACCCTAGGGTCCATCAGTACTATCATGCTTAACTACGTCCATGTCTAAAGCCCACAAAGCCCAACATATAAATATCACAACAAAAGTTAGGGTACTTACCTGGGTGGATTGGCACCGGAGACTCAGGTGCCATGCTTTCCGGAAAAATAATCATTTCACAAACTTTTAAAACATATTTTGGGCCCTAAGCTCACAACTGAGCTTTTGAACCTGGCTCTGATACCAAAATGTAACACCCCAAACCCGATCAAAACGCTACAACCGGATCTGGCGTGCCACGGAAAAGAATTTTTTTTTTTTGAAATCGATTTGTCGACTTATTTTAGATAGAAAACCCATGTAAGATTTTAGAGAAACCATCGGTGTACTTTGTATCGTGTAAAACATGTTGAAACTTGGTTTGAAAACTTAGTGGTCACATTGTTACTCCGTATTGTTTACTGAGTCATTGCATAATAATAAACAAATATTTCTTTAGCCTTTGAAAACAACCAATTCATAGTCTAATCAACATATTAAATAGAAACTTTAAAATCACCTAAGTAAAAGAACCCAAAATAAAACTTCAGCGGCCTTATTACATAACTGAAAAACCAAAATTTAATAAAATAACTAAGTCCGAATTGGAAACTCTGTAATAAACCAAAAGCTGTGGATGGCCACCTTGAGTCCACTCCGGCTCTATATCCACGATCTAAGCCTGATCCGCAAAATATAACGGAAGGGGTGAGTTGCCTAGACTCAGTGTATAAATCCCCATCCCAAGATAAAATACGCTCTTACACAAATTCATACAATAATATGCAAGTCATGCAACCCATCCAACCTAAGTATCCATCCATGCCTCCCAAATCTACCCCTTGTGGTACCAAACCACTGGTGGTGCCAAACGTCTGGTAACCGAAGTTACAATAATAATATATGTGGTACCAAACCACTGAGACTTAGTCACAATTTTTATAATATGTGGGGCCAACCCACTGTGTGATACCAAATCACTGGTGACAGTCTGATAGATCATACTTCCCCCTCCTCTCATCACCCATAACACATATTTATGGTAACGACATCAGTATGATCATGCTTAACATACCAAATTATGTATACAGAATAACATGCTTTCATATATCACATTCATCGCAAATAATAATAACAACTTACCTGGCATTCACGCTTTTACCTACCAGGGGTATTTTAGTAACCATTGCCGTCATTCTGGCTTTTTAACAACACACAATCATTAACATATTAAGTAAGAAAGTGTGTAAGAGTTACACACCTGGTTCTCGTACTAATGCTTTCACTGCTTCTACGCTACTGTCACTCGAGACTACCACTATAGGCCTACGATCTAACTCCGATGTCGGCCCACACCCGGATGGCTAGTCGCGCACTCCTGACACAGATCGCTTCTTGTATTTTGGCGTTGGGTTTACAAATCCAGCCCCTTCTACTGCTTGACTGCTATTCGAGTCCATAATAATCCTAGGTCACTAAACCAATAAAACCGATGAGATCTAATCAATAATCATAGTGTTTAAACGAAACCCTTACCTAGTTTGTCGAATCCCAAAAAGCCCTTAAGAAAGCGTCACCTTCCTACCTACATTCGGCCATCACTAAAGTATTAAACCCATCCCTTAAATGCAACCAATTTGGCCCATATGACATTCAGCCAAATGACAAATGAACAAGAAAGGCCATTCGACCGAACGTACCATCAGCCACCTACCTTCAGTCTCTTCCCAAATCGGCACAGGGGACCTTAATGGGACAGATTCGGCTTCTAGGGGCAGAGAGTGAAATTGACAAGGCCTTTGAACAAGTGATTCGAGTTAGAACTTAATAAAAATAGAGAAATCGCAGAGAAGAGAAATCCCGAAACTCACCAGATTAAAGAGGAGTATTCGGCTTATGGTGCACCTTCGGGAAACAGAGATCTCACCTGATGGTTCAGCTATGGAGGAAGAAGATGTGCACAAGGAGTATTCGGCTTTCAAAGGGTTTTCGAGGAGAGGAGAAACACTAGCGAGTTTCGGCTAGAAGAGAAAAATTAAGGCAAGTAGGTGAGAAGAGTTTCGGCTAGAGAGGAAAAAGTGTGAAAGAAAGAAAAAAAATGAAAGAAAAAGATGATAACTTGGCTAATAATTTCGGCACCCTCACACACCTTAGAGTTGGAGTTTCGGCCAACTCTCCCTCTCCTGATAGCCTTTATCCTTCTATTATCACATCCATTATCCACATAATCCTTATCTTTCCTTCCTTTTATCATCTTTTTATCACTTAAAATAAAAAGAATTAAAGCTCCTAAAATGTAGCCTCTATGCCGTCCACCCCTTCCCCTTGAAGTGCCGAATTTTTGACCCATAAATTTGGGCCCCAAGCGGCCACACAAGGCCCAAACTCCTCCCCCTTGTAATGCCACCTACATGCCCACTTAAAGCACCTCCAAACTTTGGGCCACAAGCCCAACTTGCTACTAAACATAATTACTTAACTTAAATTATAAACTAACACTATTTTTAAGCAATTTAACCCAGGTTTAAGCCCAAACCTGAGCCCAATACACACCTCAAGGCCTTAACCTACTACCTTAGCCATGCAACAAACCAAACGCACAGACCCACAAAATCAGGATATTACAATAAATCCCTTTATTTTTAGGCTAAATAATAAAAAGAGAGTTAGTATTAGTACTTTTGGTTCCTTTGGGTTCGACATTATGGTCTTGCCTAAACTATACTACTGTTCGATAGGTGCGCTTGTCTCAAAAATTGTTGTCATAGTTAGTTTCTAGGTTCGATCATTCTTTTTATAAATTTTAAGACTCTGGCACGCGATCAAGTTTTTGGTGCCGTTGTCGGGGAACTGAAATATTAAGAAAGCACAATTTTTATTACTTTACCCATATTTATTTTTATTATATTTTTATTTTTGCAATTAGATTTTATTTTTTGTTTTTCTAAATTTTCTTCTTTCACTCCTTTCATGTACCTCTAGTTTATGACTAGAAGGAACCCGACAGGACCCCTACTTTACGACAGTGATATTGAAGGCACCATTCCCAAAGATCACAAAGAAATAAGGTGAAGCTTAAACTACATAGAAAAAGAGCAAGAAGCCGAAATTAGTACTACGGAAGAGATGGCAGAGAATAATCTGCCACCTCCAGAGATGGCCGAACATCATGCTCCACGTACTATGTATGATTATGCTAAACCTAGTTTAACAGGAACTGAGTCTAGTATTGTTAGGCCTACTATTGCTACAAATAATTTTGAACTGAAACCTAACACTATACAGATGATACAACAGTTTGTTCAGTTTGATGGTTTGCAGGATGAGGATCCTAACACACACTTAGCAAATTTTTCAAAATTCTATGACACCTTCAAGATCAATGGCGTTTCTGATGATGCCATCCATCTTCGGTTATTTCCCTTTTCTCTGAGGAATAAAGCCAAACAGTGGTTACATTCTCTTCCACGAGGGTCAATCACTACATGGAATCAAATGACCGAAAATTTTTTATTAAAATATTTTCCACTGGACAAAATGGCCAAGTTAAGGAATGATATCTCTTCTTTTGTGCAGATGGATTTAGAGACACTTTACGATGCATGGGAGAGATACAAAGAATTGTTGAGAAGGTGCCCACACCACGTATTACCTTTGTGGCTACAGGTCCAAGCTTTGTACAACGGTGTGAACCCTTTAACACAGCAACTAATTAATTCAGTTGCTGGCGGAACCCTGAACAACAAAACTCCTGAAGCAGCCTACCAGTTTATAGAGGAGATGTCACTGAATAACTATCAGTGGCAAGTTACAAGGACGGGGCCAGCCAGAGCAGCCAGAGTTTTCAACATTGATGCAGTGACCATGCTATCAAATCAGGTAGAATTGCTACATAAAAAATTTGATAGTTTCTATGGTTCTTCGCAGGCACATCCAGTAATGCAGTGTGAGACAAGTGAGAGCGTGGCGAATCCTGAGTACCCACCCTACGAACAGGGCATGGAGAGCGAGCAAATGAACTACATGGGTAATAATTTTCGATCTAACAATAACCCTTATAGTAATTATTATAATCCAGGTTGGAAGAACCACCCCAATTTCTCATGGGGCGGTCAAAAAAATCAAAGGCAACAACCATCCCAAAACTTCCAACAACAGCCCTACCTACAGGAAAAGAAGCCGAACCTTGAAGAGGTGCTAACAAACTTCATAGCAGCCTCAGAAACACGTTTCCAGAAGGTAGAAACAAAACTTGAGGCATTGTCACAAGAGTTCAAGGATCAATTCGGGCAACTTGCTAAGCAGATTTCTGAGAAGACAACAGGGAAGACTACCGAGCAACACTGAGACTAACACAAGGGAGCAAATTCAAGCCATAACAGCTCAAGATAGTGAAGGGTTAGACGAGCCTAATTTGAAGCAAAAGAATGTGGTAGAAAAAGATATGGTTGAGGTCAATAAAAAGCCAAAACCGGTAATCAAAGAGTACAAACCTTGCATACCATATCCCTAAGCAATAACAAAAGACGACACAGAGGAACAGTTCGGTAAGTTTCTTAAAATTTTAAAGAAATTACATATTAACTTACCGTTTCTTGAAGCTCTTCCACAGATGCCAGATTCCAGGAAATTCTTAAAAAAGCTACTGACAAATAAGCGAAAGATAGACATGGAATCACATGTGGAACTGAACGCAGTGTGCTCATTAATGTTGCAAAATAAACTACCACAAAAATTGAAAGATCCAGGGAGTTTTACAATTCCATGCTTAATTGGTAGTTTAACTATTGATAATGCATTAGCTGATCTAGGGGCAAGCATAAATGTCATGCCTTATAAATTATTTAAACAACTAGGTCTAGGGAAACCCAAACAAACTAGGATGAGCATTCAACTAGCTGATAAAACTATTAAAGTTCCTAGGGGAATAATTGAAGATGTACTTGTGAAGATTGACAAATTTGTATTCCTGGTAGACTTTGTCGTTTTAGACATGGATAAGGACAACACGATCCCCTTAATTATAGGACAACCATTTTTAGCAACTGCCAGAACTAAAATTGATGTCGACGCAGGTGAACTCATACTCTGTGTAGGTGAGGAGATAGTCACTCTTCAAGCCCTCGATTTAGCTAGGACATCGAACAATCAAGATGAGAAAGTAAATTCTATTGATAACCATTCGGTTAACCCTTCTTTGCAGGAAGCACCATGAAAGAACACAACTGAATCCAATTCTAGACCCTGTGCCAACAAAGAAATAACTCATAAGGACAATGGATTCAGATCGATGAATTAGAAGAGAGGAAGAAGCATCTTAAAGAAGAACTAGGGATACACGAGAAAGAACCAAGGCCACCCTACGAGACAAACAAGTTTAAAATTGGAGATCAGGTATTGCTAGATAAAGCAGATCCACGAGTGTCTGCTCCTGACCCTAACACCAGCAAGGAAATCCCTTTCAAGGTAATCGATGTTTTTCCATACGGAACAATCGAGGTAAGTAACCCTATGTCCGACACTTTCAAAATAAACGCTACTCGTCTTACACTCTATCATGATAATGAAACTGCCAGCACGAGGAAGGACTTTCAACTCCTCAAACCACCATGAATATACAAAGGAGAGGAGAGTCTAGCTTAAGACTATAAACGAGCGCTTCTCGGGAGGCAACCCCGAGTACTAACCCCATTAACTTCTGCATTATTCATCTTGTTTATATTATTTTATTCTTTCTTTACAACACCTAACTCTAAACTAACCAAAAGTACAAAAATTCAAGCCACACGACCTTGCACACGGTCGTGGTCGTGTGGATGCAAAGAATCTCCGTATTGACATGGCACAGATGGTACGAGTCAGAGAGAATCAATTTTTCAGAGCCACGGACTCCAACCACCACACCACGAGAATCGACAAAACCCCACGGCCGTGCGATGCGGCCGTGGTCGACACTATCAGATCACACACAGGCATGGCAGCCTGAACATGGGCGTGGGAGAAATGAACGAAGCCCACCACGGCCATGTGATATGGCCGTGTGAGATGCCACGCCCACGAGACACGGGCGTGTGAATGTACCTGACTCGAGAATTCTATTTAAACCACCCACCCTCCCTCTTCTCACCTATTTCTCACCCTTCTTCCTCCTTTACACCCTTCTACACCCTCCATTCTCAGCATTCTTTGTTTTCATAGCATTCTTCTCAATCTTTTGGCCATGTCGAAGAAACGGAAGGATTCAAGCACAGTCCTCTTTAGGGAGACCGATCTACATAAGTTCATGTCGGCTGCTTCATCCACTCGACAAGCCACGGGTCTTTGAGACCATTTATCTTTTGTTTTACTTTTATCTTCTCCTTTATTTTCCTTCTCTTTGGCTATCTTATGCTTAATTTAACTTATTTTATTTTAGTTTCTTAGTGTCAGGTTCAAAAGGCTGCTAGGGAATCACACCGGAACCACGACCACCGCCTCAACGCAGCCTTAGAGGTTCTAAAGGCTGCTTGGGAATCACGCCACTTCCGCCACCGCCAGCACCTCTGCAGCCTTAGAGGTTACACCCACCTCACGAACCATCCAACAATAAGGACTATTTGGTCCATTCATCTTCCATTTTAATTTTATTTACATTTTTCTTTCCTTTCTCTTTATCTTTCTTGTCTTTAATTATATATTTAGTTTATTTTAAATGTGTCTTAATAATGCCTGGCTAATTTTCTACGAGCTCCCCAATTTCTTCATCTAGCGTAGAGCTCGGTAGCAGCCACCACCCCTATCGACTTCCAACTCCAGGAAAACATCCAAATTCAGGAAGTCTCACCTCCCTCTCTCTCTTAAAATGCATATACATCTTTGTACATTGAGGGCAATGTACATCTTAAGTGTGGGGGGTGAATAGTTATTTCAAGAAAGTGCCTAACTTTCTGCATTATTCTCAAATCCCTGAATATTATCTTGTCTTGAAGTAAGTTTCTCATACTATGATTAGAATGAAATTTCCTTTGATTTATGATATTTATTGATATGTTTTATATTAAGACATTGATAATTGTGTATTGATGATTAAAATTGAAGAACATTAGAGAATCAAGCATGATAAGTCTATTTTTCAAAATTTAAAATTTTTTTAGGTTGTCTACCTGAATTTGAATATTACTTTGAAGTTTGAAATTTACGAGGTTGATATCAAATACCCATAATTTTTGTCAGACTTTGAGCCTATTAGAGCACACATTCTTTTTCTTGCTCACTTTATTGACTATGAGTGTGTCAACATTGATTTGTTATTCTAGAACTTGCATCGATTATACATGTCGAGACTACACCTTTGATTTGATATACAAAGATGATAAAGGCACCTAGGTTTTAACCCACTTACTCCATTAAAAAGCCTACCTTCACAATTAACCCCTAGTGAACCTCGTTTAATCCTAACAACCCTTTTTATTGACTCAGCCACTAATATTAACCCAAAACCCTTTGTATTTGTTATCACCATTCCTTTTGACTACCCTTATATCGAGATCTAACTTGATCGGTTACTTAACTATTTTGTTTATTTCATCCGTCAAATTCTTTCTTATTATATAAATATTTGACTTGTTCTTAAAAAAAAGAAGTATATTCATTATTAGTTCTATAATTAAGTGAGCTTACATGTTTAAATTTCAAATCTTGAAGAAAAAGCTCGTATTATTAGTCCCCAATTGATGTAATTATTCATTATTAGTTCGTTATTTCTAGTTATGTAATTTGTCAGGTCAATCTCGATTCTAACCCTCTAATTCAGCCTATATCCATGCCCTTGAACCTAAGCCCCGTTACAAGCCTGTAAAGACCTTTTGATTTGTGTATAATCTCATATTTTAGTGGTGGAGATTTGATTTTCATGCAAGCCTATGGGATTAACTCTTCATATTTGACTTTTGAGTGCTTGATTCTGAACCTTAAACACTTCGAGTGATTTGAATGAATCTTTAGTGAGGATGTCAATTCTTGTCGGTTTTGAATCAGAGGTAATTAATCAGGTAAGGGGAAACACCTATGTTTTCATACTATAAAGACTATGACTTTGATTGTTTAAATCTTTAGGACTCATCGAGTTGAATTATCCATGTATAAATTATTTATGAATTATGATGAAACGTTATTGATGAATATTATGAATCAGGGAAGTTTGTTTTAATTGTAACTTGAGAATTTTGCTTGAGGACAAGCAAAAGCTTAAGTGTGGGGGTATTTGATAAACCGTAAAAGTAACATATTTTAAGCCCACATCTAGCATGCTTTTGGATGATTTATCCCTTGATTTATGTAAAAAGGTGCTCTTAATCCTTTCTTTTAATGTTTTGTACTAAGGAAAGCACCCGAGGATGAAAAGAATAAGAAACGGGCTTAAAACGGATCAAATTGGGAAAAAATAGAAATTGACACGGCCTGGGCCCAAGACCACACGGTCGTGCCTCATTAAAAGTCAGAACACAACCTAAAGACGGCTCACACGGGCGTGTGCCATGGCCCTGTCCCTGTCGTGGAAAAGAGCAATTTCACTCGGAAAAGGATACTTAGGGGCAAAGAAACCTATCTCAAAAGCCTATATAAACACCCTAAGTATAACCTAGAAGGGAGGCGATTAGCAAGGCTAAGGAGCCGAGCTAGAAAGGCCGGGTTTGTGGATATTTACTCAAAAGAGCCAGTTGATCCATCTCAAGAAGTCGAAGTTATACTCAAGACGGAGGATCTCTCCTTCAATTCCTTCAGGGCGTTTTAGGGATTTCTTATGTTTTGTTTTATCTTTTCTTTTGAGATGTTTTATTTTATTATTATGAACTAAACCCTCAGATACCTGAGGGGGATGAAACCTAAGATGAATCTTGTTATCGTTTGCTGAACTATATGATAAATATTTGACTTGTTCTTAATCCTTGTGCTGATATTTCCGGGATATTAATTCAAGTATGATGTGCTTAGGTGGAGGAGCAAAAGTCCCTGCTTAAGAGTAGATCTAACATAATTAAGCGGAGTTGATCGCGCGCTTAGAGATAGGGTGACGAGATTTTGCTGGATTAGGGTGAAACCTAATATGGGAGTCCATAGATCGAGTTAATGCAATTCTAGGGGTTTTAATGAGAAAGAGATTTCAATTAATCAACCTAGGGTTAGAAGTTAGTCGCCTCGAGAGAGGGATTAATATTACTAAGGGAATCTTACGGATCAAGTCAAGTGAATAAATCGTCTGGTCTAGAGTTAGATAACAAGTGAAGTCTAGGTGGATTCTTCCTTGGGTGTCGTCTTAATCAATTGGTTTTCCCTAGATTTATTTTCCCAATTTCTTTCTCTTTGTCTTTGCATCTTTAGTTTAGTAGTTAATTAATTTAGATTAGATAAATAAATCCCTTTATTCCTAGGCTAAATAATAAAAAGAGAATTAGTATTAGTACTTTTGGTTCCTTTGGGTTCGACATTCCAGTCTTGCCTAAACTATACTACTGTTCGATAGGTGCGCTTGCCTCAAAAATCATTGTCATAGTTAGTTTCTAGGTTCGATCATTCTTTTTAAAAATTTGAAGACTCTAACAAGCGATCAGGTGCTATCAAAATGGGAGTAGTTCTCGACACTAACTCAATACCAAATTCAACTTCCCGAATCAAAGATAATCCTAGTAGTTCTTCAGGAAACACATCTAGAAACTCACAAACCACAGGTATAGATTCAACTTTCTTTTCTGACACTTTTGTATCAATCACTTATGCTAAGTAAGCTTCGCAACCCCTTTATATCACTAGATTCAATTCGAACTATTTCACCGTTCTGACTTCTTAATTCAATACTCTTTCTTTTACAATTCACAATGGCATTATGCAGAGTGAGCCAGTCCATACCCAGAATTATAACAAATTCATCGAACGGTAGTAACATCAAATTAGCCGGAAAACATATATCACGAAACATAAATAGGCAATTCTTGCACACCTTATCCACCAAGACACACTTGCCTAAAGGGTTCGACACTCTAACCACAAATTCAGTAGACTCAACAAGTAGAGTCTTATTCAATACTAGATTCACACACACATAGGAATGAGTTGAACCTGGATCTATTAATGCAATCACATCTGTATTAAAAAGAGTAAAAATACCAGTGATGACGTCTGGGGATGACGCTTCCTCTCGCACTCGTATAGCATATGCTCGAGTAGGAGCTCTCGCCTCCGATCTCACAGCTGTATCGGTAGTTCCTCTTTGACTCCTACTTACATTCTTTGCGTTTTTGGGTGGTCAGACGGCCACCAGACACCCTCATGTGTCCAAGCCGTGCCAAAACAGAGCAAGTATTTTGACTTCTCCACACAGCCACAAGGCACGTCCGTGTGCTAAGGCCGTATGCTCTTACGCCATATACTGACTTATTCACACGGCTATTAGGCACGCTCGTGTACCATGTCTATGTGCTCTTAAGCTAACTACTGATTTTACCCCACGGTCACTAGGCACGCCCGTGTGCCATAACCATGTAGGCAAAACAGGCAATTTAAAAGGCCAATTTGCCACCCACACAAGGGTTAATCCTACAAGCACATTTAAGCATAATTCCACACATAATTTGGCAACCAATTTCTTGACAAGTGATCAACATATCCTCTCATCCAATGTCATTTCTAATCATGTCAACTTATAAACTAAATTTCACAACCAGAACACATTCAATACCAAACATAATTCATCCTCAAATTCATTAGATCATACTAGCATCTAACCATCACTAAGTTTACCATTCATAAGACATTCTCATTACCAACAAGCCATACCATAATATGCATCATATACCAAATTCATTCATGCTTATAGCCAACATATAACTAGCCACATCACATGGCTATATACATATCTCAAATATGCTTCAAAAAAAACTAGCCTGTACATGCCATATTTCAACTATATACATCTTTCCAAAAATACCAAAATAGAATACTGATAGTGTGATTGAGATGCTGACGATTCCCAGATCCGAGCTAGCTTTACTAACACTGCAAAGCAGAGAAATAAATCACACAATAAGCTTTCAAAGCTTAGTAAGTTCGTAACATAAAACATTATACTAAAACTAACCATCGCATAGATTATTTCATAAACACATATATACCATACCATACAAGCTAATATATATTCAATTTAACCTTCCATAATCTCGATCATAATTTCATCAACCACATAGGTTCTGAACGTACCTTAGCCAACACTTAGTTATCGATAACATATGCTACTCAACTCTCACTACTTCATTCCTATCAACTCTCATCCCTTCTTCGGCTCAATCGCACACTTAGTGCCTAAATCATTAACCGAAACTCAATTCATCATCGCATACTTAGTGCATCTATATCAATCGATCTTAAATCAGTATCGCACACACAGTGCCAGTCACAAAACCGGAGCTTATATTATTTTGCACACCCAGTGCTAATCATCTCGGTTTCATTTTCAATTATGCACACTTAGTGCCACGTAACTCAAGATCTCACATAACATTCAGAATTCAATAATATCATAACATTCATTTCATAGCTAAATATATGAATTATGTCAGAACTTACCTCGGATGTCGAAATATACCAAAACGATCGATTAGTTGAGCACTTTATCTTTGCCTCGATCTCGATCCGAACCTCTCCTTTCTTGGTCTATATACATTCAAATTCAATCCATTAAATCACATAATCATTTAATTTAATCCACACACACTTATTTAGGGCATTTTACAAAATAGCCCTCACATTTTCACATTTCGACACTTTAGTCCTTAATTCACAAAATCATCAAATACACATAATCAACATATGCCCATGCTTAGCTGAATACTCTTGTATCTCATACAAGTCCACACATTTCATTTATTTCACATTTTAGTCCCTTAAAATGCTATTTTCTCAATTTAGCCCTAATTAGCTAAATTCATCAAAAATTCAAGAGCAAAATATGTTCATTAAACACATATCTTTCATTTAACACCAACACTCACCACAAAGCTCACCATTTCATCAATGGCACATTTCATAAATATCATCAATTCATAAAATTTAAGCATGGGTTTTGTAGAGCACAAAGCAACAATTACAAAAATGTAGAAATTAATAAAAACCGAGCAAAATCTAACCTTGAATTAAGCCAATTGCTAGCCGAAATTACCAAAACTTAAAACCTCTCTTCTTTCTTCAATATTTGGTGCAAAGATGGATAGAAAATGCCTTATTTTGATGCTTTGTTTTATTATAAATTAACTTAATAATCAAATACCAATTTTGCCCTTTTATTAGTTATATAAGACAAATTTACATTATGGTTATCTAGTCATTTAACCATCCACTATCTTAAAATTGGATTAATAACAACATAAGGCCTCCACCTTAAAAAGCCAACAACAATTAAGTACTCATAAATCATTACACAACATTTTACACTTTATGCAATTAAGTCATTTCTCTAATTCTGCACACAGTCAATAAAATTATCTCACAGAATTTTCACACAAGCTATATCATATATAATCAACACCAAAAATAACATTAAAATATTATTTCAACCTCAGATTTGTGGTCTCAAAACCACTGGTCCGACTAGGGTATAAACCAGGCTATTACAGATAGATACTAATACCCCATGCAGTCTCACTATCTTGAAAATATAAAATCTTGCCAACTTCTGTAGAGAGTAATCCATATGGACTGGTAGAAAGTAAGCTGACTTAGTCAGTCTATTCACAATCACCCTAACTAAATCCTTCTTAGTAGCTGTCAAAGGCAACACACTAACAAAATTCATAGTCACTCGATCCCACTTTCACTAAGGAATCTGAATAGGCTATAACAAGCCAAAATGGAATTGATGCTCAACTTTCACTTGTTGGCACATCAGACACTTAGCCACAAACTCAGTTACTTCATGCTTAAGACCTGTCCACCAATAATGTTCTTTCAGATCCCAATATGTAAAAGCCCGATTTAGGGGCTAGTCGGAATAGTGGTTTTGGGACCACTAATCTGAGGTTGAAGAAAATTATTTTTGATATTAATTTATGTGTTACGACATAATTGTATAGATGTACGAAAATTTTGGTGCATTAATTTTGGTAATTGCATGGTTAATTGCGAAAAAGGACTAAATCGCATAAAGTGCGAAAGTTTCATTTTACAAGCTAGGGGTGTCTAATAGCTATGGAATATTAAATTAAAGGTCCTTAAAGTGCAATTAGAACACCTTAAAGGTGATCGCTGGCCAAGGGAGGCAAAGGTATTAAATTGGTCAAAAATTTGGTGATAGTAGGTGACTAAAATGAATAAAATAAGATAAATAAAAAAGATGTCATCTTTTACTATTCCCATTTCTTCTTCCACCGAAATTTGAAGAGAAAATAGAGGTTTTTGGAGTTCAAACTTTCAGCCAAGCTATTCCTTTGCAAGTAAGTGATTTTAGAGGTCTTTCTTGATAATTTTTGTACTTTTAGAATCCCTAAAGTTTAAGCTAGCTAATGGGGGGACTATTTTGTAAAATTGTTGAAAGTTTAAGGAATTTTCCATGAAAGTGTTTATGTTGTTTTCTGAGTTTTTATGGAAGAAAATGAATGTTGGTGGGTTAAGGAATAACTTTCGTGAAAGGTTTTTCCATGAAAACACCTAAATGAGACTTATTTGTAAAGGTTGTAATTGAGTAATAAATGCATGAAATGATTGGTTTTGTGAGTTGTTATAAGAGAAATCAATGTTTATATAGGCTTGTTTAATGAGAAAATGTGATGAAAAACGATTTACGAGCCTAGGGGCAAAATCATAATTTTGCCAAAGTATAAGGGCAAAATGGACAATTTTGCCTAAGTAGAAATTTTGATGTGTCATGAATTAAGTAATGACTAAATGAGTAAATTTCATTATTATAGATCAAGAAGAGCGTGGAAACAACCTTGACCGAGGAAAAGGCAAGGTTACGGACTAAACGGTCGATTAACATATTTTGCACTGAGGTAAGTTTATGTGTAAACGATACATCTTTAATACATGTGTTGTTACCTTTTGAAACATTGTATGGATGAAATTACTTATTGGTGAAATTGATGGAAAATGATAGATAATGAGTACTTCTCGTATGAACTCCGAAATAGAAATGCAAGTATGGATGATTATCTGTAATTATCATTTGGTGGGCTGTGTGCGATACCATCACTTATATTATCATTTGGTGGGCTATGTGCGAAACCAACGTAATTATTCTTGTTGGTAGGCTGTGTGCGATACCACCCTATTATTGATTAATGGTGCGCTATGTGTGAAACCACCGGGTACTTGTATCTGTCCGAGGGGTTCATCGAGAAACTTGGTCAAGTAAATATTTCATGTGGCTTTGTGGTGATAAATACGGGGCATAAGTACAAATAAATGTGGGCAGTGTATTTGATATATGGTTGGGATGTGGTAAGAGTTGAGATGAGTAAGCATGATTATGATAATGTGAATTGTTCTTACATAGTATGTAATGTTTTTGATTGATTATCATGCGGTATGATGCTTATTGTTTACATGTAGACTTACTAAGCTTAAAGCTTACTCCCTTTCTTTTCCCTTGTTTTATAGTGTCAAAGAGCCAGCTCGGGATACGAAAATAATCAGAAGATCAGCCACACTATCAACACATCTTGGTATATTTAGACTTATCATTTTGAGTATGGCATATATAGGGCTAGTGTAACACCCCTTACCCGAAACCCTTGCCGGAATCCAGTACGTGGCATTACTAGACTTGACTATTAACTCGGGGTGTAAGATTTTAAAGCTGTCCAACTGCGTCATGCTGACTAAATCGACCATAACTCGAGTTTCAAAACTCAAAATTTAGATCCGTAAATTTTTCTTGAAACTAGACTCATATAACTTTTCACCATAATTTTTCCAGAATTTTTCATGTGGCCAATTAGTACAGTTTATTCATCAAAATTACCCTTATTACACTGCTTGACAATTCTGACCTGTCTCTACAAAAATACAGTTATCTCATTGCACAAATTTCCTATAATGTTCTTGTTTATACCAATGAAAAATAGACTCATTAAGGGTTCTATATATAAACCATGCTTCTTAATTATTTTTGTACAATTTTTGACAATTTTTCTAAAACAGAACAGTGACTCCCGAATTCATTCAGGGCAGGTCTCACTGAAACTTAATTATCTCATAATATATAAATCTTTTGCCTACCCTGTTTCTTTCATGTAAAAATAGACACAATGAGGTTTAATTTCATATCTCATTCACCTTCTAATTCAATATACCCTATTTTTGGTGATTTTTCTAACTCACATCACTGCTGCTACTACAAGCTGTTTTGTTGCATTTTATGAAAGACTAGCTTCTAACCGAACCTACCTACATCCCTAATTCAAGGATTCATTTCGTATACAAACATTTCCTTAACAAAAACGATTAAACTTTGATTAAGAATGCATAAACATTGCCATCATGAACCAACATACATATCAAGACACAACAGCGTACTTAACTAAAAATTTAGCCATATTCGCATGGCTATTATATACAAGGTCAAACATCATATGTTTCTAAAACTTCATCTAGCCTATACATGCCTTCTAATTCGTAACCAAAATTCAAAATACCAAAGGAAGGCGATAGTGTGGTTGACTTCTTGAAGATCCTTTACGAGCCCGCAACGTGACCAAAATCTATAAAACAAAGGAGAACATTTCACATAATTAAGCTTACTAGCTTAGTAAGTCCTAACTCATGATAATAAAACATTTAATTATTTACGAAATGAAAGCAATCAACTTATGGCATTTCACATAGGCAATTAAGTAAATTATTTATACAAAACCAGATACTAGTAATTCATTAACCCAAGTAAATTAGGAATCATTTCCTTCAACCTACATTTCTTTGTAGTTCATATAAGCATATCGCATGAAAATCTCCTTTCTTAACATTTAAACTTGAAAACCAATTGTTCCATAATAGCACATTCTAACTCGAATTCCATCATATTACACCTATCAATATTAACTTCAAACACATATACCAAAATTTTCATGATATTAATCCGACTCAAGTGATATTAAGCATCACATACCTTACATGCTTACCTGAACCATATAGTCAATAAATTTGCTTTAAGTTGCCTTGAACAAAGATTCGATTTCTCTTTTGTAAAATACATCACCGGCATCAAGCCTGCTAGGCGTACAAGCCCGAAAAGTAACACCGGCACAAGGCCTGCTAGGCGTAAAAGCCCGATAAGTAACACCCGCACAAGGCCTGCTAGGCGTAAAAGCCCGATAAGTAACACCTAGGCGTAAAAGCCCGATAATAACACCGGCACAAGGCCTGCTAGGCGTAAAAGCCCGATAAATAACACCGGCACAAGGCCTGCTAGGCGTAAAAGCCCGAGTCATGTCAATACGGTTAACCATTCCCAATACACTTCATGACTATTATATACTCATCTAATTCAATTGGGCTCGCTCACATTGAACCAACAAAACCATTTTATCATTATACAATCCAACAATTTCCATCACATACTCAACATAAATCATCAACCAATATGTCAATATACATTCGGCCATGATGCAATTGAATACTAAAATTCATCAATTTTTAATAGTCAAGATAACCAAAATAAATTCTTTAACATGATTTAACTAAAGGACTTACCTTGGTTGTCGATAGGCCGTGTAAATCGGCTAGTCGAGAACCTTTGTTTTTCCTCGATCTTGTTCTTTCTCTTTTTGTTCCCGATCTAAAAATGCCAAGTAAATTTTATTCATATACATCCTATCCATTTGCTCAACTCAAAACAAATTGCACATAACTTAATATCCAAGGATTATTATACTACAACTCAATGTTTGATTTAACTTATATTCCATTCACTTCAAATCATCTAATTTTAACACATTAATTGAACACATGCTTTACTGCACATTCGGTTTTTACATGATGTAAACCTCACACCATTTTACATTCAGCAATTTAAATGTAATTACATCAATAATTACATACATATACAACTTATACAATTTCCAAGTACTCCACCGAATACATAATCCAATATATATATATATATATAATTAAATATATATATATATTTGCGCATAACCTATACCCAGTAAGAAAATAACTACACTTTAGTTCTTTAAACAATATTCACGCAAATATAGTGCTCTTGAGATTATACCAAAACATTCGTAAAAAAAATGTTCATAACATACTTAATGAAATACATCCTATATATATATATATATATATATATAGTGCAAAGATGAAAACAAGAACTAACCTTAACCGAATACACAAACATGCATAAGCAAAAACATATTAAACTATTACTACTAATTTACCTATCCAGTATACCACCATTCATGAATTCATGTTCACCTAAAATATGATATTACTTGTATAACAACCAAGCTTATATATATATATCATGCATTCAATGCAACCAAGTAAATCATGATTAAACATAAAACAACTAAATTTCCACCCAAGGCAACATTTGGCTATCACCACCCACTCAAGAATTTGAGTATGATCTAATTAGTATACAAGACAATAACCTCAAATTTTTTAGAATTAATAAAAACTAAGGGAAATTACTCACCTTAAAGAGATATGCAATGACAGCAACTATGGAAGCTTAAATTTTCTTTTCTTTCCCCCTTTGTGTTCGTGAAGAAGATAAAGCAAGTGAGAGAAATATTTATTTATTTTTTTTTTTTTTTATCAATTAACCTATTTTCTTTATAGCATGCTTATTAAACAAACTATACTTTAGTTATAAAACATTAAAATCATGACATTCAAAGCATGCTTACCGTCCACTACACTAAAATTTTGGGGAATTTGACATGCAAACCCTCCCATGCAAGGAGAACAATTCAATTTACTCCTTTCTATTGCTACAATCGACTATGAGAGAAGGGAAATAGTGGCCTTATTTTATGCTTTAAATAAACCTATACACTAACACATTTTATTATATAAAATACTAACATAAGCATATAATAAAATTTAATTAAACCAACATATATATAAATCTAGCTAACTTGGCCCATTGCCGTGCATCACTATGGTCAATGGGCTAATTGCCCTTTTAGGACACTCACTTAAAAAGCCACAAGCAATTTAGTACACTACACCTTAGGATGCGAATTTTTCGCTTTTCGCGATTAAATCCTTTTCATCAAATTAAACACTCAATCAATCATATTTTCGACGAAACTTTCACACACATCAACACACATATAATAAACATAAAATAAATTTTAAAAAAAATATTTATCGGCTCGGATTCGTGGTTCTAAAACCACCATTCCGATTAGGGTCAAAATTGGTCTGTTACAACTCTCCCCCTTAAGGATTTTCGTCCCCGAAAATCTTACCGTTAAATAAATTCGGATATTGTTGCCTCATTGACTCCTCAGGCTCTTACGTAGCCTCTTCAACTCCGTGACGATTCCATAAAACCTTTACTAATGGAATTCTTTTATTTCTCAACTCTTTTATTTCCCGAGCTAAGATACGGATCGGTTCCTCATCATATGTCAAATCAGATCTAATTTCAATCCCTGACGGTGCAATCACATGGGACGGATCCGATCTATATTTGCGAAGCATCGAAACATGAAATACATTGTGTATCTTTTCTAAGTCAAGGGGCAATTCAATCTATAAGCAACAGGCCCTATACGCTCTATGATTTCATACGATCCGATAAATCTAGGACTCAACTTGCCTTTCTGACCTAATCGGAGTATTTTCTTCCACGGAGAAACTTTTAAGAACACCCGATCTCCGACCTGAAATTCAATGTCCTTACGTTTTAAATCGGCATAGGACTTTTGACGATCCGAAGCAGCTTTCAAATTACTCCTAATAACAACCACTTTCTGTTCTGTTTCTTTAATCCAATCAATCCCGTGTATCTTATTCTCACTGAGCTCAGTCCAATACAACGGTGTGCGACATTTTTGACCATATAAGGCTTCATAAGGCGCCATTTTAATGCTAGATTGAAAGCTATTATTGTAAGCAAATTCAATCAAAGGTAGGTATCGTTCCCACGTACCTTCAAACTCGAGAACGCAACACCTCAACATGTCCTCAAGTATCAAAATAGTTCGCTCAGACTGACCGTCTGTTTGTGGATGGAAGGCTGTACTAAAATGAAGTTTAGTACCTAGAGCATCTTGCAATTTCTTCCAGAACCGCGATGTGAATCTTGGGTCCCTATCCGAAACGATGGAACTCGGTACACCGTGCAACTTTACAATCTGTGACACATACAATTCGGCAAGCTTATCAAGTGAATAGTCGGTACGTACCGGCACAAAATGGGCTGATTTAGTCAGTCTATCAACAATAACCCATACGGCATCTTTCTTACTCGGTGTCATAGGGAGACCGGATACAAAATCCATTGTAATTCTATCCCATTTCCATTCGGGTATCATGATTGGTTGAAGTAATCCGGACGGTACCTGATGCTCAGCTTTCACTTGTTGACAGATTAAGCACTTGGAAACAAACTCAGATATGTCCCGTTTCATGCCAGGCCACCAATAAAACTGCTTCAAATCGTTATACATTTTTGTGCTACCCGGGTGTATCGACATTCGACCATTATGGGCCTCACTCAGAATCATCTGTATTAAATCTGAGTTCTTAGGAACAAACAATCGACTTTTATAATTTAAACAATCATTTGCATCAATCTGAAAATCTGATTCCGTACCGTTTTCACACTGAATCCGAATAGCAATCAAATTTTTGTCAACTTTCTGTGCATCACAAATCTGTTGAATAAACATCGGTCTTGCTTGTAACTCGGCTATGATTGAACCATCATCAGACATAGCCACCCGTGCATTCAATGCACGAAGAGCAAATAATGATTTTCGACTTAACGCATCCGCAACTACATTAGCTTTCCCCGGATGGTAGTCAATCACTAATTCATAGTCTTTCAACAGTTCTAACCATCTGCGTTGTCTCAAGTTTAAGTCTTTCTGAGTCATCAAATATTTCAAACTTTTGTGATCTGAATAAATATGACATTTTTCACCAAATAAGTAGTGACGCCAAATTTTTAATGCGAACACAATGGCTGCTAACTCTAGATCGTGAGTTGGATAATTTTTCTCATGCGGCTTCAATTGTCTCGAAGCGTAGGCTATCACCTTGCCTTCTTGCATTAAAACACAACCCAACCCATTCAAGGAAGCATCACTAAAAATAGTGAATTCGTTACCCGATTCAGGCTGAGTTAACACTGGGGCTTCGGTCAAAAGGGCTTTCAACTGTTCGAAACTTTTCTGACACTTTTCTGACCATTCAAATTTGACATCTTTCTGTAGTAGTCTCGTCAAAGGTGTAGCTATTACGGAAAACCTTTTACAAATCGTCTATAATATCCCGCAAGACCTAGGAAACTTCGGATCTCGGAAACATTCTTTGGTGGTTTCCAATCGAGTATAGCTGCTATCTTGTTTGGATCCACCCGAATACCAGACACCGAAACAACATGACCCAAGAAATTAACTTCATTCATCCAGAACTCGCACTTACTAAACTTTGCATACAATCGTTGATCCCTCAAAGTTTGTAGTACTAATCTCAAATGCTCAGCATGTTCCGTTTCATTTTTTTTGGAGTAGATCAGTATATCATCAATAAACACTACTACAAACCGATCCAAAAACTGTCGGAAGACCCGGTTCATTAGATCCATAAAAACAGCAGGTGCATTAGTGAGTCCAAAAGGCATAACCAAAAACTCATAGTGTCCGTACCTCGTTCGGAATGCAGTCTTTGGCACATCTGAATCTCTGACTCGCAACTGATAATAGCCCGATCTCAAATCTATTTTCGAAAACACTGAAGCCCCTTTCAACTGATCAAATAAATCATCAATCCGAGGTAACGGGCACTTATTCTTTATTGTTACCTTATTTAGTTGCCGGTAGTCGATACACATTCGCATAGTCCCATCTTTCTTTTTCACAAATAAAACCGGTGTACCCCACGGAGAAAAACTCGGTCGTGCGAAGCCCCTATCTGTCAACTCTTGCAACTGCGTTTTCAATTCTTTTAATTCAGTAGGTGCCATTCGGTACGGAGCTATCGAAATCGGAGTCGCACCCGGCACTAACTCAATGCCGAACTCAATCTCTCGTACTGGAGGTAAACCCGGTAGTTCTTCAGGAAACACATCGGGGTATTCGCACACCACTGATACAGATTCAATTTGTTTCTCGGACATTTTATTATCCAGTACATAAGCCAAATAAGCTTCACACCCTTTTCTCACATACTTTCGAGCTAACATTGAAGATATTACTGTAGGCAACCCATTTACGTCACAGGATTTAATTCTGATGGTCTCACCATTTCGACATTTCAAATCGATAAGCTTTCTTTTACAATTCACTACTGCCTCATGTGAGGTTAACCAGTCCATACCCAAGATTATATCAAATTCATCAAAGGGCAACAACATTAAATCAGCTGGGAAGCAATAATCCCGAATCATCAACGGGCAACCCCTACACACTTTATTTACAAGCACACATCTACCCAATGGGTTGGACACACGTATCACAAACTCGGTAGACTCAACTAGTAGAGTCTTTCCGAATTCTAAAGTTTCACACACATATGAGTGAGTCGAACCAGGATCAATTAATGCAATTACAGTAGTGTCTTAAAGGGTGAAAGTACCGGTAATGACATCGGGGGAGGAAGCATCCTCTCTGGCTCGTGCATCATAAGCTCTAGCTGGAGCTCTAGCCTCAGATCGAACTGTAGTGTTCTTCGTTCCTTTCTGACTACCACCTTCATTACCGGAATGTCTGGGTGGTCTCCCTCGCATTGATGTGTTGCTCGGCTTAGTGTTCTGAACGGTATTCTGCTCAGTTAACCTCAGACATTCTCTAATAAAATGATCTGACGATCCACATTTATAGCAAGACCGATCATGAAATCTACATCTCCCTGAGTGCCATTTCCCACAGTGCTCGCATTCAACTCTATTCTGAGGGACGTTACCAACACTGGCTATCGAGGTAGCTCGAGAGCTCATAGGGGGTCGATCCCGTCTAGGTGGATTTGTAGTAGCTTTATGCCGGCTGTAGTCATCTCTGGACTTCTTGGTTGTGGAATGAAAGACCTTACCCGAAGATCTTTTACGAATGTCTCTAGCTTCAGTCTCAGCCTTTCTTTTCTCTTTCCCGAGCTCTTCAGCTTTGCAAGCTCTTTCAACTAAAGTCACAAACTCTTGAATTTCAAGAATGCCAACAAACATCTTTATATCTTCATTCAGGCCATCTTCAAATCTTTTACACATAATAGCTTCAGTAGAAACACACTCTCTAGCATATCTGCTGAGTCTGACAAATTTCCGTTCATATTCCGTCACGGTCATTCGTCCTTGTTCCAGCTCAAGGAATTCCTTTCGTTTTTGATCAATAAATCTTTGGCTGATGTACTTCTTACGAAATTCATTTTGGAAGAAATCCCATGTCACTTTCTCTTTCGGAACCACTGATACTAGTGTGTTCCACCAGTGATATGCAGTGTCCCTCAATAAAGATATAGCACACTTCAGGCATTCATCCGGAGTACAAGATAGCTCATCAAGTACCCGTATAGTATTATCAAGCCACATTTTGGCTCGCTCTGCGTCGTCATCATCATTTGCTTTAAATTCTTCGGCCCCAAATTTTCGAATTTTATCAACTGGGGGCCTACTAGATCTCATCGGATCTATCATCGGGGGTGCTGAAGGAATCGGAGTTGAATTATTCAGGGGTGGAGGTTGATGTACATTCGGGTTATTCTGAATAAATTGGGCAAACCACTCATTCATCATCCGATAAAAGGCTTGTTTAGTTTCTCCTTCGTGGCTACCCGAAACAGGTCGAGAGTCGACCGGCGCTGATCCGTGTGCACGGTCAGGCGCTACACTCTCTACGTCATCAGCTACGGCTCTTTCAGGATCAGTGTCCATTTACTATATAAAACAAAGTTCAGGCTGTCAAAAGTCACCACACTATCAATATATATATATATTAAAGGCATGTATAGCTAGACTCACACGCGCATACGGTAGTCCTAGAATCGGCTAAACCGTAAGCTCTGATACCAATCAAATGTAACACCCCTTACCCGAAACCCTTGCCGGAATCGAGTACGTGGCATTACTAGACTTGACTATTAACTCGGGGTGTAAGATTTTAAAGCTGTCCAACTGCGTCATGCTGACTAAATCGACCATAACTCGAGTTTCACCATAATTTAGATCCGTAAATTTTCCTTGAAACTAGACTCATATAACTTTTCACCATAAATTTTTCAGAATTTTTCATGTGGCCAATTAGTACAGTTTATTCATCAAAATTACCCTTATTACACTGCTTGACAATTCTGACCTGTCTCTACAAAAATACAGTTATCTCATTGCACAAATTTCCTATAATGTTCTTGTTTATACCAATGAAAAATAGACTCATTAAGGGTTCTACAAATATAAACCATGCTTCTTAATTATTTTTGTATAATTTTTGACAATTTTTCTAAAACAGAACAGTGACTCCCGAATTCATTCAGGGCAGGTCTCACTGAAACTTAATTATCTCATAATATATAAATCTTTTGCCTACCCTGTTTCTTTCATGTAAAAATAGACACAATGAGGTTTAATTTCATATCTCATTCACCTTCTAATTCAATATACCCTATTTTTGGTGATGTTTCTAACTCACATCACTGCTGCTACTACAAGCTGTTTTGTTGCATTTTGTGAAAGACTAGCTTCTAACCGAACCTACCTACATCCCTAATTCAAGGATTCATTTCGTATACAAACATTTCCTTAACAAAAAACGATTAAACTTTGATTAAGAATGCATAAACATTGCCATCATGAACCAACATACATATCAAGACACAACAGCGTACTTAACTAAAAATTTAGCCATATTCGCATGGCTATTATATACAAGGTCAAACATCATATGTTTCTAAAACTTCATCTAGCCTATACATGCCTTCTAATTCGTAACCAAAATTCAAAATACCAAAGGAAGGCGATAGTGTGGTTGACTTCTTGAAGATCCTTTACGAGCCCGCAACGTGACCAAAATCTATAAAACAAAGGAGAACATTTCACATAATTAAGCTTACTAGCTTAGTAAGTCCTAACTCATGATAATAAAACATTTAATTATTTACGAAATGAAAGCAATCAACTTATGGCATTTCACATAGGCAATTAAGTAAATTATTTATACAAAACCAGATACTAGTAATTCATTAACCCAAGTAAATTAGGAATCATTTCCTTCAACCTACATTTCTTTGTAGTTCATATAAGCATATCGCATGAAAATCTCCTTTCTTAACATTTAAACTTGAAAACCAATTGTTCCATAATAGCACATTCTAACTCGAATTCCATCATATTACACCTATCAATATTAACTTCAAACACATATACCAAAATTTTCATGATATTAATCCGACTCAAGTGATATTAAGCATCACATACCTTACATGCTTACCTGAACCATATAGTCAATAAATTTGCTTTAAGTTGCCTTGAACAAAGATTCGATTTCTCTTTTGTAAAATACATCACCGGCATCAAGCCTGCTAGGCGTACAAGCCCGAAAAGTAACACCGGCACAAGGCCTGCTAGGCGTAAAAGCCCGATAAGTAACACCGGCACAAGGCCTGCTAGGCGTAAAAGCCCGATAAGTAACACTGGCACAAGGCCTGCTAGGCGTAAAAGCCCGATAATAACACCGGCACAAGGCCTGCTAGGCGTAAAAGCCCGATAAATAACACCGGCACAAGGCCTGCTAGGCGTAAAAGCCCGAGTCATGTCAATACGGTTAACCATTCCCAATACACTTCATGACTATTATATACTCATCTAATTCAATTGGGCTCGCTCACATTGAACCAACAAAACCATTTTATCATTATACAATCCAACAATTTCCATCACATACTCAACATAAATCATCAACCAATATGTCAATATACATTCGGCCATGATGCAATTGAATACTAAAATTCATCAATTTTTAATAGTCAAGATAACCAAAATAAATTCTTTAACATGATTTAACTAAAGGACTTACCTTGGTTGTCGATAGGCCGTGTAAATCGGCTAGTCGAGAACCTTTGTTTTTCCTCGATCTTGTTCTTTCTCTTTTTGTTCCCGATCTAAAAATGCCAAGTAAATTTTATTCATATACATCCTATCCATTTGCTCAACTCAAAACAAATTGCACATAACTTAATATCCAAGGATTATTATACTACAACTCAATGTTTGATTTAACTTATATTCCATTCACTTCAAATCATCTAATTTTAACACATTAATTGAACACATGCTTTACTGCACATTCGGTTTTTACATGATGTAAACCTCACACCATTTTACATTCAGCAATTTAAATGTAATTACATCAATAATTACATACATATACAACTTATACAATTTCCAAGTACTCCACCGAATACATAATCCAATATATATATATAAATATATATATATTTGCGCATAACCTATACCCAGTAAGAAAATAACTACACTTTAGTTCTTTAAACAATATTCACGCAAATATTAGTGCTCTTGAGATTATACCAAAACATTCGTAAAAAAAATGTTCATAACATACTTAATGAAATACATCCTATATATATATATATATATATATATATAGTGCAAAGATGAAAACAAGAACTAACCTTAACCGAATACACAAACATGCATAAGCAAAAACATATTAAACTATTACTACTAATTTACCTATCCAGTATACCACCATTCATGAATTCATGTTCACCTAAAATATGATATTACTTGTATAACAACCAAGCTTATATATATATATATATTCATGCATTCAATGCAACCAAGTAAATCATGATTAAACATAAAACAACTAAATTTCCACCCAAGGCAACATTTGGCTATCACCACCCACTCAAGAATTTGAGTATGATCTAATTAGTATACAAGACAATAACCTCAAATTTTTTAGAATTAATAAAAACTAAGGGAAATTACTCACCTTAAAGAGATATGCAATGACAGCAACTATGGAAGCTTAAATTTTCTTTTCTTTCCCCCTTTGTGTTCGTGAAGAAGATAAAGCAAGTGAGAGAAATATTTATTTATTTATTTATTTTTCTTTTATCAATTAACCTATTTTCTTTATAGCATGCTTATTAAACAAACTATACTTTAGTTATAAAACATTAAAATCATGACATTCAAAGCATGCTTACCGTCCACTACACTAAAATTTTGGGGAATTTGACATGCAAACCCTCCCATGCAAGGAGAACAATTCAATTTACTCCTTTCTATTGCTACAATCGACTATGAGAGAAGGGAAATAGTGGCCTTATTTTATGCTTTAAATAAACCTATACACTAACACATTTTATTATATAAAATACTAACATAAGCATATAATAAAATTTAATTAAACCAACATATATATAAATCTAGCTAACTTGGCCCATTGTCGTGCATCACTATGGTCAATGGGCTAATTGCCCTTTTAGGACACTCACTTAAAAAGCCACAAGCAATTTAGTACACTACACCTTAGGATGCGAATTTTTCGCTTTTCGCGATTAAATCCTTTTCATCAAATTAAACACTCAATCCATCATATTTTCGACGAAACTTTCACACACATCAACACACATATAATAAACATAAAATAAATTTAAAAAAAAATATTTATCGGCTCGGATTCGTGGTTCTAAAACCACCATTCCGATTAGGGTCAAAATTGGTCTGTTACAGCTAGACTTAGTGAAATGTCATGTTGTTTTGGCCAAGTGTGTTGGCTCTTTTAAAGATGAAATCTTTTATATAAGGCCATAGTTGATGGCTCATTATTATTAATCTATTGAAAGATGAGGTTATTCATGAATGTGTATGGTGCATGATTGGGTTGTTTGGTTAAAGTGTATGGCCATGGGCGTGTGCCTAGGCCGTGTGAAGTCTGCACCTGAAAGTTGGAATTTTATTCGCCACACGGTTGAAAGACATGGGTGTGTGCCTAAGCCTGTGACATTTATGGGATTATGACGTCAGAAACAAAATGCCAAGGTTTTGGCACACAATAAGACATGGGCGTGTCGAGTTCGTGTGAGGACATGGGTGTGGAACACGAGCGTGTCCCTTCCTCCACATGGGCATGTGGATTGTTTAAGGAAAATTTTCTAAGGTCTTCTTGAGAGCTTCCAAAGAGCTCGACTTTATCCCAAACCACTTCTAAACTATGAATTAGGCCTCGTAGACTGGTTTAAGGGGTGTTACCAAAAGTTTTAAGTTGGAGTGGAAAGTCAAGTCTATCAATTGTATGATTGATTGCGTGTGAGCCTAGTAATGCCTCGTACCCTATTTCAGTGTTGAATACGGGTAAGGGGTGTTACACAATACATCTTATTCCCTTCAGGCTACATAGTGTAAAGGCTACTATGTGCTTCCCGAAAGATAGACAATCTCAGTTATCATACTACACGCAGTATCTCCCACGATAACATAGGAGCAAAGTCTGTAGTCTTACCCTCCTCAATCTATTTAATCTAAGGCACAAGTGATAATCTCATCAACCAAAGTAGGTTTTACTTGCAACTTTGCAAGCAAATCTCCATCCTCAGCTTTGTGAACATCACTCTCAAATCGGCCTCGAAATTTTACCGGGAGTAAAATCGTCAAGATTTTACCAAGGTAAAATTGTCAAAATTTTATTAAGGTAAAATTGGGATGAGAAAATTATTTAATATGTAAATATTAAATTTTACTTTGTGAAATAGAAAAATTGAATTGGATTGGATCATATTACTGAGTATTGAGTCAAAAAGGCTCAGGAAGTACTCGTAAAAATACAAGGGTGAGTCGTTCACCCCTCTCCTACTCTAAGTAGGATATTGTTTTCTATTTAAAATAAACCTTTACAACTCTACAAGGGTTCTACCTTCTCTTTCTATAAATAGATGACACCGGTAGAGCTATTAACACAAATTTTGAGATTGTTATTATGCCAAAAAATAGAAAGAATTTATTCTCAACTTATAAGCATATTTTTTAGAATAACAATTTTACCAGTTCTATTAAAGAAGAAAGAATTTCTGTTTTCACCTGAAAAAGAAAGCTTTTTCTAGTTCTATGTGTTGGTTCAATTGGTTTGAGCCCACACTCAAAGCAGTTCATTATACGAGAATAATAGAGAAAATCGTTTGGTTAAAATTCAAAAAACATTAAGGATCCACTTATTAGAAACACAAGCGCGCATTCGATTAAGGTTTATTTCCATAAATATCACAAAACGGGTCGATTTTCAAAATTTTAATTTTTAATTGTGCAAGAAAACCATTTTCAAACTGGACTTTTTCTAACAATTGGTATTAGAGCGAGGTTATGTTATGTTTCTGGTGTAAACCGAAACTGAAACTCTCTTTTCATCTTATTTGATTAATATTTGATAAGATGTGATATTCTTGTAATAATTCTCATGTTTAGGGGAATGTATGTGAATGAATGCAATATTATATCTATTTGTTATATAATAATTATTTTTTTGCCAATGTTGTGTTTCTTAGGAAATAGACCTTGGACTGTCATCTCTACATAGGATTATTTTCTATTTATAGAATTCTTGTGAGCCAAAAATGGACATAGGACATAAATATAATTTTTCCAAAAAAGAGTCCATCGCAAGGAGAAGATGGAGCGATGACGGTTGAAGACACAAGGAATGCCTTGTGATGAAAAACTATATAATTTTTGTTTTTCATCTATTTTCTAGAAATAAAACCATGGAAACCTTGGTTGGCTTTTTTATTTTATTACTCATCTCTTTATATATGTTTAATTATTATTTATGATATAATTGTGATATATATGTATGAGATGATCCACAATTGATCTATTGAAGATAAAAAGTGTGGTAATGAAAAAATGCATGTGTTGTATTGTTCTATTCACTTCTTTAGGTTATTTGATTATTGTGAGAAGTGTGTAATAAGAAGGTACATGTCTAGGATTGGATCTGGCAAGGAAAGGCTTGGTTATTATGTGGTCAAATACGACTCACCTTCCTTTTCTAGGAACATACCTAGTGCACGGTTCACATTCACTTCTTCGGGTTTTCTCTTAAAAGAAAAACTGTGGAGAATCAAAATTGTTTGATTGACTCTTGTGGATAATTGAATGTGGAAATTATAAAAGTGCCATAGCATGTCATGTATACATGAAATAAGCATGCCATATCTTTTAGGAAAGAATCCACATGTATTTGTCATGCATATATTGATCATACATGATTGAAATCATAAATTAAAAATCTTGCGTGTGTTTTAAAATATTGAGTGGGAGAAGATCCCTAAACAAGACTTATGACCTCCATCAATGGTCTTTTGTGATGGAATGAAATGAACCTGCCCCAAGGTAGACGTTGTCATGTGGGTTTCACTAAGGAGACTTCTTGAAAGTAAGTAGAATTTTCTTATGACCATATGATAGTTGGACTAGCCCCTATGGTAGGTATTATCATGCAATACATTAAGAAATTCTATCTTCAAAGAGGATAGCTAGTCACAGCATGCTACTCAGTGAGATTGTCCCAAGATGACTCATTTGTGGTGCATGATGTGATAGGTGTTGAGTTGATGATTATACATTCAAGATGTCACACCCCATATTTTTTTATTATTGATTTCCTCAATTCCTGAACAAGCAAGTAAATAGCCTAGTGGTACGGAGCTTAATTAAATTCTCAAAGATCCTAGGTTCAATTCCCTTCACTCACATATTGTTTTAAAGAATTTTTAGCATTTACAATGGGTGGTCAAATCCCCTTGCCTTCCGCATTAACTTACCATACAAAGGAAGATTCTTCCCTTGTTTGTCTAGTCAACCTACCATGAATTGCCCACCTTTTGCTCCCTATGTTCCCTCACTTTCCCTTACTTCCCCTTTAACCACTCGCTTTCCACATTTTCCCCTCCTCTATTAACCTTCCCGTCCCATGCACTGAGACACCCAAAACTCCCATTTGTTTTCTCATTCCACTTTCTCTCCTCCCTTTTCTCTCTTCCTCCTCCTTCAACCACCATTCCTTTGACATTTTGCCACCATACAACTACCCTCAGCCACTACATTCTCACCAAACCACCACCATGACATCACAAAGACTTCCCTTTCTACCATGCCTCCTCCATACCTCACAATCACCGCACCGTCGTCGGACCACCATCGTGCCGCCGTTGCACCACCACCTTTGTTAGTCACCATTTTCACCGATTTTTACTTTCTATTCATTTCTTTAGTTAAAATTGAATTACTAATCATCCTATCCTATTTTCATAGATCATTTACGATCTTAATCTGTTTTTTTATATTCTTTTGGATGATGATTCCCCTTGGTTAATTGGTTCATGAAGGAATGTGTAAGTATACATAGTCCTTATCAATTAATAAGTAAGTAAAAAGAGTATTGTCTTCACAAGGACTGTGTTAATAATTAGTAATTGTAAAATAATTTACAAGTTGGTTAAGAAAATAAAATAATTGATGGGGATAGATGTTAAAATTAAATTAACAACTAATATGCAAATGAGATAAAATAAAATGCAATGAATATTTAGTAGCAATTCACAAGATTTAATAACAATAACATGAATAAGCTAGAACAATTACAACTCTTAATTTAATTAATTCATTATCATGTTTAACAATGTTCTAGAAAAATTCCATAGCAACTCGATCAGTTATGAACTTGGAATCTATAATCATAAGCTCTTTCGAGATCTTAGATTTGTCACTTAGAAAAATGTGCATATTTCTATGTCAACATTTAACAAAGGATTCCTTAGAATTTATGCAAAGTAATAGGGACGGGTCAGGTTTGAAACAATTTAATCACATAAATCTAAAGTTGTGCAAGGTAATAGTGTTCTTTTAGAATTATTATGATCCTTTAGTTTATTCTTGTCCAGATATAAATTAAGCATGTATTTTCCAATTAATACGTCCATTAATCACCATTTGGTCCAGATTAAGTAATTAATTCTAATGCAGTCAAACATATTTTAATGCATGAGCAACATGAATGATTTTAATTAGAAGTATAAATAATTGAGGCAAGAACAATAGAAACATGAATTGAACGAATCAAATCAAGGCATTGTAGCCATTCTAGCAGAAACAATTTAAGTCATTATCATTAATGAAAAAGCCGCCAAATAATTTGCAAACATGTTTATAAACTAAGAACAATTTAAAGAGAAAGGAAAAAGAAACTCTGAGATGAATTCGGTGATTACTGAGAACTATCCATGGTGGCTTCCTCCAATTTTTTTCATTGCTTCGATGCAAATTACTCCTCAAAATAGTCGAATAAGAGAGCTTTTCTCTCAAGAACTGCTTACTAAGGGAACTCTCAAAGAGAGGACGAAAAAAATGAAGGGAAATGGAAGGCTTAGGCGTGGAGGAGAAATGAGAATGTGTTGAATGAGTGAATGATGAGAACCCTTGAGAGGTGAATATAGGGTAATATTTATACATGAGGGAAGACTTGGGAGTTTGCTAAAAATAGCATGAACATCCCTTATAAATCTCTCAGGCATGGCTGACCATATTTAATGGAAAGAGGATTGATTTTTTCATGATTCTAGCTTAATATTTGCTTGATTTAAGTTATGAGTTGGACGACAACAATGGGGTTTGAATGGGGCTAATTTGTGATTTGTTTTTACACATGTAAGGACCCTTAATTAACTGTTCCAAAGTTGGTTGGGCCGCCCTACCAAGTCTTGTCAAATTTGGGCTTCTTTCCCCCTTAATGGACGGTTTGGGCTCCAATGTAGAAGGCAAACTTGTTTTTTTTAGCAACCCATTTCCAAGCTGGGTTAAAATAATTTTGTTGAGTCCAATGCCTGAGCTTTCCATTCCATACTGATTGATATTTAGCCCATGTGCATGTGTCATCCATACTGGCTTCAAACATCGAACAAATCATTGTACAAAGTTGCAACAATTATAGGACAAATTATGAAATTTTCAAAATGCAACAACATAGAGTAAAATTATGTGAATTTAACACCTAATTACTCAAAAATTATAATTTTGCTTTAATTGTGCCAGAATTCTCAATATGTACTAAAAACATATAGTTACTTATCAAAATACTCGGATTTGCATACATTATAAGTAAAATAAAAAATGTGCTCTAAAAATCTATATAATTTAGAGTTATCAATAATCATCCTCCATAATTGAACCACTGTGGGATCAAGGACTCACCTATTCCTTGGAATAATCATAAGTAATCTTTAAACTTTCGATATTAATATTTTCTTTTCCATTTCCTAAGGCCAAATCTAACAAACACTCTCGTGAAGTGTTCTTCTTGAACCACTCAGATTGGAATTCTCGCTTTAGGAAAAGTGAATTTGTTTAGACAATAGATAAGTAAGTCTTATCATTTGATCTTCAATACAAGACTTATATGGAATGATTCAGTGTCTTAAAACATGTTATTGATTTATTAATAAAAAGGATTCAAAGTTGAATTTCTTCCCTTGGAGTTGGAATCAAAACTGTAACCGGTATTGTTGTATCTGCCAAACAAGGTGTGGGTTTAACTTATTAGAAAATCTACACAAACTTACCGTTAAATAATATATATAATTATTTAAATATTGAAACGTTGTAAAAGATCTCCATTATGCAAAATTTTGAGAATACATTATGTATTCAAAATGGGATGCTAAATCCGTAAAAAGAGGTGATATTCAAGTAAGTACTTCGAATTGATTATTTTATGATCATATGTGATATTTGATAGGATTTAAAGCTTGTTGTGAAATTATGTGTACATATCAATTCTCATGATATGTGATTTAATGGCAATGTTGATTATCCATGATATATATAAATCATGCCAATGTTATGATAATTTAAATATGATTCTCATGTTAAGCATGCTCACTATCCGATTATAAATATGATTCACATGTTACGCATGCCCATTGAAAATACTGTTTATATGCCATATTACATGCATGAGGTTGGAATTATTATGAAAGGGGGAAGACTTTGGTAGTTTTACTGAAATATTAAGTGGCTTGTCCACAACGTGCAACTTGTTTGCGATATTGAGTGGCTTAGCCACAATGTTATTGAGCGGCATGTCCACAACGTGCAGGTCGTCTGCAATATTGAGTGACTTGGCCACAACGTTATTGAGTAGTTTGACCATAACGTGCAACTTATCTGTGAAATTAAGTGGCTTGGCCACAACGTGGTGTGTCATTGGATGGACGAGTTCTGGGGAACTCTGTATTGGTGTGTAGCGGAGATGGGTAGTAATGTTTTTTGAAAAAACTTGCACTGATTTTCAAAAAATCTTGCATTGACATCCTCATGCACATTGCTTATTATGAAATATGTTGGAATATAAATGTTGTTATATTCACGATATGAATGTCTTAAATTCTACTTTCTTTTAAGTTGAATTCACACTGGGTTTTAAAAACTCACCCCATTCAAACTGCTGACTTTTTAGATAACCCACGAGGTTAGAACATGGGCTTGGCTTACAGAAGAGTACTCGAAAATTTGCGTATAAACTTTTATACTCTATTATTTTTTATTTTGGGACTGTTTACTTATTATTTTCAGATTGTGGCATGGGACATTATTTTGAATTTTGGATTGATTTTGCATGATTTGGTTTCAAAACAATTATTAAAAATGGTTTATCAAATCAGTACGAAAAACTAGATTTTTCAACATAATTGTGATTTCAACCCAATGATCTTATTTCAAATTCAAGAACACATTTTTTTTCTAAACTTTAATCTATTTTATTCAAATAATCAAATGAATTGTATCAAATAATGAATTTAAATTAACAATTATGATTTTTTTCAATCTTTCTTTGCGACACTTTCAAATCAAGATGTTTACTTCAAATGCTTAAACTTGGACTTTTTAGTGTTATTCGATTTCTGAAAGTATCTTTCCAAAGAAGTAAAAAGAGATTACTTTAGATTTTCTCAAGCAAAAAAACACGCTGAGTTTAAATAAAAGAGATAATGATTTGTGAAAGAAAATAGCTAAACTTTTTCCATGCCATCATCATAACCAATGTGGTCTTCGAGATTCAGCCATAACATCTAGGCTGAGTTTAAGGGGTTACACAAGATCATCTAGTTAAGTAACTTCCAAGGAGTTATGCTTAAGTTAGAATGGTGGCCAAATGTTACACGATTATTAGTATGTGTGAATGCTTAAGGTTAGGTTTATGTACTAATTGGATGGAAATCCAAATCCTTACTAGTTGATCATGATCAACCTAAGGTGGCTTGATTCAATGGGTGTAGGAATTATCGTTGCAACGACTTACAAATGTTTTCAAGGTTTAATGTAAGACATATGAATCATCTTAATGCATATTGTAATGTTACAAAATTTTCTTAATATAAAGATATTAATATATGAATGTTTTATTTTCAGTTCGAGATTGGCACCAACTCCCTTATTGAACATACTTACTGAAAACAAATTAAATAGAAATGACTATAAGGAATGAAAAAGGAACCTGATAATTGTCCTGAGCTGTGAAAAACATAAAACAATTCCTGATATTAAGTGCCCACCGACCACTCAAGCCGAGGCTAGAAAATCTGGGAAGAGTCTAATGGGATAGCTCGTTGCTATATGGTGACAAGTGTGACCAATACTTTGTATAAGCAACTGGAGAGCTGTAAGATTGCTAAAGCTAGAAGACATGTTTGGAGGCTAAGATGCCTTGGCTTGACAGCTTCCATAACTAGCTTGATGAATGCCCAACAAAAGCCCAACACTTCGGTCAAAGACCATATGGTCACTTTTATGGGCTACTTTTCTAATGCCACGGACAATGAGACCAATCTGGACCAGAACACTCAAATTGAGATGGTGTTCAAAAGCTTATCAAAGGATTTTGCTGGTTTTCAGGCCACATATAACCTCGGCAAAAAAAAAAAAACAAAAACTTGATGCTTACAAACTCATGAAGGAGTTACAATTCTATGAGTTTATGTTGAACGACGATCATTCAATCCGAAGAGCAAAAGTGAACATAACCATCACTTCATCCTCAAAAGGGAAGGGAAAACGTGCTAAGAAAGTCAAGGCTAAGGTCTTTGGGCCACCACAAGTGGAAAGAAAGAGAACCAGAAAACCCAAGGACTTATATAAGTCTAAATGTTTCTTCTGTAGTAAGAAACGACAATTTAAGGTAAACTGTAAAGAGTAGAAGGAATATCTAGCTACCAAAGGCAACTGTATGGAACTCTTGATGATAGATGCTTGTTTAGTGGAAGATTCAATAGACCACTAGGTCATTTATTTAGGATCCACTAATCATGTTTGTGTTTCTCTACAGAGTTTCGAGGAGACAAAAAGTCTTAGAGATAAGAGCTTATCGCTGCAGACCGGGAATGAGACAAGTGTGGTAGCTAAAGTAGTGAGAGATATACATCTTTATTTTGATATTTTAGGAAGATTAATTTAGAAGACATTTTCTATGTACCAAGTTTCAAAAGAAACTTAATTTTCGTTGCATGTTTATATAAAGACGGCTTGACCATGACTTTTAATAATGAAATTGCAATATTTAGAAATCACAATCTTATCTGTAATGGATGGATGTCAAATAATCTCTATTTTATCAAACCAAAGATGTACACACTGCTTGAGACTGAAATATCGAATAAACGACTTAAAACTTCTCACTCTAATGAGACGTACCTTTGGCATTTTTGACTTGGTTGTATTAACCGAGTTAGAATCACTAGGCTTGTGAAAGACAACATTTTAAGTTCATTTAAAGAAGTTTATCTTCCATAATGTGAATATTGCTTGGAAGGTAAGATGACTAAGCAATCTTATAATGCAAAAGGAACGAGGGTCGAAAAACCCCTAGAACTTGTGCACACTAACATATGTGGCCCTACGAGCGTTAGTGCAAGAGGTGGTTACGAGTACTATGTAACCTTTATTAATGACTATTCCAGATATAGGTATGTATACCTGATGCGGAAGTGGAACCTTTGATGAATTCAAAGAGTTTCATGCAGAAGTGAAAAAACAACTAGGTTTACCCTTAAAAGCACTTTAGTTTGATGGAGGTGAGGAATGTTTATCTGATGAGTTCTTAGGGTACCTGGAACGACAGAAATGTGCAAGTGTACACAATCGCAACAAGTTATAAAGTGACAAGTAAATGTCGAGTTATCGTACCCACAGGGACTGTGAAAAGAATTATTTATGAATGCAATTAAAAACATTTTGGTGAAGAAAACTATTTTGATTTGAGGTGGAATATGTGTGCTTATGTTTCAGGGTGGCAATTGGCTTGGAAAATAGCCTTATAATTGTCCACACGGGTAGACACACGAGCGTGTGTCTAGGCCGTGTGTGATACACGGTCAGCCCCATGGGTGTGTTGATAGGCTGTGTGTCCCCTGTATCCAATTACGAGAATTCGATTTGTCACATGGGCCAGCATACGGCTGTGTGCCTAGGCCATGTGCCCTTAAGAGGTTGTTGACGTCATAAACAGAATACCCAGGTTTTCACACACGGGTGAGGACACGGGCGTGTGTCCGGTCGTGTGAAAACCCCTGTAGGTTCAAAATGAAAAATAAATTCCACACAGGCTAGGGACATGGGCGTGTGTGACCACACGGCCTGCCCACACGGGCGTGTGGCCCTGTTTAGGAAAAAATTTTCAAAGAGCGCAAAAGTTTCCAGATTAATTTTGAAACCTTCCGTATGAATGTTTAGGGCCTCATAGGCCCATTATAAGGATGTTATGTATATGAATGAGATGTTTTAAGTTGAAATGAAATATTTATAGCCTAATGTTGTATGTTTAAGCAAGTTAAGTTCAGTAATGCCTCATATCTGGCTCCGACGTCGAACACATGTAAGGGGTGTTAAATTTAGTGGTATCAGAGCCACGGTTTAGTCGATTCTCGGACTGACGTAGTGTTTGCACAAGTCTAGTTATACATGCCATACATATGAGTATTTATGTAATGATAGTGTGACAACTCCTGACGATTTAAATTGTGTTTTCATATAGTAAATGGATCCCCATAGAGCTGTGGTAGATGATATAGAAAGTACCGCACCGGCTCCTGCCGAATAAAAATGAGAACAACCTACAACTGTGAGTGAGGGAGGAGGGGAAGAGGCTAGAGAGACCTTTCTCCACATGATGAATGCATGGTACATGGAGTTCGTTCTTGCAAACCCGAATGCACAACCCCCTCCACCCTCGCCTATTCTCAACCTACCCCAGTATCTCCCCAAGTGGTAGAAGTGGTAAGAAGAGAAAAGCCTCTAGTTGATAGAATCCGAAAACAAGGAGCTAAGGAATTCTGGGCTAGTAAAGATGATGATCTGGAAAGTGTAAAATTTTATCTTGAAAATACCATCAGGGTATTTGACGAGTTATCCTACACGTCTGAAGAGTGCATGAAATGTGTTGTGTCTCTTCTGAGAGATTCTGCTTATCAGTGGTGGAATATCCTTGTGTCAGTGGTACCAAAAGAAAGGATCACATGGGAGTTTTTCCAAGAAGAATTTTGGAAGAAGTACATAAGCCAAAGATTTATTTATCAGAAAAGAAAGGAATTTCTTGAACTGAAACAAGGTAGAATGACAGTAACTGAATATGAGCGTGAATTTGTAAGGCTCAGCAAGTAAGCTTGGGAGTGTGTCCTCTGAAGCCATCATGTGTAAGAGGTTTAAGGACGGACTAAATGAAGATATCTGACTGTTTGTTGGTGTCCTAGAATTGAAGGAATTTGTTGTGCTAGTGGATAGGGCTTATAAAGCCGAGGAGTTGGTTAAAGAGAAAAGAAAAGCTGAGATGGAGTCTCGTGACCCAAGAAAGAGACAAATGAACAAGTCATTTCAATCTGCATCCAAGAAGTCAAGAGACTTACGTACCCGATCAACTACTTCAGCAGGGTTCTCAAACAGAAGTAAGAGTAAACAGTACTCGGGGATTAAAGCTCAGACTACCTCAATTTCTAGTGTTGGGAACACTCAACCTAATAGATTGGAATGTCCATAGTGTGGCAGACGTCACCCTGGTGAGTGTCGAGCACATGAAAGAGCTTTTTTTAAGTGTGGTTCCCAAGATCATTTTATTAAAGAATGCCCTGAGATGGTTGAAAAAGAGAAAATTCAGAGTGCAAAATCGAGAAGCACTAATAGAGGGAGACAATAGAGAAAACCAAGAAGTAGAACGAGTAGTAAGAGTGCACCTAGAGAGCAGGCTGTAAGATCTGAGGGTAGAGCGCCTGCAAGGACTTATGCTATCCGCGCTCGCGAAGAAGCATCATCCCCTGATGTAATTACGGGTACATTTTCTCTCCATGATACCAATGTTATTACTTTAATTGATCTGGGGTTTGCATGAAATTAGTATCTAGTATGAGCATGCCAGTAGAGTCTACAAAATTTGTGATAAAAGTGTCCAATCCCTTAGGCAAAAGTGTACTGGTTGATAAGGTATGCAAAGATTGCCCATTGATGATTAGGGGTCATTATTTTAAGGCAAATCTCATGCTATTGCCATTTGATGAATTTGATATAATTCTTGGTATGGACTGGTTAACCACTCATGATGTGACAATAAATTGTGGAAAGAAATACATTGAATTGATATGTGAAAATGGGGACACTCTGTAATAGTATGGTTTAGACCCTAGTTGGAACAATTTTTTCGGAACCACGAATCCGAGTCAGCGAAATATTTTAATATTATTTTCTGTGCCTTTAATATGTGTTTAAGCATGTGTTAAAATTTCGTAAGTTAATTTGTTCGTTTGTATGCTTAATTTGAGAAAAGGGCTTAATCGCATAAAATGAAAAATTGATGGTAAAATGTGAAAGTATCAAATGGTAGATGCCTTCATAATTTGGAGCCCTTAAATAGAAATTTGGCCACTCTTAAGGATAGTGGACGGTGGACGAGATGAGATTCACGTGTAAGACCATGTCTGGGACATTGGCATCGTATTGATTCATGTAAGACCCTGTCTGGGACAGTGGCATCGATACCTGAATACATGTAAGACCACGTCTGGGATGTTGGCATTGTTCGACTATTTCGAACATTCTGCATATCCTAATAGTTTCGAATGGTTCAACGGGCAAATTCGAGATACGGAAGACTATGTGAATTGTATATCAGTATCAGGTATGTTTGATATGTACACTAAGTGTGCGTGAAAGGTAAGTATCTATATGAACTTACTTAGATGAATATGTGAAATGGAATGATGAGACAATATGTGAAAATAGGCTAGAATGAGCTATATGTATATGTGATATTTGAGTTGAAGAATTTTATATGATATGGTTAAGCATATGAGCCAATGATTATGAGATGAATTTGGTATGAGAACCATAAATGACATTTTATCAAATTGAATATGTGTATTATATGCTAAAGTTTATTTTTATATTGGTTACTAAGCTTTTTAAAGCTTACTCTGTGTGTGTGTTTTCTCTATTTTATAGATCGTCAAAGCTACTGAAGGCTCAGGGATCATCGAGGATTGTCATCACACTACTCAATTTGTTTTGGTACCTTTGAAATATGTACATAGCTAGATATGACATGTATAGGCTAGTCATTTTGAGTTATTTTTGAAATGTGTATAATTAGCCATGAGAGGTGGCTAGATAAATGTTAGTATTATACTTGAGTGTATATGATGCATGATATATGTTTTGGCATAGTTTGATAGCAAATGAAATGGTCAAGGCTATGGTAAGCATATGAATGCATTATGAATATGTATGTTTGAGTAAAGGAATGATTATATGAAAGGTAAATGTGGAAGAATCATGTTTGATTGTATAAGTGTTTTAATTAGTCAAATTGGTGTAATTGGAAATGAGATTGAAATGTAAAGAATTGTTGATAGTTTGATATGTTTTTGGTTGTTAAATATGCATGAAATGAATTGGTAATTTGCTTGTCGGATTGACCCTTATGTGGGTGGCATTATGGCCTTGTAAATGGCCTGTTTTGCCTACACGTCTGTGGCACACGAGCGTGCCTGGTGGCCGTGTGGTCAAGTCAGTAGCTAGCCTAATGTTACACAGCCATGGCACATGGGCGTGCCTGGTGACCATGTGGATAAGTCAGTATACATGCTCTGATTTGGCACGGCCAGGACACATGGGTGTGTCTAGTAGCCGTGGGAGGCACATGGCCTGCCCATACGGGCGTGTGGCCTCTATAACTTCGAAAAGTTTTAAATTTATGAGAATTTTAGTATGTGTTCGATTTAGTCCTGACCCTATTCTATGGAATGATGAAGGTCTCGTTGACCTATACAAGGGACACTTTGATTGTGATTGATGAATTGTAATATGAAATGTCTGTAAAAGTTTCCGATCTGTCTGGTAACGCCTTTAACCTTAATCCGGCGATGGATACGGGGTAGGGGTGTTACATTTGATTGGTATCAGAGCCACGGTTTAGTCGATTCTCAGACTAACGTAGCATGTCAAAGTCTAGCTATACATGCCATATATCTGAACTGTGATAGTGTGTTGAATCCTGACATGAAAAATGTAATTTTAGTATAGTAATGGATCTCGAAAGAGCCATAGCTGACGATGTAAAAAGTAATGCGCCTGCTCCCGCGCAGGGGACAACGCCATCTGATTCGAGATCGGCTACGAGCGGTCAAGAGGGAGAAGCTAAACAAGCTTTCTTCCAGATGATGAGTGAATGGTTCACTGAATTTATGACAAATAATCCGGTTGTTTCACAACCTCTGCCCCCGCTTAATCCCCCTCAGACATCTATTATGCCTCCGACTACGAATCTGAATCTGTTGAATAAGCCTCCGGTTGACAAAATCCACAAGTATGGGTTTGAAGAGTTTAGGGCTACCAGTGATGATCATGCTGAGATAGCCGAGTTTTGGCTAGAGAATACAATCCGGGTATTTGATAAAATGTTTTTGACTCCGGAAGAAAGTATTAAATGTGTTATTTCACTGTTACAAGATACGGCTTATTAGTGGTGGAAAACTTTAGTTTCTATTGTTCCGAAGGAACGTATTACTTGGGATTTCTTTCAGTCTGAATTCCCAAAAAAATACATTAGTTAGAGATTCATTGATCAGAAATGGAAAGAATTTTTGGAATTGAAACAAGGCCGTATGTCTGTTATTGAATACGAACGAGAATTCGTAAGATTGAGTCAATATGCTCGAGAATGTGTATCGTCCGAAGCAATAATGTGCAAAAGATTCAAAGATGGTCTTAATGAAAATATCCGTTTACTAGTTTGGATTCTGGAGATAAAAGAGTTTGTGGTACTTGTTGATCGAGCATGTAAAATTGAGGCACTCGGGAAAGACAATAGAAAAGCTGAGTCTGAAGTTAGAGATGTGAGAAAGAGATTTTCGGGTAAATCATTTCCGTCTACTTCGAAGAAATTCAGAGATGAAAAAAGTCATTCCAGGACTAATGTGGGACATTCTAGTAGAGATCGAGCTATATCACAATTGAGCTCCAAAGCTCCGACAACTTCAATGGCAAGTGTTGGAAACGTTCGATCCGAGAAACCTGAATGTAAGCATTGTGGTAAAAGGCATTCGGGGAGTTGTAGATTGAATGACTGAGCTTGCTTCAGATGTGGATCATTAGATCATTTCATCCGTGATTGCCCAGAGTCTGTTGAGCCAGAGACTGCCCAAAATCTAAGATTTGATAATGCCACTGGAAGAGGTAGGCTTTCTCAAAATATAAGAAATATCAGTGATAGTCAGAGAACTCCGAGAGATACTATTGCGAGATCCGAAGCTAGAACGCCTGCCAGAGTGTATGCTATCCGAGCTTGTGAGGAAGCTTTGTCTCCAGATATTATAACGGGTACATTTACACTTTATGATACTTCTGTGATTGCATTGATAGACCCTGGTTCTACACATTCATATATATGCATGAACTTAGTATCCGGTAAGACTTTGCCTTAGTGTCTACTGAGATTGTTATAAAGGTATCGAATCCCTTAGGTAAAAGTGTACTGGTTGACAAGTATGCAAGAACTGTCCGTTAATGTTTCGAGATATCTGTTTCCCTGCTGATCTTATGTTATTACAATTTGATGAGTTTGATATCATTCTGGGAATAGATTGGTTGACATTGCATGATGTTGTTGTGAACTGTAAAAGAAAGACTATTGATTTGAGATGTTCGAATGATGAAATAGTTCGGGTTGAGTCTAGTGATTTGAATGGTTTGCCTGCTGCGATATTTGTATTAAAAGCTCAGAGTTATATGAAAAAGGGATATGAAGCCTACTTTGCTTATGTAATTGATTCGAAAGTATCTGAAAAGAAAGTTGAATCAGTGCCAGTTATTTGTGAGTTTTCTGATGTATTCCTTGAAGAATTACCGGGATTGCTCCGATATGAGAAGTTGAATTTGGTATTGATTTATTGCCAGTATGACTCCTATTTCAATAGCTCCGTATAGAATGGCACCAACGAAATTGGAAGAGTTAAAGTCATAGTTGCAAGAATTAACAGATAGAGGATTTGCAAGACCAAGTTTCTCACTTTGGAGTGCTCCTGTTCTGTTTGTGAAAAAGAAAGATGGCACAATGAGAATGTGCATTGACTATCGTCAGTTAAACAAAGTGACCATAAAGAATAAATATTCGTTGCCCAGGATTGGTGATTTGTTTGATCAGTTAAAAGGAGCCACCGTATTTTCAAAGATTGATTTAAGATCGGGATACTATCAGTTGAGAGTGAAAGATCCAGATATTCCAAAAACTGCTTTCAGAACGAGGTATGGGCATTACGAGTTTTTAGTTATGCCTTTCAGACTAACAAATGCTCCTGCTATTTTTATGGATCTGATGAATAGAATTTTCAGACCGTACCTAGATTGATTTGTTGTTGTTTTCATTGATGACATTTTGATTTATTCTCGAGATAAAATTGAACATGCTAAACATTTGAGAATCGTGTTACAAACTCTGTGAGATAAGCAATTGTATGCAAAGTTCAGTAAATGTGAATTCTAGTCAAGTGAAGTTAGCTTTCTGGGGCACATTGTATCAGCATCCAGTATAAGAGTTGATCCAAGCAAGATTTTTGCTATTCTAGAATGAAAACCTCCTAAAAATGTGCCTGAAGTTCGTAGTTTTCTGGGACTTGCTGGTTATTACCGCAGATTTGTAAAAGGCTTTTCGATGATTGCAACTCCGTTGATTAGATTACTTCAGAAAGATGTTAAATTTAAATGGTCTGATCAATGTCAGAAAAGTTTTGATCAGTTAAAAACTCTGTTAACTGAAGCTCCAGTGTTAGTACAACCAGAATCGAGTAAAGAATTTGTGATATACAGTGATGCTTCGTTAAATGGTCAGGGATTTGTTTTGATGCAAGAAGGCAAAGTCATAGCTTATGCCTCGAGACAACTAAAGCCGCATGAAAAGAATTATCCGACACACTACCTTGAGCTAGTTGCGATTGTATTTGCATTAAAGACTTGGCTTCATTATCTGTTCGGTGAAAAATGCCATGTGTTTTCAGATCATAAAAGTCTGAAATATCTGGTGACTTAGATAGATTTGAATCTGAGACAGAGAAGATGGTTAGAGCAGTGGAAATACTATGAGCTTGTAATAGATTATCATCTGGGTAAAGCAAATGTTGTTGCTGATGCACTGAGTAGGAAATCATTGTTTACATTACATGCTATGAATGCTCAATTAGATCTGTCTGATGATAGTTCAGTGATAGATGAATTGAAAGCAAAACCGTTGTTTTTACAACAGATATGTGATGCTCAGAAAGTTGATAATGAAATGTTAGCGAAATGAGCTCAGTGTGATTCGAACTCTGATTCTGAATTTCGAGTTGATGATGATGATTGCTTAAGGCTTCGAGATTGAATTTGTGTTCCGAGAAACTCAGAGTTGATTCAGTTGATTTTGAATGATGCTCATAATAGTTGCCTATCTGTTCATCCGGGAAGTACAAAGATGTACCATGATTTGAAGCAACATTATTGGTAGTCTGTTATGAAATGAGATATATCTGACTTTGTGTCAAAATGTCTAGTCTGTCAGCAAGTTAAAGCTGAACATCAGGTTCCATCTGGGTTGTTACAACCGATTTTGATTCCCGAGTGGAAATGGGATAGAGTAACAATGGATTTTGTTTCTGGATTGCCTCTGACTCCGAGAAAGAAAGATGCGATTTGGGTTGTAGTTGATCGATTGATGAAATCTGCCCATTTTATTCAAGTACGATCTGATTTCTCACTTGATAGATTAGCTGAGCTTTATATTTCTGAGATTGTGTGATTGCACTGAGTGCCATTATCCATTGTGTCAGACAGAGATCCGGGGTTTATATTGCGATTCTGGAAGAAATTACAAAAAGCTTTAGGCATGAAATTGCATTTCAATACAGCTTTTCATCCGCAAACAGATGGTCAGTCTGAATGGATTATTCAGGTTCTAGAAGATATGTTGAGATGCTGCATTCTCGAGTTTAATGGTACGTGGGAACAATATCTGTCATTGATTGAATTTGCGTATAATAATAGTTTTCAGTCGAGTATTAAAATGGCACCTTAAGAAGCTTTGTATGGACGTAAATGTCGTACACCTCTGTATTGGACTGAGCTCAGTGAAAATAAGTTACACGGGGTTGATTTGATAAGAGATACTGAATAGAAAGTGAAAATGATCCGAGGTAGTTTGAAAGCAGCGTCTGATCGTCAGAAGTCCTATGCGGACTTAAAGCGAAAAGATATTGAATTTGTAACATCCCAAAATTGGGCCTAGTAGGATTGGGCCATTTGGGCCTTGGGCGTAGGTGTGTTTAGAATTATTGAGAACAAGAGAATGACATTAATTCATGTTGGACTTGTTAAGAAGGTAATTTTGGAAAGTTACGGGGTCCTAAGAAGTCCCCGATTCAAGTTTGGCCTTAGTAAATTTTTGGCATTTAGCACTCTAAAGGAGATGGAGTAAGTGACCTTAAAACATATGGAAATTTATGAGTAAATAGCTTGCATAAATGAGCAATTAGTAAAGAGGTTATGACATCAAGTGATGGACCTTGAGGGAAGGAGATCGAATCCCTTAGTGTGCATTTTGGCTTTTATTTTTGCTTCCCTTCCTTATAGTGTCGGTCAAGGAGTATTTATGGCAAGGATGGACTTTATTATTTTGGTAAGGTGGCTAAAAGAATAAGGCAAGGTTGAAGTTTGGGAAAGGAATCAAGAGAAATAGGTAAGTAAGGGGGACAAGGGGCTTATTTTGTGGATGGTGTTTTGGAAAGTTTGGGTGGCCAAACTTTTATCCTGGGGGGATGAATGTGGACGGTTTTGGGCTAGAGTGATAGCCGAATTTTACCATGGCATTTGGTAAGGTCTTGGTTTTGTTTTGGCCAAAAATCCTATTGAAACCTTTGTGTCATCTTCTCTCTTTTTGCTACTTTCTTTGCCGAAATTTTCTAGCACAATAGTGCAATTTTCTCTTCTCTTGAATTGGTCACATATTCATCTTTTGTCTAATTTCCTTGATAGCCGAATATCATTGTTCATTCTCCTCCATAACCGAAACCTTTTTCATTGTTCTTTCTTTCTCATTCCTTAAGCAATTGGTAAGTATTCTTTCCAATGTTTTATTTTCTTCTCTTATGACCGAATCCATACTTTGGTTTTTGGATGGTCATTTTGACCGAGACCATCACCTTACTTCCTCTCATACGAGATCATTTTCTTATTTGTAGTGATACAGAGGGAGGCCGAATACCACAACATCGCCTAATCATCTCTAGTTATAGGACGATCGTGAGAAACGGAATCATAATCCATTAAGGTAAGGAAGATCTTTCATAGTCCATTCGATATCTCCATTTGGTTATTGAGTTAATCGGATTGAAGGTTGGCTAATTGATATTGTTCGTAGGATCGATTCTTGGTGCATCGAGGGAGATCACAGTCATGGTAAGTGGAGTTAGCTTAATAAAGTGTTTCTAGTTACGATTATCGAAGTTGAGACTAACCTTCTATCAACTATCATTATAGGTGTTGAATCAAGGTGTGTAATCCCGTATCCTTCCGAATATATGTTTGAAATGGTGTGTAAATCTCACATCTCTTTGAAATTTTACATGAAATTTTCTGTGATTCGGTAGAAATACCGAAGAAAACCGATAACCGGCATCCATGATCACTCGGACGTGCGTATGCTCGTAGTGGTAAACATATTTTGTAATAAAATAGTTTCGGACAGAAATAGTGACGTGTATTTGAAAAATCATGAAAAATAGGATAAAAGGAATTACAAAGTGAATAAGATATCAGATAAAATGTTACTGTGTCTATTTTAATATGGAAGAAACGGAGAAGGAAAAGGAATATTATATTCTGAGATATGTTAATTTTAGTGAGTCTGGTTCTGAATGACTTCGGGGTATTCTGTTCTGTCTTGGAAAAATTGTATGAAATTGTACAAAGTGAATTAAGAGTTATAATTGATATGTATGGATTCCTTAGTGAATCTATTTTCAATAGAAAGAAGTGGGAGCAGTATATGAAAATTGTAGAGTAAGATATTCGAGATTAAGGTAAGAGAGGTCAGAATTGTTGGACAGTGAAAAAAGGGAAAATTTAAGGAATAAACTGTACTAAATGGTTAAACTAAAAATTCTGGAAAAATTATAGGAGAAAGGTATATGAGTCTAGTTTCAATGAAAATTTACGGATTTAGATTTTAAGTTTTCTAACTCGAGTTATGGTCAATTTAGTCAGTATGACGCAGATGGACAGTTTCGATTTTATGCTCCAAATTAGTAGTTAAGCCTAGGTTGCGAAATTACCATAATACCCTTAGAGGGTAAATTACCGAAATACCCCTGGGTTGCGAGATTACCGAATTACCCTTAGTGGGTAAAATTATGAAAATTTCGAAAGTACCCTTTATGGGCTGATTGATATATGACTATGTGGGCCGATTGATATTTGCTATATGGGCCGATTGATATTTTTCTATATGGGCCGATCTGAAAATTTGTGAAATGGGCCGAAATGATATTTGCTTAATGGGCCATAATTATTGTTTAATAGATATTCAAATAAATTACTGTTATTATATTGTGATTTGTTTTGCATTATATACACGATTTGCATGGGATGGGATAATGATGAAGAGAAGTTCTGGTAGCTCTGCTACATAAATGTGGCTCTGCCACAAATCTGAAAAATGGCAATGCCATGTAAACTCTGTAAATCTGGTGGCTTGTCCACAAATTGATATATGGCTTAATGCCCAGTCTGATATATGGCTTAATGCCCAGTTTGATATATGGCTTAATGCCCAGTTTGGTGTGTTGGCGGGGTGGGTGACTAAAGCTCCCCACAGGTGTGTTGGTTGGTACGAGTGGTGTGTAGAGGATGGAAAACTAGGTTTGGTTGGGAAATTGCATAACACATGCATGTTATATATGATATTATGTTATGATTGTAATGGGCTTTGGCCCAAATAATTGCTTAATGGGATTTTGGCCTAGTGGACAACGGTAAGTGGGTTACACACTGAGTTCTTGTAACTCACCCCCTTTCTCTTAACCCTTTCAGGTAATGCTCCATACTTCAGAAATGGTGTTATTGAATTTTAAACTTCTATTTCCGTTTATTTTATTATTTTGCTATTTTGGTTTAAGTTGTAATAAGGCCTCTGAACTATTTTTATTTTTGCTTTATGGTTGGGATGTTTTTATTATTTTTCTTAAATTGTTTAAAACGAGAATTTTTCTAAAAACGTAAATAAAGGTTTTCCAAAATTGATTAACAAATGAGTTTCAAAATAAACTTTTACAAATATGATTTAACTCGAACTTTCTTTCAAATTATTAATGACATTTTAATTGCGTCACAGATTTAAAGTTCAATTACTTGATTTGTGATTCATCAATCAATCTTTCAAAAATACTTGTATTTTATCTACGTTTCCGCAATGTTTCAAAATGCTTTTGCAACTCTATTTCGAACGTCACATTTTCGTAAATCGTTTATTTCAAATATGCTTTCGCAACCGAAAAGTTTTATTAAAGATAATTATGTTTTCACGTAAACACAACTGCTTAAGTGTTTTGGGTTTTAACAAAGAGGCTGTAATTCTCAAATAAGTTTTCAACAATTGCAAAGATGGTTTTAAAAAAAAAACACTTCTATGTGGCACGCCAGATTCGGGCCTAACTTCTGGGCCGGGTTTGGGGTGTTACAGAATTTGAAATCGATGATAAAGTGATCTTGAAAGTCACCATGGAAGAAAGTACTCCGATTCGGATGTAAAGGCAAATTGAGTCCGAGGTTCATCGGGCCATATGAGATCATCAAGTGTATTGGGCCAGTTGCGTATAGATGATTGTTGCCGCCTGAGCTAGAAGAGATACATAATGTATTTCACGTGTCAATGCTTCGTCGATATAGATTCGATCCGTCACATGTGATTGCTCCGTTTGAAATTGAAATCCGATCTGATATGACATACGAGGAAGAACCGATCCGTATCTTAGCTATTGAAGTGAAAGAATTGAAAAACAAGAAAATTCCATTAGTAAAAGTGTTATGGCATCGACACGGAATAGAAGAGGCTACGTGGGAGCTTGAAGATTCAATGAAACAAAAATATCCGAATCTGTTTAATGGTAAGATTTTTGGGGACGAAAATTCCTAAGGGGGGAGAATTGTAACAGTCTGGTTTAGACCCTAGTCGAAACAGTGGTTTCAGAACCACGAATCTGAGTCAGTGAAATATTTTAATATTGTTTTCTGTGCCTTTAATATGTGTTTAAGCATGTGTTAAAATTCTATAAGTTAATTTGTTCGTTTGTATGCTTAATTTAAGAAAAGGCTTAATCGCAAAAAATGAAAAACTGATGATAAAATGTGAAAGTATCAAATGGTAGATGTGTTTATAATTTGGAGCCCTTAAATAGAAATTTGGCCACTCTTAAGGATAGTGGACGGTGGATGGACAAGCATGTCCATAGTTTAAATGTTTTATATGATTAATTGAAAGGTTAATATTGTAAATTGGCATTAATATGTGTATTAAATAAAACAAACATATGAAAGATGATGGTTTCATCTTTTAGTGCCGAAATCTAGGAAAGAAAAAGAAGAAAATATACAAGTTAGGGTTCGACCATTTGAGGACTTAAATTCAAGGTATGTTTTCGATCGATTTTTGATAATTTATATATTTTCATAATCGTTGCTTCGAATGCTTCAAAACCCATGTCTTAATTTTGAGAATTGATGATGTTTATGAGATGTGCCATTGATGAAATGTTGAGCTTTGTGATGAGTATTAGTGTTAAATGAAAGATATGTGTTAAATGAACATGTTTTGTTCTTGAATTTTTGGTGAATTTAGCTAAATAGGGCTAAATTGTGAAAATAGCATTTTGAAGGACTAATTTGTGAAATAAATGAAATGTTTGGACTTGTATGAGATACATGAGTATTCAGCTAAGCATGGGTATAGGCGATTTTGTATAATTGATGTTTTGAGAAAAATGGACTAAATTGATAAAATGTACAAATGTGAGGGCTAAGTTGCAAATAGCCCTAAATATGTGTATTTGGATTGAATTGGATGAGTTAGTGAATAAAAGGGATAAATTTGATAATGTATAGATCAAGAACCGAAGAAAATGGACTTAGATCAGAGGAAGTAAAAAATCATTGAATAGCTGCACGTTTCCATTATGCCAAACTCGAGGTAAGTTAATATACAAATAAATATGTTTGTATTGAATTATATATGTTCATATGACTATTGATAATGATGAATGCATATGAGATGTTGTATATATGAATTTTGAGATAAGTTCGACATAGTGCTAACATCCGAGAAGTCCCGTTCGAACCTAGGAATAGATAGGATTAACTATGTCATGACATAGGTGTCTATTACATGATATCATGTAAGACCATGTCTAGGACGTTGGAATTGATTTGAGTTTTCGTGTAAGACCATGTCTGGGACGTTGTCATCGAGATGGGATTCATGTGTGAGACCATGTCTGAGACATTGGCATCGTATTGATTCGTGCAAGACCTTGTCTGGGACAATGGCATTGTATTGATTCGTGCAAGACCCTGTCTGGGACAGTGGCATCGTATTGGTAATTTGCTTATAGGATTGACCCTTATGTGGGTGGCATTATGGCCTTGCAAATGGCCTATTTTTCCTACACGGCTGTGGCACACAGGCGTGCCTGGTAGCCGTGTGGTTAAGTCAGTAGCTAGCGTAACTTTACACGGCCACTGTACACGGGTGTGCCTGGTAGCCGTGTGGTTAAGTCAGTAGCTAGCCTAATGTTACACGGCCATTGTATATGGGCGTGCCTGGTGGCCATGTAGATAAGTTAGTATACATGCTCTGATTTGGCACGGCTATGACACATGGGTGTGTCTAGTAGCCGTGGGAGGCACACGGCCTGCCCACATGAGCGTGTGGCCTCTATAACTTCGAAAAGTTTTAAATTTATGAGAATTTTAGTATATGTTTGGTTTAGTCCCGACCCTATTTTAAAGTATGATTAAGGTCTCGTTGACCTATACAAGGGACACTTTGATTGTGATTGATGAATTTTAATATGAAATGTCTGTAAAAGTTTTCGATCTTTCTGGTAACGCCTTTAACCTTAATCCGGCGATGGATACGGGTTAGGGGTGTTACACACTCTTCATGTTGAATTAGATGAACAGGACAGATCACCTGTAGTGATTTCTTATATGTTTGCCTAGAGGTATGTAAGAAAGGGATATGAAGCATATCTTGCTTTTGTTATGAACGCTAAAGAGAGTGAGTTAAGAATTGAATCAGTGCCGATAGTATGTGAGTATCCAGATGTATTCCCAAAGGAATTGCCAGGGTTGCCTCCGATTAGAGTGGTTGAGTTTGGCATTGAGTTAGCTCCTGGTACTGCACCTATATCGATTGCTCCTTACAGAATGGCTCCAACTAAGTTGACGGAATTGAAGGCACAATTGCAAGAGTTGATGGACAAAGGCTTTGCAAGACCAAGTTATTCTCCATGGAGTACTCCAGTACTATTTGTGAAAAAGAAAGATGGTTTCATGAGATTATGCATAGATTATCGGCAGCTTAATAAGGTAACAGTGAAGAACAAGTACCCATTGCCAAGAATCGACGATTTATTTGATCAATTGAAGGGAGCCACTGTGTTCACCAAGATAAACTTGAGATCCGGTTATTACCAGTTGAGGGTAAAAGACTCAGATGTGCCGAAAACTGCATTTCGGACGAGGTATGGGCACTACGAATTTTTAGTTATGCCTTTTGGTTTAACAAATGCCCCTGCTGTGTTTATGGATTTAATGAACCGTATCTTTCAACCATACTTGGATAAGTTTGTTGTAGTTTTTTGTTGATGACATATTGATATATTCTCGTGATGAGCATGAGTATGCCGAGCACTTGAAGATAATTTTGCAAATTTTACGAGATAACCAGTTGTATGCCAAGTTTAGCAAAAGTGAATTTTGGCTCAAAGAGGCTGGATTTTTGGGGCACATGGTCTAGGGAGATGGGATCCGAGTCGACCCATGTAAGATTTCAGTTATTGTTGATTGGAAACTACCGAAGAATGTATCAGAGGTTAGAAGTTTTTTGGGCCTAACTGGCTATTACAGACGGTTTGTCAAGGGATTTTCCATGATAGCGACTCCAATGACGAGATTGTTACAAAAAGATGTGAAGTTTGAATGGACAGAAAAGTGTCAACAGAGTTTCGAGAAACTAAAGGCATTATTGACTGAGGCTCCAGTCCTAATGCAACCTGAACCGGGAAAAGAATTTGTGATCCACAATGATGCATCCTTGAATGGATTTGGCTGTGTGCTTATGCAAGAAGGCAATGTGATAGTATATGCCTCTAGACAATTAAAGCTGCATGAGAAGGATTACCCGACACATGATTTAGAGTTGGCTGCCATTGTGTTTGCATTGAAGATATGGAGACACCATTTGTATGGTGAAACATGTCTGATATTCACCGATCATAATAGCCTAAAATACTTGATGACTCAAAAGGAATTGAACTTAAGGCAGCGAAGATGGTTAGAGCTAATAAAGGATTATGAGCTAGTCATTGATTACCACCCGGAAAAGGCGAATGTAGTCGCCAACGCTTTGAGTAGAAAATCCCTATTTTCATTGATGGCTATGAATACACAGGTGACTTTGTCAGACAATGGTTCCATTCTAGCTGAGTTGAAGGCTAGACAGATGTTCCTTTAAGAGATTTATGAGGCTCAGAAAGATGACAGTGATTTGCAAGCCAAAAGAGTTCAGTGCGAGTTGGGTGTTGAGTTCGACTTTCGGATTGATCCCAATGGATGTTTGATGTTCAGAGACAGAATTTGTGTATCGAGAAATGATGAGCTCATTCGAAAATCTAACAAGATGTATAACGACTTGAAGAAATGGTATTGGTGGTCGAGTATGAAGAAAGACATCTCAGATTTTATGTCGAAATGCTTAATTTGTTAGCAAGTGAAAGCTAACACCAAGTACCTTCAGGTCTGCTTCAACGTATTATAGTTCCCGAATGGAAATGGGACCGTGTTACCATAGACTTTGTAATGGGTTTGCAGTTGACACCGAGTAAGAAAGATACCGTATGGGTTGTTATAGATAGACTTACAAAGTCGGCCTATTTCATACCTGTACGTGTTGATTATTCACTTGACAAGTTTGTAGACTTGTATATTTCTGAGATTGAGAGGCTACATGTAGTACCTTTATCGATTTTATCGGATAGAGATCCGAGATTTACATCCCGATTTTGGAAAAAGTTGCAAGAAGCTTTGGACACAAAGCTGAGTTTTAGTACGGCTTTTCACCCCCAAAGCAACAGGCAGTCGGAGAGGTTGATACAGATAGTTGAGGATATGCTCGGATGTTGTGTTCTTGAGTTTTAGGGTAGCTGGGAAAAGTATTTATCGTTGGTAGAGTTTGCATACAATAATAGTTTTCAGTCGAGTTTGAAAATGGTGCCTTACGAGGCTTTGTATGGGCGAAAGTGTCGAACGCCTTTGTATTAGACCGAACTCAAGAAAAGTCAGATTCACAGGGTCGATCTGGTTAGAGAAACAGAAGAGAAAGTAAAAATAATCTGTGATTGTTTAAAAGCTGCTTCTGATAGACAAAAATCCTACTCGGGCTTGAAACGAAAAGAGATCAAATTTCAAGTCGGTGATAAGGTGTTCTTGAATGTATCATCGTGGAAGAAAGTTCTCAGATTTGGCCGGAACGGCAAATTGAGTCCACGCTTTATCAGATCGTATGAGATTATCGAGAGGATAGGGACGGTGGCCTATTGAATGGCTTTGTCGTATGAATTGGAAAAGATTCATGATGTGTTCCACGTGTCGATGTTACATCGTTACCGATTAGATCCTTCACATGTGATTACACTAACAGAGGTTGAAATACAACCCAACATGACTTATGGTGAAGAACCAGTTAAGATTTTGGCACGAGAAGTTAAACAATTAAGAAACAAAAGTATACTCTTGCGAAAGTATTGTGGCAAAGATATGTGGTAGAAGAGGCTACATGGGAGCCCGAGGAGGCCATGAGAAACTAGTACCCAAACCTTTTTGTTGGTAAGATTTTCGGGGATGAAAATCCCTAAGGGGGAATTGTAACAGCCAGATTTAGGGCCTAGTCAAAATAGTGGTTGCGAGACCACAAATCCGAAGTAGAAATATGTGTTTTATGATTTTATAAGGCTTATGAGGTGTTTGCATGATTGTGTGAAAATTTCATGAAGAAATTTTATTAATTAGTGATCAAATTTTCCATTAGGACTAAATTGCAAAGATTAGAAAATATGAGATTCTAGAAGATTTAAGTATGAAATAGAATTATAAAAATTACTAGAGGTCCTTATTTAGCAATTAGAACATTAAATGTTAAGATGAACAAAAATAGACATGGGAAGGAAAAATCTCAAGGAAGGGGCCTTAAGGGCAATTTTGTCATTTGGCTGATAAAAGAATAAAAAGGGAAAAAGAAGTCAAAATTGTGTATATCTTCTTCTCCCATGGCCGGAAATCACTAAGGATCCATAGCTAGGGTTTATTCAACTTTCAAGCTTGATAGTAAGTGCATCCTAGCCCTGTTTTTAATGTTCTTCGTATTTTTGAGATCCTCGTAGCTCGATTTAGCTATTTCTAGCTATATTTTGAGCTAGGGTTTATGTTCAAATATTTACCCATGTATGACATACATGTATTTTGATGTTTAATGGAATAATATTAAAGTTTGATGTATGATAAACATATTTTTCTAAGTGATTTTCATGGAAAATGCATAAAAGGACCAAATTGTAAAAGCTATAAAAATGGTCATACATGAGTGAAATAGTAGAAATCGAAGGCTGTTGCAGTTAAGAAAATAATTCGGCTAGGGTTAAAATACAACAAAGTTGAATGAAAATCATTTTACAAGCCTAGGAGCAAAAGTGTAATTATGTGAAAGTTTAGGGGCAAAATTGTAATTTTGCCAAAGTATGATTAATAAGTCAATTTAGTCAATGTGAGTATCAAACAAGTGAAATTATTATTATAGATCAAGAAACATGAAGCCCGAATCGAAACCGAGGCAAGAACAAAGTCGTGGACTAAATCGAACATCTACACCTATTTTGAGTATCGAGGTAAGTTTGTGAGAAATTAAAGTTTCATTGTGTTTTCATATTTTAAATTACTTGATATTATGATAAAGAATATTATTCCCATGAAAATTGACAAATGAAGCCTCGATGAGAAAATGATGAGAATATACTAAGTTGAATTCCCGATTGAAGATTCAGAATAACGAGGATACTTAGGTCACAACATGAGATAAGGAAGGTCCCGTATAAGACCATGTCTGGGACATGGCATCGGCACCGAACATAGATCCTGTATAAGACCATGTCTAGGACATGGCATTGGCATCGAATAAGGAAGGTCCCGTATAAGACCATGTCTGGGACATGGCATCGACATCGAGTTAAGAGAGCCTGTGTAAGAACATATCTGGGATATGGCATCGACATTAAGAGGTGATCCCATGTAAGACCATATCTGGGACATGGCATTAGCATCGTGATACATGAATTGATGAGATTGAGTATCCTCCAATATTCCAAGTAGTTCAACGAGCAAAAGAGATAAGCATGTAAAGATGATAAAAAGCTAAGATATAAGGATGATAATGATTAAAGTTTATATTCAAGTTAGCATAAATGCTAAATTATGTGATGAGGTGATACAAGTACCATGAGTAAAATACAAGTTATGAAACCATAATGTGATAAGTGATGGGTAAGAGAAAGTATGAGTAAGTATGCCTAAGCAATTGAGAACTCTTGTTGTTGTTGTTCTATGAGATGAATGGATTTTACCATGAGTACTTATATTGCCACTTTAATTCATGCAAACTTACTAAGCTATATGCTTACCCCTCTCTTTTCCCTTTTCCTTGTAGTGTCGCCAAGCTAGCTCGGGGATCGTAGAATGTCGGAGCTCAGATCACACTATCAATTATTCTTTTGGTATAGTAAAGTTGTTCTATTTTGGGAATGGCATGTATAGGAACTTGGTCATTTTGTGTTATGTCATGTTTGTTAGCCTAAGTGTTGGCTATTGAGGTTACTCATTCATTTTGTAAATGGCCATTCGGACTTGGCCAACATATGTCAAGTTTCATACTTTTAATGATGATGAGTTTTATGAAGTGGAAGTTTACGAAATTGATGGAGTAAAATGTGAAATGTGTGAATGATGATTTATCGATTCTTCATAGTGTATTATTGCCATGTTTTGTGTTGCTTGTGGTGAAATATATGTGTGTAACAACCCGATTTAGGGGCTAGTCAGAACAGTGATCTCGGGATCACTAATCCGAGATTTGAGAAATTTATTTTCATGTGATTTTATGAATTAGTATATGGTTGTATAAGTATATGAGAATTTTTGGAATTTAAATTCTACCGATTTCATGTTTAATTGCGAAAAAGGACTAAATCGCATAAAGTGTGAAAGTTCCATTTTAATTGCTAAGGGTGCAAAATAGCCATAGATTGATGATTGAGGGTCTTTAAAAGGCAATTAGACCCCCAAAACATTAATGTCCGGCCATAGGGGACAAGGATTGACCAAGTTGGTCATAGTTGGTAAGTAGGTGGACTAAATTGGTAGTTTAATATTAAAATAAAGAAAAGATGATTTCCATCTTTCTCGTTCATCTCTTCCACTGAAATTGCAAGCAAAAATAGAGGTTTCAAAGCTCAAAATTTTCAGCAAGCTCTCCTCCATTCTAGTAAGTGATTTTAAAGATCTTTCTTGATAATAATTGTACTTTTGAGAACCCAATATTGTGAAAAGTTTAGAGTTTTTCCATGAGAGCTATCATTGTTATTTGCTGCATTTTTATGAAAGAAATGGAGTCTTAGTTGTTAGATGAACAACTTTTGTGAAAGGTGTTGTCCTGAAAACACCTAATTGGACCTTGATGAAAATATTACAAATTTGTAGTAATTATGTGAAATGGTGAGTTTAGATGATAGCTATAAGAGTACTAAATGTTCACCTAGGCTTGTTGAAGGTAGAAATGTGATCAAAATTTATTTCTGAGCCTAGGGGCAAAATGGTCATTTTGCCAAAGTCTAGGGGCAAAATAGTAATTTTGCCAAAGAATGACTATTAAAATGCTTTAATTAATGTGATGATTAAAATGAGCTAAATTGTTATTATAGATCAAAAGATACGAAGCTCGAATCGAAACCGAGGTAAGAACAAAGTCGAGGACTAAATTGCATATCTACATACATTTTGAATACCGAGGTAAGTTTGTATGAATATAAGGTTTCACATGTATTTTAAATAAATTGCTCATTATGTTGTATAGTATACACTATTTTCATGAAGTTATGATTAATGATATATTGATAAGAAAGTGAATAAGAGTATGTAAGAGGAAGTCCCGGTTGAAGACTAGGAATAATGAGAAATACTAATATCATAGCATGAGACAAGGAAAGCCCGTGTAAGACCATGTCAAGACATGGCATTAGAACACAAGGAATGTAGGTCCCGTATAAGACCATGTCTGGGACATGGCGTTGGCACCGAACATAGATCCTGTGTAAGACCATGTCTGGGACATGGCATCGACACCATATAAGGAAGGTCTTGTGTAAGACCATGTCTGGGACATGGCATCGACACTATACAAGGAAGATCCCGTATAAGACCATGTCTGGGACATGGCTTCGGCACCAAAGGAAGATCTCGTGTAAGATCATGTCTGGGACATGGCATCGACATAAGTTAAGGGATCCCATGTAAGACCATATCTGGATATGGCATTGGCATCATGAGGCGATCCTATGTAAGACCATGTCTGGGACATGGCGTTGGCATTGAGACCCATGTGTGATGAGATTGAGTAACCTCAATTATTTCAGGTAATTCATCGGGCAAAAGAGCCAAGCATGAAAGAGGTAACAAGGAAGCTAAGTAAGTAAATATGGTAATAAGCTAAGTAGTTCAAAGTTGTTAAAGAGTTTTATTCAAGTTAAGGAAGATGAAGATTGAGTTATGTTTGTATTAGTAAAATATACTAATTCATGTGATTAAGTGATACAGGTACCATGAGTACATTACAAGTATGTAATTATAGTGTAACATGTGATGAGTAAGTAAGCCCAAGCACTTGAGACTCATGTTGTATTTGTCTCTTGATGGATGAGTTATATTAAGCAAATATAATTTTTATATGAATTTCATGTAAACTTACTAAGCTATATGCTTACTTCTCTGTCTTCTTCTTTCCTTGTAGTCTCGCCAAGCTAACTCAGGGATCATTGATGTCAGAGCTCGGAGCACACTATCAATCACTATTTTGGTATAGCCAAGTTGTTTTTATTTAGTATGGCATGTATAGGAATCATTTCATCTTGATGTAAGTCCTAAGAGGGGCCAGAGTGTTGGCTATTAAGATTATTATTCTTTTTGTATATAGCTAAAGAGATTGGCAAATACTTACTAAGTTTACACATCAATTGATGATGAGTTTTGCATTAATGTTCATGTTTTTAAGGAAGTATTTTAGTGGTTGGATTAAGTATATGAATGATCTTGATTTCAGGGTGGCAATTGCCTTGGAAAATAGCCTTTAAGCGTCCACATGTGTAGACACACTGACGTGTGTCTAGGCCGTGTGTGACACATGGTCAACCCACATGGGTGTGTTAATTGGCCGTATGTCCCCTGCATGTTAGTGTTTTATGTCAGTGTCGACCACGGGCTAGCCACACGGGCGTGTGCCTAGGCCCCCTTATGAGGTCACAAACAGAAGACCCCTAGTTTTTCAAACGGGTGAGGACACGGGCATGTCTAGGCCGTGTTAAGGACACGGGCCATTGACACGGACGTGTGTCTGGCTGTGTGAAAACCCCTGTAGGTTCGAAATAAAAATAAATTGTACACGGGCCAAGGACATGGGCATGTGAGACCACACGGCCTGCCCACACGGGTGTGTGACCCCTGTTTAGACAAGAATTTTCAAAGAGAGTAAAAGTTTCTAGTTGATCTCCGAAACCATCAGGATGCATGTTTATGGCTTCGTAGGTCCATGAGATGAATGGTTTGACCACGAAAAGAAAGTTTTTAAATTGGAACGAAATTTTATAACTCATTTATACATGTTTAAGTAAGGTTAAGAATGGTAATGCCTCGTATCCGGTCACGGCGTCGGACACGGGTAAGGGGTGTTACAGTGTGTTTATGTTTGAGGGTGGCAATTGGCTTGGAAAATAGCCTTATAATTGTCCACACAGGTAGACACACGGGTGTGTGTCTAGGCCGTGTGTGATACACGGTCAGCCCCATGGGTGTGTTGATAGGCCGTGTGTCCCCTGTACCCAATTACGAGAATTCAATTCGTCACATGGTCCAGCACACAGGCGTGTGTCTAGGCCGTGTGCCATTAAGAGGTTGCAGACGTCATAAACAGAATACCCAGGTTTTTCACACACGGGTGAGGACACGAGCGTGTCTAGGCCGTGTGAGGGACACAGGCCAAAGACACGGGCATGTGTTCGGTCGTGTGAAAACCCCTGTAGGTTCAAAATGAAAAATAAAATCTACACAGGCTAGGGACATGGGCGTGTGTGACCACATGGCCTGCCCACACGGGCATGTCCCATTTCACACGAGCGTGTGGCCCTGTTGAGGCAAAAATTTTCAAAGAGCGCAAAAGTTTCCAGATTAATTCCGAAACCTTCCGTAAGAATGTTTAGGGCCTCGTAGGCCCATTATAAGGATGTTATGTATATGAATGAGATGTTTTAAGTTGAAATGAGATTTTTATAGCCTAATGTTGTATGTTTAAGCAAGTTAAGTTTGGTAATGCCTCGTATCTGACTCCGACGTCGAACACGGGTAAGGGGTGTTTCACTTCTTGTGACTCCAATCTAGACAAGTGGTCTGCCCTTAGATTTCTACCTCTTTTCGATATTGAATTTCTAGATCAAACTCTTGGAGTAAAAGTACCAATCAAATCAATCTCAGCTTAGTGTCTTTCTTGGTAAGTAAATACTTAATTGTTGAATGGTCCGTATAGATAGTCACTTTGGTACCTACAAGATAATATCGAAACTTGTCAAAAGCAAACACAATAGCAGGTAAATCTTTTTTTTGTTACCGTATAATTCAGTTGAGCTCCTGTCAGAGTCCGATTTGCATAGTAGATGGGATGAAAAACTTTGTTCTTTCGCTGTCCCATAACAGCTCCTATCGCGAGGTTACTTGCGTCACATGTAATATCCCAATTTTGGGCTTAGTCAGAATGGTGGTTTCGAGACCATGAATCCAAAGTAGAAGCAATGATTTTATGATTATTTGATGGTCTATGATATGATTGTATGTTTGCTTGAAACTTTCGTGAAGAAATTCTGTCTAAAATGTCCAATTGAAAGTTAAGGACTAAATTGAATAAGTTGCAAAATGCATGTTCTAGAAGTTTTTTGTATGACATTGCTTTGGATTATGAATTAGGAGCCCTTAAATAACAATTTTACCAAATTATAAAATTTTGGACAAAAATGGGCTTGTGTGGTAAAATATCCAAGAAAGGCATTAAGGGTATTTTAGTAATTTGGCATATAAAGCCAAAATAGCCTAATGAAAAGATGTCATCTTCTTCATTCTTTTATGTTGCTTCCGAAAATACCATGGAAGCCATGGTTGAGGTTTTTTCCAAGCTTTCCAAGCTCAATAGTAAGTGATTCAGAGCCCCGTTTTTAATGTCCATCGTATTTTTAAAAGTTATAAATTGGTCATAAGTGTGTGAATTAGTGAGAATTTGAAGTTGCCATAAAAGAGAAAAATGTTCAGCATGTAATGAAACATAAGAAAATTGAATAAATTATTTTACGAGTTTAGGGGTAAAAGTGTAATTTTTGAAAAGTTAGGTGGCAAAATTGTAAATTTTCCAAAATTTGATATGTGAATTGAATTGATTAGTGTGTTGATAAAATGTATTAAATGAGTGTTAATTTGACATGTTAGATCAAGAAAATATGAAATTTGGACTAAGATCGGGGAAGAACAAAGTTGTGGGCTAAGTCAGGAAAATTAGCCGTTTCGGCATTCGAGGTGAGTTGGTGTGTTAATAATAATGCAATAATGTTGTAATTTATATTTGAAAGCTAAATTAGTGAATTAATTGAACTATGTTGAATTAAATGTTTAATGTGCCAAGTTTATAAATTGATTTAAAATATGTCTATGGTAAATGGAAGTGCATTGAAATATTGTACTTAAATGTGACTTCTATGATTGTGAATGTTATGAGTAATTGTGAAATAGTTTTATCATGAGACAAGTGATTAAGTGTTAACAAGTGTAAAAAAGTCTCGATTGAACCTTAGGAAACGATTAGGATACAAGTGAAATGTCACTAGGAATTTCAGTGTTTTCAGTGTGAAAGGGTTTCCCGGGTGCTGGTTCATTGTGTTATATCAGTGGCTGGGTGATCTTGCATGTGTTGCAGACACCTGACAGCTTGTGTGAGCAGGCCCGAGGGTAACCCCAGTGTTACAGTGGTAGCTTCGGCTACATTACAGTGGTAGCTCTGGCTACATTACAGTGATAGCTTCGGCTATATTACAGTGTGGCACTCTGTACCTTATTTCGCGTATCCTTTAGTATTCCGTATGGTTGAATGGGTATTGAATTGATATAATGAAAAGTGATTGAATGTGAAAAGGATTTAATCATGTGATAATAATGTGAAAGTGAACATTGTGTTTGATGCATTTATATGAGTAAGTGGGAAAATGAAATTGTTTGTATGTCGCCACCTCTCTACAACCTAGTGGCGTCACTTAGCCACTTCACCACAGGCTTCTTTGTGCCATTTTCACTTATTTTTTTTTTAATTAAAAGCCCACTATTCACAACCCTGATTCCTTAATTAATTAAATTAAGAATCCTCCACCACAAAACTCGAACCCAAAGCTTCTCCAACACACCTAGACACTCCAAATTCATTAAACTTTTAAAGTCATCATGTCATTTTCTTGCTCACTTAAAAGTTTTATGAGTCCCAAAGCCCAATAGGCCCAATTCTTCTAGGCCCAAATTCAGGGCGTTACACTTTGGCTACATTACAGTGGTAGCTTCGGCTACATTACAGTGATAGCTTCAGCTATATTACAGTGTGGCACTCTGTGCCTTATTCCGCGTACCCTTTAGTATTTCGTATGGTTCAACGGGTATTGAATTGATATAATGAAAAATGATTGAATGTGAAAAGGATTTAATCATGCGATAATAATGTGAAAGTGAACATTGTGTTTGATGCATTTATATGAGTAAGTTTGAATATGAAATTGTTTGTATAAGTGAAGTGCAGGTATGGAACTAAGTAGAGAATCGTATGAACAAGTAGTACATGTATGTGTACAAAATTGTTATTTTATGATTTATATGTTGAATAAAATGCTTAGATTATGATGCATTATTAGTAAGGATACAAATGAGTGAGATGTGCATATGATCAAGTGATAGTTATGTGCCAAGTTATATGTTGTTTTAGTGCATATGTGTAAAAAAATGAAAGTGAATACATGGAAATCATGAAAAAGTGAACTTTGCATTAAAACAGTACTAGACAACTGCAATTGTGTACTTTTGAAAAATCACCGAAAATAGTGGAAATTGAATTAGAAAGTGAAGGAGATATGAATTGAAAGCTCACTGAGTCTATTTTCTTATAAAAGAAATAGAGTAAGCAAAAGAAGTGGAAATTATGAGATATTTAAATTTTAGTGAGACTGGTTCTGAATGACTTCGTGATCTCTTGTTCTATCTTGGAAAATTTATTAAAAATTGTAAAAAAATAATCATGGATCATAGTTTATATGATTAGAATCCTTAATGCGTCTATTTTTGATTGGAATAAATGAGAACATTATTTGAATTCTGTACAATGAGATAACTAAGTTTTTGTAAAGATAGGTTAGAACCATCAAATAGTGAAGTAAGGGAAATTTTAAGAATAATCTGGTATTGATTGGCCAAACCAAAAATTCTAGAAATTTTATGGAAAGAAGGTATATGGGTCTAATTTCAGGGAAAATTCACAGAACTTAATTTCAAGTTCTGTAGCTTATGAAATAATTAAATTCGTGACTGTGACTCAGAAAAATAGCCTAAGCTGAACTTAAGAAAAAGGTGAAACTATGTGAATATTGATTCTATTTCCTTGAGCATATTTATTGAGAAATGGGTTAATATTGTTAATTAAATTTCATATTATTAACCTGCCAACTTACTAAGCTATAAAGCTTACACCATTTTCCCATTTTTGTTAGTGTTGTCAGGTTGGCTCGGGGTTGGAGATCGTTGGAGGTATCATCACACTATCAATTTGTCAAGTTGGAATCACGACAATTCCTAATTATTTTCAAGTGAATGGCATGTATAGAGATTTAGTTATTGGTTGTATGTATTATTCTGAATTAGCCAAATGTTTAGGCTTATATTGCTTCGTTGAATAGAGCCATGAGATGTGACTCATAATGCCTATAGGTAAGTAAACCTATTTTATGCATGCATGGAGAAATGTCTTGATGTGGCTAAGTTAGAATTAGCTAAAGGTATAACAAATATCGATATATTGTATATTAGTACAAAGAGTTAAGAAAACAAAAGGTTTGAAAAATAGCCTAATGTATGCCACACGGGCTAGAGACAGGGTCGTGTGTCTCAGCCGTGGGGTAGGACACGGCCACTGCACGGGCGTGTGGTTTGGTCGTGGTGCATAAACAGAATGCTAGTGAATTATACACGGGTTCCAAACATGGGTGTGTGAGGACCACACAGTCTACTCACACGGCCGTGTCATATGTCACACGAGCTTGTGGCCTTGTTTTGGAAAAAAATTTCTAAATGCCCGAAAAGTTCTGATTTGGTCCCGAACCAACTTTAATGATTGTTTTGGGTCTCGTAAGCCCATAATAGGGACATAGAATGTGACTATGAATGGTTTTAATGTATAATTAAAAGGTATGTATCAGAGAAGTGTTCGTACCCTGACCCGGCGACGGATAGGGGTAAGAGGTGTTACATTTTAATGGTATCAGAGTTATGGTTTAGTCGGTTCTCAGATTAACATAGCAAGTGTGAGAGTCTAGTTATACATGTCACCAATATGTGATAGTGTGATGCCCTTCGACGCGATTGAGGACAATCTTGTTAGAAGAGAAGTACTCTCCAACTGAGCTATATCTTACCATTTGATAGTGATACTGAAGTATTTGAATAAAGTGTAGCTATGATGAGTTAAACTCGAAAAAGTATGAATAAGAATTCGTAAGGTGTATATGTGATAATGTGTGAAATGAAAGTTTATACTGTAATATGCTTATTCATATTTTTCTGACCTTCACATACTGTAGCATGCTTGACTTCTATGATTGTGAATGTTATGGGTAATTGTGAAATAGTGTTATCATGATACAAGTGATTAAGTGTTAACAAGTGTGAAAAAGTCCCGATTGGACCTTTGGAAACAATTAGGATACAAGTGACATGTCAGTAGGGATTTCAGTGTTTTCAGTGTGAAAGTGTTCCCCGGGTGCTGGATCATTGTGTTATATCAGTGGCTGGGTGATCTTGCATGTGTTGCAGACACCTGACAGCTTGTGTGAGTAGCCCCGAGGGTAACCCTTGTGTTACAGTGGTAGCTTCGGCTACATTACAGTGGTAGCTTCGTGTAACACCCCCAGACCTGGCCCAGACGTTATGGCTGAATTCAGGAATGTCACATCAAAGGCGTAATTCAAAACAATTTTGCTAAGTTAAAATTTACGGCCTAAAAGTCCAAAATCCTTGAATCTTGTTAAGTAATGATAAAAGCCCATATTTTTAGGTATTTCAAAAACCATGTTTAAGAAAATTTATTTAAGTTTAACAATTAAGTAAACAGTTGAACAATGATAATAAAACACAAAATGTAAAGTCAAATCGGAGTACAAGGCCTTATTACAACTAGCGAAAATAAAGTAATTAAAATCATGTCCTTTGAAACAAATAAACAAAACTCCTAAGTCTCTTGTAGTGTGGCCATCTCCGAGTCCTCTCCCATGTCGAGCTGTCTACTGAGGGTCACTTGAAACATTTAATAAAAGGGTGTGAGTTTCGAAACTCAGTGTGTATGACCCTTGGTAACCAATCAACATGCAAATATCACATTGGGCCTAAGCCCTATCAAATTCGGTGGTCTTGGGCCTTAGCCCGCAATGACATTACATCACATCAGTATCACATGAATGCAATGCACCCATCCCAAATCCAACCCTGCACTCCATGTCCCTTCCAACCCTACACTCTTGTGGGGATATAAATATCAACCCACCCATCCCTATACTCCGAAGGTAGCACCAGCAGGGGCACTACTCAAACGTTGCAGCAAAGCTGCTATAATGGGCTTAAAGCCACCGGTGGATCCATGGTCATCAAGTGACTATGCGATCCTCAAATCTTCCTCCGTATCATCAAAACCCACCCAAATGCGACATATATTTTATGAATGAAACATACACAATTTCATACATTAAGCACTTAGGGGTATTTTAGTGATTTCACTACCCAGGGGTATTTTCATAATTCTACCCTATAGGGGTATTTAGGTAATTTTACAAAATAGGGGTATTTTGGAAATTTGTAAATCATGGATATTTTGGTAATTCTGCAAATCAAGGGTATTTTGGTAATTTTACAAATTAGGGGTATTTTAGTAATTTTGTAAATTTAAGGATATTTTGGAAATTTTCAAACTAAGGGTATTTTGGTAATTTTCAAACTAAGGGTATTTTGGTAATTTTCAAATTAGGGGTATTTTGGTCCCTCTTGGGTTTTAGTTATGAACTTTGGCCCATTAACAAGTCCTTGCGGCTAAAGTGAACAGACACTACGCACCAGGTAGGATTACAGAGAAGAGGAGGTGGGCCACTAGGACCGCTTAAGTACCAAGCTCTCCTTAGATCCAATCCTAGACATGCATATGTCCGTTGCCACACTCTAGCCCAGCGAATTGTCCACGGACATGTTTAATTATTAGATTAAGTCTTATGCGGTTTAAGAGTTGTTCAGAACTAAGCCTAAAGTCTATTAAACCCTAGCATACTTGTCTACGTCCCCATAAAGCCCATCAAGCCAAAATCACATCCTTACGGCCCATTAGGCTCAAATCTCATCCATATGGCATATTAGGCCCAAAACAATTCCATATCATGTAACATGCATGACTAATTCAATTCGTATAACCAACCAAACAATTTCATCAAACTTAGCCTCAGGGCCCACCGGGCCCATTTAGCCAATTTCAGCTTTTCGACTTTCCGGCATTGCTGATATTGTGTGTGTGTAGTGTTTGTACACACCTGGTTACTGTGACGTGCTATACTATCCTTGGTCTTGAACCTACAACCAACCAACCTTCAATCAATCACCCATACTTAATCAAAATATTTACCAAAAGTCGAAGCCTTATCGTAACCTTACCGTGTGCCATCGGGTTCTAATTGCCTTCCTTAGCTACTAATCACAAGTATCCCCTAGATCTGCACTCACACATACACAATCAAACTTCGAGTGACTCATAATCCACACAAGTTACCCCGATAGTTCATACTCACATTTGGCCATTTACTTAAACCATAACCGAGTTGAGTACACTTGCACTTTGCTAATGATCCTTACCACACTTGCGATCTCTGAACCTTACCCTTGTTAATACAAGATTAATGATAATGAGAAGTTAGATAGCCCTTCAACTTTTAACAAAACACACTAAGGGGTTAACTGAATACTTACCGAATCCACTTTTGATCCTGCGGCTTAGATAGCTACTGAACGAGATTCAGCTTTTAACCTTGACTGATAGTAGATAACAATCGATTTGTGATGGAGGAAAACAACAAAGATTCGACACTAATAGGGATTTCGATAAGAGAAGATGATGACATTTCGACAAAAAAAAGAGTTTGGCTATGAGAGAATTCGGCAAAAAGGGATTCGCCTATAGGAGATTTCTGCAACAAGGCAAGGTATTTTTGGTTGTGGAAAAAAAAATAAGGTTTCGGCAAGGAAAAGATAAAGAATGGAAAATTCGGCATTACTTAGGACCCCATATTCGGCACACACACTTTTATATAGCCTATAGTCGAAACTTAGCCACCCCTAGAGTCCAATTCGGCACCACTTCATCCACTTCTCATCTCCTAATTTTTCTCCATGATATCTCCCTTATCCTTCTCCTAAATTCTCTTTACTGATCACCTCTCCTTAGAGTCCCTCTACACGCCACTTCCAACCTTCTAGAAGCCTAAAATTAAACTCCAAAATAAAACTAAGCTAGCACTCGAACCTCAAACCTCCCTGCATGCATATGTCGCCACCTCTCTACAACCTAGTGGCGTCACTTAGCCACTTCACCACAGGCTTCTTTGTGCCATTTTCACTTATTTTTTATTTAAAAGCCCACTACTCACAACACTGATTCCTTAATTAATTAAATTAAGAATCCTCCACCATAAAACTCAAACCCATAGCTTTTCCAACACACCTAGACACTCCAAATTCATTAAACATTTAAAGTCGTCATGTCATTTTCTTGCTCACTTAAAAATTTTATGAGTCCTAAAGCCAAATAGGCCCAATTCTTCTAGGTCCAAATTCAGGGCGTTACAATTCTATCCCCTTAAAGAAATTTCGTCCTCAAATTTTCCAATTAACTACTAAACGCACCGCTCAAGTCACACCATAATGCTTTTGCTGCGCACTCTGATTTAATAACACATAAACTTTGCACACATACAGTTTCTATACCCAAAAATATCGCATCCACACAAAACATACCCTACTTATGGTGATTGAACAATCCCGAGCCTTATGCTCCTCAGACCCGCATCTGAAACATGCTCCTGACTTCCTCCAACATTCACCCGGATGACGCCTTCTGCAATATTCGTAAGCCGGATAGTTTGGACGTACCTTAACATACTTCACAGAACGAGACTACAGCCCTAGAGAACTGCGATCTCTTTTTTTATTACAGTCCACGCACCTAACCCGAAGTGTTTCACTAATTTCTTTAACCGTCTCCAGTACCTATCTAACTAGCTGAGTTAGCACATCAGCCCTAACACTTCCACGGCCTCTGCCGCGACCCCTTGCACTTCTTCTAGCGCTCACCGCTAATTCTCGTATTATCTGAATTAGGAATTTTTATGAATTTAGTTCATAGTTTCAATGTTTAAAGCACATGTATTATGCAAGTAACAATTTAATAGTTGTTTTGCAGTCGTAAAACCACTACAGGCTTAAGTTTTCTACGGGCTTTAGTCTCTAAGAACCTATTGCTTAAAGTAGCCCACTATCTAAATACATTTCAGCAATTTACACAAGTGCAATCACAGAAAAACTTACTTGGCTCGACGTTGAGGGCTCGGTGAACCACACTTCAAGAATCCTGCAGAAACTTTTTAATCTACTTGTTTTAAAAAACCCAAAATCTAAGGCCCATTTCATAGCCTGAGCTTTGCAATCGGGCTCTGATACCACTAAATGTAACACCCTCAGACCCGGCGCAGACATTATGCCCGAATCTGAGAATGTCACATCAAAGGCATAATTCAAAACGATTTTGGTAAGTTAAAATTTAAGGCCTAAAAGCCCCAAATCCTTGAATCTTGTTAAGTAATGATAAAAACCCATATTTTTAGATATTTCGAAAACCATGTTTAAGAAAATTTATTTAAGTTTAACAATTAATTAAACAGTTGCACAATGATAACAAAACACAAAATCTAAAGTCAAATCGAAGTATAAGTCCTTATTACAACCAGCAAAAATAAAGTAATTAAAATCATATCCTTTCAAACAAATAAACAAAACTCCTAAGAATCTTGCAATCTGGCCATCTCCGAGTCCTCTCCCATGTTGAGCCGTCTATTGAGGGTCACCTGAAACATTTAATAAAAGGGTGTGAGTTTCGAAACCCAGTGTGTACAACCCTTGGTAACCAATCAACATACAAATATCACATTGGGCCTAAGCCCTATCAAATTTGGTGCTCTTGGGCCTTAGCCCGCAATGACCTCACATCACATCAGTATCACATGAATGCAATGCACCCATCCCAAATCCAACCTTACACTCCATTTCCCTTCTAACCCTACACTTCTGTGGGGATATAAATATCAACCCACCCATCCCTACACTCCAAAGGTAGCACCAGCAGCGGCACTACTCAAACGTTGCAGCAAAGCTGCTATAATGGGCTTAAAGCCACCGGTAGAACCACAATCGTCAAGTGACTATACGATCATCAAATCTTCATCCGTACCATCAAAACCCACCCAAATGCAACATATATTTCATGAATGCAACATACACAATTTCACACATTAAGCACTTAGGGGTATTTTAGTGATTTCACTAACTAGGGGTATTTTTGTAATTCTACCTTACAGGGGTATTTAGGTAATTTTACAAAACATGGGTATTTTGGAAATTTTGTAAATCAGGGATATTTTGGTAATTCTACAAATCAAGGGTATTCTGGTAATTATTCAAATCAAGGGTATTTTAGTAATTTTGCAAATCTAAGGATATTTTGGAAATTTTCTAATTAAGGGTATTTTGGTAATTTTCAAACTAAAGGTGTTTTGGTAACTTTCAAATCAAGGGTATTTTGGTCCCTCTAAGGTTTTAGTTATTAACTTTGGCCCATTAACAAATCCTTGCGGCTAAAGTGAACACACACTACACACCAGGTAGGATTCCAGAGAAGAGGAGGTGGGCCACTAGGACCGCTTAAGTACCAAGCTCTCCCTAGATCAAATCCTAGACATGCATATGTTCATTGCCACACTCTAACCCAGCAACTTGTCCACGGACATGTTTAATTATTAGATTAAGTCTTATGTGGTTTAAGAGTTGTTCAGAACTAGGCCTAAAGTCCATTAAACCCTAGCATACTTGTCTACGTCCCCATAAATCCCATCAAGGCCAAATCACATCCTTACGGCCCACTAGGCCCAAATCTCATCCATAAGGCCTATTAGGCCCAAAAAAATTCCAGATCATGTAACATGCATGACTAACTCAATTTGTATAACCAACCAAACAATTTCATCAAACTTAGCCTCAGGGCCCACCGGGCCCATGTAGCCATTTTCGGCTTTTCGGCTTTCTGGTATTGCCGATATCATGTGTGTGTAGTGTTTGTACACACTTGGTTACTGCGACGTGCTATACTATCCTTGTTCTTGAACCTACAACCAACCAACCTTCAATCAATCACCCATACTTAATCAAAGTATTTACCAAAAGCCGAAGCCTTACCGTAACCTTACCGTGTGCCACCGGGTTCTAATAGCCCTTCCTTAGCTACTAATCATGAGTATCCCCTAGATCTGCACTCACACATACACCATCAAACTTCGAGTGACTCATAATCCACACAAGTCACCCGTATAGATCATACTCACATTCGACCATTTACTTAAACCATAATCGAGTTGAGTACACTTACACTTTGCTAATGATCCTTACCACGCTTGCGTTCTCTAACCCTTACCCTTGTTAATACAAGATTAACGACAATGAGAAGTTAGATAGCCCTTTGGCTTTTAACAAAGCACACTAAAGGGTTAACTGAATACTTACCGAATCCACTTTTGATCTGCAACCTAGATAGCTACTGAACGAGATTCGGCTTTTAACCTTGATTGATAGTAGATAACAATCGATTTGTGATGGAGAAAAACAATAAAGATTCGACACTAATAGGGATTTCGGCAAGAGAAGATGATGATAATTCGGCAATAAATGAGTTTGGCTATGAGGGAATTCGGCAAAAAGGGATTCGGCTATAGGAGATTTCGGCAACAAGGCAAGGTATTTCCAGTTGTGGAAAAAAATAAGGTTTCGGCAAGGAAAAGAAAAAGAATGGAAGATTTGGCATTACCTAGGACTCCAGATTTGGCACACACATATTTATATAGCCTATAGTCGAAACTTAGCCACCCCTAGCCACCCCTAGAGTCCAATTCGGCACCACTTCATCCGCTGCTCATCTCCTAATTTTTCTCTATGATATCTCCCTTATCATTCTCCTAAATTCTCTCTACTGATCACTTCTCCTTAGAGTCCCTCTACACCCCACTTCCAGCCTTCTAGCAGCTTAAAATTAAACTCCAAAATAAAACTAAGCTAGCTCTCGAACCTCAGACCTCCCTGCATGCATATGTCGCCACCTCTCTACAACCTAGTGGCGTCACTTAGCCACTTTTCCACAGGCTTCTTTGTGCCATTTTTCATTTATTTTTTATTTAAAAGCCCACTATTCACAACCCTGATTCCTTAATAAATTAAATTAAGAATCCTCCACCACAAAACTCGAACCCAGAGCTTCTCCAACACTCCTAGACACTCCAAATTCATTAAACCTTTAAAGCCATCATGTCATTTTCTTGCTCACTTAAAAATTTTATGAGTCCCAAAGCCAAATAGGCCCAATTCTTCTAGGCCCAAATTCAAGGCGTTACACTTCGGCTACATTGCAGTGGTAGCTTCGACTACATTACAGTGATAGCTTTGGCTATATTACAGTGTGGCACTCTGTGCCTTATTCCGCGTATCCTTTAGTATTCCGTATGGTTCAACGGGTATTGAATTGATATAATGAAAAATGATTGAATGTGAAAAGGATTTAATCATGTGATAATAATGAGAAAGTGAACATTGTGTTTGATGCATTTATATGAGTAAGTGTGAATATGAAATTGTTTGTATAAGTGAAGTGCAGGTATGAAACTAAGTAGAGAATCATATGAACAAGTAGTACAGGTACGTGTACAAAATTGTTATTGTATGATTTTTATGTTGAATAAAATGCTTAGATTATGATGCATTAATAGTAAGGATACAAATGAATGAGATGTGCATATGATCAAGTGATAGTTATGTGCCAAGTTATATTTTGTTTTAGTGCATATGTGTAAAAAAATGAAAGTGAATACATGGAAATCATGAAAAAGTGAAATTTGCATTAAAACAGTACTGGACAACTGCAATTGTGTATTTTTGACAAATCACTGAAGATAGTGGAAATTGAATTAGAAAGTGACGAAGATATGAATTGAAAGCTCACTGAGTCTATTTTCTTATAAAAGAAATAGAGTAAGCAAAAGAAGTGAAAATTATGAGATATTCGAATTTTAGTGAGACTAGTTCTGAATGACTTCGTGATCCCCTCTTTTGTCTTGGAAAAAATTATTAAAATTTGTACAAAAATAATCATAGATCATATTTTATATAATTAGAATAATTAATGAGTCTATTTTGTATTAGAATAAATTAGAAAATTATTTCAATTCTGTACAATGAGATAACTGAGTTTTTGTAAATATAGGTCAGAACCATCAAATAGTGTTGTAAGGGAAACTTTAAGAATAATCTGGTATTGATTGGCCAGACCAAAAATTTGGAAATTTTATGGCAAGAAGATATATGGGTCTAATTTCAGGGAAAATTCACGGAACTTAATTTCGAGTTCTGTAGCTTATGAAATAATTAAATTAGTGACTGTGACTCGGAAAAATAGCCTAAGCTGAACTTAAGAAAAAGGTGAAACTATGTGAATATTGATTCTATTTCCTTGAGCATATTTATTGAGAAATGGGTTAATATTGTTAATTAAATTGCTTATTATTAATATGCCAACTTACTAAGCTATAAAGCTTACACCATTTTCCCATTTCTCTTAGTGTTGTCAGGTTGGCTCGGGGTTGGAGATCGTTGGAGGTATCATCACACTATCAATTTGTCAAGTTGGAATCACGACAATTCCTAATTATTTTCAAGTGAATGGCATGTATAGATATTTAGTTATTGGTTGTATGTATTATTATGAATTAGCCAAATGTTTAGGCTTATATTGCTTCGTTTAATAGAGCCATGAGATATGGCTCATAATGACCATAGGTAAGTAAACCTATTTTAGCATGCATGGAGAAATGTCTTGATGTGGCTAAGTTAGAATTAGCTAAAGGTATAACAAAGATCGATATATTGTATATTAGTACAAAGAGTTAAGAAAATAACAGGTTTGAAAAATAGCCTAATGTATACCACACGGGTTAGAGACAGGGTCGTGTGTCTCAGCCGTGGGTAGGACACGGCCACCGCACCGGCGTGCGATTTGGCCGTGGTGCATAAACAGAATGCTAGTGAATTACACACGGGTTCCAGACATGGGCGTGTGAGGACCACACGGTCTACTCACACGGCCCTATCATATGTCACACGGGCGTGTGACCCTATTTTGGTAAAAATTTTCTAAATGCCCGAAAAGTTCCGGTTTGGTCCCGAACCAACTTTAATTATTGTTTTGGGCCTCGTAAGCCCATAATAGGGACATAGAGTGTGACTATGAATGGTTTTAATGTATAATTGAAATGTATGTATTGGAGAAGTGTACAAGATTGCTGTAATGCCTCGTACGCTGACCCGACGACAGATTGGGGTATGGGGTGTTACATCACGTATCAGTTCAAATGGAAAATCCTAGTCTGGTGTGATGATGATTGGTGCTAAAACTAACTGGCTTTTCAAATCATTGAAAGCTCTTAAGCACTCTTCATAAAATTTGAACATCGTGTCCTTCTCTACTAATTTGCATAAGGGTTTTGCAATTTTGGAGAAGTCCTTGATAAATCTCCGATAGAAACGACGTGGCCCAAAAAGCTCCTAACACCCTTTACAGATGTTGGAGGTGGGAGTTTCTCAATAACATCTACCTTTGCTTTATCTACCTCGATTCCATGTCTCGTTATCCAATGTTGCAACATCCTAACCTGAATTCGTTGTTGGAATAGGCTTACGGAGCATTACTGAAGATTACAAATAAAACAGATAGAAATATCAAACATTTCATTACATAATAATAATCAAATCAAAACCAATCAACATCATATATGGTGTCCCTTATACGATCCCTCGAGGCCCAAAATACGCATTAAAAATCGAAAACTCGGAGAATTTTTCAAAAAATAGTAAAAATTTTCAAAGTTGCAGGGGCATTCGAAATAGGGACACACGGCCGTGTGGGCATTCAAAATAGGGACACACTGTCGTGTGTCACACATGGTTGAGAAACACTCCCGTGTCTCTGCCCGTGTGGACAAAAATAGGCCATTTCAAAAGCCATATTTCTCACCCAATTTGGTACACACTTACAACCACAATTGCACATGTTGACAAGTTATATTAAGACATCCAAAACAAGCAAAATCAAGCCTTAATCATGTAGCATATTCACATACAACCAATATGCCCTTTGGCACCTCAAATGAAATATGCAAACATGTATAATCATGTACACCACTTAACCAAATAAGCCAATAATCTACTAAGCCATTTTGCATCATTTCATGCCACTTAGCCTACTTACCAAAACATACCAAAACTTCTTAAATGGTACCAAAATAAGCCATTCCAAACTAGCATCAATATACATATGTGCTTTCCATAACAAAGCAGCAAATCACACCAAATTATAGAACATATATCATAAGCATATTCAACTACCAATTTACCTTTCATCATTCAACCATAAATTGAGCCACACATCAACCATATAAGGCAATTATGCACATACCAAAATGTGCCAAAACACAAGCCAAATTAGTGGCCAATCTTAACAAAACACATATAGGCTAGCATTAGCCAAAATAACCTATACATGCCATTATAACCAAAATTAAACAACCGAAAGTACCATGTGAGCCGATGGAAAGTGTGATATAGCTCCGACAAGCTTTCAACCCGAATGAGCTTCCAATTCACTATAAAACACAGAAATAACACAGAGTAAACATTTAAACTTAGTAAGTTTGTATAACATAACTTACCATTTAGTCACAATTTAGGTAAGTAAACATAGTATATCCCAACACAATTTAGCCAAATGCCTAAGCACATAATCACCAATATGTTAGCCATGTAAAAACACATATAAACCAATTCATGGATGAGCTCAACAAATAACCAAATTTCCATATACATGTATCATCCATTTCATATAACTATGTATCATGTAATAACCTTTCCATATATTTCCTGTATATACCTGTAATAGTTTGAATCGAACTCATATAATCTCGTAACAGAACTGTGCCCGTTGAACCATTTAGAATATCGTTCAATACTCGGGTAGCTCACACATGATGTGCTAAACTGTAATTGTCAATTCCTCTACATGTATACTCATACGAGCCAAGAATCGGTATGCTCTTACGAGCTGTAATCAGTAAGTTCATACGAGCTGAGTAATGGTAAGCTCATTCTAGCTGAATATCGGTAAGCTCATACGAGCTGAGAATCGATAAGCTTTCACGAGCTGAAATCGGTAAACCCTAATGACATGTCATTTGTATCTTACGAATTCCTAAGGTTCAAATGGGACTCGGTAACCGTTGTACGTCGTCGGATATGCGATCAATATTTATACATGGAGATTATATAAATCACATACATATAATTCTATTAAAACATATAAATACAGAATTTAATTACAAGAACTTACCTCGACGAGTATACATAATACGAAGGCGATTATTCTGAGATTCTGAGACTTTCTCTTTGCCGCGATCTAACTCCGTACGAGGTTTAACTGGATTTATACGGATAAATTTAACTCATTCCAACATAAAATTCATTCAATTTAATCTAAAACAATTTTTTGCAAAACTACCATTTTACCCCTATATCTTTAATTTCTTTGCAATTTAGTCCCTAGGCTCGAAAAATAAAATTCATGCAATTTTTCCCTTAACCAAGCCTAGCCGATTTCTATACATACTAATAGTAGCCCATATATTTCATAAATTCACAATTTTACCACAATATTTTCCTTTTTTCAATTTAACACCTAATTGATAATTTCATCAAAAATTCCTTTACAAAAGTTGTTTATCTAACAACAACCATTCATTTTCTATCATCAAACTTCAAAAATCAAGCATCTTCATCAATGGAAAAATCCTACTACTTTAACAGTTTCACAAATTAGTCCCGGGTTAGCTAGATTAAGCTACAACGGTCCCTGAAACATAGAAATCATTAAAAACGAGACAAAAATCATACCTAATTGGACAATGGAAGCTTGGCCAAAAGTTAAGCACAACAATGGCTTCTTTATCTCTTTTATATTCGGTTGAAACTAGAAATTAAAGATTAATACTTTAATTTGTTTTATTTATTTTATCTTTAATAATTAATTTACTTATTAACCTTTAAAATTATTCCAAATTACAAGATTATAAAGCCATGACTTTCTACTATCACATTTATGGGCTAATTATATATAAGGACGTCCACTTTAAAGTTCCAATAACTATTTAATACCTTTAGCTGTTAGAACTCAACTTTTGCACTTTACGCGATTTAGTTCTTTTTATCAATTTAAGCACGTAAACAGTAAAATTTCTTATTAAAATTTTTATACAGTATTCCTATCATGCTGTAGGCAATAAATAATAATAAAATAAATTTTCTAACTTTGGATTTGTGGTCCCAAAATCATTGTTTCGATTTCCACTGAAAACGGGTTGTTACAAATGCCCTAGAACAATACCTTCTCATACCAAGAAATGACACTTTTCCCAGTTGAGTACGAGGTTTGTTTCTTCGCATCGCCTTAGTACATTGGCTAGATTGGCTAAGAGATCATCATAAGTGTCTCCAAACACTGAAAAATCATCCATAAACACTTCCAAGTATTTCTCAACCATGTCAATAAAAACAGACATAATACATCTTTGAAATGTAGCAGGTGCATTCCATAAACCAAATGGCATGTGTCTAAATGCAAATGTACCGTACGGGCATGTGAATGTTGTTTTGTGTTGATCTTTTGGTGCTATTGTGATCTGATTATACCCGAGTATCCATTAAGAAAATAGTAATAGTCTCGCCCCGCGAGTCTGTCCAGCATCTAGTCCAATAATGGCAAAGGAAAATGATCCTTCCTTGTCTCATTGTTCAGATTTTGGTAATCGATGCAGATTCTCCATCCCGTAACCGTTCTGGTTGGTATTAGCCCATTATTTTCATTCTCTATGACCGATACCTCCTTTATTTGGCACGCACTAGACCGAACATACCCACGAACTGTCTGAGATGGGGTAAATTTTACCCTCATCAAACCACTTAATGATTTCTTTCTTTACAATGACATTCATGATGGAGTTCAGTCATTATTGTCCATCAATATTCCCTTTTTCGCCATCTTATAGGATGATCTTGTGCATGTATACAGACATACTAATGCCATGAATATTGGCAATGGTCCATCCGATAGCCGTAATTGTTTCAACACTAGGATGAGTTTCTCTTCTTGCTCTTCGGTTAATTTTGCTGAAACAATCACAGGCAAAGTAGAAGCGTTACCTAAATAAACATATTATAAATGTGATGGAAGTACCTTCAGTTCTAATTTAGGTGGCTCCTCGATTGACACTTTTGGTTGGGCATAATCCCTTTTCTCTAACTCCAAAGATTCAAAGTAGGATTGGAGATTAAATCCCCTTGATTAGCTTCTAGCAAAGCTAAGTATTCATCCTCCTCTTCATCACTTGGTGGGTCTGATGTCAAAATTTGCTCCAACGGGTCCTAAACAAAGTTAAGTTCCATTTCCATGATTAATTTCTCTAAATTGGACCCTGTAGAACAACCATCAATTGTGTCAAGAAATCGCATAAACTTAAAAACATTAAATGTTATTTGATCGTCCTGAACAAGCATAGTAAGCTCGCCCTTCTACACATCAATAAGGGTCCTTCTAGTTGCTAAGAAAGGCCTTCCTAGAATGACCGACACTTCTTTTTTTTGCTTCAAAGTCTAGAATAACAAAGCCAGCAGGAAAAATAAATTTTTCTCACTTACCAATACATCCTTGATTTTTCCTTCTAGATGTGCTAAAGATCGATTTTCTAATTGAAGTGTAACCGTAGTAGGTCTAACTTCACCTATCTCAAATTTCCTAAATTTTGAAATAGGCATCAAGTTGATACTCGCACCCAATTCACATAGTGCTTTACCATAATATGTTGCTCCAATGTTGCAAGGTATGGTAAAACATCTAGGATCCTTTAAATTTTGAGGTAGTTTGTCTTGAATTTATGCACTGCATTACTTCGTTAGGGCTATCGTCTCAAATTCTCCTAGTCTTCATTTTTTAGATACGATATCCTTAATGAATTTGACGTAGTTCAGCATTTCCTCAAGTGCTTTAACCAACGGAATGTTGATATGAAGTTGCTTGAGTACGTCTAGAAGCTTCTTGAATTGGACTTCCTGCTTCTGCTTCTGAAGCCTTTGAGGGTAGGTTGGTGGAGGTTTTCTTACTGGAACTGGTTGATTCGTCTTCTGTGGCAACTCTACATCTAACAAAGTTTTTTGTTTATCAGAATTGGTTGGTTCCAAAATTACCTTATCGGGTTTTGCAGATTTTAGTTCTAGTGAAACTAAAATTTCAATACTCGGTTAAACTTCCACTAGATCTTGAGCATCACCTGGCTCCTTTTCAACTTCGACGGTGTTGGGCTCTAATGCCTTTCTACTCCTCAATGTCAATGCTTTACAATGTTCCTTCTTGGGATTCCTTGAATTCTCTGTATCACTAGGTAAAGAACCTTGTGGACGATTTCTAAGTTCAATGGCAAGTTGACCTACTTGATTCTCCAAATTCCTTAGAGTGGCGTCATTTTTTTGCCATTTATGCCTTCAATAGGTTCTCCAAGCTATTGTAAGCTTTAGCTTGGGTTGGTTTCTGAACTTGTTCGGGGAAAATAGGTGGCTGGGTCGGTCTGGGTTGTGCATAAGTGTTATTGGTTCCAGCCCCTTGGTTACTCTAGGAAAAATTTGGCTGGTTTCGCCATGATATGTTATAAAAATTGGATTGCAATCCTTGCCTTCCTCAGTTTTGGTTTTCTTTACCCAAGTAATATACAGATTCTGGGTTCAATGGACATCCTTCGGACAAATGTCCTTTCCCACAATAGACACAAAATATATTTTCAAACTGATTGGGTGGCTGAGCTGCAAAGCTATTATATCCATTAGTGGTAAAATTTTTAAGCATTGAGGAAATCAAACATACCTGAGATGCAAGTGAAATGAGAGAGTCCACTTCATGTACTCCATCGACTCATCTTCCTGATGCTGCTCGATTGGTTGGCCATTGATAATTGTTTCTGGCAATCCTCTTGATGATTTCATAAGCTTCATTATAAGATTTAGAAAGGATAGCACCATTAACAGAGGCGTCCACTACCATTCTTGTGTGAGCATTGAAACCATTATAGAACGTTTCAAGTTGGATGCAATGAGGGATTCCGTGATGAGGGTAGCTCTGTAACAATTCTTTATACATTTCCCATGCCTCATACAAGGACTCATCATCCATTTGTTGGAAAGCAATGATCTCGTTCCTCAACTTAGCATTCTTGCTAGGCAGGAAATACTTCATGAGGAATCTTTTTGCTAACTCTTGCCATATGGAAATTAAATTTGGTGGCAATTAGTTCAACCAAGCTCAAGCTTTGTCCCTTAGCGAATATGGGAACAACTTCAATCGAAGTGCATCTTCGGGTACTTCGGCTAGCTTGAAAGAATCGCTCACTTCCATAAACAATCTTAAGTGAAGATGAGGATCTTCGGTAGGCATTCCACTAAATTGGCCCACTGTCTAAAGCATCTAAAACATGGCTAGCTTCAGCTCAAACTATTGTGCCTCGATTTCGGATCTCTTAATACCATGATTAAGATCATGAAACATTAAGAAAGGTTTGCTCCATTTCCTTGATTCGAATTTTCAAAGTTCATCTATTCGGTCATTCTCTGACTTGCTTGTCTTCTAAACTGTCAAAACGTTCTTTCAATCTCAGGGTCTACGGGGAGTAAATCGATGATTTGATCAATACCTATAAACACCTGAAACAACACAGAAAAAATTAACTAAGTCAAAATTGAACAGAAAAATAAACCAAAATGAAAAATTAACAAATTCACAAATAATGACTTTTTAAAACAGTCCCCGGCAACAACGCCAAAAACTTGGAACGACGGAAATGTGCAAGTGTACTGTAACACCCCTTACATGTATTCTACGCTGGAACCGGGCACGAGGCATTACCGGACTTAACTCACTTGGTCATACAATTTAAAATATCTCTTTCACCATCAAAACATTCTCATTATGGACCCACGAGACCTTAAACATGCATAAAGAGGGTTTCAAAATCCAACCGGAAACTTTAGAGCACTTAAATTCTTTTTCACCTAAATAGGGGCCACATGCCCGTGTGTAATGGGACACGCCCGTGTGGGTAGGCCGTGTGGTCACACACGCCCGTGTCCCTCACCCATGGTCAACACTAACTTATATCACACGGCCGGACACACGCCCATGTCCCTGGCCCGTGTCCCTCACATGACATCGACACGCCCATGTCTCAGCTCGTATGCCAAAACCTTGGCATTCTGTTTATGATGTCGTTATCTCACTATGGTCACATGGCCAAGGCACACGCCCATGTCCTTAGACCGTCTGTCGAATTAAATTCCAATTTCAAGGTGCAGACTTCACACTGCCTGGGCACATGCCCATGTCCAAGGCCGTGCCTCCTACACGGCTGAGACACACGGTCGTGTCTCTGCCCGTGTGTTTACTACAAAGTTTACTGACTTGAAAATCTAACATGCAGGAGACACACAGCCTGGTCACACACCCATAGGACTGACCGCGTGTCACACACGGCCTAGACACACACCCGTGTGCCTACCCGTGTGGACAAGAACAAGGCTATTTCCCAAGCTCTTTTCACCACCCTAATTGACACATAATATTACCATTCAACCAATCACTAAGCAACTCAAATGTGCAACATAAACTTCCATGAATAACTTCATCTTTTCATTAAATATAAACAATGAGCCATCAACTATGGCTATATAGAGTTCACCTCTAAAAGAGCCAACACACTCTTGGCCAAAATAACAAAACAATTTACCTAGTCTAGCCCCTATACATGCCATACTCAAAACACTAAGTCTAGATATACTGAGGTGAGCTGATAGTGTGGGTGATCTTCCAATTATCTTCGTATCCCGACCTGACTCTTTGACTCTATAAAACAAGGGAAAAGAAAAGGGGAGTAAGCTTTAAGCTTAGTAAGTTTACATGTAAACAAAAAACATCATAGTATGTGCTAAACAAAAAATAGCGTTACATACTAAGAAAGAACATTCCACATCCCACGATCATGCTTACTCATTTCATCTCTTACCACATTCCAACCATATCACAAGCCAAATGCCTACATTATTTAACATACATCCACCACATGATCACATGAAACAACACATCATAATTCCCAATAAACCATTCATAATACTACCAATCACTCGGTGGTTTTGCAATTAGCCTACCATCAATCCTTAACAGGGTGGTATCTTACATAGCCCACCAACAAGAATATTTACGGTGGTAACGCACTTAACCCACCAAATAATAATGTAAACGATGGTATCACACTCAACCCATCGTGAATAAGTAATAAGGCGGTATCGCACTTAGCCCACCATCAAGAATTATTAAGGTGGTATTGCACACAGCCCACCATTTATTACTACGATGTTATTTCACATTTACATATCTATTTCATCATTCATACGAAAATTATTCAATATCTACCAAATTCAATCCACTTGAATCATACATGTTCTTAATCATACAGCACACCAATAAGTAACAACATGTGTAATTAAGATGCATCATTTACACATAAACTTACCTCGATGCAAAATGTGTTAATTTGCGGTTTAATCCGAAACCTTGCCTTCTCCCCGGTCAAGGTTAATTCCTCGTTTTTCTTGATCTCTAACAAAAAAATTCACTCTTTTAAAACATTTTATGATCATAATGCATCATAATCTCTACTTAGGCAAAAATGACTATTTTGCCCTTGTACTATGGCAAAATTAAGATTTTGCTCCTAGGCTTGTAAGTCATTTTTCAACACATTTTCTCATTAAACAAGCCTAGTTGAACATTTATTCCTCTTACAACAATCCACAAATCTAACTATTTCATGCATTTATTACCAATTTACAACATTTACAGCTTAGTCCTATTTAGATGTTTTCATGACAACACCTTTCACAAAAGTTGTTTCTCATCTCCCCAACATTCATTTTCTTCCATAAAAACTCAGCTAGCAACATAAACCCTCTCATAGAAAGTCCCTAAACTTTCAACCATTTCACAAATTAGTCCCCTCATTAGCTAGCTTAAGCTTTGGGGACTCCAAAAGTACCAAAATTATCAAATAAAACCACCAGAATCACTTACTTGCAAGGAGATAGCTTAGCTGAAAGTTTGAACCCCAAAAACTCTATTTTCTCTTCAATTTTCGGTGGAAGAAAGAGGGTGAATAGTGAAAGATGATAACATCTTTTATTCATCTTATTTTATTCATTTTTATCACCTAATTCCCACCAAATTTGACCAACATTTAATATCTTGTCTCCCTAGCCTCTAAATGGCCGGGCATCACAAATCCAATGGCCTAATTTCACTTTAAGGACCTCCAATTGATATTCTTTGGCTATTAGACACCTCTACCACTTATAATGGAACTTTTGCACTTTATGCGATTAAGTCCTTTTTTCACAATTACACATTCAATTGCTAAAATTAAAGCACCAAAATTTTCATATAGCCATATATTAATGCCATAACACAATAATTAATACTAAAATAATTTTCCTCAACCTCGGATTAGTGGTCCCAAAACCACTGTTCCAACTAGCCTCGAAATAGGGTTGTTACATGTACAGAATTGCAACAAGTAATAAAGTGACAAGTAAATATTGAGTTATAGTACCCATAGGGACTGTGAAAAGAATTATTTATGAATGCAATTAAAAACACTTTGGTGAAGAAAAATATTTTGATTTGAAGAGGTGATTAAAAACTAAGATTTTTAACTAAGTAAAATAAATAAAAAGGAAATAAATGTTCCAATGCACGATTTCAAAAGATGATTTTAATCAAGATGACATAATTGTGTTAGATTAATTACATTTCTTAACTTAGAGTTATTAAACTCATGTTCATGTTGTTACGAATAAATTCATGGCAACTCTGTAATTTGCTAACATATGAACAGGCTCACCTAGCAAAATCCATTTATTTCTTGACTATATCTCTATGCCAAGTCAACCGATTAAACAAATTTTAATAAGAAAATGTGTTAATGCACATACATACTTATGAAATCAAAATAATCTCTTGTACATATCTCTATTCCAATTCAAACAATTAATTCAATTTTCATAAGCACATAAAAGATTACATGAGGTAACAATGTATTTCTACCTTGAAATAGTTTAATCACAATAATCTTGCAAGTTACGCAAGGCTAATGTATCGTTAGATACCGTTGCTAATTTAACCCTCAGCTACCTTAGATGATTAAACATGCACTGATTAAATATTGTGTCTATTAATTACAATTTCAATCCGTTTAAATAATTAATTCATTAGTTACCTTACAATAATAATGCAAGAATAACTTAGTCATGGTTTTACTTAATCAAACATCTTACCAAGGCCTATAACAACACAAACACAATTTTAATAAATTAAGTAGAAAAAATGCAATCAACCTTACATGATTTAAATTTAAGCCATATTAATTAAATTAAACATATCAACATCACAAATATTCATATGAATGTTCATAACAACAACAATCAAATTAAAAGGATAAGGAACAAGAATCAAATCTGGTGTTTCTTCGAGGTCTGACTAGTTTCCTCCACTTGTCTTTGTTGAACAAACTTCCACGAACACTTGAATGATGCTTCCAATGGTGGTTGAAAGACTCTTTCTCAAGAGGTGAAATCAGCAAGGGAATGGGGAAAAAATGAAGAACAAGGAAGGGGTTTTGAAAGGATAGAGTGAGAGAAAAGTGAAAGGATGAAAGGGTTTGAGATGTGTTTGAAGTGAACAGCCAAGAGGGGTATTTATAGGTTGAGTAGTGATGCTTTTAATCCTTTCTTTTCATGTCTTATACCCAGGAAAGCACCCGAGGATAAAAAGAACACAAAACGGGCCTAAAACGGAGTAAATGGGCCTTAGCACGAAATTGACACGGCCTGGCCCAAAGCACACATAGCCGTACCTCGACGAACACCTAGAGCACGGCCTCAACTCCGTCACACACGGCCGTGCCTCAAGAGAAGTCCGAACACGGTCAGGTCTCGATACACACGGGCGTGTGCCATGGCCGTGCCTCTGTCGCTGGAAAGAGCAATTTCAGTCGAAAAAAGATACTTAGGGAGAAAGAATCACAATCCAAGAGCCTATAAATATCCCCCAAGTACCACCTTTGAAGAGGAGCGAAAGCTAGGCCAAGGAGCCAAGCCGAGAAGGTCAAAGTTAGGGAATAACGCGAGGATAGCCAGTTGATCCATCCCAAGAAGCTGGAGTTATACTCAAGCCGGCGAAATTCTCTTTCAATTCCTTCAGGGAGTTTTAGGGTTTTCTTATGTTTTGTTTTATCTTTTCTCTTGCGATGTTTTGTTTATCCATTATGAACTAAACCCTTCAGATACCTGAAGGGGATGAAACTTAGATGGATTTTGTTATTTGATTTTTAGGTTATATGATAAATTACTTAGTTTGTTCTTAATTATGTTACTTAATCCAAATCTAATGTGCTTAGGTGGACGAGGAATAGACCCTGCCTAAGAGGAGATCTAACATAATTAAACGGAGTTGATCGAACGCCTAGAGATAGGGTTACGAGATTTTGCCAGATTAGGGTGAAACCTAATGTGGGAGTCAATTGATCGATTTACTGCTATTCTAGGGGGTTATTATAAGCGAACGAGAGTTCCACTAATCAACCTAGGGTTAGACGTTATTCGCCTTGAGAGAGGGTTTAAATAGGTTAGGGAGTCTCACGGATCAAGCTAACTAAAAGAAATCATATAATCTAGGGTTACATAATAAGTGAAGTCTAGGTGGATTCTTCCCGAAGGTATCATCGAAATCAACTGAGTTTTCCTTCAACGTTATTTTCCAATTCGTCTTCTTGTCTTTGTGTCCTTAGTTTAGTAGTCGTCAATTTAGTTTAAAAGTAATCTTCACTCTAACTTTAAGGCTAAATAATAAAAAGAAAGTGAGTATTAATACTTTTAGTTCCTTTGGGTTCGATAATCGATCTTGCCTAAGCTATACTACTGTCCGATAGGTACACTTGCCTTAATATCATTGTCAGAGTTAGTCTCTAGGTTTGATCATTCTCTTATAAATATTTAAAGCTCTGATTTGCAGTGATCAAGTTTTTAGCGCCGTTGCCGGGGAACTAAAATATTAAGAAAACTCTATTTTTATTACTTTAGCCCTAGTTTTTATTTTTCACAATTTATTGTTCTTTTTGTTTCTATTTTTGTTTTTTGAAATTTTCTTTCATTCTTTTCCAGCAGGTACCTCTAGTTTATGACTAGAAGGAACCCAGAGGACCTTTGATATTCGACAACGAAATCGAAGCTACCGTTCGTAGGAATCGTCGGGAAACTAGGCGAGCCCAAGATTACACAGAGAGAGAGGAAGAAGGTAGGTCCAATCTTATTGAAGGGATGGATGAAAACAACCCACAACCACGTGATATGGGGGAAAACAATGCTCCATGCACAATGTTCGATTATGTGAAACCGCATTTAACAGGAGCAGAATCTAGTATTGTTGGGCCTGCTATATCTGCTAATAATTTTGAATTAAAGCCTAACACAATACAAATGATTTAATAGTTTGTTCAATTTGATGGTTTGCAGGACGAAGATCCAAACACGCACATAGCTAACTTTTTAGAGTTCTGTGATACCTTCAAAATAAATGGCATTTCTGATGATGCCATACGTCTTCGGTTATTCCCTTTTTCATTAAGGAATAAAGCCAAACAGTGGTTAAACTCGTTACAACGAGGGTCAATCACTACATGGGATCAGATGACAGAAAAGTTTTTGATGAAATATTTTCCTCCGGCCAAAACGGCCAAATTACGGAATGATATCTCTTCTTTTGTGCAGATGGATTTAGAGACGCTATATGACGTATGGGAGAGATTCAAAGATCTCTTAAACCCCTCAACGAGGCAACTTATAGATTTAGCTACCGGTGGACACTGAACAATAAAACTCCTGACGCAGCCTACGAGTTCATTGAGGAGATGTCATTAAATAATTATCAGTGGCAAGCTTCAAGGACCAAACCGACAAAACTGGCAGGAGTTTTCAACATCGATGCCATGACCATGCTATCAATACAGCTAGAGATGATGAATAAAAAGCTTGATAATTTGTGTTCTTCACAAGTACATCCAGTCATGCAGTGCGACGCAAGTGGAACTGTGGCGAATCCTGAGTACCCACCCTACCAACCGGGAGCAGAAGATGAACAGATGAACTATATAGGTAATAATTTCCGATCTAATAATAATCCTTATATTAATACTTACAATCCAGGTTGGAGGAACCACCCAAATTTTTTGTGGGGAGGACAAGGAAACCAAGGAAATCAAAGGCAACAACCTCTTCAAAACTTCCGAAATCAGCCCTACCCACAAGAAAAGAAACCAACCCTCGAGGAACATCTCCAAGAAACTGATAGAGCAGTCAAAAGCAATGAGAGACGACTCGATGAAATTAATAAATCAGTCAAGAAAGTGACTAATGAAGTAGAACAACTCGCAAAACTAATGTCAGAACGACTGCAAGGACGTCTACCAAGTAACACTGAAGTTAATCCTAAGGAGCAAATTCAAGCAATCACAGCTCAGGGCAGTAACGAATTAGCTAAAACTGATCCAATACCGAAAAAGAAGATATACAAAAGTAAAATAGAGGTACCACAAGAGAAGCCAAAACTGGTAATTAAAGAGTATCGACCTCGCATACCTTATCCTGAGGCCATAAAAAGAGACGATTCAGAGGAACAGTTCGGTAAGTTTCTTAAACTTTTAAAGAAATTACATATTAACTTACCAACTTCTTGAAGCTCTTTTTCAGATGCCAGATTTGAGAAAATTTTTAAGACAGCTCTTGACCAACAAACGCAAAATAGATGAAGAGCACCACGTGGAACTAAACGCAACATGCTCAGCGATGTTACAAAACAAACTACCACAAAAGTTAAAAGATCCAGGGAGTTTTACAATTCCATGTTTAATTGGTAGTCTACATATTGATAACGCATTAGCTGATCTAGGGGCAAGCATAAACGTCATGCCTTATTCACTGTTTAAACGACTAGGTCTAGGGAAGCCCAAACAAACTAGGATGAGTATTCAATTAGCTGATAAAACTGTTAGAATTCCTAGGTGCATTATCGAAGATGTTCTTGTCAAAATTGATAAATTTGTTTTCCCAGTAGACTTTGTTGTCTTAGACATGGATGAGGATAACTCAATCCCTCTAATTTTAGGAAGGCCTTTTCTAGCAACTGCTAGAACAAAAATTGATGTGGCTACAGGCAAACTCATACTTCGTGTAGGAGATGAATCGATCAATCTTCAAGCTCCCGACTCGGCCAGGACAACAGTTGATGAAGGTAAGAAAGTCACTTCAATTGATAATCAAATTGTCCAATCTTCATCGCAAGAAACACCACAAGACCTACAGCCTGAGCCCCAAGTCGAAAAAGAAGAGTCACACAAGGAACAAAGCCTTAGGGTCGGCAATTTAAAAGAGCTGAAGACACAGGTTAAAGAAAAGACGGAACCATACGAAGTAAAACCCGAGGAACCACCAGAAGAGCTCGTGGGGATATCAAATCACTTCAAAATAGGAGATCATGTACTGTTAGACAAAGCCAATCAGCACAACGCTTCAACAGAACTGAGGGCAAAGGGAGAAATAATTCTCAAGGTACACGATATCTTTCCACACGGAATAGTCGAGGTAAGCAATCCAATATTCGACAATTTCAAGGTAAACGCTTCTCGACTTCAATTTTGTCAAGAGAATAAAACCGTAAGTACGAGAGAAGATATTCAAACCTTTAAACCTCCCTAAAATTTTCAAATAACGAGGAAAAGTCTAGCTTAAGACTATAAACAAGCACTTTTCGGGAGGCAACCCGAATACTAACAACATTTCTTTTTACATTTGTTTTCTTTTAAACTAACCAAAAATGCAAGTTTTTCAGACCACATGGCCTTACACACGACCGTGTCCGTGGCCGTGTGGACCACCTAAACCGCCACACTGACAGGGTAGAGGCCGTACAGTCAGCCCAACCACCCTCCCCAACGTCACGGATCCAACAACCCTCCCCACAGGCACCGACAGATAGGGCACGGCCATGGCCTAACCCATGTGAGGCTACTGACTTTCACACCACGTATAGAACACGCCCGTGCTGGAAACCGTGTGAAGCTACTGACTTATCGAACACGGGGGAGACACGCTCGTACAGAACGACCGTGCCAAAAGAAAAACTTCACAAGCACGGGCATGGGAGGATCAAGCACGGGTATAGGGTGACAACACCCTCTATAACAGGGCCGTGTGAGGTGGTCGTGTAAATCGACACACCCTGTGACCACGGCCTTGGGGGAGCACAAAATTTGAACTTCTATTTAAACCCCTCACCTCTTTCCCTTCCCTCCATCTGATTTTCTCTCCTTTTCACTCTCCTCCATCTCAAACTCTTCAAGACCCTAGATCCTTGAGCAAATCAACACCATGCCGAAGAAGCGAAAGAAGCTACGCATAGACTCTTTAACAAAGAACGATCAACATGAGTTCATGCCAGTAGCTTCGTCTCAACACCAAGCCAAGGGTCTTTGAGACCAATTAGTTTTTATCTTTGCTTTCTCTCTTGTTTCAATTTCCTGCTCTTCTCCTTTATTTTCCTCATCTAAGCTTCTTTACTGCTCTTTTCGTTTAATTTTCTTTTAGTTGCTTAATGTTAGGTTCGCCAGGCTGCTAGAGAATCACACCAATCACCACGATAACCTCACTACTCTCACCACCGCCACCACATCCCCAATCTTAGCATTGATTCCCACCTTGCGAACCATCCTTTAATAAGGACTTCATAGTCCATTAGTATTTTCTTGTCATTTCAGTTTTCTTCTTAGTCTCCTTCACTTTATCTTGCTTTTCTTTAATTTCATCTTTAGTTTATTTATATTATGTTTCAATAACCCCTGGCTAATCCTTCATGCGTTCCCCAATTTCTTCATCTAGCACAGAGCTCAGGAACCAACACCACCACCATACCGACGCCTTCGCCGTAGGTACCACATCCTCCACTAAACCCGCCCAAAAATACAGGGAGTACCTCTCACCCTCACTTTTGATTTCTATAAAAAATATCTATCTTTGTACATTGAGGAAAATGTACATCTTAAGTGGGGGGCTAAAAGGACCTAACTTTTTGCATTATTCTCAAATCCCTGAGGGTAAAAGTGGAATAAAAGTTTTTCATTTTTCTCAAATCCCTGATTTAGTCTTGTTTTTATGCAAAGTTGTCATATTACTAATTAGAATGAAATTTCTAATGATTTGTGATGATTATTGACATGATTTAGAATAAGTCATAGTTAATTATACATTGATGTTTAATTTAAAGAATGTAACATCCTGAATTTTTGGGCCTATGCGTTTACTAGGTGAACATGTGTAATGAGTTAATTTAAGTGTTAGGGGTCCAAATTGGGCTCAGGCTTAGGCAGAGGCCTTGGTTAAAATTGTCTGTTGGGCATTATAGGGCTTAAAAGGTGGTATCTGTGTTTAAAATATCAAAATGGGCTTGTGGCCTAGTGGCCAGTGGCGCCACTTAGGGAGCAAGGAGGTGACGCCACACAAGGGAGTAAGGGGCCCAAATTTAAGTTTCATGGAGCCCAATTCTTTTAATTTAAGTTAGCTATTTTTTGGTATTAGGGTTAGGTGGAGTGGACGGCAACAAGGCTAAAAAATAGGAGGATTTATGTGAATGGGATAATGTAGATATTATAGTTGATAATATGGAAGATAAAGGAGAAAAGATAGGAATTATCTACAAGGCTAAGTGGTGGCCGAATTTCAAACTCTGAGGGGGAGGAGAAATCGGTTTCTGATATGGCTAAGGAGTGCTGAAACTTTAAATAGCCAGGTGAGGGTTCTCTTCTTTATTTTTCGGCATTTAGGGTTTCCATCTTTTCTTTCTCTTCTTCTCTGAGTGAAAGCCAAAATTCTTAACTCTATTCCCTCATCTTCACTTTGATTCTAAAAGCCGAAAACTCTATTGTTCTTTTCTCTTCTTTCTTTTAAAAGCCGAAAACTCCATTGTTCTTTTCTCTTCTTTCTTCTAAAAGCCAAAAACGCCTAAGCCTCTTCTTGTTCATCTCTTTTTCGAACCTTTCTTAAAAGCCGAAACCTCTTACTTCACTCTCTTTTCCATTCTTTTCCTCTTGTGCCAATTTCTCCATAAAAGCCGGAATCTTTTGAAAGTTGCCGAAACTCTCTGTGTGGGAAGATCTCTTAGATCTGAAAGCCGAAAACCACTAGTCTCTAAGGTTTATCACTTTTCGGGATTTCAAGGTATGGATTTCAATTCTCCTTAAGATGATCAATTATTTTCTTTTTGTTAGTCGTGCCTTAACCTAATGTTTGGTTACCAGCTTCTGAACAACACCTTAGGCAGATAGCAGTCGTGTCGACTACGGATAGCGTCGACGTAGAAAGTTTTGTTCCAACGATAATCAGGTGTGTAGATCCTTATCACATAAGTTTTATTTTGTATTATACCTGCTATGGGCTGAAAAGTCGGAAAATGAGGCTGTATGAACAGTCGTGTGTAGATCCTTATCACATAAGTTTTATTTTGTATTATACCTGTTAGGTGCTGAAAATCCGAAAAATGAGGCTGTATGAACAGTCGTGTGTTGATCTCTAACACATTAAATAATCTGTAATAAATATGTTATGGGCTAAAAGCCAGAAAAAGGCTATATAGTAATCTGTATTATGTATGTTATGGGCTAAAAGCCGAAAAATAGGCTGTGTGAACAGTCGTATTACCCAGAAAGGGTAGGCAGAGGATGTCAGGTACGTAATCATAGAAATCTCTCTATGTGTATCGATGTATGCGATAAACTGAAATCTCTTAGGTGATACATTGTTTGGTTTTGCATGTATGTATGCATGGGATGGGATTGATATGATGAAGGGGAAGAAGGTCGCATAGCGATCGGTGGCTTTGCCACATAGGTCACATAGCGATCAGTCTTTATGACAGGCAGCTCAGCTGTCAAAATGCTACGATGTATTATTAAGGTCGCATGGCGATCGGTGGCTTTGCCACATAGGTCACACAGTGATCGGTCTTTAAGACAGGCAGCACAGCTGTCGATATGGTGTGTAGCGGTTTGCGGGTTGATTGTAGAAATCCCCAAGGTGTGATGGTTGGTACGGGTTGGTGTGTAGAGGATGGATTTCTAGGTTTGGGTTGGGCCATTCATCATTTATTATTTATCATGTAATTATGATTGTTGCCATTGTGTATGGGCTAAGGCCCATAATGTGTTTGTGGGCCCAAGCCTTTTATGTGTTTTCGGGATTTGCACACTGAGTCTTGGTGACTCACCCCTTATTTTCCTTGACTTTTCAGATGAGCAGTAGATCGTGGACATGGGAGCCGAGGCGGACTCGAGGGGCCATCAAATTTTTATTTTTATAGATTATTTCGGTTTTTCCTTTAAGTTTTTATTTTGGGAATATTTATGTAATAAGGCCCCATAGTTTATGTTCACCTAAGTAGTTTTTAATATTTGCAACTTATGAAATTGTGACAAAGGTTTAATTATACGAAATAATAATAATACAAGGTTTTTTTTTTAAAAAATGTCACTTATTTATTTAATTTTGTCTAATTAACTTATGATTTCCAAAACCCACAAGCAAAAGTTTTCAATGTACAACCCGTAGCATGCCAGATCTGGTCGAAACTTATGGGCCGGGTTTGGGGTGTTACAAAGAATACTAAAGAATCAAGCATGATAAGTCTGTTTTTCAGGAATTAAAATTTTTGCCAGGCTGTTGACCTAAATTTAAATACTACCTTGAAATTTAAAATTCATAAGGATGATGTCAAAACACCCATAATTTTTGTGAGCAGTTGAACCTTATAAAGCATACATTCTTTTTCATGCTCATTTTTTTATTATGAGTGTGTCAACCATGAACAGTTATTCTAGAACTTGCCTCATTTTTACATGTCGAGACCACAATTATGATTTGATCTACAGAGATGATAAAGGCACCTAGGTTTTAACCCACTAATTCCACTAAATAGCCCACCTTTACAATTAACCTCTAGTGAACCCCGTTGATCCTAACAAACCCTTTTTTATGGATTTACCTACTAATATTAATCCAAAACCCTTGTATTTGTTATCACCCTTTCTTTTAACTACCCCTTAATCGAGACTTGAATTGATCAGTTACCGAAGTTTATTATTCTGATAGTTAAATTTATCATAAATTATTTAGTTTGTTCTTAAAAAAAAAAACCTCAAGATATTCAATATTAGTAGTGTGAAAAGTGAGCTTACACAATCAAAGTTTTCAAAAAGAAAAAGCTCGTATTATTAGGATTATTACTTTTCAGTTAATGAAGTTTCGAAAAAATTTTAGGTAGGTACTTGTCAATTCAATCTCGATTCTAACCCTCTAATTTCAGCCTATAACCACACCTTTTACCCTAGCCTCATTACAACCCTAACAAAGACCTTTTGATCTATTGTCATATCATATTACAGTGGTGGAGATTTGATTTTCAGGCAAGCCTATGGGATTAACTTTTCAGGGTCGACTTATGAGCGATCTTTTTTCTGAACCTTAAACACTTTAGAGTGATTTGAGTGAATCCTAAGTGAGGATATCAATCCTTGTCGATTTTGAATTAAAAAGGTAGTTATTTAAAAGAGGAAAGACACCTATGTTTTCGAGGCACAACATTATGACTTATCTCATTTGAATCTTTAGGACGTTTTGAATCAAATTTTCCATGTATGAATTCTCTATGAATTAGGATAAGACATTGTTGATAAGAATTATAGATCATAGAAAGTTCGTTTTAATTATAAGTTGAGAATTTTGCTTGAGGACAAGCAAAAGCTTAAGTGTGGGGGTATTTGATAAACCGTAAAAGTAACATATTTTAATCCCACATTTAATATGCTTTTGGATGATCAATTCCTTGTTTTATATAAAAAGGTGCTTTTAATCCTTTTTCATGTCTTATACCCAGGAAAGCACCCGAGGATAAAAAGAACACAAAACGGGCCTAAAACGGAGTAAATGGGCCTTAGCACAAAATTGACACGGCCTGGCCCAAAGCACACACGGCCGTGCCTCGACGAACACCTAGAGCACGGCCTCAACTCTGTCACACACGGCCGTGCCTCAAGAGAAGTCCGAACACAGTCAGGTCTCGATACACACGGGCGTGTGCCACGGCCGTGCCTCTGTCGCTGGAAAGAGCAATTTCAGTCGGAAAAGGATACTTAGGGAGAAAGAATCGCAATCCAAGAGCCTATAAATATCCCCCAAGTACCACCTTTGAAGGGGAGCGAAAGCTAGGCCAATGAGCCAAGCCGAGAAGGTCAAAGTTAGGGAATAACGCGAGGATAGCCAGTTGATCCATCCCAAAAAGCCGGAGTTATACTCAAGACGGCGGAATTCTCTTTCAATTCCTTCAGGGAGATTTAGGGTTTTCTTATGTTTTGTTTTATCTTTTCTCTTGCGATGTTTTGTTTATCCATTATGAACTAAACCCCTCAGATACCTGAAGGGGATGAAACCTAGATGGATTTTGTTATTTGATTTTTAGGTTATATGATAAATTACTTAGTTTGTTCTTAGTTATGTTGCTTAATCCCAATCTAATGTGCTTAGGTGGAGGAGGAATAGACCCTGCCTAAGAGGAGATCTAACATAATTAAGCTGAGTTGATCGAACGCCTAGAGATAGGGTTACGTGATTTTGCCGGATTAGGGTGAAACCTAATATGGGAGTCCATTGATCGATTTACTGCTATCCTAGGGGGTTATTATAAGCGAACGAGAGTTCCACTAATCAACCTAGGGTTAGACGTTATTCGCCTCGAGAGAGGGTTTAATATAGGTTAGGGAGTCTCACGAATCAAGTTAAGTAAAAGCAATCATATAATCTAGGGTTACATAATAAGTGAAGTCTAGGTGGATTCTTCCCAAAGGTATCGTCGAAATCAACTGAGTTTTCCTTCAACGTTATTTTCCAATTCGTCTTCTTGTCTTTGTGTCCTTAGTTTAGTCGTCATCAATTTAGTTTAAAAGTAATCTTCACTCTAGCTTTAAGGCTAAATAATAAAAAGAAAGTGAGTATTAATACTTTTAGTTCCTTTGGGTTCGATAACCGGTCTTGCCTAAGCTATACTACTGTCCGATAGGTACACTTGCCTTAATATCGTTGTCAGAGTTAGTCTCCAGGTTTGATCATTCTCTTATAAATATTTAAAGCTCTGATTTGCAGCGATCAAGTAGGTTGCTAAAATTAGCAAAAATTACCAGCCATAGAGTCCCCCCATGGCCGACCACACGTGTGACAAGTTTGAAGGTTTCAAACTTGCTATTTGAAAGTAGGGGCAAAACTAGGAAGGCATAAATAGTGGAGGGGTTTGAATGAAAATTGAAGGAGTCTTAAAGGGATATTTTACAAGCCAAATAATCATCCAAACAAGATGATTGGGTCAGCATGTGCGACGGTTTTGGGCTGCCTAGTGCGCAGTTGGATTAGTTTTCTCGGTTTATCTTAATTAGGCCTTTTTTTCATAATTAATTAATAATAATCTATTTAACCCAAATTAAATTGGATTAAAATTAAAATTAATTATATTAAGAATTAATATTCATAATTTGGACAGTCTTAGGCTAAAAAATTAATTTTCCTTGATGCTTCAAAATCGCTTCTCAGTCTTGAGCTTCTAGTAGTGTCTACCGAGTCAATTTTCGCCCTTTGTGCGAATCTGTTGAAAATGATAAAAATTAATAAAAATTTGATATAAAATTAATTAAAATTAAATAATTTGAGTACAATTTAATTATTTTATAATTATTATATATTTTTTGACAAGAAGTTTATCGAAACTACATGAATTTGAGTTAAAAAGGGCATGAAAAAGTGTGTATATTTTTGTGTTTCCAGTACCTAATAGAGAATGTGTTTTTGTCCAAGTTAACCATACCAAACACTCCACATTAGAATGACATTGCAGGAGAAGGAAGCAAACATTGTTAGACATGGTACATTTGATGTTAAGTTATTCGAAGCTACTATTCTTTTAATGGGGATATTCGGTACAAACGACTTACTATATTCTAAATGATGTGCCAACTAAGGTGGCATTGAAAACTCTATATGAATTGTGGCATGACACAAAGCCAATTCTAAAACAGTAAAGGATTTGGGGATGCCAAAAATATGTATTGGATAAAGATGTGAGAAAGTAAGACTCACAGGCAGAATTGTGTGTGTTTATAGGATATCCAAAGGTAATAAAGGGTGATTTGTTTTATAACCCGAAAGAGCAAACTATTATAGTTTCAACTCATACTACTTTTCTTAAAGAAAGTTACATGAATGACTTCAAACCTCAGAGTAAAGAGGTACTCGAGGAGCTTTTTGGAAATATACAAAACCCTGTGGAAACGGTACTAGAACCAACTTCTAATAGTAGGCATGCAAACCATCAGCAGCATAGGGAGCCTCGTTGTAGTGGGAAGTCTCTCCTGGGCCTGAGTTCTTCCAATCTGGTAGAAGTGTGTTAAACATAGAGTCTGCAAAACAGGAAGATGATGACCCACTCACATATGACGAAGTGATGCAGAGTACTGATGCCAAGCTTTGGGAAATGTTTATGAAAGCTGAGATGGACTTTATAAATTTCAACTTAGTGTGGAAACATGTAGACTTACCGGAAGGGATAAAACCAATAGGATGTAATTGGAACTATAAGAGGAAAAGAAAAGCGGATGGAAAGTGGAAACTTGAAAAGCCAAACTTGTAGCAAAAGGTTATACTTAGAAACAAGGTATAGATTACAAAAAAACCTTCTCTCCGGTTGCCATGCTCAAGTTAATCCGCATATAACTATCCATTGCGGTGACTATCGATTATGAGATCAGGAAATTCGATATCAAGACAATGTTTTTGTAGCCTCCTAAACCCAACCCAAATGTTATGGTTTAATCTCGACGATCAGATTGGGCATGATAATGGCGTGAAAATAGTTTAACAATTTTCTTTTAAAATTCATTATCACTTTTATTTAAAATCGGCGTGCTGTTTTGAGAAAATTCTAAAGCATTCTCTTTGGTTTTCTTTAGAAAGATATTATCAAAAATTGAATCGCTTTGAAAAGACAAAGATTGAGTATTTGAAAAAATAATAATTTGGAAATATTGCAAGGGAAAATTTTACAAAAAATCATGTTGTTGGTTAAAATCATGATTTGAAACATTTAATAAATTATTGATTTTTTATATAAACTAAATTAAATTTTCAGAAAAACGAGTTCTTCAGTTCGAATTAAAACCGTTGGGTTAAAATTGAAATTGTGACAAAACTAGTTTCTCATACCAAATGGATAAATCAAATTTCAAGTTTGTCTAAACCAAATCATGACGAAAAAAAACCAAAATCCAAAAATCAATGTCCCATGTAACATCCCAAACCCGGCCCAAACAGCACGACCGGATCTGGCATGTCACTAAAAGAAAGTTTTATCATACTTCTCGATCTTCCAAAAACATTAAGTTTTTGTTATACTTTTGAGACCTGTTTAATAGTTTGTATGAAAACTCATTCCTTATTTCAAATTCCATTTAGCTGGCATATGAACTTACGTGCTGAATTAGTCACGTATTGGTATATATTTATACATATCAGGTTAAAGTAGGAGTTTGTGTTATAGTCCATTTTATGAAAACAGTTAATTAGGTTGTAGAAAACTTTTGTTCATTTTTGAAAGTAATGTGTCTCATCCATTAAACCGTTTTCATAACATCTAAAATTTAAAGCTGAAAATTTAAATCAAGTTAACAGTGGCCTTATTACAACCAAAAAACCCCAAATATAGAAAAACTATAATTAAAGCAAAGTTTTAATTAAACAAAACCCGTGCATGGCCACCTCGAGTCCAGTCCAGCACAATCCACTAAACTATGAGTCACCTGCAAATTGTTAGAACAAAAAGAGTGAGTCGCAAGACTCAGTGTGCAATTAGTCCACATAATCCACAAGTGGGCTTAAGCCCCAACCACAATCGGCCAAAGCCCAAATCATAATCGCATAGCAACACAATCAATATGATAGCCCCACCCAGCCTAATTTTCCATCCTCTACACACCACTCCATATGTCCATCATCAACACACCTGTGGGGATTTCTACAATCAACCCTCCATCCTCTACACACCTCTTTGGCAGTCATGTTGCTCAACACCTCTTTGGGCATATCGTGGTCTAGCTATCGATAATCATGTGATTGAGTCACCAATACGATACTGAGGCACTAAGCCATCAACTAGCGTGACTGTGTCATCGATATGCACTTCCCCTTCATATTAATATCATCCCATACCCCATGCACATGCAACATGTATAATAAACAGGTCATATGATGTCATACTTCCAAAGTTTAAAGTACTCACACAAACATGCTATCAACATAAATATTAAAGCTCAATCGAAAATCACTAACCAGGTGCTTCGATTTTCCCCCTTTTACGGTAACTCAATTACCATTGCCGAGATTTTCGGCTTTCAACACACCACATAAACGATTTAAACATTAAAGGGAAAAGTGTGGTAATTACACACCTGTAAACCCGAAGAACTAAACTATCGATCTCACTAGCGTCCTCACTTGTAGAGATCACAGCGATCTGCTTATCCCTTTCTGAAGCCGACCCACAACCCGGTGGAAAGTCACGAACAGCCGACACCGCACGCTTTTTGAACTTAGGGGCTAGGATTACGGGTCCAACCCATTCATTTCCTTGGCTGGTATTTGATTCCATAAAAACGATCTTGGTCAGAAGACCGGGTTAAGACATCGAAGCGGAGAAAGTAAGGATATACGCTCAACAATATAACGATTTCTTAACTAAATCGACAGAACCCGGGGACTAAAAGACTTGGGTTAAGGAATCACTGAAATCCCTACACATCAATCAAATTAGATTCGGCTCTTTAAGATATAGGTTAGAAGGAGTGGCCTTTCGGCCAACAAAAGATGTACACCCCTTACCTTAATTGACCGATTGTCTCCTTAGGATCCTTCAATGCTGATCAGATGCAGAAAGAAAATATGAAAGGAGGCCCCTCCTACATTCAGCCAAAGAAACTAAATTCAGGATTAACCCCCCATCGATTACCAACCAATCTAGAGAATAAGACAGAATTGAGAAAAAGATGGCGTTCACTGATCGTTGAAATCAGAGTTTTAAAAGATTATAAAAGAATGATCGAACTGGAGACTAACTCTGACAACGATTAAAGGCAAGTGTACCTATCAAACAGAGTATAGCTTAGGCAAGACCGGATTATCGAACCCAGAGGAACTAAAAGTACTAATACTAATTTTCTTTTTATTATTTAGCCTTAAAACAGAGTGAAGTTGCTTTTAAACTAAATTGACGAGAACTAAACTAAGGACACAGAGACAAAAAAGGATGAATTGGAAAATATCTTGAAGAAAAAATCAATTGATCACAACGATACCCTCAGGAAGAATCCACCTAAACTTCATTTGTTATCTAACCTTTAATTATATGATCCCTTTACTTAGCTTGATCCGTAGGACTCCCTAACCTATATTAAACCCTCTCTCGAGGCGAATAACGTCTAACCCTAGGCTAATTAGTGGAACTCTCGTTCGCTTACAATAACCCCCTAGGATAGCAGTAAATCGATCAATGGACTCCCATATTAGGTTTCACCCTAATCCGGTAAAATCTCGTAACCCTATCTCCAGGCGTTCGATCAACTCCGCTTAATTATGTTAGATCTTCTCTTAGGCAGGGTCTATTCCTCCTCCACCTAAGCACATTAGATTTGGATTAAGCAACATAATTAAGAACAAACTAAGTAATTCATCATATAACTTAAAAATCAAATAACAAGATTTGTCTAGGTTTCATCCCCTTCAGGTATCTGAGGGGTTTAGTTCATAATGAATAAAGAAAACATCGCAAGAGAAAAGATAAAACAAAACATAAGAAATTCCTAAAACCCCCTGAAGGAATTGAAGAAGAATTCCGCCGTCTTGAGTATAACTCCGGCTTCTTGGGATGGATCAGCTGGCTATCCTCGTGTTATTTCCTAACTCTGACCTTCTCGGCTTCGCTCCTTGGCCTAGCTTTCCATGCCCTTCAAAGGTGGTACTTGGGGGATATATATAGGCTCTTGGAATGCGATTATTTCTCCCTAAGTATCCTTTTCCGACTGAAATTGCTCTTTCCAACGACAGAGGCACGGCCATGGCACACGCCCGTGTGTATCGAGACCAGACTGTGTTTGGACTTCTAAAGTGAGGCACGGCCGTGTGAGGCAGAGTTGAGGCCGTGATCTAGGTGTTCGTCGAGGCACGACCATGTGGGCTTTGGGTCAGGCCGTGCTAATTTCATGCTAAGGCCCTTTTACTCCGTTTTAGGCATGTTTTGTGTTCTTTTCATCCTCAGGTGCTTTCCTGGGTATAAGACATGAAAAGAAAGGATTAAAAGCACCTTTTTATATAAATCAAGGAGTAAATCATCAAAAGGTAAGCTAAATGTGGGATTAAAATATGTTACTTTTACGGTTTATCAAATACCCCCACACTTAAGCTTTTGCTTGTCCTCAAGCAAAATTCTCAATTTACAATTAAAACAAACTTTCCATAATTCCCAATTCCTATCAACAATGCCTCATCATAATTCATAGATAATTCATACATGGATAATTCAATTCAAAGAGTCCTAAAGATTTAAACGAGATAAGTCATGATTTTGTATCTTGAAAACATAAGTGCCTCCCTTTATTTAATGACTACCTTTTCAATTCGAAACCGACAAGGATTGATGCCCTCACTAAGGATTCACTCAAATCACTCTAAAGTGTTTAAGGTTCAGGAAAAGATCGCTCATAAGTCGAACCTGAAAAGTTAATCCCATAGGCTTGCCTGAAAATCAAATCTCCACCACTATAATATGAGATGATAAACAGATCAAAAGTCTTTGTTAGGGTTGTAACGGGGCTAGGGTTAAAGGTGTGGTTAAAGGCCGAAATTAGACGGTTAGAATCGAGATTGAATTGACGATTACCTTCCAAAAAAAACTGAAATATTATCTATTGAAAAGTAATAATCCTACTAATACGAGCTTTTCTTTTGAAAATAGACTTTGATTTGGTAAGCTCTCTACTAATATTGAATTCTTTGAATTTATATATATATATATATATATATATTAAGAACAAACTAAGTAATGCAAAATTTAAATATCAGAATAATAAACTTCGATAATTGATCAAATCAAATCTCGATTAAGGGATAGTCAAAAGAAAGGGTAGTAACAAATACAAAGGGGCTTTTGGGTTAATATTAGTAGGTAAGTCAATAAAAAAAGGGTTTTGTTAGGCTCAACGGGGTTCACTAGGGGTTAATTGTAAAGGTAGGCTATTTAGTGGTGTAAGTGGACTAAAACCTAGGTGCCTTTATCATCTTTGTAATATCAAATCAAAATTGTGGTCTCAACATGCATAAATGAGGAAAGTTCTACAATAACAGTTCATAGTTGACACACTCATAAAAAAAATGAGCATGAAAAAGAATATATGCTTTTATAAGGTTCAAATACTCACAAAAATTATTGGTGTTTTGACATTATCCTTGTGAATTTCAAATTTCAAGGTAATATTCAAATTTAGGTTAGCAACCTAGCAAAATTTTAATTCGTGAAAAAGAGACTTACCATGCGTAATTCTCTAGTATTCCTTTAAATTTAATCATCAATGCATAATTAACTATAACTTATTCTAAAACATCTCAATAACAATCACAAATCATCAAAAATTTCATCCTAATTTGTAACACCCCAAACCCGGCCCAAACATTACGACCGAATTTGGTATGCTACAGAGAAAAGCATTTTTGAAAATCCCTTAAGCCGATTTAAAATTTGATAAAAATGTTGTCTTGTTTTTAAACAGTTGAGGAGAAAACATTAAATAGTGTTGGTTGAAAATATATTAAGTCAAATTGTTACAGATTTAAGTGTACCCGATGGCACAATAAAACATTTACGTATTAATTTTTATAAAACATGTGTAACCATTTTTCAAGTCAATAAGTTGTTAAACAAATTATCCAAAACAGATAAAATAACCAAAATACAATTCTAGGAGGCCTTATTACAACTTAAATAAATCAAAACCATAATAAAATAAAATAGTTCAAAATCCACCTAGTCCATATTTTCATCGCATGGCCACCTCGAGTTCATCCGACTCCTTATCCGCAGCTACGAATCACATGAAAATGTTAAAGGAAAAAGGTGAGTCATCAAGACCCAATGTGTAACCCTTTTTCCCGGTTTAATTCAACAACATACACTATTTATAACAATTTAACATGCATTAAAATATGCACCCAACCTAGCCAACCAAATGCCTTTTTCTACCCCGTGTGGTACCAAACCACTGGTGGTGCCAAACCACTGGTGACATATAGTCACAGTTGTGATGCCAAATCACTGGAGATACCAAATCTCTGGTGTCCGAAGACACAAATCGAATGATGGGGCCAACCCATCGTGTGATACCAAATCACTGGCGTCAATCCCATATCTCAAAGTGGGGCCAACCCACGGTGGTACTAAGCCACAGGGACGAGACGCTATGAGGTGCCAAACCTCTGGTGACCGTAGTCACAATGTGTTACCAAAACACTGGTGTCTGTCGACACGAATATCACTGCCCCCTCCTCTCATCAACCCACATCAAACAATTATATACCTTTACAAAATCATGCTAAAAGGTTTATTTAACAATATTCATAGATTTATCATTGCCATATATCAAATATTGCACATACCAAATGTGTCATGCTTCCCAAAAGCATCAAATAATAATCTCATAGCAGTAAAGACTTACCCGAATCCTTGTTAATACCATGATGGTATTACATCCATATCTACACAAACCGGTTAGGCATAATATAACACTTAGCATATTAATATGTTATAAGGTGTGTATGTACACACCTGATACTAACGAGAGTCCTAAATCCCGAATAGACAATCCGGCCACACAAGTTTTCCCTGCCCCTATATTCGGCCAAACACTAGTTAGTGCCATGGCCTATTCGGCCAAACCAAAAATAATTGAGAAGGGTTCCTTGTGAACCCGAAACCTTACCCAAATGCCTTCGAAAACTAGCCAACACACTCCTAAATGTGAATCGGCCTCACTTCCCTACAATCAACCATCATCATTGAGGTTATTAGCCTTCGGCTTTCAATTACTTAAAAGAATAATCCTTTAAAATAAACCCTTACCACCTTTCCAAAATCGATTGATCAAAGATGATGGATTCAATTGCTCGCTTCCAAATCCAGAAGGCCCTAAAACAAATCGGATTAGCACCCTTGCTACAAGTGCCGAAATTGGCCCTTTTACTCCTTTAGAAGTTGACAAGAACAAAAGAAACAAAGAAGAAAATATTCGGCCTTGGACACTCACCTTAAAAACCGATTGGAGAAGAAAAATAGAAGAGGCACCTTTGCTTGAGATTCGGCCAATACTAGCCAAGAAGAAAGAAAAGAATTCGGCACACCCAAAGAAGTATATTCGGTTGTAGTGGAAGAAAGAAAATAATAGAAAAGGGAATAGAGTTTCGGCAAAGAAGAGAGTAAAGGAGATTTTTGGTGTTTAAGCAAAACAAATAGGAGAACAAGATGTTGATGAAGGTTTCGGTTTTGAGAGAATGAAATGGAGAAAATAGAAGATGAGTAAAAATGACCAAAAGGTCAAAAGAGTTAGGCTTACCAAAAGATAAATTCGGCCAAAAAGAAAAAGAGGTTGAGAGAGAATTGCAACCTTTGCTCAAAAAAAAAAAATGCTAAGAATGGCCAACACAAACTACTAACCTTGCCAAACCACTAGCATATTCGGCCAACCTCCCCCTTTAGCCACATTGCCATCCACATTCATGCATTAAGGCATAGGATTTCTTTCCAAAACATTTTCCACCCTTCATGCCTTTGTCCCCTCTTAATACCAAAAGCTCAAGAATCTTATCCCTTATTCCATGCTTTCCTTAAATATAAATTCAACTTACCAAAAGATGAAGGTCCAACCTATCATAATCATAGGTTGACCGGCCATTAATGCTAACATACAAAAATAAACTTTTAAAATGTTAAACATACTACTCGAACCTCTAACCTCAAGCTATAAGTTCAAACACCATAACCACTTTACCATTAACTCCTCATATGCTTTAATTAACACTTAAATTAACTTAAGTGCTAAGCTCACTTAATCCACTTCATTAAATAAACCATACTAAAAATTATCCTACTAGACCGAGCTTACTCAAGACCCCTAATTAAGTCTTATTACACCACGAATAATATTACATCAATTCAAACACAAGAAAAATAATTCAATCACAAATAACCCCTATTTTAGGATGTTACAGTTCTACCCCCTTAAAATAATTTCGTCCTCAAAATTACCTGATCAGAAGAGATGGGGGTATTGCTGCCTCATCACATCCTCGGGTTCCCACGTCGCTTCCTCCGTACCATGGTTTCGCCATAGCACTTTCACTAAGGGTACTGACTTCCTACGTAAAACCTTGACATCACGATCCAAGATCTGAACTGGCTCCTTCTCGAAAGATAGATCTGAGTTAACCTCAATCTCTGCCACTGGCACAACGTGCGATGGATCCGACCGATACCGTCTAAGCATCGACACATGAAAGACGTCATGAATCTGATTCAACTCAACAGGCAGCTCGAGCTGATAAGCTACCGGTCCTACTCGCTTTAACACTGTATAAGGCCCGATGAACCTAGGGCTTAGCTTCCCTTTTCGCCCGAAACGCAACACCTTCTTCCAAGGTGACACCTTCAAAAAGACTTTATCTCCTACCTCGTATTCCATTTCCTTACGCTTGAGATCGGCATAAGACTTCTGCCTATCCGACGCTTCCTTGAGACGAGCCTGAATTATCTTAACTTTGTCCTCAGTTTCAGTCACCAACTCTGAACCCAAAACCTATCGTTCACCCAACTCTGTCCAACACGTAGGAGTACGACATTTTCGTCCATACAGTGCTTCATATGGTGCCATCTGGATACTCGCTTGATAACTATTGTTATAAGCGAATTCCGTCAACGGTAGATACTCCTCCCAACTGCCACTGAAATCCAGAACGCATCCTCTGAGCATATCTTCTAAGATCTGAATCACTCTCTCCGATTGTCCGTCGGTTTGTGGATGAAAAGCTATGCTGAAATCCAATCTTGTTCCCAAGGCTTGATGCAAAGCTCTCCAAAACCTTGATGTAAACCTCGGATCCCTATCCGAGATAATCGATACTGGCACACCATGCAATCTTACTATCTCCGCCACATATAATCTTGCCAGCCTCTGAAGAGAATAATCCACTCTCACTGGTATGAAGTGAGCTGACTTAGTTAGTCGATCCACAATCACCCAAACTGAGTTCTTCTTGCTAGGCGTGAGGGGTAATCCACTAACAAAGTCCATAGTGATCCTCTCCCATTTCCACTGAGGAATCTTCACCGGTTGAAGCAACCCTGATGGCAACTGATGTTCAGCTTTAACTTGCTGACACGTCAGACACTTTCCCACGAATTCAGTTACCTCACGCTTCAACCCAGGCCACCAGAACTGTTTCCGCAAATCTCCATACATCTTGCTACCTCCAGGATGCATAGCGTATGGGCTGCAATGTGCATCTTGGAGAATCTTCCACCTCAATTCCACATCTTTCGGCATACACGCTCACCCTTGAAAACATAATACTCCATCGCAAGATAAACTATATCCTTCTAACCCACTATCTTGAACTTGCAACCTCTTCGCATTCAATCCTTCGTCTACTAACTGCTTTTCCTTAATCTCCTAAATCCAAGTTGGCTTAACTTGAAGTTCTGCCAAAAGACTTCCATCGTCGTATAGACTGAGGTGAGCAAACATTGCTCTTAAGTCTGATACGACCTTCCGGCTCAACGCGTCAGCTACCATGTTCGCCTTGCCCGGATGGTACTCAATTGAACAGTCGTAGTCCTTTAACAGTTTGATCCATCGACGCTGCCTCAAATTCAAATCCTTCTGCGTCAAGAGATACCTCAGACTTTTATGATCCGTATAGACTATCGACTTTTCCCCATACAAGTAATGCCGCCATATTTTCAAAGCGAAGACTACTGCCGCTAACTCCAAGTCGTGCGTTGGATAATTAACCTCATGCGGTCTTAGCTGACGGGACGCATAGGCCACTACCTTCCCTTCTTGCATTAATACACATCCCAAACCAGTATGGGACGCATCACAGTAAACCGTAAATAACTTTCCTGCCTCAGGCTATACCAACACCGGAGCTTCCGTCAAAATCTTCCTTAGCTTGTCAAAACTTTCTTGTTGCATCTCTGACCATACAAATGGGACTCCCTTCCTTAATAACTTAGTCAACGGCGTTGCAATTAAAGAGAATCCTTCCACAAATCTTCGATAGTAACCTGCCAGACCCAGAAAACTTCGAATTTCTACTACTGACCTAGGCGGATTCCAGTCCAACACCGCTTCCACCTTGCGAGGATCTACTCTAATCCCCTCCGCTGACACCACGTGACCTAAGAAAGCCACCTCTCTAAGCCAAAATTCACATTTACTGAATTTGGCATATAACTGCTTCTCTCTTAATACTTGTAGAACTATATGCAAATGCATATCATGCTCCTCCTCCGTCTTTGAGTAAACCAATATGTCGTCTATGAACACTATGACAAATTGATCCAAGTACTGCTGAAACACTCGATTCATTAAGTCCATGAATGCTGCCGGTGCATTAGTCAACCCAAATGGCATCACCAAAAACTCGTAATGCCCATACCTTGTACAGAATGCCGTCTTGTGCACATCAACCTCCTTCACCTTGAGTTGATGATATCCCGACCTAAGATCTATCTTCAAGAATACCGATGCACCTTTCAGTTGGTCAAACAAGTCATCAATCCGAGGCAACAGATACCTGTTCTTTATCGTTAACTTGTTCAATTGCCGGTAGTCTATTCTCATCCGCATTGAACCGTCCTTCTTCTTGACAAACAACACAAGTGCTCCCCACGGAGATATACTTGGTCGGATAAATCCTCGGTCCAGAAGCTCCTAAATTTGAGCCTTCAGCTCCACCAATTCCTTTGGTGCCATTCGGTAAGGTGCTATTGACACAGGTGCCGTTCCAGGTAGCAAGTCTATACCGAATTCAACTTCCCGATCTAGAGGCAGACCCGGAAGTTCTTCTGGGAACACATCAGCAAATTCCTTTACTGTTCGGACCTTCTCAACCGCTGACTCCTTAGCCTCCAAGGTACAAATTCGAACCAAAAACGCTTCGCAACCTTTCTTGACCATCTTTTCAGCCTTCAACGCAGACACTACATTGGATAGGTAATCTCTTCTATTACCTATCATGACCACTTCACCACCTTCAGCCATCTTAAGAATCATGCGCTTAGCAGCACAATCCAACCTTGCCTGATACTTAACCAACCAGTCCATTCCAAGGATCAAATCGAACTCCCCAAATGGCAGTTCCATCAGGTCAGTCATAAACACTACCCCTTGGAGTTCTAGGGGTACATCCCTATATAGCTTGTTAACAACTACAGAGTGACCTAGCGGGCTAATTACAGTCATCTCCCTAGAAGTAGTCTCGAAATCTAGGTTCATGGTCTCTACCACACTACTAGCAACGTATGAATGCGTTGAACCCACATCAATTAATGCAACATATGGAAGACCAAAAATTAGGAACGTACCGGTTATGACGTTCGGTGCGTCACCCTCCTCACGACATCTCGCTGCATAGACTAAACCAGGTTGCCTTGCTTCGGTGTTGCCAGCACCTCTACCCGGAGTTCCGCGACCTCGATTATAACCATTGCCTCCTCTACCATTACCACGGCCTCTCTGCGGTGCTGGTCCCTCCTTGCTGAACTGAGCACGACCTTGACCTTCAGACTGATTCCTAGCTTGCTTACATGGACAGTCTCTCACACGATGATCCAGCGAACCACACTCGAAACATCCTTTTCCTCCGGTCCAACATTCACCCCAATGAAACTTCCCACATCGATTACACTGGGCCGGTCTCTGATTAGCAGCTGTGGACCTCCCTGCCTGATTTGGCCCATTCTGCCTAAGCCTTTTCTGAACATTACCACCTGACCCAGACGACCCAACGCTTCTTTTTTGCTTGTTCCTATCGTAGCTCTGTCTCACGGACTCCTTGACCCCTTCGGCTACCTTAGCCTTTTCCACCAAGACAGCAAACTCACGCTCCTACTGCGGAGCAATCAGCAACCTTAACTCGTCTCTAAGTCCGTCTTCAAAGCGAACACAACGATCATGCTCCGTTGACACGATTCCCTGAGCATAACGACTCAGCTTTAGGAATTCCGCTTCATATTCAGACACAGTCTTATTCCCTTGTACCAATCCCAGAAAAGCTTTCCTCTGTGCATCAATGTAACTAGTGCCCACATACTTCTTCTGATAAGCAGCTTTGAAGTATTCCCAAGTCAGATCATCTGCCGTAGCACCATCACGAACCGTGAGCCACCATCGATATGACTCATCCTTGAGAAGCGACACCACTCCTTTCAGTTTCTCCTCGTTCGTTAGGTCTATCTCATCCATGATTCTTTCGGTCGATTCCAGCCAATACTCAGCCGTATTGGGCGCTACACCGGACACACCTCGGAAAAATTCAGCTCCGTTAGCTCGAAGTCTCTCAGGTACCGACTTCCGAGCTCCTCCACCTCCACCCATTCCAGCTACCCTTTCTAGAACCCGCAGTATCGCTTGTGACACTGCGTCATCACCCGTTTGATCCTGCTCCTCAGCTCCAAAGGTTGGGGGTGGTGGTGGCGGTGGTATCTCGTTCTTAGATCCCTGACCCGACTCGACAGGTTCTGACACGGTCATCCTACCCCTTCCGCGTCCACGACGGCCACGTCCTCTAAAGCTCATTCTAACTATCGTGCTTAATCTGTTTAGGAAATTTTATGAATTAGTACATGTTTCACTTGATTATCCGCGAAGAAATTTTATGTAAAGTGTTTAATAGAGATTCTTTCGATCAAACAAAGTTTTAAGTCTTCTATCCTAGTTTACACAGAAAAGTACATCCATTCCTTAATACCTTTCATACCTATCACTCTTCAGACATTTCTGTCCGTTTCTAACCTAGGGGTATTTTCGTCATTTTTCCTACAGGGTATTTTTGTAATAAATCAAGAAAATTTTAAAACTCTAATAAATTAAAACATCTTGTGATTTTTAAAACTGAGGGTATTTTTTGAGAAATTCTCAATTTGAAGATATGACAAAATTTTGAAAACCAGGGGTATTTTGGTAATTTTGTCAATCAAGGGTAATTTTGTAAATTTCCCAAAGTCAGGGTATTATTTTGAAATACAGAATATTGGATACTTTTGTAAGGTAAGTAGATTTTATAAAAATTGGGGTAATACAGAAATTTTTAAAACCAAGGGCATTTTCGTAATTTTGCCATTATGGGCATTTTGGTAATTTTGGTAAGCCGGAAATATTTGATAATTTCTGAAGATAAAATTGTCCTACTATCTAAAAGAGATAATTTAGTGGTTTTAAAACCGAAGTTTTCCTTAAAACATGGTTAGTCCCTTTCGGGTTTTATTTAGGGTTTACCTATGACCGAGTCCTCTTGGTTTAGGGTGAACCGAAGCTACGCACCAGGTAGGAATCTCGCGAAGAGGAGGTGAGTCACGAGGACTGCTTAAGTACCAAGCTCTTCCGGATCCAATCCTAGACATGCGCACCAAGGTTACCACACCCTAACTCGGCGACTTGGTCACAGGTTGGTTTTAATTAGGCCATTAGAATCTTATGAGTTTTGTTGGGGTAGACTAATCCTAAAGTTCAACACCTATCATACTAACTACGTTCCCTACCTACCCTTCTACAATAATAATCCACACAAAAAGTTAGAGGTACTTACCTGGGCAGATTGGTGCCGGAGACTCGGTGCCATGCTTATTCAAAACCAAAATATTTCAACAAGGCCTACCAAAAACATTTTTAGGCCTTGGGCCCCCACAGCCGAGCTTTGAACTAGGCTCTGATACCAATTTTGTAACACCCCAAACTCGGCCCAAACATTACGACCGAATTTGGTATGCTACAGAGAAAAGCATTTTTGAAAATCCCTTAAGCCGATTTAAAATTTGATAAAAATGTTGTCTTGTTTTTTAAACAGTTGAGGAGAAAACATTAAATAGTGTTGGTTGAAAATATATTAAGTCAAATTGTTACAGATTTAAGTGTACCCGATGGCACAATAAAACATTTACGTATTAATTTTTATAAAACATGTGTAACCATTTTTCAAGTCATTAAGTTGTTAAACAAATTATCCAAAACAGATAAAATAACCAAAATATAATTCTAGGAGGCCTTATTACAACTTAAATAAATCAAAACCATAATAAAATAAAATAGTTCAAAATCCACCTAGTCCATATTTTCATCGCATGGCCACCTCGAGTTCATCCGACTCCTTATCCGCAGCTACGAATCACCTGAAAATGTTAAAGGAAAAAGGTGAGTCATCAAGACCCAATGTGTAACCCTTTTTCCCGGTTTAATTCAACAACATACACAATTTATAACAATTTAACATGCATTAAAATATGCACCCAACCTAGCCAACCAAACGCCTTTTTCTACCCCGTGTGGTACCAAACCACTAGTGGTGCCAAACCACTGGTGACATATAGTCACAGTTGTGATGCCAAATCACTGGAGATACCAAATCTCTGGTGTCCGAAGACACAAATCGAATGATGGGGCCAACCCATCGTGTGATACCAAATCACTGGCGTCAATCCCATATCTCAAAGTGGGGCCAACCCACGGTGGTACTAAGCCACAGGGACGAGACGCTATGAGGTGCCAAACCTCTGGAGGTACCAAACCTCTGGTGACCGTAGTCACAATGTGTTACCAAAACATTGGTGTCCGTCGACACGAATATCACTGCCCCCTCCTCTCATCAACCCACATCAAACAATTATATACCTTTACAAAATCATGCTAAAAGGTTTATTTAACAACATTCATAGATTTATCATTGCCATATATCAAATATTGCACATACCAAATGTGTCATGCTTCCCAAAAGCATCAAATAATAATCTCATAGCAATAAAGACTTACCCGAATCCTTGTTAATACCATGATGGTATTACATCCATATCTACACAAACCGATTAGGCATAATATAACACTTAGCATATTAATATGTTATAAGGTGTGTATGTACACACCTGATACTAACGAGAGTCCTAAATCCCGAATAGACAATCCGGCCACACAAGTTTTCCCTGCCTCTATATTCGGCCAAACACTAGGTTAGTGCCATGGCCTATTCGGCCAAACCAAAAATAATTGAGAAGGGTTCCTTGTGAACCCGAAACCTTACCCAAATGCCTTCGAAAACTAGCCAACACACTCCTAAATGTGAATCGGCCTCACTTCCCTACAATCAACCATCATCATTGAGGTTATTAGCCTTCAGCTTTCGATTACTTAAAAGAATAATCCTTTAAAATAAACCCTTACCACCTTTCCAAAATCGATTGATCAAAGATGATGGATTCAATTGCTCGCTTCCAAATCCAAAAGGCCCTAAAACAAATCGGATTAGCACCCTTGCCACAAGTGCCGAAATTGGCCCTTTTACTCCTTTAGAAGTTGACAAGAACAAAAGAAACAAAGAAGAAAATATTCGGCCATGGACACACACATTAAAAACCGATTGGAGAAGAAAAATAGAAGAGGCACCTTTGCTTGAGATTCGGCCAATACTAGCCAAGAAGGAAGAAAAGAATTCGGCACACCCAAAGAAGTATATTCGGTTGTAGTGGAAGAAAGAAAATAATAGAAAAGGGAATAGAGTTTCGGCAAAGAAGAGAGTATAGGAGATTTTTGGTGTTTAAGCAAAACAAATAGGAGAACAAGATGTTGATGAAGGTTTCGGTTTTGAGAGAATGAAATGGAGAAAATAGAAGATGAGCAAAAATGACCAAAAGGTCAAAAGAGTTAGGCTTACCAAAAGATAAATTCGGCCTAAAAGAAAAAGAGGTTGAGAGAGAATTGCAACCTTTGCTCAAAAAAAATGTTAAGAATGGCCAACACAAACTACTAACCTTGCCAAACCACTAGCATATTCGGCCAACCTCCCCTCTTAGCCACATTGCCGTCCACATTCATGCATTAAGGCATAGGATTTCTTTCCAAAACATTTTCCACCCTTCATGCCTTTGTCCCCTCTTAATACCATAAGCTCAAGAATCTTATCCCTTATTCCATGCTTTCCTTAAATATAAATTCAACTTACCAAAAGATGAAGGTCCAACCTATCATAATCATAGGTTGACCGGCCATTAATGCTAACATACAAAAATAAACTTTTAAAATGTTAAACATACTACTCGAACCTCTAACCTCAAGCTATAAGTTCAAACACCATAACCACTTTACCATTAACTCCTCATATGCTTTAATTAACACTTAAATTAACTTAACTGCTAAGCTCACTTAATCCACTTCATTAAATAAACCATACTAAAAATTATCCTACTAGACCGAGCTTACTCAAGACCTCTAATTAAGTCTTATTACACCACGAATAATATTACAGCAATTCAAACACAAGAAAAATAATTCCATCACAAATAACCCCTATTTTAGGATGTTACATGATTAGTAATATGAAAACTTTGCATAAAAACAAGACTAAATCAGGGATTTGAGAATAAGTAAGATCCTTTTACCCCCCACACTTAAGATGTACATTGTCCTCAATGTACGAAGATAAATAATGACAATTAGTGATCAATCAAATAGATAGGAGGGGAAAGTGTACTTCCTGGATTTACTGACGAGATCTTTGAGGATGTGGACAGTGTGTGGCATCAGGTGACTTGTTGTATTTCGCCTATTTGTGCTTTTGTGTAGGTGAAATATATGATTTATTCTGCAAAGTCACTTGTTAATGATCTTTTTGATGACATCGATATGTTGTTAGGGATGCTTGAATAATTGGATAGTCAATGATAAAAATTTGCAATAAAAGTTCAAATTAAACAAAGTAAAATAAAGTCTTAAAAATGAAGAAAATAAAATTAAAGAAATTAAATTAAAAGGACTCAGAGGTCCTCATCGTTGGTTGGAGCCGGTGGTGGTGCTGATGATGAAATGTGGAGGTGCTGGCATATTTGGTGGAACGTCGCCTCTAATCCATCAAAGCGCCGTGCGTTTTCAGTGAAATGCATCTCAAACCGATCAAGTCGAGGAGAGATGTCTACTAATGATGTTGCTGCTAGGTATGAGTGCTGGCTCGGATTTGGTGCCTCCTCTGATGTTGGTGGGACATCGTCAGGAATGTCCTCGTCCTCTCCCACGTTCATGGGTGTCTGTAGTTTGTACTAAGGGGGTTGGTACCTCGACGTTGTTTGATCATCCTCATGTGTAGCATCGTCTGGATGCCTTGAGGTACCATGTTTCCTATCAGCGTGAGGGAGGTGATCTGATCGTCGCTGTTTAGGAGGTTGAAGTGTCGAGCCAGCCTCGTAATGTATGGCCCCATTGACAAAATCCCTTTCCTGTGCGGCTCTGTCTGGTGTTTAATTGCGCATGCGATAAAATATGCCAAGTCAAAAACATGTCCTTCAGACATGCATGATAGGAAGTAGACGTCGTGCTTGTTTACGATGCCGATGCTTTCTCTGCGACCTGTGATGGTACACGTGAGAATGGCGTGAATATACCTTAGGGCCGGGGGAAGTGCCGTTGCCTTAGAGCGGCTGGGTTCGTATTGGCTTGTAGTGAGGCGTAGGCTGTGCCAACATTCGAGCGGAGTGCAGTGGAGCTCACGATTTAATCCGGCAAGTGGGTATTCTTCTATGAATTCTGGCGTGTAAAGTCCGAGAGCTGTGCCGAATTGTGGTACACTTAATCGACGCTTTGAGCCCCCTAGACAGAATTGAATAGCACCTGGGTTGTCGAACTGATTCGTCACCGCTTGCAAAGTGAAGGTGGTGCAGAATTCTAATGTAAGCTCCATATATGTGGGTTCGTCAATTTTGAAGAAGTTCTCCCACGGTTCGGTTGAGAGGAGTGCTTGAATGTCAGTTGTGAGCCCAACTTGCCGCACTGCGTTCCAGTCGATGCGTCTACCGGTGCCTATTCGTCTACCCCGGATTGCTTTGTACCTTTCGTCCTAAGTTGCTTGAGGGAATCAGAGAAATGGGTGTCGAAGTTCGATGGAGGCGCTTGTGGACGATGATCCGGACCCCTTTCTTTTCTTGCTTGGGGCGGATCGTTTGATTCGTGATGACGACATGGTACCTGAAAAATGATCAGATAATAAAAAGAAGAAGTTCCTTAATCAAAATTATGACCAATGTATTTCATATCAAACTATAATCAGTATGTATTCGATATCAGTGATTCTTTTTTATCAAGAAAAATGTTAAAATTTTATGTCTAAGAATGGAATCAATCAGCAACCAAAATCAAATTATTCATGAATGTTGTGAGAATAATCACTAACTAAAAATTAGGGCTAATTTTAAACAAAATGAAAAAAAAGTAAATCTACAATCAAAGTATTATGGGGACTTAAACAAAAAGAAATCATGCTTTTCAAAACTAAATCTAACAAAATATGAAAATAAATTCAAATGCCATAATTTTCAATAAGAATAATGTCAAGAAAAGGGAACCAGGGATGGGGGAGGCGATCAGCACGGGCGTAGCACGGTGGTGGATTGGGCTTCTGTGGCATGAACACGGTGATGGTGTGGGCGTGGGGCTTGGTTGCACGGTTGTGGTGCGGCCGTATTGAAGGTTTTGGTTGGTTTTTGAAAGAAAAAGGCGAGGGGAGGCAGCTTTAAGGGAAGGGGAGTGGTTGTGCGGCCGGATTTGGGGAGAAGGGGGTTTAAAACTGATTTTAGGGTTTGATTTTGGGGAAGATGACGGTTAGATTTTATTTATAGGGGAGGGGGCACGGTCCGTTGAAACGACCATGTCATTTTGAAATCACCCGTGCTTTTCGTGTTTTTCAGGATTGGGTGCGTTCAGGGTTATTGGCACGGCCGTGTGTTCATTGGGCACACCCGTGCTGGACAAGTCAGTATGTTGGCACGGTAAGTTCGTACGGCCTTGTATATCTCGTGTGTGGCAAGTTAGTATCTCAGCACCAGTGTCGAGCACGGCCGTGGGTGGCCCATGGTGTGCAAGTTAGTAACTTCACACGGTTTGGAGGCACGAGCGTGTTCTGCCCGTGGTGTTCAAGTCAGTAGCTTCACACGGTTAGATCACACGGGCGTGTTCTGGTATCGCAGCCCGTGTTGGTGATAGAAATTTTTCCCTAGTTGGGCACGGCTTATGGCACAACCGTGGGTCGTCCCTTATTTTGTACACGGTCATTGACACGCCCGTGTTCAAGATCGTGTTCAAATTCCTGCATTTTCTGTTAGACTATTTTTATGGTAGTGTTAGAAAGATAAGAAAAATAAAGACAATGTTAATGTTTTAGTGCTCGGGTTGCCTCCCGAGAAGCGCTTGTTTATAGTCTTAAGCTAGACTTTCCTTATTTTCAGTTCTAAAAGAAGGGTCATGGAGTAGAAGCTCCTCTCTCATATCTTTGGGGTCTGCACCGTTATAAATTTTAAGTCAGTGACCATTTACCTTGAATGTGCCTTTAGTGGGATGAGTTACCTCGATGGTGCCGTATGGAAAAATTGTTTTGATCATGAATGGGCCTGACCATCTTGGTTTCAGCTTTCTCGAGAATAGTTTAAGCCTTGAATTGTATAGTAGGACCAGCTCTCCTGCTTTGAATTTGTTTTGATCTCTTGAGACGAGCATCGTGACGTAGCTTTGTTGCTTCCTTGTACAGTTTTGAGTTCTTGTAAGCTTCTGTTTTCCATTCGTCTAGCTCGTTCATCTGCATCATTCTTCTCTTTCCTGCAATTTTGAGGTCAAAATTCAGGAATTTTATTGCCCAAAAGGCTTTGTGTTCCAATTCGAATGGTAAATGACAACTTTTCCCGTATACAAGTTTGTAGGGGGATGTCCCTAAAGGTGTTTTAAATGCTGTTCTATAGGCCCATAAAGCATCATCTACTTTTAATGCCCAGTCTTTTCTATTTGATTCAACGTTTTTTTCTAGAATGCGCTTAAGTTCTCAGTTTGCTACCTCAACTTGCCCACTGGTTTGAGGATGGGGTTGCTATCCTGTGGTATACTCCATAGTTTTTTATAACTTTTTCAAATTGAGTATTGCAGAAGTGAGTACCCCTATCACTAATAATTGCTCTAGGTGTGCCAAATTGGGAAAACAGTTTCTTGAGGAATTTGACTACTACCCTAGCGTCATTGGTAGGTAAAGCTTCCGCTTCTACCCATTTTGACATGTAATCGACTGCCACTAGGATGTACTTGTTTCCAAACGAAATAGGGAATGGTCCCATGAAATCGATACCCCATACATCAAATATTTCACATGGTAACATATATGTTTAAGGCATTTCATCTCGTTTAGAAATATTACCTGTTCCTTGGCATCTATCACACGAGGTAACATACCTGTTGGCATCTTTAAATAGAGTGGGCCAGTAAAAAGCTGATTCGAGTATTTTGTGTGCTGTCTTAATACCACTGTAGTGTCCTCCTGATGGTCTTGAATGGCAATGCTCCAAGATTTTGTTTGCTTCTGTCTTTGTAACACATCCTCGAATTACCTGATCTGCACATATGCGGAAAAGAAAGGGATCTTCCCAAAAATAAATTTTCACATCAGCAAAGAAACGCTTCTTTTGGTGATGTGTTAATTTTTTTGGTAAGACGTTAGCTGCTAAATAATTTGCAATATTTGCAGACCATGGTACCTCAAAATGTGTTATAGAAAGGAGTTGTTCTTCGGGAAATGAGTCATTTATTTCACTTTCGTTGAGCTCTTTGGTATGTGGATTTTCAAGTCTAGAAAGGTGATCTGCTGCAAGATTTTCGGCTCCCTTCTTTTCTTGTATATCCAAGTCGAATTCCTGCAACAGTAAAATCCATCGTATAAGTCTGGGTTTTGCATCAGGTTTGTTTAAAAGATAACGAAGAGCTGAATGATCAGTGTAAACGACAACTTTAGACAATATTAGGTACTGTCTAAATTTATCAAAAGGAAAAACTACAGCTAGCAATTCTTTTTCTATGGTGGTATAATTTTCTTGTGCTGGTGTTAATGTTCTGCTAGCATAGTAAATTGGCTGAAAATGCTTGTCTCTTCATTTTCCCAAAACGACACCTACTGCAAAGTCACTTGCATCACACATTAGTTCAAAAGGTAAATTCCAATCAGGTGCAATTATGATCGGGGCATTTATTAATCTATCCTTAAGGATATTAAATGCATCTAAACATTCCTGGTTGAAACCAAAAGGAACATCTTTTTCTAGTAATTTTGTCAAAGGCTTTGCTATTTTAGAAAAATCTTTAATAAATCTTCTATAGAACCCTGCATGTCCTAAAAAGCTTCTAATAGCCTTAACAGAACTAGGGGGAGGTAGTTTTTCTATGGTTTTAACTTTCGCTTTATCTACCTCGATGCCTTTACTAGAAATCTTATGTCCTAGCACAATTCCTTCTCTAACTATAAAGTGACATTTTTCCCAATTCAAGACAAGGTTTGTTTCCTCACATCTCATTAGAACTCGTTTTAAATTTTTAAGGAAAAGATGAAAAGAATTACCGAATACCGAAAAATCATCCATAAATACCTCCATGATGTCTTCCACGAGTTCGTCAAAGATTGCCAACATGCAACGCTGAAAAGTAGTAGGAGCATTACATAATCCGAAAGGCATTCTACGATAAGCAAACTTACCGTATGGGCATGTGAATGTCGTCTTTTCTTGATCTTCAGAAGCTTTGGGGATTCGAAAGTAGCCGGATAGTCCATCCAAGAAGCAGTAGTACATATGCCGGGATAATCTTTCCAACATTTGATCTATGAAAGGTAGAGGGAAGTGATCTTTTCTGGTGGAGTCGTTCAGCTTCCTATAGTCTATACAGACTCTCCACCCTGTAACTGTTCTTGTGGGAATTAACTCATTCTTTTCATTGGGCACTACCGTCATTCCTCCTTTCTTTGGAACTACCTATACAGGACTTACACAAGTGCTGTCAGAAATAGGATAAATTATTCCTGCATCTAGAAGTTTAATTACCTCAGCTTTGACAACTTCTTTCATGTTAGGGTGTAACCGTCTCTGAGGTTGCACACAATGCTTATATTCCTCTTCCATTAAAATTTTTTGGGTGCAGAATGTGGGGCTTATTCCCTTGATGTTAGAAATTTTCCAGGCTATGGCTTTTTTGTGCTCTCTTAGTACCTTTATCAGCTTCTCTTTTTCCTTGGGTTCGAATTCTGCAGAGATGATTACTGGTTGTAACATCCTAGATTAGGGGTTATGCGTTCGTGCGTAATTTAAGAGATAGTGGGCTCAGTGGGTGTGTTGGATGTGATCTGAGGAGTTTTAGGAACCCTAAGATGTAAGGAAATGTAAGGAAATGTATGGAAATGTAAGGAAATGTCTTGTCTTGGAAATGTGAGGAAATGTCAAGTTTAAAGAGCCAAACGAAAATTTTTGGAAACTTAGAAATGACTTAGAAATGTCGAGTTTTAAAGTTTATAAGAGGAAATTAAGGCAAGGTGGCCTTAAGAGAAAAAGTATGTGAAATTTGACACACAAACAGGCTTGGAAAAGTGGCCTGAAGATGCCACTTAGGGCCTCTGGAAATGGCGCCACACGTAAGGGGACTGGGCCTGAGTTCGAGTCACAAGGGAAGCAAATAAAAGAAATTTTATTTTTGCTTCCAGAAGCAGAGAGGTGGGCGGTACAAGGCTTCTAAAAGAGGAGTTTTATTCTCTTTAAATTTCGTCTAAATAGGAGATAAATAAAGGATTTTGTTTTGGATAATTTCTAAGAGATAATTGTTGGATTAATTCTTTTATTTTGTGATAATTAAAAGGATAAAGCTATCAATTAGAAGAGTGGTGGCCAAGTAAGGGACTCTAGCCTAGTAATTTCGGCTATAAAAGGAAGAGTAAGGCTATTCTTCATTCATTCTTTTCTCTTCAAGGAAACCTCTGCCGAAAATTCCCTAGCAAGCTATTCTTCTTTCTCTTTTATTTTTGCCAAAGCCGAAATCTTCTTCTCCCCAAGTCCACCATTGTCGATCCCTCCCAAATCCCATACTTTTCTATTGAAGCCGAAAATAAGTTCCATCTAGGCCATAGTCGACTAGTCTCTTAATCTTCATAGCCGAATCTTTGAGGGGCTTCAAGCAAAGGTTTTGTCGATTTCTTTAGTAAGGGTAAGATTAAATTTAGTTTCCATTCTTTCTACTTTTAGACTTATCGAAATCTAGGGCTAATCCCAGTAATGTTCATGGTTGCCGAAACTTGGAAGGAGAAGTTCTTTTCCCGAAGGTACACCATAAGCCGCGTTTTCCCTAGTTATTCGGTGAGTTTCAGGATTTAAAATCCACAAGGTAAGTGTCTATAGCATTCGACCAAGGCCTATTTTAGTAGTTAGATCTATTATTATGTGTTTTAAGCCGAAAACTAACAGATTCAAGGGATCTAGTGAGTAGCCGATTTCAAAGGAGAAGAATACAAGTTTTCGGGATTTGACTATAGTCAATTCGACAACAAGGTAGGTTTTAAGAATACAAATCCTACTAGGATTTGGTTTTATAGGCTTTATGCTAACATACTAAGGTTACCAAATGTAGGAATTGAGATCTAAAGCAATAGGTCGATCTTTCGAGATTTCAAGGAATTCGTTAAGCAAATCAGGTGTGTACCCCACACTATCTTTAATACGTTTTATGGCAATATTTAATATAAGTATGTATAAGAATGTGAATATGGCTAAGGTACCCTAATGTGGTACAAAGTACTCAGGTACGTTTCCTACTCCTACTAGGATTACGAAATATGTTATATTTTAACATGTGAAAAGTGACATGAATGTGAATTTAAGTATGATATGCATGACATGAATAAAATGAGGCATTCGGGTTATATGAGAAAGGGGAAGTGAACGTGGTGACTTCGGTCTCACTATCTGAATGTGGTGGCTTCGGTCACATTATCTGTATGTGGTAACTTTGGTTTATCTGAATGTGGTAACTTCAGTTACATTATCTGAATATGGTGTCTCATGACACAATTATCTGGTGGCTATGCCACGAATTATATATGGGCAATGAGCACGTCGACTGCAGCGACTGCCTTCGATGGAGTGTAGCGGAAGGAGGGTTGACTTAGTAGTCCCCACGGTGTGCAGGTTGGTACGGGGATGTGTAGCAGATGGCATCTAGGTTTGGGTTCGGGATTGCATCATTATCTTGAATTATTATGTGAACATGATATGTATGGTATGCCTAAATCTATTAAATTTTAGTGTTGGTTGCACATTGGGTCTATTTGACTCACCCTGTTGGGGAATATTTTTCAGGTGATGAGCAGTAATGGACCGGGTCGGCAGGAGCTTAGGGATGGCCATGCACAGCAAGAAATCTATGATTTGGATTTTATTTTATTTAAGTACTTTGGTTTTAAATTTGGGTTATATTTGATGTAATAAGGCCATAGTTGAATTTCTTTACTTCACTTTGATTTATTATGTTACAAATATTTATTAATTGAAATATTAAGTAAATTTATTATCAAAACCAACCCTAAACATTTTGTCACCTAAAGCTAAAGGATTTTTAGTCAAATAAACTCGTTTTCAACTCAAGCCCAACCCAAAACAAACTTTCCTTCAAAACACACAAGTTTTTCCTAAGTAACAAAAGAAATTCGAACCGGTTTACATCGAGGAACATACCAGATCTGGTTAAGGCTCGTGGGCCGGGTGTGGGGTGATTCACTGGTAGTGTAAAATTGTCCCCGAGGAATGCATATTCTAAGTGTTTTGGTAACTATTTTAATTCCAATTTAGGGGGCTCTTCGATGGAGGGTTTCTGTTTTAATTCCTCATCATTTTCTATGCTTTCATCTTTCATTTGTTTGGATGATGATGTATTCAGATTCAACTCATCGTCCTCATCTTCTTCCCCCTCTTCTTGAGTCAGGCACAGTTCCATCGTGTCGTCATGTATGATTTCCTGTAACGATATCAACAAAATAACAGGAACCATCTTATTCTTTAGAATAGTGCATGGCATCATAAATTTGAAAAATGATTTCTTCATCACCTATCCTTAGTGCGAGTTTACCATCACCTACATCAATAATAGCTCTAGCAGTGGCTAAAAAAGGACGGTTTGATATTAAAGGAACATTAATGTCTTCATCCATGTCTAACACAACGAAATCAACAGGAAAAATAAATTTATCAATTTTTACCAAGAAATCTTCGATAACTCCTCTAGGATATTTAATGGATCTATCTGCTAATTGAATACTCATCCTAGTGGTTTTGGTTCCCCAAGATCTAGTTGTTTAAACATTTTGTAAGGCATTAAATTAATACTGGCACCTAAATCGGCTAATGCTTTCTTAATATTCAAGCTACCAATTAAACAAGGGATAATAAAACTTCCTGGGTCTTTTAATTTGGTTGGCAACTTATTTTGGAGGATGGCTGAACACTACTCATTAAGTCCCACTATTGACACTTCTTCAAGCTTCCTCTTATTCGTCAAGAGTTCCTTTAAAAATTTTGCGTACTCCGGCATCTGTGAGATTGCTTCAACAAAAGGTAAGTTAATATGTATTTGTTTGAAAAGTTCAAGAAACTTACCGTATTAGGCATCAACTCGTTCCTTTTTTAACTTTGTTGGATATGGAATTGCCGGTTTGTTCTCATTGCGTAATGGAGTTACTTCTTCAATCCTCTCATCACTTGTCTTGTTGTTCTCGTTTGGGGTTTGTTTATTTGGTTCTCCTAATTCCTTTCCAGTTCTTAGTGTGACTACTTTTACCTGTTCTGTCCCTTTAGGAAAATTTTCAGCTCGTATCTCACAGATCATCTTAGTAAGCATTCCAACCGTCTTAGTGAGTTCCCCAAACGACTCGGTAAATTTTTCAATTAACGCTTGTTGATCTTTAAGGGTTCTCTTAATATCTTGTAGGTGTTTTTCTGTATTTTCCGATTCCTCCTCGTGGGTTTGTTTCTTCTCTTGTGGATAGGGCAAATTTTGGAAGTTTTGAGGAGGTTGTTGCCTTTGATTTTCTTGATTGCCCTGACCTCCCCATGAAAATTTGGGGTGGTTCCTCCAACCTGGATTGTAAGTGTTACTATAAGCATTATTATTGGATCGGAAATTATTACCTATATAGTTCATTTGTTCGTCCTCTGCTCCTGGTTGGTAAGGTGGGTACTCAGGATTCACCACGTTTCCACCTGTGTCGCACTGCATGACTGGATGTGCCTGTGAAGAACATAAGCTGTCAAGCTTTTTGTTCATCATCTCGATCTGCGTTGATAGCATGGTCATGGCGTCGACATTGAAAACTCCTGCTCATTTTGTCGGTTTAGTCCTTGAAGCCTGCCATTGGTAATTATTTAGTGACATCTCCTCAATGAACTCGTAGGCTGCTTCTAGAGTTTTGTTGTTGAAGGTTCCACCGGTGGCTGAATCGATCAGTTGCCTTGTTGAGGGGTTTACACCGTTATAGAACGTTTGGACTTGTAGCCACAAGGGTAGGCCATGGTGTGGGCGCCTCCTCAAGAGATCCTTAAATCTCTCCCATGCATCGTACAGCGTCTCTAAATCCATCTGCACAAAAGAAGAGATATCATTTCGTAATTTGGCTGTTTTGGCTGGTGGAAAATATTTCATTAAAAATTTTTCGGTCATTTGATCCCATGTAGTGATTGACCCTCATTATAACGAGTTTAACCATTGTTTAGCTTTATTACTTAATAAAAAAAGGAAATAACCGAAGACGTATGGCATCATCAGAAACGCCATTTATTTTGAAAGTATCACAGAACTCTAAAAAGTTAGCTATATGCGTGTTTGGATCTTCGTCCTGCAAACCATCAAATTGAACAAACTGTTGAATCATTTGTATTGTGTTAGGTTTTAATTCAAAATTGTTTGCAGATATAGCAGGCCTAACAATACTTGATTCCGCTCCTATCAAATGCGATTTCACATAATCAAACATTGTGCGTGAAGCATTATTTTCCCCCACATCACGTGGTGGTAGGTTGTTTTTGTCCATCCCTTCAGTAGGATTGGATCTGCCTTCTTCCTCCCTTTCTATGTAATTTAGGGCTCGCCTGGTTTCCCGACGATTCCTACGAGCGATTGCTTCAATGTCACTGTCGTATACCAAAGGTCCTCTCGGGTTCCTTCTAGTCATAAACTAGAAGTACCTGCTGGAAAAAGAAAGAAAGAAATTTTTAGCAAAATAAAAATAAAAATAGAAACAAAAATAAAAAGTTATGGCTAAAGTAATAAAAATAGAGTTTTCTTAGTATTTTTGTTCCCCGGCAACGGTGCCAAAAACTTGATCACTAAAATCAGAGCTTTAAAAATTTATAAAAAGAATGATTGAACCTGGAGTCTAACTCTAACAATGATTAGAGGCAAGTGTACCTATCGAACAGTAGTATAGCTTAGGCAAGACCAGATTATCGAGCCTAAAGGAACTAAAAGTACTAATACTAACTTTCTTTTTATTATTTAGCCTTAAAACGGAGTGAAGTTGCTTTTAAACTAAATTGACGAGAACTAAACTAAGGTCACAAAAACAAAAAAGGATGAACTGGAAAATATCTTGAAGAAAAACTCAATTGATCACAACAATACCCTCAGGAAGAATCCACCTAGACTTCACTTATTATCTAACCTTTACTTATATGATCCCTTTACTTAGCTTGATCCGTAGGACTCTCTAACCTATATTAAACCCTCTCTCGAGGCGAATAATGTCTAACCCTAGGTTAATTAATGGAACTCTCGTTCGCTTATAATAACCCCCTAGGATAGCAGTAAATCGATCAATGGACTCTCATATTAGGTTTCACCCTAATCTAGCAAAATCTCGTAACCCTATCTCTAGGCGTTCGATCAACTCCGCTTAATTATGTTAGATCTTCTCTTAGGCAGGGTTTATTCCTCCTCCACCTAAGCACATTAGATTTGGATTAAGCAATATAATTAAAAACAAACTAAGTAATTCATCATATAACTTAAAAATTAAATAACAAGATTTGTCTAGGTTTCATCCTCTTCAGGTATATGAGGGGTTTAGTTCATAATGAATAAAGAAAACATCGCAAGAGAAAAGATAAAACAAAATATAAGAAATTCCTAAAACCCCCTGAAGGAATTGAAGGAGAATTCCGCCGTCTTGAGTATAACTTCGGCTTCTTGGGATGGATCAACTGGCTATCCTCGTGTTATTTCCTAACTCTGACCTTCTCGGCTTCGCTCCTTGGCCTAGCTTTCCATGCCCCTCAAAGGTGGTGCTTGGGGGATATATATAGGCTCTTGGAATGCGATTCTGTCTCCCTAAGTATCCTTTTCCAACTGAAATTGCTCTTTCTAGCGACAGAGGCACGGCAATGGCACACGCCCGTGTGTATCGAGACCAGACCGTGTTCGGACTTCTAAAGTGAGGCACAGCCGTGTGAGGCAGAGTTGAGGCCGTGCTCTAGGTGTTCGTCGAGGCACGGCCATGCGGGCTTTGGGCCAGGCCGTGCTAATTTCATGCTAAGGCCCTTTTACTCCGTTTTAGGCCTGTTTTGTGTTCTTTTCATCGTCGGGTGCTTTCCTGGGTATAAGACATGAAAAGAAAGGAAAAAGAACCTTTTTATATAAATCAAGGAGTAAATCATCAAAAGGTAAGCTAAATATGGGATTAAAATATGTTACTTTTACGGTTTATCACTTACCACTTAACAAGAAGAAACCGATTTGAGAGATAGAGATAGGAGGATAAGTGGTGGCACTTTACTGAAACAAGAATCAAAAAGAGACGTGAGCACCAAAGGGATTCGACTAACGAGGGAATTAAGAACAACTCAGGGAGAAAAAAGAGATGATAGGTTTCGACTTAAGAAGAAACAACACAATAAGAAGAAAAGCAAAAGGATTTTGGCTTGCGAACAAGAGAGAACTCGAGATGAATCTTTTAGGGTAAGGGATGAAAGTTCGGCTAAAAAGAACAAATGAGGAAGAAATAATGAAGTGGTATGGGGGTGAGAAGTTTCGGTTAAGGGGTGTAGAGATGTGAAACAAAATATGAACAAAGAAAAATGAAAAAGAAAAAGAGGGAGGGAGAGTTGGGGTTCGGCTTATGAAGAAGTAAATAGAGAAAGTGTGGAGCAAAGAAGAGAAAAGAGAAGAGAAACAAGAAGGGTGCCACAAGTTTCGGTTTTTACCAATTGAAAATGAAACAAAAGGGCTCTTGGGAGTTGTGGCAATCAAAGAAGAAAAAGATGTGAAGAGGAGAGGCAATTGTGTTTCGGTTCTTTTGCTACCAAAGAAATGAAGAAAATGATGCATAGTAAAGGAGAGAATAGGCATGAAATGAGCGGACTTCGTCAACCGATCCACAATCACCCACACCAAATCTTTCTTAGTGGGTGTAAGAGGTAGCCCACTAACAAAGTCCATAGTGATCCTCTCCCATTTCCACTATGGAACCTTCACTGGTTGCAATAACCCCGAAGGCAACTGATGCTCGGCTTTTACCTACTGACACGCTAAACACTTTCCCACAAACTCCGTAACTTCCCGCTTCAATTCAGACCACCAAAACTGTTCACGCAGACCCCAGTACATCTTATTCCCTCCAGGATGCATAGCGTAAGGGCTACTATGTGCTTCCTGCAGAATCATCTGCCTTAACTCCACATCCTTCGGCATGCAAACCTTCTCACGAAAACACAAAACCCTATCACTGTTCAAGCTATAATCCTCTACCCCACCATTCTGTACTTGCAAAGGTCGAGCACTCAAGACATCATCCGATAACTGTTTCTCTTTAATCTGATTTACCCACGTCGGCTTCACCTGCAGTTCAGCTAATAGACTTCCGTCATCATATAAACTGAGATGGGCGAACATCGCTCTCAAATCTGATATTACATTCCGGCTTAATGCATCTGCCACCACATTAGCCTTACCCGGATGATACTAGATCGAACAGTCATAATCTTTCAACAGTTCAATCCACCTTCGCTGCCTTAAATTCAACTCCTTCTGAGTTAGAAGATATTTCAAACTCTTATGATATGTATAGATGATGGACATCTCCCCATATAGATAATGTCTCCAGATCTTTAGAGCAAATACTACCGCAGCCAACTCCAAGTCATGCGTGGGATAATTAACCTCATGCGGTCTTAGTTGCCGAGACACATACGCAACAACCTTCCCAACCTGCATTAACACACATCCTAACCCCGTGTGAGAAGCATCACAATAAACCACGAACTCCTTTCCAGCCTCAGGCTAAATCAACACTGGCACCTCTGTTAAGATCCTTTTTAGCTTCTCGAAGCTTTCTTGCTGCGTGACAGTCCAAACAAATGGTACCCCTTTTCCGCAACAACTTTGTTAAGGGTGCCACAATTAAGGAGAATCCCTTAACGAACCTTCGGTAATACCCAGCCAGACCAAGAAAACTCCGAACTTCTGCCACAGACTTAGGCGGTTTCCAATCCAACACAGCTTCAATCTTCCGGGGACGAACCCTAATCCCTTCTGCAGATACCAAATGACCCAAAAATGTAACTTCCTTCAACCAAAACTCACACTTGCTAAATTTGGCGTACAGCTGCTTCTCTCTTAAAATCTGCAGAACCACCCGAAGATACGAATCATGCTTCTCTTCTGTCTTGGAATATACCAGAATGTCATCTATGAATACTACGATGAACCGGTCCAAATAGGGTTGAAAAACCTAGTTCATCATATCCATGAACGCAGCTGGTGCATTTGTCAAGCCAAATGGCATCACTAGGAACTCGTAGTGACCATAGCGAGTTCAGAAAGCCGTCTTGTGAATATCCGCTTCCCTAACCTTAAACTGATGATATCCCGACCTCAAATCTATCTTTGAAAAGACCAAAACCCCTTTGAGATGATCAAACAGGTCATCTATCCTTGGCAGCGGGTACTTGTTCTTAATCGTCAACTTATTCAACTGGCGGTAGTCAATGCACATTCGTATGGACCCGTCTTTCTTCTTCACAAATAGCACCGGCACTCCCCACGAAGATACACTGGGTCGGATAAAACCACGATCCAACAACTCTTGGATTTGAGCTTTAAGTTCCACTAACTCCTTCGACGCTATCCTATAAGGGGCGACGGACACCAGAGCCGTACCTGGAAGTAGCTCAAATCCAAATTCCACTTCACGATCCGGAGGCAACCCTGGGAGCTCGTCAGGAAATACATCCACGAATTCCTTAACTGTTCTAACCTCATTCACGGTCACTTCCTTTGCATCCAATGCACTGATATAAGTTAAGAAAGTCATGCACCCTTTTCTCACCATTCTTTCTACCTTAAGAGCAGACACTACATTGGACAAGTAGTCTCTCCTTTCGCCTATATCTAAAACTTCATCATCCTCGGGAGTCCTTAACACCATACGCTTAGCAGCACAATCTAAATTTGCTCGATATCTTACTAACCAATCTATGCGTAAGATCAAATCGAACTCCCCAAATGGTAGTTCCATCAAATCAGCCGGGAAAATCGATCCTTGTACTTCTAAAGGCACACTTCTAAAAAGTTTATTAACCACTACTGATTGTCCTAAAGGACTAAGTACAGTCATCTCCCTAGGATTAGTTTCAGAGTTCATGTTCAAAGTTCCAGACACTACACTAGCAACATAGGAATGCATCAACCCAATATCAATTAATGCTGTAAAGGGTAAGCTGAAAATGAGGAACGTACCCGTTATAATGTCTGGTGCATCCCCCTCTTCTCGGCGTCTGGCTGCATAAACTAACCCGGGCTGTCTTGCCTCTGCATTCCCAGCACCCCTGCTCGATGCTCCACGACCCCGATCAGAACCATTCCCTCCTCTAATTAGACCACGACCACTCAGCATCTGTTGTCCACCCCTTCCTGGCTGCACATACCCCTGACCTACCATCCGTGCCCTGGTCATCTCTAGTGGACAATTTCTTATTAGATGATCCTTTGACCCACACTTGAAACATACCCTATCTTTTCTCCAGCACTCTCCTGCATGTGATCTCCCACACTGAGCACACTGTCGAAATTGCCCAACTGCAACCGGTGTTGCAACATGACCCGGCCCATCAACCCTAGGCCTCTTCTGGAAACCCCCAGACGACCCTGACGATCCGTAACTCCTCTTATTTCTGCCTCTGTCCTTGTCCCTATTTTACCTCTCAGTCCGTTTTACCTCCTCGGCTATTTTATCCTTTTCAACTAGGATAGCAAAATCCCTCTCCCGCTGTGGAGCTATCAACACTTGTAACTTATCTCGCAGCCCATCTTCGAAGTGCACGCAACGCTCATAATCAGTCGCAACTATCCCTCGGGCGTAACGGCTCAACTGTAGAAATTCCGCCTCGTACTCAGCCACAGATTTACCCCCTTGAACCAAGTTCAGAAATGCTTTCCTCTGAGCATCCACGTAACCTGCCCCAATGTATTTCCTCTGAAATGCAGTTTTGAAGAAATCCCAATCGATGCGATCCGCCGTAGTGTCATCTTTTACGGTGAGCCACCATTGATATGCCTCGTCTCGAAGAAGAGACACCGCTCCTTTTAGTTTCTCCTCTGTCGTGCAGTCTAAGTCATCCATAATTTGCTTGACTGCCTCCAGCCAGTACTCAGTTACATTCGGGGCCACACCAGAGATACCCCTAAACGTTTCAGCTCCATTAGCTCGGAGTCGCTCAGGGATGGACTTTCGAGTTGCTGTTCAAGTGCTTTCCCCAGCCACTCTTTCCAACACACGCAACATTGCCTGAGACAGGGCATCATCTCCACCAGTTCTGTCTTGCGATCCTGCTTCTGCCACAGGTGACGCTGGAGCTTCGCCTTCAGGCTCATTCCATGCTTCTGAGAACTCAGCCTTAGCACCCTGGCCTCTACCACGGTCGCATGCAACTCATCCACGTCCTCTAGCACTCATGTCTACCGTTTCGTCTTAATCTGATTAAAAATTTTATGCATCAGTATTTCTTTTCACTGTTTATTAACGAGTAGATTTCTGAAGATAGAGTTATGAGCAGTTTTTTCGCAAGCACATGTATAACTAGAGGTTTTCGTTTCTACAGTAAAGTTTCTTAATCCTATCATCCATAGCAATATATTCACATAATACATCCACTTTATGCAAATCACTTAACAATCAGAAAACTTACCTGGCAGACTTGGGCCGGGGACTCGAGTGCCACATTTCCAGAAAACAGTTTCACGTGTACCTTTCTCTTTTTAAACCATCCTGGATAAAAATTCGAAAAACGTTTTGAACCCAAAACCCAAGGCCGAGCTTTTAAACTAGGCTCTGATACCAAATTGTAACATCCCAAACCCGACCCAAACACCACGGCCGGATCTGGCATGTCACTAAAAGAAAGTTTTATCATACTTCTCGATCTTCAAAAAACATTAAGTTTTTGTTATACTTTTGAGACTCGTTTAATAGTTTGTCTGAAAACTCATTTCTTATTTCAAATTCCATTTAGCTGGCATATGAACTTACGTGCTGAATTAGTCACGTATTGGTATATATTTATACATATTAGGTTAAAGTAGCAGTTTGTGTTATAGTCCATTTTATGAAAATAGTTAATTAGGTTATAGAAAACTTTTGTTCGTTTTTGAAAGTAATGTGTCTCATCCATTAAATCGTTTTCATAACATCTAAAATTTAAAGCTAAAAATTTAAATCAAGTTAACAGCAGCCTTATTACAACCAAAAATCCCCAAAAATAGAAAAACTATAATTAAAGCAAAGTTTTAATTAAACAAAACCCGTGCATGGCCACCTCGAGTCCAGTCCAGCCCAATCCACTAAACTATGAGTCACCTACAAATTGTTAGAATAAAAAGAGTAAGTCGCAAGACTCAGTGTGCAATTAGTCCACATAATCCACAAGTGGGCTTAAGCCCCAACCACAATCGACCAAAGCCCAAATCATAATCACATAGCAACACAATCAACATGATAGCCCCACCCAGCCTAATTTTCCATCCTCTACATACCACTCCATATGTCCATCCTCAACACACCTGTGGGGATTTCTACAATCAACCCTCCATCCTCTACACACCTCTTTGGCAGTCATGCTTCTCAAAGTCAAAATATCATGGTCTAGCCACCGATAATCATGTGATTGAGTCACCAGTACGATACTGAGGCACTAAGCCATCAACTAGCGTGACAGTGTCACTAATATGCACTTCCCCTTCATATTAATATCATCCCATACCCCATGCACATGCAACATGGTATAACAAACAGGTCATATGATGTCATACTTCCAAAGTTTAAGGTACTCACACAAACATGCCATCAACATAAATATTAAAGCTCAATCAAAAATCACTAACCTGGTGCTTCAGTTTTCCCCTTTTTACGGTAACTCAATTACCACTGCCGAGATTTTCAGCTTTCAACACACCATATATACGGTTTAAACATTAAAGGGAAAAGTGTGGTAATTACACACCTGTAAACCCGAAGAACTAAACTATCAATCTCACTAGCATCCTCACTCGTAGAGATCACAGCGATCTGCTTATCCCTTTCTGAAGCTGGCCCACAACCCGATGGAATGTCACGAACAGCCAACACCGTATGCTTTTTGAACTTACGGGTACAATGTAACACCCCAAACCAGGTCAACACACCATGACCGATTCTGGCATGTTACGGAGTGAAAATAATTTGAAAACACAAGATTGTCAGATAATTTCTTGGAAAACTCTTTCAACGTGTAAAAGTTTGGAAATCCCTGTTTAAGGTGATATTGAAGTCGTGTGATGATTGCTTTAAAACTTATGCTTGAAAAACCTATTTATTGTTATAAATTTTAGAAAACATTCGATACTTGTTAAAAACGGGGTGTGATGAGTATTATCAAGTATAAAACCTTTTTCATTTGAAGTTGTTTGAAAATTTAAGTTTAAAACATTCACATTACCTTTGTTATCATCTTAGAAGTTGTGTTACCCGATAGCAACGTTTTAAAAACCCGAAAGAGTTATAGTTTTGCAAACATTGCTTTTTACTGGTTAATTTAACAAGTTCATAAACCCGATATATGTAATAATATAATCAAAATAAAAGCAAGTAATTAAAAACCCAAAATAATACTTAGCGGCCTTATTACAAACCCAAAACCAAATTAAAAGAAAATTAATAAAATCGAAATAGCAGTTTAAAGTCCAAAACCAAACTAAGATGCATGGCCACCTCGAGTCCTCCTCGGCTCCATATCCGCGATCTATGCCTCATCTGCAAAATATAAGGGAAGGGGGTGAGTCACCAAGACTCAGTGTATAAATCCCCAACCCGATAGTTCAAGCACTTACACAGATCATCAGTAAAACATGCAAATCATGCAACCCATAACCTAACCATCCGATCTCCTTTTCCTACCCCGTGTGGTCAAAACCACTGGTGGTCAAAACCACTGGTGACCGAAGTCACAAATATATCGGTGTGGTCAAAACTACTGGTGACCGTAGTCACAAATCAATTGATGGGGCCAACCCATCGTGTGGTCAAAATCACTGATGACAATCCCGTAATATATCATGTGGGGCCAACCCACTGTGGTACCAAACCACTGGGACGAGTCAATATCCATATGTGGTCAAAACCACTGGTGGTCAAAACCACTGGGACTAGTCACAAATCATAATAGTGTGGTCAAAACCACTGGTGACCGTAGTCACAAATCAAGTGATGGGGCCAACCCATCTTGTGGTCAAAACCACTGGTGACAGTCCAAAATAAATCATCCCCCTCTCATCAATCCCGTCATCATATCCATATCATATGTGTCATAATATCGTGTAATCATGCAAATTATGCATAGCATAGCAATTAACAGTGACATGATGATATATCAAAACCACATAACAGGGGACTTACCCGGAGTCCACGCTCATGCCCACAAGGCAAACCCACTGATTTCATTGGCTATAACAGTAACATAAAAGGCATATTATACTAATAAAGTGTGTAAGCGTTACACACCTGACTATTCGTAGATCTAACGGAATCCCGAAATGTCGCCTTCCCTTTCCTACAATCGGCCAACCTCATACTTTTAATATTATAGCCTTTCGGCTTTTGAACAACTAAGAAATATTTCCAACGCTAGAGCCCTTACCTAGATCGGCAATCGAATCCTGAAAGTCCACCGAATCAAATTGTACTCCTCCCGACAATCGACCAAGTACCACTATCATTCGCTTAAGCCCCTCATTAGATTAACGCCTACGATATTAATCACAACAGAAGATGTCAAAATCGTGAAACACTTATCCCCTTACCTTACTGACAGATTCGGCCTCCACTCACCAAAGTTAGGCACACCCTAGTGTTATTTAGGGGTTTCGGCTATTTCACCAAGATAGAACAAGAAAAGAGTTAAGATCCCGACTTGTAACGACTGAAGAAATAGCAAAGAGAAGTAGGATTTAGGCATTACCCCAAATCAATCAAGAAAAGAAGAACAAATTACTTACCAAGAGATTCGGTTTTGACTCAATTGAAAGAGACAGATTCGGCACTTATGGTGATGGAGAAAACGCAAGAAAGGAAGGACTCCTACGCAGAGTATTCGGCCAAAGTACATAAAAGAAGAAAAGAAGAAGAGAACTCCCAAGGTTTTCGGCTTTTCAAAATAATGGAAAGATAGAAGAAGATGGAATGGAATTGATTTCGGCAAAGGAGAGTGGGTGAAGTTTCAGCACAAGGAGATTGGAAGAAGAAGAAAGAAATCGGCTGAAGAGTGGTGTTGGTTTCGGCTTTGAACAAAAAGAAGAAAAGAAGAAGTGACAAGGGTGGATTCGGCAAAGAGGGAGTTCAAAGGGGTTGCTAAAATGAATCGGCCAAGTGCCCAAATTGCTAAAAGAGAAAAGAGGAAAACGTGCACTTTGGTGTTCAATTTTGTTTTTTTACACTACACGAAAAGAAAAGAAACCCCTAAGCTAGCCGAAAATTCACTCTCCCTTGGCTATGGTGATTCGGCCTACTCCTACTCCCAAACCGATCACACCACTCTTCCCACAGTTCAAAATTCTGCCAACACTCCCAAGCTCTCCCATCCACTCATTCAAATCGGTTTGAATGAGTCAAACTCCACCTTTTTCTCCCCTCCATCCATTTTGAATTGTTGACTCAATCCACATCCATCCAACAGAGTCCCACCTGAGCACTCCACCCCCTCAGCTTTGGCATCAAAAATTAATGGGCAAGGGGAGATTTCTGCAACTCGAACCAAGGCTCTCCTTCCCTGCAAGTGGCGTCACTCCCCTGACACCTTAGTGGCGCCTCCCTTTCCACTTTACCAAGGTAATTCTTGTGTCTAAATCCCCAAATAAATTCTTTTAACCCCTAATTGCTCTAGCTCCTACTTCTTAAGTGCTAAAATAAAATTTTTGGCCATGACCCAGGACTAACCCGAGGTCATGCCTAGACCCCAAAACATACGAAACTAGCACAGTAGGCATATTAACACATGCAACCATATGCAAAATGCAAAGACCCCGTTTTAAAGATGTTACAGTTCTACCCCCCTTAAAAATAATTTCGGCCTCGAAATTACCTGGTCAGAAGAGTTGAGGGTACCACTGCCGCATCACATCCTCTGGCTCCCACGTAGCCTCCTCCGTACCATGGTTCCGCCATAATACTTTCACCAGGGGTACTGACTTCCTACCCAGAACTTTGACATCCCGATCTAAGATCTGTACCGGTTCCTCCTCGAAAGACAAGTCAGGGCTCACCTCTATCTCCTCGACTGGCACAACATGTGACGGATCTGATCGGTAACGCCTAAGCATGGAAACATGGAAAACATCGTGAATCTGACTCAGCTCTGCTAGCAACTCGAGCTGATAGGCTACTGGTCCCACTCGTCTCAATACCGTGTACGGCCCGATAAATCGAGGGCTTAGCTTGCCCTTCCAACCAAATCTCAACACTTTCTTCCAGGGCGATACCTTCAGAAAGACCTTATCACCCACTACATACTCTATATCCCTGCGCTTAAGATCGGCGTAAGACTTCTGCCTATTCGACGCTTCCTTAAGACGAGCCCGAATCACCTTAACCTTATCTTCTGTTTATGCTACCAACTCCGGACCCAACATCTGTCGTTCACCCAGTTCTGTCCAACACGTATGAGTACGACATTTCCGTCGATATAGTGCCTCATATGGTGCCATTTGAATACTCGCTTGATAGGTATTGTTATAAGCGAACTCTGCCAAAGGTAGATACTCCTCCCAACTACCACTGAAATCCAGAACACAGCCCCTTAACATATCCTCCAGAATCTGAATTACCCTCTCAGACTGTCCATCAGACTGCGGATGAAAAGCCATGCTAAAATCCAACCTTGTACCTAAAGCCTGATGCAAAGCTTTCCAGAACCTCGATGTGAACCTGGGATCCCTATCCGAGATAATTGACACAGGCACTCCATGCAACCGTACTATCTCTGCCACATACAACTTGGCTAACTTCTGAAGCGAATAATCAACCTCACTGGAATGAAATGAGCCGATTTAGTCAGACGATCCACAATTACCCAGACTGAGTCCTTCTTGCTAGGCGTAAGAGGAAGCCCACTGACAAAATCCATCATAATCTTTTCCCACTTCCACTGTGGGATCTTTACCGGCTGCAACAGCCCTGATGGTAACTGGTGCTCAGCTTTAACTTGCTGGCATGTCAAACACTTGCCCACAAACTCAGTTACTTCACGCTTAAGACCTGGCCACCAGAACTGCTCCCTCAAATCACGGTACATCTTACTGCCTCCAGGATGCATAGTATATGGGCTGCTATGAGCTTCCTGAAGAATCCGCTGTCTCAATTTGACGTCCTTAGGCATACATACCTTCCCTTGAAAACACAGTACTCCATCACTGCCCAAGCTATAACCCTCCGATTCACCATTCTGCACCTGCAACTTCCGAGCACTCAAAACCTCATCCGTCAGCTGTTTCTCCTTAACCTGATCAATCCAAGTCGGTTTTACTTGCAATTCTGCCAGAAGGCTCCCGTCGTCATAAATACTAAGATGAGCAAACATTGCTCTCAGGTCCGCTACCACCTTTCGGCTCAATGCATCAGCTACTACGTTAGCCTTACCCGGATGGTACTCAATCGAGCAGTCGTAGTCCTTCAACAACTCGATCCACCTTCGCTGCCTCAAATTTAAATCTTTCTGAGTCAAGAGGTACTTCAGCCTCTTGTGATCTGTGTAGACTATCAACTTTTCCCCATACAAGTAATGCCTCCAAATCTTCAAGGCGAAAACCACTGCAGCCAACTCCAAGTCATGTGTCGGATAGTTACCCTCATGAGGCTTCAAGTGTCGAGATGCATACGCTACAACTTTCCCATCTTGCATCAGCACACACCCTAAGCCAGTATGAGATGCATCACAATAGACCGTGAATTCCTTTCCTGTCTCAGGCTGAATTAAAACCGGAGCTTCCATCAAAATCTTCTTTAACTTGTCGAAACTCTCTTGTTGTTTCTCCGACCACACAAACGGAACCCCTTTCCTCAACAACTTAGTCAACGGCACTGCGATCAGAGAAAAACCTTCCACGAACATTCTGTAGTATCCTGCCAAACCCAGAAAACTTCGAATCTCTGCTACCGACTTAGGTGGTTTCCAATCCAACACCGCCTCTATCTTCCAAGGATCCACCCTAATCCCCTTAGCTGATACTACATGACTCAAGAAAGTTACCTCCTTAAGCGAGAACTCGCACTTACTAAACTTGGCGAATAACTACTTCTCCCTAAGAACCTGTAGAACCACCCGGAGATGCGCGTCATGTTCCTCCTCAGATTTCGAGTACACCAAAATGTCATCTATAAACACTACGACAAATCGATCCAGATACGGCTGAAACACCCGATTCATCATGTCCATGAATGCTGCCGGTGCATTGGTCAAACCAAAAGGCATTACCAGAAACTCGTAGTGCCCATACCGAGTACGAAATGCCATCTTATGAATATCAGCCTCCTTCACTTTGAGCTGATGATACCCCGACCTAAGGTCAATCTTAGAGAAAACCGATACACCCTTGAATTGATCAAACAAGTCGTCAATCCTGGGAAACGGATACTTGTTCTTGATTGTCAACTTGTTTAGCTAGCGGTAGTCTATACACATCCGCATTGTACCATCCTTCTTCTTAACAAAAGGCACTGGAACTCCCCAAGGCGATACACTCGGCCAGATGTAACCTCTGTCCAACAATTCCTGAATCTGAGCCTTTAACTCCACCAATTCTTTTGGCGCCATCCTATATGGAACAATAGCTACTGGCGCGGTTCTGAGTAACAAGTCTATACCGAACTCAACCTCGCGGTCAGGAGGTAGTCCCGGGACTTCCTCTGGAAATACATCTGCAAATTCTCCCACAGTTCGGACATTCTTCACAGCTGCATCCTTAGCTTCCAAGGTACAAACATGCACCAAAAATGCTTCACAACCCTTCTTAACCATTTTCTCAGCCTTCAGTGCAGAGACATCATTAGATAAGTAATCTCTCCTATTACCTATCATTACCACCTCATCACCTTCCATGGTCTTCAACAGCATGCGCTTAGCTGTGCAATCCAAACTAGCTTGATACTTAACTAGCCATTCCATCCCAAGAATCAGATCGAACTCCCCAAATGGCAGTTCCATCAAATCAGCTAGACACGCGACCCCTTGAAGTTCTAGGGGTACATCCTTATACAGTTTACTTACTTCTACAGAGTGACCTAGAGGGCTTATCACTGTCATCTTCCTAGAAGTAATCTCAGAGTCTAAATTCATGGTTTTCACTATGCTACAAGCAACATACGAGTGCGTCGAACCAACATTAATTAAAGCATTATAAGGTACTCCAAAAATTAAGAACGTACCGGTTATGTCGTCCGGTGCGTCGCCCTCCTCTCGACGCCTCGCAGCGTAGACCAACCCAGGCTGCCTCGCCTCTGAACCACCTGCACCTCTGCCCGGTGCTCCACGGCCCCTACCAGAGCCATTACCTCCCCTGACTGAACCACGGCCCCTCTGTGGCTACTGATTATCCCTCCTAAACTATGCACGATTCCGATCCTCAGACTGTAGCCTAGCTGATCTCTGTGGACAATCCCTAACTCGATGCCCCATCGACCCACACTTAAAGCATCCCCTGTTACCAGTCCAACACTCTCCCGTGTGAGACTTCCCACACCGAGCACACCATGGCGGCCACTGAGTATTAGCAGCAGCAGGCCTAGCAGCTTGATTCGGCCCACTATATCTAACCCTTTTCTGCTGATTCCCAGAAAACCCAGATGATCCAGAACTCCTTTTATTCCAACCCCTATCCTGATTCCGCCTTACAGACTATTTTACCCCCTCAGCAACCTTGGCTTTCTCCACTAAAACGGCAAACTCTCGTTCCTGCTGTGGGGCAATTATCATCCGCAGCTCATCTCTCAGCCCATCCTCGAATCTGACACATCGCTCATGCTCTGTGGCCACAATACCCCAAGCATAACGACTCAACCGGAGGAATTCCACCTCATATTCCGCAACAGTCTTATTACCCTGGACCAAGTTCAAGAACGCCCTGCGCTGTGCATCAACATAACTAGCCCCTATGTATTTTCTCTGATAAGCTGCCCTAAAGAATTCCCAAGTGAGGTCATCCGCCATTGCTCCGTCCCTAACTGTGAGCCACCACTGATATGACTCATCTCGCAGCAGAGATACTATGCCCTTCAGCTTTTCCTCAGCTGAAAAATCCAGGTCATCCATGATGCGTTCCGTCGCCTCCAACCAATATTCTGCTGTACTAGGTGCCACGCCAGATACACCTCTGAATACCTCCGCACCATTAGCTTTAAGTCGCTCAGTCACAGATTTCCGAGCTCCTGTTCCAACGCCTGCACTCGCAACCCTTTCTAGCACCCGCAGCACCGCCTGTGACACTGCATCATTACCACCCCTCTGATCCTAATGTTCCGCGCCCACAGTTGGCGGCGGTGGTACCTCATTTTCTAATCCATGACCAGACCCTGCCGGTTCTGAGACCGTCATCCTACCCCTACCTCGTCCACGAGTGTTACGCCTACGTCCACGTGCACTCATGTCTACCGATATGTTCGAGCTGATTAAAAGTTTTATGCGTTAGACTTTTATTCCACTGTCTATTAAAGCACAATCTTATGAGAAGTTTAATAGAGGTTGTTTCGCGAGTTCACATTATCCTATAGTTCAAGTCTCTGGAGTAGTTCCTACTACTATTTAGTCATACCAATATCATCATGTTCACAACATCATAAACAACAGTTTGGGGTACTTACCTGGGTAGATTGGTGCCGGAGACTCCGTGCCATGCCTTTCAGACCATACGTTTTCCCATAAAAAAACCTTTCATGATCCATTAAAAACATTTTTGGGCCTCGGGCCCACAGCCGAGCTGTTGAACTTGGCTCTGATACCACAATTGTAACACCCCGAACCCGATCAACACACCACGACCGAATCTGGCATGTTACGGAGTGAAAATAATTTGAAAACACAAGATTGTCAGATAATTTCTTGGAAAACTCTTTCAACGTTTAAAAGTTTGGAAATCCCAGTTTAAGGTGATATTGAAGTCGTGTGATGATTGCTTTAAAACTTATGCTTGAAAAACCTATTTGTTGTTATAAATTTTAGAAAACATTCGATACTTGTTAAAAACGGGAGGTGATAAGTATTATCAAGTATAAAACCTTTTTCATTTGAAGTTGTTTGAAAATTTAAGTTTAAAACATTCACATTACCTTTGTTATCATCTTATAAGTTGTGTTAACCAATAGCAACGTTTTAAAAACCCGAAAGAGTTATAGTTTTGCAAACATTACTTTTTACCGGTTAATTTAATAAGTTCATAAACCCGATATATGTAATAATATAATCAAAATAAAAGCAAGTAATTAAAAACCCAAAATAATAATTAGCGGCCTTATTACAAACCCAAAACCAAATTAAAAGAAAATTAATAAAATCGAAATAGCAGTTTAAAGTCCAAAACCAAACTAAGATGCATGGCCACCTCGAGTCCTCCTCGGCTCCATATCTGCGATCTATGCCTCATCTGCAAAATATAAAGGAAGGGGGTGAGTCACCAAGACTCAGTGTATAAATCCCCAACCCGATAGTTCAAGCACTTACATAGATCATCAGTAAAACATGCAAATCATGCAACCCATAACCTAACCATCCGATCTCTTTTTCCTACCCCGTGTGGTCAAAACCACTGGTGACCGAAGTCACAAATATATCGGTGTGGTCAAAACCACTGGTGACCGTAGTCACAAATCAAGTGATGGGGCCAACCCATCCTGTGGTCAAAACAACTGATGACAATCCCGTAATATATCATGTGGGGCTAACCCACTGTGGTACCAAACCACTGGGACGAGTCACAATATCCATATGTGGTCAAAACCACTGGTGGTCAAAACCACTAGGACTAGTCACAAATCATAATAGTGTGGTCAAAACCACTGGTGACCGTAGTCACAAATCAAGTGATGGGGCCAACCCATCTTGTGGTCAAAACCACTAGTGACAGTCCAAAATAAATCATCCCCCTCCTCTCATCAATCCCATCATCATATCCATATCATATGTGTCATAATATCGTGTAATCATGCAAATAACGCATAGCATAGCAATTAACAGTGACATGATGATATATCAAAACCACATAACAGGGGACTTACCCGGAGTCCACGCTCATGCCCACAAGGCAAACCCACTGATTTCATTGACTATAACAGTAACATAAAAGGCATATTATACTAATAAAGTGTGTAAGCGTTACACACCTGACTATTCGTAGATCTAACAGAATCCCGAAATGTCGCCTTCCCTTTCCTACAATCGGCCAACCTCATACTTTTAAGATTATAGCCCTTCGGCTTTTGAACAACTAAGAAATATTTCCAACGCTAGAGCCCTTACCTAGATCGGCAATCGAATCCCGAAAGTCCACCGAATCAAATTGTACTCCTCCCTACAATCGACCAAGTACCACTATCATTGGCTTAAGCCCCTCATTAGATAAACGCCTACAATATTAATCACAACAGAAGATGTCAAAATCGTGAAACACTTATCCCCTTACCTTACTGACAGATTCGGCCTCCACTCACCAAAGTTCGGCACACCCTAGTGTTATTTAGGTGTTTCGACTATTTCACCAAGATAGAACAAGAAAAGAGTTAAGATCCCGACTTGTAACGACTGAAGAAATAGCAAAGAGAAGTAGGATTTCGGCATTACCCTAAATCAATCAAGAAAAGAAGAACAAATTGCTTACTAAGAGATTCGGTTTTGACTCAATTGAAAGAGACAGATTCGACACTTATGGTGATAGAGAAAACGCAAGAAAGGAAGGACTCCTACGCAAAGTATTCGGCCAAAGTACATAAAAGAAGAAAAGAAGAAGAGAACTCCCAAGGTTTTTGGCTTTCAAAATAATGGAAAGATAGAAGAAGATGGAATGGAATTGATTTCGGTAAAGGAGAGTGGGTGAAGTTTCGGCACAAGGAGATTGGAAGAAGAAGAAACAAATCGGCTGAAGAGTGGTGTTGGTTTCGGCTTTGAACAAAAAGAAGAAAAGAAGAAGTGACAAGGGTGGATTCAGCAAAGAGGGAGTTCAAAGGGGTTGCTAAAATGAATCGGCCAAGTGCCCAAATTGCTAAAAGAGAAAAGAGGAAAAAGTGCACTTTGGTGTTCGATTTTGTTTTTTTACACTACACGAAAAGAAAAGAAACCCCTAAGCTAGCCGAAAATTCACTCTCCCTTGGCTATGGAGATTCGGCCTACCCCTTCTCCCAAACCGATCACACCTCTCTTCCCACAGTTCAAAATTCAGCCAACACCCACAAGCTCTCCCATCCACTCATTCAAATCAGTTTGAATGAGTCAAACTCCACCTTTTTCTCCCCTCCATCCATTTTGAATTGTTGACTCAATCCAAATCCCACCTGAGCACTCCACTCCCTCAGCTTTGGCATCAAAAATTAATGGGCAAGGGGAGATTTCTGCAACTCGAACCAAGGCTCTCCTTCCCTACAAGTGGCGTCACTCCCCTGACACCTTAGTGGTGCCTCCCTTGCCACTTTACCAAGGTAATTCTTGTGTCTAAATCCCCAAATAAATTCTTTTAACCCCTAATTCCTCTAGCTCCTACTTCTTAAGTGCTAAAATAAAATTTTTGGCCATGACCCAGGACTAACCCGAGGTCATGCCTAGACCCCAAAACATACCAAACTAGCACAGTAGGCATATTAACACATGCAACCACATGCAAAATGCAGAGACCGGGTTACATCCAACCCCCTCCTTTGCTTGGCTGGTATTTGATTCCATAAAAATGATCTTGGTCAAAAGACTGGGTTAAGACGTCGAAGCAGAGAAAGTAAGGATATACGCTCAACGGTATAACGATTTCTTACCTAAATCGACAGAACCCGGAGACTAAAAGACTTGGATTAAGGAATCACTGCAATTCCTACACATCAATCAAATCAAATTCGGCTCTTCAAGATATAAGTTAGAAGGAGTGGCCTTTCAGCCAACAAAAGATGTACACCCCTTACCTTGATTGACCGATTGTCTCCTTAGGATCCTTCAACGCTGATCAGATGCAGAAAGAAAATATGAAAGGTAGCCCCTCCTACATTCGGCCAAAGAAACTAAATTCAGGATTAACCCCCCATCGATTACCAACCAATCTAGAGAATAAGACAGAATTGAGAAAAAGATGGCATTTACCACTTAACAGGAAGAAACCGATTTGAGAGAGAGATAGGAAGATGAGTGGCGGCACTTCACTGAAACAAGAATCGAAAAGAGATGTGAGCACCAAAGGGATTCGGCTAACCAAGGAATTAAGAACAACTCAGGGAGAAAAAAGAGACGATAGGTTTCGGCTTAAGAAGAAACAACACAATAAGAAGAAAAGCAAAAGGATTTCAGCTTGCGAACAAGAGAGAACTCGAGATGAATCTTTTAGGGTAAGGGATGAAGGTTCAGCTAAAAAGAACAAATGAGGAAGAAATAATGAAGTGTTATGGGGGTGAGAAGTTTCGGTTAAGGGGTGTAGAGATGTGAAACAAAATATGAACAAAGAAAAATGAGAAAGAAAAAGAGGGAGGGAGAGTTGAGGTTCGGCTTATGAAGAAGTAAATGGAGAAAGTGTGGAGCAAAGAAGAGAAAAAAGAATAGAAACAAGAAGGGTGCTACAAGTTTCGGTTTTTACCAATTGAAAATGAAACAAAAGGGCTCTTGGGAGTTGCGGCAATCAAAGAAGAAAAAGATGTGAAGAGGAGAGGCAATTGTGTTTCGGTTCTTTTGCTACCAAAGAAATCAAAAAAATGATGCACAGTAAAGGAGAGAAATGAGTGTTTTCCCTAACGGCTCAAGGCACCTCATAAACCCAATTGAACCACAACTAAGAGAGGGACCTAAAGCTACTAACTTCAAGATTCGGCTCACCACCCTCCTAGCTCAAGATCGAACCTCTTCCCCCTCCAACATTCACTCCCAATCCCCAGTTTAAAATAGTTTGAAAGCCTCAAGTCCCCCTTTTCACTCTTGTCCATCTATTCAAAAAGTTTGACCAATTCAACACCCACTCTTCAAGGTTCCTAGCCGAGTCCACCACTTCCCTTCCAGACGCCAAAAAGAATTCCAAAAGTGTAAACAATGTGACTCGAACCTGCTCCTTCCCTGCTCCTTGTCGCGTCACTCTCCTGCCCCTTAAGTGGTGCCTCTTTGCCACCTTACCACTTTAATTCTTGTGTCACCAAACACAAACAATAAACCTTAAGTCCTGCCCCAATCAGCTCCCCTCCTAAAATGCCCAAAATTGAAATTTTGGCCAAGGCTTCGGCCTAACCTTGGGCCTTCTCGGGGTCCCCAAACACACTCAAACAACATACAAAGCATACCAAACACACAAATACAAAGTAAATGCAAAGCCCTTAAATCCCGGATATTACATCCCATGCCACAGTCCTCAAATAATAATAAAATAGTCCAAAATATCAAATTAATAAAGTTTAGCATTTTATTTGAAAAATATTTGAGTTCTTCTCCGTAGGCCCAGCCCATGTCCTAAACTTGTGGGTTATCTGAATAGTCATGAAATTGAAGGGGTGAGCTTTTAAAGCCTAGTGTGAATTGAACATAAAAGAAAGTAGTAATCAAGTCATATATATCAATATTATAGCAACTTGTGTATTTCAACATAATTTCACATATAGCAATGTGCATAAGAATGTTGATACAACTTTTTTCAAAAATAGTGGAAGTCTTTCAAGAACATTTCTACCCATCTCCGTTACACACCTATAAAGAGTTCCTCAAAACTCATCCATCTAAAAACACACTACGTTGTGGCCAAGCCATTCAATATCTCAGTCAAGCTGCATTGTTGGGGTCAAGCCACTCAATAACGTTGTGGCAAAGCCACTCAATATCCCAGTCAAGCTGCATCATTGTGGTCAAACCACTCAATAACGTTGTGGCCAAGCCACAAAATAGTGTTTTGGACAAGCCACTCAATATTGTAGTAAAACCGCCAATGTCTTCCAACTTTCATAATCATTCCAACCCCATGCATGTGATATGACACGTGAACAATATTCTCAGTGGGCATGCTTAACATGCGAATCAGATTTATAATCAACATAGTCAGCATGCTTAACATGCAAATCAAATGTTAGCTAATAAAATAGTGCCATGATTAAAATATATATATCATGCATAATCAATTTCGCCATAAAAGCACATGTCATGAGAATTGGTATATACTCACCATTTCACATCAATCATTTAATCACATAATTTATAACATACATTCACCAAAATAGTCAGTTCGAAATGCTTACTTGTGTTTACCTTTTTTTATCTCGAATTTAGCATCTCTTTGGAATACTTAGTGTATCCCCAAAATTTCACAACATATAGATGTCAACCAAAGTTTCAATCTTAATAAATATTATTATTTTCATCTACAATCCATAATTAAATTTTTTGGTAAGTTAAATCCACACTTGATGACTAGCCTTTCCACTAGATCTTAACTCCGATCTTCAGTGATGGAACAAAAAGGATTGATCTCCCACTTGATCTAATTTAAAGACGATTTATTATAGAAATAAAATTTATTAGTCTTATCCATGAATTCTATCTCTAACTCATAAGAGTTTGATTAGAGAGCTTATTCTTGATTCCTTATTATGAAGAAACCCGATTGATTTCTTATGGGTGTAGAGAATCTGAATAATTCAATCAGCCCTTATAAAATGATCACGTAAAAATCAGCCCCTAAATACGATGATAAGTAATGGAGAAATTGATATGGGTTTTCCCATAGATACTTAAGTTACTAAGATTAAGTTGGGGAGATCAACAATCACTAGAATAATCGTTCAATGGAGGAGACTTATCTAAAGAGAAGTCCAACAATCAAATAAAAGAAAAGAGTAGATTAGAGCACAAAAATAATCTGTGAATTGTCGCGTATGAATATTGTATGCAAAATGTGCAAGTACACATGTCGAATCAAGTACTATAATGATAAGTAAGATCATTTCCAAAGGGATTAGATAGGATTAATTTGGTTATGCTGCTATTATAAAGTATATGAATTATGCTAAGACAAAACAATGACTGAAATGCAACGGTAATCAAAATAATGATGATGTGTGCAATATGTAAACAAAAAAAAATTCAAAAATATGCTATGGAAAATATACCAAGACAAAAGTAAGAGGGTCTACGTTGTTGGATGGAAAAGCTGGGATAACTAGAAATCTACCATTATAAACTAATAATGCCTCGGCAAATTCTTAATCAACTTACTACTCAGAATGGATTTAAAATGGTTTTCTTCTTTTAAGAGTAAGACCTTAGGGTACCTCATCTAATGAAATATATGTCTATAGATGGAAACATGAAAATAGACACACTTTTTCATGCCCTTTTCAACTCAAATGCATGCAGTTTTGGTAAAATTCTTGTCAAAAAATATATAATTATTATAAAATAATTAAATTGCACTCAAATTATTAACATGTTTAATTTCAATTAATTTTATATCAAATTTTAATTAATTTTGATTATTTTCGACAGATTTGCACAAAGGGTGAAAAACGGTTCGGCAAACGCTGCTAGAACCGCAAAACCGAGAAGCAATTTTGAAGCATCAAGGCAAATTATTTTTTCAGCCTAAGACGGTCCAAATTATGAATATTAGTTTATAATATAATTAGTTTAATCCAATTTAATTTGGGTCAAATAAATTATTATTATTTAATTATGAAAAAAGACCCAGTTAAGCTAAACCGGGAAAATTGATCCAACCGAGCACTAGGCTGCCCAAAACTGTCCCACATGCTGACCCAATCAGTTTGTTTTGCTACTTATTTGGCTTGCAGGATGACTCTTGAAGACTCCTTCAATTTGCATTCAAACCCCTCCACTATTAATGCATTTCTAGATTTGCCTCTACCTAAAAATAGCATGTTTGAAACCTTCAAACATGCCACATGTGTGGCCGGCCATGGGGATAGTCTTTGGCTGCTGATATTTTCCATGTTTAGCAGCCATATCAACCTATAAATACCCCCTTGGCTGCTCACTTCAAACACATCTCAAACCCTTTCATCCTTTCACTTTTCTCTCACTCTCTCCTTCCAAAACCCCTTCCTTGTTCTTCTTTTTTTCCCCCAATACTTTGCTGATTTCACCTCTTGAAAAAGAGTCCTTCAACCACCAATTGGAGCAACATTCAAGTGTTTGTGGAAGCCTCGGTTCAACAAGAACAAGAGGAGAAGGAAGAGCGGAGCAAACTAGTCAAGCCTCGGAGAAACACTGGATTTGATTCTTATTCCTTATCATTTTAATTTTATTATTGTTGTTATGAACATGTCTATGAATATTTGTGATGTTGATATGTTTAATTTAATTAATATGATTTAAATTTAATTCGTGTTAGGTTGATTGCATTTTGTCCACTTAATTTATTAAAATCGTGTTTGTGTTGTTATAGGCCTTGGAAAGATGTTTGATTATGTAAAACCGTGACTAAGTTATTCTTGCATTACAATTGTAAGGTAAGTAATGAATTAATTATTTAAAAAGATTGAAATTGTAATTAATTGACACAATACTTAATCAGTAAATGTTTAATCATCTAAGGTAGCTGAGGATTAAATTAGCAATAGTATCTTACGATACATTAGCCTTGCGCAAGATTATTCTGATTAAACTATTTCAAGGTAGAAATACATTGTTACCTCACGTAATCTTTTACGTGCGTTGAATTAATTGTTTGAATTGGCATAAAAATATGTAAAAGAGATTATTTGATTTCATAAGTATGTATGTGCATTAACACATTTTCTTATTAAAATTTGTTTAATCGATTGAATTGACATAGAGATATAGTCAATAGATAAGTGGATATTGGTAGGTGAGTATGTTCATAAGTTAGCAAATTACCAAGTTGCTGTGAATTTATTCGTAACAACATGAACATGAGTTTAATAATTCAAAGTTAAGAAATGTAATTAATCTAACACAATTATGTCATCTTGGTTAAAATCATCTTTTGAAATCGTGCATTGGAACTTTTATTTTATTTTTATTTATTTTACTTAGTTAAAATCTTTGTTTTTAATCACCTCCTCAAATCAAAATGTTTTTTTTCACCAAAGTGTTTTTAATTGCATTCATAAATAACTCTTTTCACAGTCCCTGTGCATACGATAACTCAACATTTACTTGTCACTTTATTACTTGTTGCGATTGTGTACACTTACACATTTCTGTCTTTCTAATAGACCTTAGATGTGATTCCAAGTACTGATTACCCTCCATTTTGTATAAACGTTTCTCTATGTCTAGTGATTGCTATGGGTATTTTATCGAACAACTACTTGTATCAATCAATTGTGGTCGAACTAACCTAACATTTTCTGTAACACCCCTAACCCGTAACCATCGTCGATTTAGGGTTAAGAGGCATTATCGGACATTTGAAAACTTTTACAGACATTTCATAACATAATCTGACAAATCACATCAAAGTGTCCCTTAAATAGGTCCACGAGACCTCAAGCATGCTTTAGAAAAGGGCAGGAACTAAACCGAACACATACGGAAATTCTCAAAAATTTAAAAATTTTTCAAAGTTACAAAGGTCACATGCCCGTGTGGGCAGGCCGTGTGCCTCCTACGGCTCAAACACACCCGTGTGTCTGAGGCATGTCAAAACAGGGCATACATACTGACTTGTCCATAGGGTTGTGGACATGCCCGTGTGCCTCTCCGGTGGTCGCTACTGACTTGCACCACACAACTAGTCACACGCCCGTGTGTCCAACTCGTGGTAGCTACTGACTTGATCCACACGGCCAATCACACGCCCGTGTGTCTTGCCTGTGGTCGAGTCTGTTTTGTTTTGTAATACAACCATGAGGGACACGGTCGAGCCACACGCCCATGTGCTCAACCGTGTGGGCAATTATAGGCCATTTTCAAGGCCAAAATGCCACCCACACTATGGGATATCCCTACAAGCATCATACCAATTCAATTCATGCCACAAATACCATCTATTCCAAGCATTTATAAGAATTTCAAGCATAATATCTTATACAACAATTAGCTCAACTAAATGACAAACATTTCTCAGCAAGTTTCCTTCACAAATTTACCATTAGATTATAAGACATTTCTCATCAAACATATACTAAATTTTGCATCATCAAGCTTATCATTACCTTGACCATATCATTAGCTAACAACCATATCAAACTAAGCTTCATATAGCCTGATCACTCATACATATCACAAACATTTATCTAGCCATATCACATGGATATTACATATCACAAACATAATCTATTTTAGTTAGACTATACATGCCATACTTATGATCATAAGGTACCAATATGTGATTTGAGTACTGTGATGACAATCCTCGACGATTCCTGAGCCCTTAGTAGTTTTGACGATCTATAAAACAAAGCAAACACACACAAAGTAAGCTTTCAAAAGCTTAGTAAGCCATATACAAATAAACTTAACAAAAAAGGCAGATAATCACATTGATACAGTGTTATTGTAACAGACCGAATTTTACCCTAATCGGAACGGTGGTTTCGGGACCACGAATCCGAGTCTGAGATATATTTAAATAATATATTTCGTGCTTATTATATGTGAATTATAATGTGTGAAAGTTTCGTACGAAAATTTGATCGTTTGTGTGTTTAATTTAATAAAAGGACTTAATCAAGTAAAATGTAAAAGTTGTAAACCATAGTGAAAAGTGTCTAAGTGATAGTGGCTTTTAAATATGAGGTATTAAAAGGGAAAATAGCCCATTTTTAAAGTTAGTGGGTGGCTAAAGTCATCTTTGTCCTTATTATATAAGTTAATAATATTAAGTAATAAAGGGTATTTTGGTAATGTAATTATATTATCATGATATGATAAGATAAAACAAAAATAAAGCCACTATCATCTTTTCTTATTCTTGGCCGAATGTGGAAGAAAGAACAAGGGCTTGGTTCCATTTGATTTTCGGCAATTATAGTCTTAAATTCAAGGTTAGTTTGATTTTGGTTCTTGATAATTTTTACGTTTTTGAGATCGTTGCTTCGAATATTAGCTGACCCATGTTAGAATTTTTGAATTTGAGCATGCTTGATATTCGGCCATGGCTAAATGTTGGTGTTTTATGATGTTTGATGGAAAACTATTAAAGTTATGTTAGAAATCTACAAGTTTTGAATTAGAAATTTTGGTAAAATTGAGTATTTAGGGCTAAATTGCAAAAGTCAATTTGTAGAGGGATTAAAATGCAAAATAAATGAAACTAATGGACTTGTATAGACCTTGTGAACATTCGGCCCTTAGGTGGTGTAATGAAATTTTGTGTATTTTGTGTTTTGTGCAAATAGGACTAAATTGTAAAAATGTGAAATATTAGGGTAAAATAGCAATTTGCCTATTTAGGTGTTTTTGGATTAAATTGAAATGAAATGTACTTGAATGAGCTTATTTTAAATATGTTTAGATCAAGAACAAAGAAAATCAGATTTGGATCGGGGAAAAGCGAAAGTTCACGAATAGCCGGTCTTCGTCGTCTGTCGATAGTCGAGGTAAGTCTATGAGCAATTATATGCCGAAAACTTTTTACGTAGTATAACAAATGATGGAAATTGGAAATTTTGGATATATAATTATGGAATAGCCGAATGTTATTGTGGTGACTTAGGTTCAAATTTTATTTGATGTAAGTGATTAAGTTATCTAAGTTCGATATGTGATAGTAGAATGATAATAAAATACATGTGTTGTATGTGACTTTGGTATTAAATAATGTGTACGAAATGGTTAATTATGATGACATTCGGGCTTCGAGCCTAGTAGGCCTTGTGTCGGTGTTACACATATATGTATATCGGGCAAAATGCCTAGCAGGCCTTGTGCCGGTGGAATGAATTTCAAACCTTGGGTCTAGCAGGCTGAATGCCGACATTTATAATTGAGAAGCAATGGATTATTCACAAGGTGGGATATAACTACGGCAATAAGGTAAAGGTTTGGGTAAGCCTAAGTTGTACTTAAGATGTAAGTAAATAGGTAAGTATATATATATAAATACCCTTTCGAATCAAGTAAATTGAGGTATGGCCGAAGCTTTTGTTGAAATGTTAAAGTGCAATTTCATTCATATTGAAATATGAACATGGTAGGTGTATTGAAGCATGAGTTTGGTTATGCTATTGAGATTCGGCATATGTATAAATGGTATATGTGAATAACAGAACATATGTGGTTAAAATATATGTTATATTAATAGTCTCGAATTATGCAAATACCTAAGGTATTTAAGTGTTGAGGTTTCATGCTTATGATAGATGGTTGGCCAATTTGCTAAATGAGATGCATGACATACGGCTTTGGTGAAATTTATATGATAAATCATTGTTTTTTTTAAAATCCTATTCGAATTGATATTTGTTTGTATGCATAATAATGTTTGAATGTTTAGTTAAATACCGAATTTGCCTTAGACTTACTAAGCTAGTGAGCTTACATTATATGTGTTTGTTGTCTGTTTTATAGACTGTCATCAAGCTACTGGCTCAGGGGATCATTGGAGAAGTCAAACACACTATCAACTCTTTTGGTACTTATACCTAGTTTTTTATTTGAAAGGCATGTATAAGCTAGACTGAATTGTAAACCTATGGTACTTAATCTCGTATATATATATGCATATATATATATATATATATATATGTATATAGCATAGCCTTGCGATAATGGCTATTACTTTTGGCTAAACTTGACTCATGTGTTTCGATATAGCAACATGTTTAATTGTTAATGGTTATGTGTTTTTCGTTATGTCCTAAGCTTAGATCAATTATATATATATATATATCTATATATATATTAAGATGTTTAATTGTGATTCGGTGATGAGATTGGAGAGGTTTATATCTTTATTATGCATGGGTTGTAGAGGTTTTAATTAATATGTATATATTCGGCCATTGTACTCATGTATATTTGTATTACGTATAAATTGGTTTTGTGGTCTATGGCATATTTAGGTAGAATAATGCTTTGATAATGTGTATTAGTTATTATATATTCAAGTTGTACATGACACGTTCGTGCATGAATTGAATGCGAAATTGTTATATGCTATAATGGAAGAGTTGGTCATATGTATATGTGCATGCATTGTATGTACGGCTATACTATTCGAATAGTTAGGTTCGGGTTAGAAATGCATGATAGTATATGTTTTAACTGTTATTAATCAAGAATGAAAGAAATAGGGTTGTATGAAGTGAAGTAGTATATGTGATTGATCTAGTGACAGGTTTGAAATGGTAAAGAAGATGAGTTTATAATTCATGGTATAATGGACACATTATATTTAGTTGTATCTGTATAATTTATATATATGTATCTTGATATACATGTGATAATTTTATTATCATAAAAAGGAAATTTTACGAAGTTGGTTGTTAAATGCGAACCTAGATTGAGTCTTTCGTATGTGCATAGATACCCCATAGAGTGCTATGAGAGTTTATGATTAATTATGCATATGCATATGATTTGTGAAATGACAAGGTGATTATTGAATAAGTGATAGATGTGTTTATGTTTACTATATATGCATAAAGTGAAATTGCATACTCAAACTTGTTATAAACATTTGAAAAACATATATTCGATGATTCAATGGTTTGGAATGTACAAGCATGAATTAAATCTCTTTGAGTTTAATAAATGTATGATGTGATATATGGCTATGACGATTTGAGTTAAGTTCAGTAATGCCTCATAACCCTAATCCGGCGACAGGTACGGGTTAAGGGTGTTACATTTGATTGGTATCAAAGCTTACGCTTTAGTCGATTCCAGGACTACCGTAGCGCGTAAGAGTCTAGCTATACATGCCTTAACTGTATATATCTGACATTTCAAACTGTGTTTTATACAGTAAATGGATTCCGATCCTGACAGAGTCGTAGCAGATGATGTAGAGAATGTAGCGCCTGATCGTGCACGCGGATCAGTGCCAGTAGACTCTGGACCAGTTTCGGGTAGCCATAAGGGGGAGGCTAAACAAGCCTTCTACCAGATGATGAATGAATTGTTTACCCAGTTTGTTCAGAATAACTCGACTGTACCACAACCTCCACCCTCGAATAATCCAACTCCGGTACCTTCAGCACCCCCGATGATATATCCGATGAGATCTAGCAGGCCACCCGTTGATAAAATCAGGAAATATGGGGTCGAAGAATTCAAAGCTAATGATGATGATGACGCAGAGCGAGCTGAGATGTGGCTTGATAACACTATTCAGGTACTTGATGAACTATCCTGTACTCCTGATGAATGCCTAAAGTATGCTATATCGCTACTTCGGGACACTGCATATCACTGGTGGAATACACTAGTATCAGTGGTTCCGAAAGAAAAAGTGACTTGGGATTTCTTCCAGATCGAGTTCCGTAAGAAATATATCAGTCAAAGATTCATCGATCAGGAACGAAAAGAATTTCTGGAATTAAAACAGGCTCGTATGACTATGACAGAATATGAGCGGAAGTTTGTTAGATTGAGCCGTTATGCCCGAGAGTGTATATCAACTGAAGCCATTATGTGTAAAAGATTTGAAGACGGTCTGAATGAAGACATAAAGTTGCTTGTTGGTATTCTTGAAATCAAAGAGTTCGTGGTACTAGTCGAGCGAGCTTGCAAAGCTGAAGAGCTTGGAAAAGAGAAAAGAAAAGCTGAAATAGAAGCTAGAGACACTCGTAAAAGATCATCGAGTAAGACTTTCCATTCAGTGCCTAAGAAGTTCAGAGATGACTCCAGCTGACATAAAGCTACTTCAGACCTGCCTAGACGAGATCGACCTCCAGTGAGTTCCCGAGCCACTTCGATGGCTAGTGTTGGTAATGTTCAGCAGAACCGGGCTGAGTGCAAACATTGTGGAAAATGGCATTCTTGGAATTGTAGATTCTGTGATTAGCCCTGCTTTAAATTTGGATCGTCGGACCATTTCATTCGAGAGTGCCCGATGCTAGCCGAACAAAATACGGCTCAGAACACTAAACAGAGCAGCGCTCCAGCACGGGGCAGACCACCTAGATATTCAGGCAATGTAGGTGGCAGTCAGAGAGGGACGAAGGACACTGCAGCTCAATCAGAGGCTAGAGCTCGAGCTAGAGCTTATGCTATACGAGCCAGAGAGGATACTTCTTCCCCAGATGTCATTACCGGTACTTTCACGCTTTATGATACTACTGTGATTGCATTGATTGATCCTGGTTCAACTCATTCATATGTGTGTGAAACTCTAGTATCCAGTAAGACTCTGTCAGTTGAGTCTACTGAGTTTGTGATCCGTGTATCCAACCCTTTGGGTAGATGTGTTCTCGTGGATAAAGTCTGTAAAGGTTGCCCGTTGATGATTCGAGATTCCTGCTTTCCAGCTGATTTAATGTTGTTGCCTTTCGACAAGTTCGATATAATTTTGGGAATGGACTGGTTAACTTTGCATGATGCAGTGGTGAATTGCAAAAGAAAGATTATTGATTTGAGATGTCAGAATGGTGAGATCATCCGAGTTGAATCTAGTGATTTAAATGGGTTACCTACCGTAATATCCTCGATGCTAGCCCCAAAGTATGTGAGAAAAGGATGCAAAACTTATTTGGCCTATGTATTGGATAATAAAGTGTCTGGAAAACAGATTGAATCTGTACTGGTTGTGTGTGAATACCCAAATGTGTTTCCAAAAGAATTACCAGGATTACCACCAGTACGAGAGATTGAGTTTGGTATTGAATTAGTTCCGAGAACGACTCCGATTTCGATAGCTCCGTATCGGATGGCACCTACTGAGTTGAAAGAATTGAAAGCACAGTTGCAAGAGTTGACAGATAGGGGCTTTGCACGACCGAGTTTCTCTCCTTGGGGTGCACCAGTTCTGTTTTTGAAAAAGAAAGACAGGACTATGCGAATGTGTATTGATTATCGGCAGCTGAATAAAGTGACAATAAAGAATAAATACTCATTACCTCAAATTGATGATTTGTTTGACCAGTTAAAAGGGGCTTCAGTGTTTTCAAAGATAGATCTGAGATTGAGTTATTATCAGTTGCGAGTCAGAGATACAGATGTGCCAAAGACTGCATTCCGGACGAGGTACGGACATTTTGAGTTTCTGGTTATGCCTTTTGGACTTACTAATGCACCTGCTATTTTTATGGATCTGATGAATCGGGTTTTCAGACAGTTTTTGGATCGGTTTGTAGTAGTGTTTATTGATGATATACTGATCTACTCCAAAGATGAAACTGAGCATTTTAGATTAGTGCTACAAACTTTGTGAGATCGACAGTTGTATGCAAAGTTTAGTAAGTGTGAGTTCTGGATGAATGAAGTCAGCTTCTTGGGTCATGTTGTTTCAGCATCAGGTATTCGGGTTGATCCAAACAAAATATCAGCTATACTTGATTGGAAGCCACCAAAGAATGTTTCCGAAATTTGAAGATTTCTAGGACTTGCGGGATACTACAGACAATTCGTCAAAGGTTTTTCCATGATAGCTACACCTTTGACAAAGCTACTACAGAAAGATGTCAAGTTCGAATGGTCAGAAAAGTGTCAGAAAAGTTTCAATCAGTTGAAAGCCCTTTTAACCGAAGCTCCAGTGTTTGCTCAGCCTGAATCGGGTAAAGAATTTATTGTCTATAGTGATGCTTCTTTGAATGGTTTGGGTTGCGTTTTGATGCAGGAAGGCAAAGTCATAGCCTACGCTTCGAGACAATTGAAGCCTCACGAAAGAAATTATCCGACTCACGATCTAGAATTAGCAGCCATCGTTTTCGCATTAAAAATTTGGCGTCATTACTTATTCGTCGAGAAATGTCACGTTTATTCGGATCACAAAAGTTTGAAGTATTTGATGACTCAAAAAGATTTGAACTTGAGACAACGCAGATGGTTAAAGGTGTTCAAAGACTATGAATTAGTGATTGACTACCATCTGGGGAAAGCTAACGTTGTTGTAGATGCCTTAAGTCAAAAATTATTGTTTGCTCTTCGTGCGTTGAATGCACATATGGTTATGTTTGGTGATGGTTCGATCATAGCCGAGTTGAAAGCAAGACCGATGTTTATTCAGCAAATTTGTGATGCACAGAAAATTGACAAAGATATGATTGCTAGACGAGTTCAATGTGAAAATGATGCAGAGTCAGAGTTTCGAATTGATGCAAATGATTGTTTGAATTTCAACGGCCGAATATGTGTTCCGAGGAATATGGATTTGATTCAGATGATTTTGAACGAGGCTCATAATAGTCGACTATCGGTACATCCGGGTAGCACGAAAATGTATAATGATGTGAAACAGTTCTATTGGTGGCCTGGCATGAAACGAGATATATTTGAATTTGTTTCAAAGTGTTTAATTTGTCAACAAGTAAAAGTAGAGCATCAAGTGCCTTCTGGGTTACTTCAGCCGATCATGATACCTGAATGGAAATGGGACAGAATCACTATGGATTTTGTATCCGGTTTGCCTACGACACCGAGCAAGAAAGATGCAGTCTGGGTTATAGTGGATAGACTGACCAAATCAGCTCACTTTGTGCCGGTTCGTACAGACTATTCGCTCGACAAACTTGCTGAGTTGTATGTATCTCAAATTGTGAGATTACATGGTGTGCCGAGTTCCATTGTTTCAGACAGAGACCCGAGATTCACATCGCGGTTTTGGAAGAAGTTGCAAGATGCTTTAGGTACTAAACTCCACTTTAGCATAGCCTTTCATCCGCAGACAGACAGTCAGTCTGAACGAACCATTCAGATACTTGAGGACATGTTGAGATGTTGCGTCCTCGAGTTTGAAGGTACGTGGGAAAGATACTTATCTTTGATTGAATTTGCTTATAATAACAATTTTCAACCGAGTATCAAAATGGCACCTTACGAAGCTCTATATGGCCGCAAGTGTCGTACACCGTTATACTGGACCGAGCTCAGTGAAATTAAGATACACAGGGTAGATTTGATTAAAGAGGCGGAACAAAAAGTGGCTATAATCAGAGATAGTTTGAAAGCTGCCTCGGATAGTCAAAAGTCCTACGCTGATTTGAAACGTAAACATTGAGTTTCAAATCGGAGATCGGGTATTCTTGAAAGTTTCTCCGTGGAAGAAAGTGCTCCAATTTGATCGGAAAGGCAAACTAAGTCCGAGATTCATCGGACCGTACGAGATCATTGAACGAATTGGGCCTGTTGCTTATAGATTGAAGTTGCCCTCTGAATTAGAAACGATACACAATGTATTTCACGTTTCGATGCTTTGTAAGTATAGATCAGATCCGTCACACGTGATCGCTCTGTCTGAGATTGAAATCCGATCCGATATGACGTATGAGGAAGAACCGATCCGTATTTTAGCTCAGGAAATGAAAGAGTTGAGAAACAAGAGAATTCCATTAGTGAAAGTACTATGGAATCGGCACATAGTTAAAGAGTCTACGTGGGAGCCTGAGGATTCAATGAGGCAACAATATCCAACTTTATTTAACGGTAAGATTTTCGGGGACGAAAATCCCTAAGGGGGGAGAGTTGTAACAGACTGAATTTGACCCTAATCAGAACGGTGGTTTCGGGACCATGAATTCGAGTTCGAGATATATTTAAATAATATATTCCGTGCTTATTATATGTGAATTATAATGTGTGAAAGTTTCGTATGAAAATTTGATCGTTTGTGTGTTTAATTTAATAAAAGGACTTAATCGCGTAAAATGTAAAAGTTGCAAACCATAGTGAAAAGTGTCTAAGTGATAGTGGCTTTTAAATATGAGGTATTAAAAGGGCAAATAGCCCATTTTTAAAGTTAGTGGGTGGCTAAAGTCATCTTTGTCCTTATTATATAAGTTAATAATATTAAGTAATAAAGGGTATTTTGGTAGTGTAATTATATTATCATGATATGATAAAATAAAACAAAAGTAAAGCCACTATCATCTTTTCTTATTCTTGGCCGAATGTGGAGGAAAGAACAAGGGCTTTGTTCCATTTGATTTTCGGCAATTATAGTCTCAAATTCAAGGATAGTTTGATTTTGGTTCTTGATAATTTTTACGTTTTTGAGATCGTTGCTTCGAATATTAGCTGACCCATGTTAGAATTTTTGAATTTGAGCATGCTTGATATTCGGCCATGGCTAAATGTTGGTGTTTTATGATGTTTGATGGATAAATATTAAAGTTATGTTAGAAATCTACAACTTTTGAATTGGAAATTTTGGTAAAATTGAGTATTTAGGGCTAAATTGCAAAGGTTAAATTGTGGAGGGATTAAAATGCAAAATAAATGAAACTAATGGACTTGTATAGACCTTGTGAACATTCGGCCCTTAGATGGTGTAATGAAATTTTGTGTATTTTGTGTTTTGTCCAAATACGACTAAATTGTAAAAATATGAAATATTAGGGTAAAATGGTAATTTGCCTATTTAGGTGTTTTTGGATTAAATTGAAATGAAATGTACTTGAATGAGCTTATTTTAAATATGTTTAGATCAAGAACAAAGAAAATCGGATTTGGATCGGGGAAAAGCGAAAGTTCACGAATAGCCGGTCTTCGTCGTCTGTCGATAGTCGAGGTAAGTCTATGAGCAATTATATGTCGAAAACTTTTTACGTAGTATAACAAATGATGGAAATTGGAAATTTTGGATATATAATTGTGGAATAGCCGAATGTTATTGTGGTGACTTAGGTTCAAATTTTATTTGATGTAAGTGATTAAGTTATCTAAGTTCGATATGTGATAGTAGAATGATAATAAAATACATGTGTTGTATGTGACTTTGGTATTAAATAATGTGTACGAAATGGTTAATTGTGATGACATTCGGGCTTCGAGCCTAGCAGGCCTTGTGCCGGTGTTACACATATATGTATATCGGGCAAAATGCCTAGCAGGCCTTGTCCCGGTGGAATGAATTTCAGACCTTGGGTCTAGCAGGCTTAATGCCGGTGTGTACTTCGAGCCTTGATGCCTAGCAGGCTTAATGCTGGTGACATTTATAATTGAGAAGCTATGGATTATTTACAAGGTGGGATATAACTACGGCAATAAGGTAAAGGTTCGGGTAAGCCTAAGTTGTACTTAAGATGTAAGTAAATAGTTAAGTATATATATATATATAAAAATACCCTTTCGAATCAAGTAAATTGAGGTATGGCCGAAGCTTTTGTTGAAATGTTAAAGTGCACTTTCATTCATATTGAAATATGAACATGATAGGTGTATTGTAGTATGAGTTTGGTTATGCTATTGAGATTCGGCATATGTATAAATGGTATATGTGAATAACAGATCATATGTGGTTAAAATATATGTTATATTAATAGTCTCGAATTATGCAAATATCTAAGGTATTTAAGTGTTGAAGTTTCATGCTTATGATAGATGGTTGGCCAATTTGCTAAATGAGATTCATGACATACGGCTTTGGTGAAATTTATATGATAAATCATTGTTTTTTTTTAAAAATCCTATTCAAATTGATATTTGTTTGTATGCATAATAATGTTTGAATGTTTACTTAAATACCGAATTTGCTTTAGACTTACTAAGCTAGTGAGCTTACATTATATGTGTCCGTTGTCTATTTTATAGACTTTCATCAAGCTACTGGCTCAGAGGATCATTGGAGAAGTCAAACACACTATCAACTCTTTTGGTACTTATATACCTAGTTTTTTATTTGAAAGGCATGTATAAGCTAGGCTGAATTGTAAACCTATGGTACTTATTCTCGTGTATATATATATATATATATATGTATATAGCATAGCCTTGCGATAATGGCTATTACTTTTGGCTAAACTTTACTCATGTGTTTCGGTATAGTGACATGTTTAATTGTTAATGGTTATGTGTTTTTAGTTATGTCCTAAGCTTCGATCAATTATATATATATTAAGATGTTTAATTGTGATTCTGTGATGAGATTGGAGAGGTTTATATCTTTATTGTGCATGGGTTTTTGAGGTTTTAATTAATATGTATATATTCGGCCATTGTACTCATGTATATTGTAACACCCCAAACCCGGCCCATACACCATGACCGGATCTGGCATGCCACTAAGCAGATTTTGTAAACATAGTGCGATCTTGAAAAAACTTTTGCAAACACATTCGGGTCTAACATTTGTTTAGAAAACTTAGTAATTTTATGTTAACCGAGCTGTGTATTTGCCATTTTTATCTTAAAATGATTGACCATTTAAAACCCATGTTATTCGTTTAAGTTATGAAAATTTACGTTACAAAAGATGGCAAATTTACTTATTAGTATAGTCGCAAGAAAACTTTGTTGTCTTTGTGTTTTTTTGTAAAAAAATAGTTATTACGTTGGGTTGCTTAACTCGAGTGTCTAAAACTTAAAAAAAATCCCAAATTTAAACCCATCAATCAGTGGCCTTATTACAACGTAAAATACCAAACCAGTTATTTAAAAATAAATAAATGAAGTCTTTACTGAAATGCGAAAACCATGCATGGCCACCTCGTGTTCATCTCCAACCCGGTCCACTGCATTACGTGCTACCTGAAAATGTTAAAGAATTGGGTGACTCATAGAACTCAATGTGCAACACTCACGCACCATAGATTTGGGCCTTAGCCCTGCAGAACAGAATAGAAAATAATGCACATATAGATGGTAATGCAAAACCCAATCCCGGCCTAAGTTTCCATCCGCTACACACCCCCGTACCGGTCGACCACACCAATGGGGATTTCTACAATCAACCATCACTGCTACACACCATCGGTGGCAGTCATGCTGCTCATCATCAGAATCGTGACATAGTCACCAGAACAGATCGTGGCAGAGCCACTACAACATATCGTGGCGGAACCACTACAGCACTTCCCCTTCATCACATATTCCCAACCTCATGCCACATAAGGTACAGATGTATGAATGTAACAGATTACCACAAGCGTGTACAGAATACCCATATCATGGATCGAATTATTTCATCATAACCTCCTACTTTATCAGAACAGAAGTCACTAATCTGATGTTTCGCTTACACCCTCCACAAGTGTCACAATAGCCTTACCGTACTTTCGGTATTTAACAGAATACGTTTAATCATATTAACATAGCATTAAAGATGGTATGAGTTGTTACACACCTGATTACGTACAAAACTAAGCTATCTACGACGCTACTATCACTAGCTGAAATCACGGCTATTTGCCTACTAGTCTGCTCAGAAGCTGGCCCACACCCAGGTGGCCAATCAGGAACAGCAGACATAGCCCTCTTCTTGAACTTAGGGATCGAACCCGAAGGTTTGCTTCCCTCGCCAAACTGCGTATGGCTTGCATCCATCAAAAGCTTCGGTCAATAAATCACTACGACAGATATGATTTGAATGTCCACCCAACTCGGTTAAGATAACAGTTTAGAAAATGAATCGATTAACAAAACCACTAAAAGAAATTGTCTTACCTAAATCGATTGAATCCCAGAGTTAACAGACTTGGCTAAAACGTTAATTGAACCCCTACACCACAACCAAATGAGATTCGGCTAAAGGAGAATGGATTAAAGAGAAGTGGCCTTTCGGCCAAACAGGGGACATAAGTCCACCCTCCACCATACGGTCACACAAAAACCCTATCTCCTTACCTTCAGTTTTCTTCAAGATTCGGCACAAGCAGACACCACAGAGGGGATTCGACCCTGAGAAAGAAAAGAGATAGCAAAGAAGAAAACGACAGAGGACTTACCAACCCTGAGATGATGATTCGGCTATGGTGAAACTTCGGGAAAAGAGGCTGAACTTTGGAGGTTTCAGCTATGTGAGGAAATGAGAGTGTGGTTTCGGCTTTTGTGAAAGGAAAAAGAACAATCCCAATTCAATGAAGAAGATACGGCTAGGGAGGGTTTCAAGAAAGAAAATGAAAATAAAAGTGAAAAGGGAGGAAGATGTGATGTTTTCGGCTTTTGAAAGTGCGAAGAAAAGATGAACAAAAGTGACCTTAATGGTCTTCTAAGTTTCGGCTATGATAGAAAAGAAAAAAGAAAAAAAAAAGAAATGGAATTGCTTAGGCAACTTTCGACAAAGGAGAAAAATAACAGAATTTTGAGAGAATTCTAAACACACCTCTAAATGCCGAAAAAGAAAACCGCAAAACACTAGCACCCTAACCAAATTTCGGCACACTCACCCCATGCCAATACAAAACCGATTCCTCCCCTTACTAGGACTTTGAAATTCGGCCAACACCTCCAAAAGCCATCAACTCCCCTTTTTGCTCCTACTTTTCCTCCCATCCACTCATTTGAATTAGAAGACCAATTCAAATTTCTGCCAATACCTCCTAGCCACTTATTTTAAATTCCAAGTCTCCATCCACCAACCACCCTGAAGAGTCCCAATGGAAGCCACCTCCTCAGCCTCCTGACGCAAAAAGAGACTCCCATAAGCTGCCAATGTGCCTTGAACCCTGGACCTCCCTCCTACCTGTGGCGTCATTCCCTTGCATGCTGTGTGGCATTCCCTTGCCACTCTTCCACCGCACTTCTTTGTGTCACCAAACACGAACTAAAATCCCTTAAGTCCTACCCTAATCTGCTATCCCCTCATAGGTACCCAAAACTAAAATTCCACCCAGGCTTCAGCTTAACCCCAAGCCTTCTCGGGCCCCCAAAGACAACCCAACAACAAGCATAGCATATCGATAAGCGGAAAACATACAAAATGCACAGCCCCTAAATCCCGGATGTTACATATATTTGTATTAGGTGTAAATTGGTTTTGTGGTCTATGGCATATTTAGGTAGAATAATGCTTTGATAATGTGTATTAGTTATTATATATTCAAGTTGTACATGACACATTCGTGCATGAATTGAATGCAAAATTGTTATATGCTATAATGGAAGAGTTGGTCATATGTATATGTGCATGCATTGTATGTATGGCTATACTATTCGAATAGTTAGGTTCGGGTTAGAAATGCATGATAGTATATGTTTTAACTGTTATTAATCGAGAATGAATGAAATAGGGTTGTATGAAGTGAAGTAGTATATGTGATTGATCTAGTGACAGGTTTGAAATGGTATAGAAAATGAGTTTATAATTCATGGTATAATTTATATATATGTATCTTGATATACATGTGATAAATTTATTATCATAAAAAGGAAATTTTACGAAGTTGGTTGTTAAATGCGAACCTAGATTGAGTCTTTCGTATGTGCATAGATACCCCATAGAGTGCTATGAGAGTTTATGATTAATTATGCATATGCATATGACCTGTGAAATGACAAGGTGATTATTGAATAAGTGATAGATGTGTTTATGTTTACTACATATGCATAAAGTGAAATTGCATACTCAAACTTGTTATAAACATTTGAAAAACATATATTCGATGATTCAATGGTTTGGAATATACAAGCATGAATTAAATCTCTTTGAGTTTAATAAATGTATGATTTGTGATATATGGCTATGACGATTTGAGTTAAGTTCAGTAATGCCTCATAACCCTAATTCGGCGACGGGTACGGGTTAAGGGTGTTACAGTTATTAATATTTCTCATTTGCAATTTCATAACAAGATCTTTGGCTCATTTGTTTAGCCATAAATTGTCAACATATCACATCTCAAAACATCACTTATGCTCATAGCACATTTAAACATATATCACATATTATCTTATCAAATCCATACACATATTCACTTTTTTAAGTTCATATATACACTTACCTTTCATACACATACATAGTGTACCTTTCAAACGTACCTGACTCGTTTATACATTTCACATATCCTTTCGTTTTCTCAAAATTGCCCGTTGAACCGTTCGGAATCAAATAGAATACTCAAAATGCTTGGAATAGTAATACAATGCCAATGTCCCTGACGTAGTCTTACATGTAACCAAATATTGATGCCACTGTCTCAGACAGGGTCTTACACGAATCAATACGATGCCAATGTCCCAGACATGGTCTTACACATAAATCTCATATGGTTGCCAACATCCCAGGCGTGGTCTTAGACGAAATCTCAAATCAATGCCAATGTCTCAGACGTGGTCTTACATGATATCACATATCGGAAACCTATGTCATGACATATGTAATCCTATCTACTCCTAGGTTCGTACGGGACTTTTTCAGATGTTGACACTACGTCGATACTATCTCGGATTTCACGTACTCCTTATCTCGTACACATTCATCATTATGTATCTTCATACAAACATAAATATATCAATGTAAATATGTTTATTTGTATATAAACTTACCTCGGATTCGGATAAACGTACGGACTCGACTATTCGATCACTTTCGACTTTCCGCTATCTAAATCCGTTTTATTCGGTTCTTGATCTATACATATTCAAATTTAATCCATTTATTCACCAAATCATTCAATTCAATCCAAAAACACATATTTAGGGCAATTTACAAATTAGCCCTCACATTTTCACATTTTGACATTTTAGTCCTTATTTCACAAAATCACAGAATACACAAAATCTTAATACACCCATCGAATTCTCTATAGTCCCCTAGCAACCCATATTTTTCATTTATTTCACAATTTAGTCTCTCAAAATATTAGTTTCTCAATTTAATCCAAAATACTCAATATCACCAAAAACTCAAAGACAAACTATGTTAATCAAACACATATCTTTCATAATTCATCATCAAACATCACAAAGCTTACAAAATCATCAATGGCATATTTCACATTCATCATCTATTCACAAAATTGGAGCATGGGTTTTGAAGAACACGAAGCAACAATTACAAAAACGTAGAAATTATCAAAAACCGAAGCAAAACATACCTTGAATCAAGCTAAATGAGTGTCGAAACCTAGCTTAGTTTTCTTTCTTCTTTTTCTTTCAATATTCGGCTAAATGGATGAACATTGTGGCTATTATTAAGCTTTTGTTTTATTATAATTACTTTAATAATATAATTCCAATTTTAACCTTTTATTATAACATTATAAATTCCACTAACATATGGCATTAATATCCATCCATAATTCAAATGGTCTAATTGCATTATAAGGACCTCACATTTATAAAGACATGACACGTAGGTGCTTTTAACATGGCATGCTAATTTAGCATCTTTCACAATTTGGTCCTTTTTTCAAATTAAACACATAAATGACCAAATTAAATCATGAAACTTACAAACATACTTAATCACATACCATAGGCACAGAAAATAATATTAAAATATTTTTCTGACTCAGATTTGTGGTTCTGAAACCACTATTCTGACTAGGGTCTAAACCGGACTGTTACATTTTCAGAACTGGGTTATGTTTATAAGCATACTATGCATTCATTTATGTCTAGAGATTGCATGCATGCAATATGAAAGAACAAATTGAACGAAACAATAAAATAAATCAGATCCAAACTTCAACATCAATGGAAAATTCAAGTATCATCCAGTAATCCCAACCCGATGAGCTTTAACTCATGGGTTGGTTAATCAAATCAGAATTCAAAATATCATTCAACATCTTCAACAATTATTTTTGCAAATAAGCAATTTAAGAAAATAAAGGGAGAACTGTAGGACGCTTTCGCTGATCCAGCCATCAATTCCGGTGGTGCGATGTCTTGCTAATACTAGGTTGATTGCCTTATTCTTTTCCCTTGAGTTCTACTTTGCTGCTCAGCCTCTATTGCTACCCTCATCTTTTCCTCAAGATCTTTCCCCCGAAAAAGACTCTAAAAAAAGTCCCCCTTTTCTCTCTCTTCTCCTCACTTTTTATCGAGTACATCCCCGTCTCAGCACACAATTTTTTCTCCCTCCTTTTAAGGTAGATCTTTTTGGTATAATTACAGTTGGTTGAGAGTGGCACGAATTGAGTGCTAACCTAGTGTCTTCTTGGAATTTCCATTGCATTAATGTTGGCAATCTGTCCAACCTTTTTTCCATGACAAAACTTCACACATTCATTTCTTTTTCTCATTCTACAGCTTCCATTTAAACACGAACAATTCCTTTCCACCCACAATTAAAAGACATTTAAGCACAATCGAAGCTTAATCATGCAATATTCTAAAAATATACTAATATAATATCCTAAAATGTAACTAAATTCACCTAAATACAAGCAATTAACCAAGCATACAAGCCTGAAATATAACTCTTTTCAATAGTTATCACAACCCCAAACCAGAGTTCTTGCTTGTCTTCAAGCAAAATATGCATGAATGCATAAATTGCCATAACAATATAATTACCTTTGTAATGCCAAACCATGCAGAGCATATTTTGTAATTCAGTTCTCAGCTGTAACACCCCTAACCCTTATCCGTTGTCGGAATAGGGTTACGAGATATTACCGATCACTCACTTCATAACATATACATATCTCATACATTTAGACATTCAAATATATATGTTGTTCAAACACAGTCATATTGTTCCTTACGAGGCTCTACGAGGCCTAAAAACATACTTTGTAACACCCCCAGACCCGGCCCAGACGTTATGGTCGAATCCGAGAATGTCAAATCAAATGCATAATTCAAAACGATTTTGCTAAGTTAAAATTTAAGACCCAAAAGCCCAAAATCCTTGAGTCCTGTTAAGTAATGATAAAATCCCATTTAATTATTTTAAGTATTCCGAAAACAATGTTTAAACATAAGAAATTTACTCAGGTTTAGTAATTAAGTAAACAGTTCAAACAACAAAACTCAAAATCCAAAGTCAAATCGGAGTGCAAGGCCTTGTTACATCCAACGAAATTAAAGTAATTAAAATCATGTCTTTTGAGACAAATAAATAAAACTTCTAAGTATCTTGTAGTGTGGCCATCTCTGAGTCCTCTCCCATGTCGAGCCGTCTACTGAGGGTCACTTGAAACATTTAATAAAAGGGTGTGAGTTTCGAAACTCAGTGTGTACGACCCTTGGTAATCCAATCAACATGCAAATATCACATTGGCCTAAGCCCTATCAAAATTGGTGGTCTTGGGCCTTAGCCCACATTGACCTCATACCAAAGCAATATCACATGAATGCAATGCACCCATCCCGAATCCAACCCTGCACTCCATTTCCCTTCTAGCCCTATACTCCTGTGGGGATATAAAATATCAACCCACACATCCCTACACTCCAAAGGTAGAACCAGCAGCGGCACTACTCAAATGTTGCAGCAAAGCTACTATAATAGGCTTAAAGCCACTGGTGGATTCACGGTCGTCAAGGGACTATGCGATCCTCAAATCTTCCTCTGTATCATCCAAACGCACCCAAGTGCAACATATATTTCATGAATGCAACATACACAATTTCACACATTAAGTACTTAGGGATATTTTAGTCATTTCACTACCCAGGGATATTTTCGTAATTCTACCCTATAGGGGTATATAGGTAATTTTGAAAAATAGGTGTATTTTTGAAATTTTGTCAATCAGGGATATTTTGGTAATTCTACAAATCAAGGGTATTCTGGTAATTTTACAAATCAGGGGTATTTTAGAAATTTTGTCAATCAGGGATATTTTGGTAATTCTACGAATAAAGGGTATTCTGGTAATTTTATAAATCAGGGGTATTTTAGTAATTTTGCAAATCTAAGGATATTTTGGAAATTTTTAAACTAAGGGTATTTTGGTAATTTTTGAACTAAGGGTATTTTGGTAATTTTCAAATCAGGGGCATTTTAGTAATTTTGCAAATGTAAGGATATTTTGGAAATTTTCAAACTAAGGGTATTTTGGTAATTTTCAAATCAGGGGTATTTTGGTGCCTCTCGAGTTTTAGTTATGAATTTTGGCCCATTAACAAGTCCTTACGGCTAAAGTGAACAGACGCTATGCACCAGGTAGGATTCCAGAGAAGGGGAGGTGGGTCGTTAGAACCGCTTAAGTACCAAGCTCTCCTTAGATCCAATCCTAGACATGCATATGTCCGTTGCCACACTCTAACCCATCGACTTGTCCATGGACATGTTTAATTATTAGATTAAGTCTTATGTGGTTTAAGAGTTGTTCAGAACTAGGCCTAAAGTCCATTAAACCCTAACATACTTGTCTACATCCCTATAAAGCCCATCAAGCCTATTTCACGTTCATATAGCCCATTAAGCCCAAATCACATCCTTATGGCCTATTAGGCCCAGGTCTCATTCATATGGCCTATTAGGCCCAAAAGAATTTCAGATCATGTTACATGCATGACTAACTCAATTCATATAACCAAATCAATCAATTTCATCAAACTTAGCCTCAGGGCCCATCGGGCTCATTTAGCCACTTTCGGCTTTTCGGCATTGCCGATATCATGTGTGTGTAGTGTTCGTACACACCTGGTAATAACGCATGTTGTGATTTCCTCTTAGTCACAAACCTACATTCGATATTACCTAACAATTAATCATAGGCTAAATACAAACTTTATCAAAAACCGAAGCCTCACCGTAACCTTACCGTGTGCCACCGGTTCTAATAGCCCTTCCTTAGCTACTAATCATGAGTATCCCCTAGATCTGCACTCACACATACACCATCAAACTTCGAGTGACTCATAATCCACACAAGTCACCCCTATAGATCATACTCACATTCGGCCATTTACTTAAACCATAATCGAGTTGAGTACACTTACACTTCGCTAACAATCCTTACCACGCTTGCGATCTCTGAACCTTACCCTTGTTCATACAAGATTAACGACAATGAGAAGTTAGATAGCCCTTCGGCTTTTAACTAAACACACTAAGGGGTTAACTGAATACTTATCGAATCCACTTTTGATCCTACGACCTAGATAGCTACTGAACGAGATTTAACTTTTAACCTTGACTGATAGTAGATAAAAATCGATTTGTGATGGAGGAAAACAACAATGATTCGGCACTAATAGGGATTTCGGCAAGAGAACATGATGATACTTCTGAAATAAAAGAGTTTGGCTATGAGAGAATTCGGCAAAAAGGGATTTGGCTATAGGAGATTTCGACAATAAGGCAAGGTATTTTCAGTTGTGGAAAAATAATGTTTCGAAAAGAAAAAGAAAAAGAATGGAAAATTCAGCATTACCTAGGACCCCAGATTCGGCACATGCACATTTATATAGCCTATAGACGAAACTTAGCCACCCCTAAAGTCCAATTCGGCACCACTTTATCCACTGCTTATCTCCTAACTTTTCTCCATGATATCTTCCTTATCCTTCTCCTAAATTCTTTCTACTGATCACTTGTCCTTAGAGTCCCACTACATGCCACTTCTAGCCTTCTAGAAGCCTAAAATTAAACTCCAAAATAAAACTAAGCTAGCACTCGAACTTCAGACCTCCCTGCATGCATATGTCGCCACCTCTCTACACCTTAATGGCGTCACTTAGCCACTTCACACAGGCTTCTTTGTGCCATTTTTGACTTATTTATTTAAAAGCCCACTACTCACAACCCTGATTCCTTAAATAATTAAGTTAAGAATCCTCCACCACAAAACTTGAACCCAGAGCTTCTCCAACACACCTAGACACTCCAAATTCATTAAACCTTTAAAACCATCATGTCATTTGTCATTTTCTTGCTCACTTAAAAATTTTATGAGACCCAAAGTCCAATAGGCCCAATTCTACTAGGCCCAAATTCGGGGCGTTACATACTTTGAAGTGGTTCGAGACTAAACCGAACATATACAAAACTTTGCAGAACTCATAAAAATTTTCTTTCAAAACAGGGCACATGCCCGTGTGGCTAGGCCATGTGCCTCACACGGTCGTGCCTTGGCCCATGCCTCAGCCTGTGTACAAAAATGACTAGAACCACACGGCCTATCACACGTCTGTGTGTCTGTCCCATGTGCAATACTGAATTGAATCACACGGCCTGTCACACACCCGTGTGTCTGGCCCTTATGCAACACTGACTTACTTCGAAATAGGACAGTGAAGGACATAGTTAGGACACACGCCCTTGTGCTCAACCGTGTGGGTAATTATAAGCCATTTGTATGGCCAAATTTCCACCCATTAAGGGGTCATACCTGCAAGCATCATACAAGCATCATTTTATGACTCAAAAACAACCAAAACATATCAAATTTATGCACAATTTGACCCATAACAACATCATTCACTTCTATGTATAAATCCATCCAAAGCTTACCAACTCAATATGCTAACCTTTCATCAAAAATATACTAACTTTGCATCACATAACATGGACTAAATTTACCATATTCACACTCATTAACAAGACATACATAAACATGTTCCAAAACATATCTTAACATTTTTAGCCTATACATGCCATACTTCAATATATACATTTTTCAAAAGGTACCAAAGTATAGTTTGATAGTGTGGTGATGATCCTTGACAATCCCTGATCTTCAAGTTGTAACACCGCAAACCCTGCCTAGAAGTTATGACCGGATCTGGCATGTCACATAAAAGGGTTGTTAAAAAAAACTGCGCGTTTGTTAAAAATTTCGAATTTAAATATTTATTGATTGTTATCCTTTTTGTAAACATTTTGAAAAACAGTTATTGAGGGTTTAGGAAATTCTGTATCGCACATTAAATAATAATAGGCAGTGATCAAATTAAAAGCTAAACAAATAAAATGCCAAAAATAAAGTTAAAGCGGCCTTATTACAACTTAAAATCCTGAATAAAAAATAAGTTTGAAATAAGAGAGCAAGTTTACGAGAAAACAATGTATGGCCTCCACGAGTCCGCCTTAGCTCCCAAATCCGCGATCTAATGATTACCTGCAAAATTAACTAAGGGGTGAGTCATCGAGACTCAGTGTGTAAATCCACGTCCAAAAGATTCTTGGGCTCTCACACAGATTCATATGCAAAGTATGTATGTCATGCAACCTAACCCACCTAATATGCTCATCCACCGTATCTCCTGAGTCTACCCAACATTTGTGGCACCTAGCCACTGGTGGTACCTAACCGCTGGTGGTTCCAAACCACTCGTGACAAAAGTCACAATAATAATATGTGGGGCCAACCCACTTGTGGTACCTAACCACTGGTGACAATCCTTAATATCAATACGTGGGGCCAACCCACTGTGGTACCAAACCACTGGGACGAGTCACAGAAAGAAATATATGTGGTACCTAACCGCTGGTGGTTCCAAACCACTGAGACTTAGTCACAAAATAATAATATGTGGGGCCAACCCACTTGTGGTACCTAACCACTGGTGACAGTCTTAAAAGAGATCATGTTTTCTCCCTCATCACATTATACCCCATGTCCATGCAATGTTCATCAGTAATAATAATTCGTGTATGCAGTATGACATGTATGCAAATCATATATCAAAGATAACATATGAAACGAATTACTATCATAATTAGAATAACAAATACGACATAATCAAGCTAATCAACCTCTAAGGGTATAACAGTAATTTACCTTCTAGGGGTATTTTGGTAATTTACCCACTAAGGGTATTTCAGCAATTCCGTACCTGAAATGGCCTTCCCGAAGGCCCAATGTGGCCCCGAGCGACTCAACTACCATTTCCGGTCTTTACCAGACTGTTGGGCCTAAAACCCGACTTCGGCCCATTCGGGCCCACACGCTCGTGTGGCCCGCCTAACACAAATCTAGCCACGTATACTACTGATGGCCTCAACTATCGCGTCGAAGCCCCACACGTGCGCTCGCATGCTCGTGTGGCTACTATTGCCGTGACCGGCACTTCAGCATTTACCGCTCTATAACTAGAGTAGAGAGAGTTACACACCTGATAGGAATCTGGTGTTAAACCGCACTGCGACCACTCCTGTGCCCAAACGCCCACCAAGGTATGTTAACTCTTCTCCTAGAATGCTCTTTATATAGCTAGCTCTTCACCTTCCTTCTTTGTATCTTTCAGATGTGGGATCCCTCCGTCAGTAGAGTTTAAATTCAACTAAAACACTTGCCGTCCAATCCGCAAAATAAATACTCCCTTGCTTCTCATGAGATTCGAACCCTTGCTCCCTTCAATAGCTCAACACGCCACTTGCCACTAAGCCACAAGCTCCTCTTGTGTCTTCAACCATGCGCAACTAAATATAAATCTATAGCCAAATTCTAAGGTCCAAGTAAAAACAAAACCAAAATGCAAAAGCCAAGACTTGAACCTTGGACCTCCTTCCTCCCTTGTGGTGTCACCCCCCATTGTCTCTTATGTGGCGTCACTTTGCCACTACACCACACCTCTATTTGTGTCATTTTCCTCCACATTTCATTCTTAAGCCGTACCTGCCAATTTCCAGGGTTTTTTTCACCTAAAACCAAAATTTCCCCAAAGCCAAAGTTCGGTCCCAGGACTTCTTAGAAGCCCCCAAACCTTCCAAAATCCCTTATCTAATAGGTCCAACTTGCATTTAAGCCGATCTCTTGTTCTCCAAAAATTTAAACGCTACTACGCTCAAGGCCCATTGGGCCCAATTCTTCTAGGCCCAATTTCGAGATGTTAAACCAGTAGCTTCGAAAATCTATAAAATAATGCAAACACACACAAAGTAAGCTTACAAAAGCTTAGTAAGGCATATACAAATAAACTTATCACATAGAACAATTATAAGTCATTTCATACATATAAACTATGGCATAACACAATATCAATTTTCATACTTCTCATTTGTCTCAATTGGTCTTTACCATTTACTTACAAACATATCACATTCCATGTATCTCCATAAATCATAGTACATTGGTGTATAACATATTTTATCACAATGTTCTCGTTCATATATCTCAATTCCACATTTCCATATATACTTACTCTTCATACTCAAACTTTGTTTCCATTTCAAACGTACCTGCATCGAATACACATTTCACATAGTCATTCATTTCTCGAAGTGCCCATTGAACCATTCGGAATCCATAAGGATACTCAAATATCTCTGAAAGCTCATACAATGCCAACATCCCAGACGTGGTCTTACATGTAATTAAATATCGATGCCACTGTCCCAAACAGGGTCTTAAACAAATTCAATACGATGCCGATGTCCCAGACATGGTCTTACACGTATAATTCAAATAAATGCCAATGTTCCAGACGTGGTCTTACACGATAACACATATCGGAACCCTATGTCATGACATATGTATCCTAACTATTTCTAAGGTTCATACGGGGCTTTTTGGACATTGACACATTGTCGAAACTTTCTCGGATTTCACATATACATCTTCCATAGTCATTCATCACAATTCAATTTCATATAAGCATGAATAAATCAACTCAAACACATTTATTTGTATATAGACTTACCTCGTATTCGGGATAAACAGATTGAATCGACTACTCGACCACCTTCGATTTTCCCCAATCTAATTCTGTTTCTTTGGTTCTTGATCTATACACATTCAAATTTAGCTCATTCATTCACCAAATCATTCAATTCAATCCATATACACATATTTAGGGCATTTTACGAATTAACCCTCACATTTTCACATTTTGACATTTAAGTCCCTAATTCACAAAATCAACAAATACACATAATTTCTTTATACTAATGCTTAGCCAAATATTCCATTAATCCATATAAGCCCACATAATTCATTTCTTTCACATTTTAGTCCTTCAATTTCTCATTTTTTACAAATTAGTCCATAATAATCAAATTCATCACAAATTCAAAGACAAAACATATTAATCTAACAACAAGCTTTTATATTTCAACAACTATCGTCACCAAGCTTACAAAATCATCAATGGAATATCTCAAAATCTTCATCAAATTCAGAAATTAAAACATGGGCTTGATAGTTTACTTAGCAACGATCACAAAATCATAGAAATTATCAAAGATCGAACAAATTACATATCTTAATCAAAAAACATCAAGGCCAAACCCTAAGGACTCTTTTTCTTTGTATTTTCGGCAATGGTGATAGAAAAGATGAACAAATTTTTGTTTTGCTTTATTATATTAAGCTTATTAACACAATTACCAATTTATCCTTCCTTTAAAACATTAAAAGTTCATATAATGGATGACCATTTAAGTCAAAATCTACTAATTATGGTCTAATTACATAATAAGGACCTCCCACTTTAAAGCCATGTCAATTCAGAACTTCAACAAATAGAACATAACTTTTACACTTTCTACAATTAAATCATTTTATCAAGTTAAGCAACCAATCAATAAAATATATTCACGAAACTTTCACACATGCTTAATCACATACTGCAAACACAGAAAATAATATTAAAATATTTTTTAGACATAGATTTGTGGTCCCGAAACCACTATTCTGACTAGGGTATAAACCAGACTGTTACATCAACAATCTTCTGCATCTAAAAATTTGTTAAAGTTTCATAAGCTTGTTTAGAAAACATAGTGCAGAAATTATTTCCCTAAAAAGAAAGATTCTAATTAGTCATGTAATTTTGACCATAGCAAGTATCTCCTAATGTACTTAGTTCATCTTTTATCTAAACTCAGTTTCCTTTTCAAATCTGGCCTTGCATAAACATATATTTTTATTAGGAGATTCATCTTGTCACATGGTTTCTTTACTTGACAATCTCGGTGGAGCATACACTAAATTGTCAAGTGTTCTATCATGCCATAATATTAACGAAACTCACTCATTAAGCTAAGGCGTTTGTGTTAGAAGATGGATGGCGCAAACAACTACCTCTTTAGCTACTTAGCCTATTACTTCAGTGGAGTACTTTCTTCTCCTTTTTTTTTACATACTCTTACTTAAACTTGCTTTTTGAACCAACAACACAACGGAGCAAATAAAATGTTGCTGACCTATTCGATAATTTCAAGCATTGGAGTGTTGGAGTTTGATCGGCTGTTTAACATCACAACAATAATGTGCAAGCGTACACTATCAATGCATGTATAGTAGATAGATGTGAGTCTGTCGAATATCGATCCCACAGGGGTGGTTGTCTTTTGTCTATTAATGTTGGTGCAATAACTAGATAGAAATAAGATAAATTGTGAGGATAGTTGTCAGAGCAACAACTTGAAAACAATAAAATAAAATATGATAATGATAAAATGGGATCCCCAACATGAATCTTCAGTAGAATACTAAGTGCTCACAAGCTATAAAAGGATAGGTGATTGTCGAGGCAAAAAATTTCAATGTATATCTTACCAAGCGTCACTCATTTATTTAATCTAAGACTTAAACATACACATTAACCCCACCTTCCAATGATGGCAATATGACACTATTAAGAACAAGTGGACTAAATTCCTCCAATCCTCACTCGATTTCCATTGTAATGGTTATTGGTTCAAACTGTCAATGCACTTTCCAGTGTCAGTTACTGCAGTAACACTTTCGTGTTAAGAAACATTCAAACCCCATGATTAAATAATAAAAGCAAGATTGCATAAGATAACATTTAACCAAGAATTCATGTGTACTTCCATACAAACAGAAAATAGAGAGTAATCACTAGTATTTAGAAAGAAATAATAAAGAATCTAGTGGAGAATACTATTCATAGACAACTCGACTGAATCTCCCTATTCCCTCTTGTCTTGAACTTAGGTCTCCTCGTTAAAAGCTAATCTGCATCAATTTTCATGTTGGCTTACCCGTGAGAGGCTTAAGCTGCCACAACCGCAAGCTTCAAGGTAGGATGAAGAAGATGATGGTCAAGAAAATGCTATCCTCCTCTCTTTTATTCTTCTCACGTCAACCTTTTATGTCCTCCTCCAACAGTACAAATGTAATTTCCTCAGAATTATTCTGTCTTTGTACATACAGGTTGGTTATACCAGACTAGACAGCTCATACATTTTTGTTCTTATCCGGACATCTGTTAGGTGCGGCGACAATTCTGGACGTAATCTGGAATTAACTCATGCAACGACATTAATGCAAAAAGATGGGGAAATTAAGGATAAAATAGGCTAGGACTCACTGAGTTATAAAATGCAATTTACTAAATTGAAAATGCTAAAATATATGCTAAGGATAACTAAATGGGAACAATTTAACCAATAAGTAAGGAGGAAAACCTATGTCCTTTCTAGTGCTATCACACCCCCAAACTTAAGTTTTTACTTGTCCTTAAGTAAAATAGAAACTAGCAAGGCTATAAAAAATTTACTAAGGCAAATGATCATTCTAGCAACTTGAACCCTCTAAATTCCCAATGAATGAATCACATTCAGATGAAAGAATATTGCATCGACAATTCATAAGCAAAAATGAATAATGTTGCAACTTCATCAATACTAGCATCATGCTTCAAACCCTAAGTTCTATCTACCAATACAACATTTATTGTACAATAATAAGTATTTATATATTATTTTTTTTGGAATAAGGGATATCGTTGCATTACTGTGCCCTTGTTCCTAAGAAGTAACGATGGAGTGCAACAAAACCCCAGGGAGTACGTAATTGAACTGACACACACTCATACAGCGATAGCCTTTGGCCAGATTGATTTTTCTAATGCTTGTATTGGAGTGTTCCCTCTTTAACATTCCAAACTACATCCATTTTGAAGTGTCTCTAATTTATAACTATACATATATAAATAAGCAGCTGTAAAAAGCATATTTATTCAAGATTTAAGGAATGATGGCAGTCATCCATTACTAATGCAACCTAATCCATTCATCAAAAAATTGAAGCTATAACCTTCTGTCAAATTTATCCAACTCATTCATTCATAATTCACATGATTCAAGAATTAAGCACCGAATGTAACAAAAATTTTTGAACAATTTTCATTAACTATAATTAAACCTTGCATGCTTCATTATCGAAAAAATTGAAATGTGGGTGCATTTCCAAGCCCCATGTGCATTCCCCAAACTTAAAGCTTGCATTGTCCCTAATGCACTAACATGAAAATGTAATGACAATAAAAATACAATGACAATGTGTACTTATCGAAATAAAACTTACAGCTACATGCAATGCATGAATACTACAGGTAAAGCTTAAAATAAACTAACTCAGTTATCCTCAACCATCGATGTGGTTACACGATGTTTTTTCTCCTCCTCCTTTTCTTCTTCTCTTTCTTTCATTTTTTATCCTTGGAGCGCTTTCTCTTCTTTTCTTTGGGCTTCGCATAGTCCTCGGATTGCTCATCAGTTTTTGGCTCTACCTCGGAATCACCAACTGCTTCCTGTGTAGGAGAGGCCACCTGGAGTGGTCTAGTGTAGACTACTATTGCCAATGAATTGCATTGTTCCTCACTGGTTACCTCAGTAACTTCCGCCGGTCTCGCTCCATCTCACTTCGTATTATCAATATTTGTACCCACAGACTCGGGTGCGGTGACAATGTTCACAACAGAATCTTCCTCTTGTTTTTCATTTTCATCTTCAGTAACCACTTCTTTTTTAGCAATAACTTCCTCTTCTATAGTAACAACTTCCTTCTCAACAAGGGTGTCCTCTTTATCAACAAAAATACCATCCTCGAACAAGTTATCAATCTTTCACAGGAATTCTTCAATGTCATTGGATTCCTCTTCTTTGTCATTATCAGAGACTAGCACAATGGAAGGGGATGCCACCGATCTATCTCAGTCTTCTAAGTCATCATCCGCGGCTCAAATTTCATAATTTCAAATGATTGGTAGAAATACTGGGAATTTCAATAATGGGGATGGGCTCAATTGGCTTAATGTGGCTACAATAGAACTATTCCAGTCTTTGGTATAAGCATAAAACAAATTATGGGGTTTCTCTATATCCTCTACTATAGTGACAAGCCTAATCTGCCTATTGTTGATGGAATTGGCCATTTTTTTCAAAATCTTTCATTTTTCGCCATAATAATGTCTCTATATTCAGGTTTGTTCCTTTGCTGATGGCTTTGGCTTTGCCTTTCCTTGTCTTACTTGTTTTTGCCTCCTTCAGTATTGGGGTATCTTTGCCACGAGTCATTCTTTCTATAAAGGCTTCATTGATCAGGCCCTTATTTTCCAAGACTTCCTCACCATCACGGGGCATGATTCCTCTTTGCTTGTACAATAACATCACAAATGATGGGAAAACCAAGATTCCAGTTTGCCTTGTAGCACAGTCAGCAATTTCCTAGTGAAGTATTGCGCCGAAATCAATCTTTCTACCCTTGACGATGGAATGCATCAGACACATTCTATCGAGGGTGACTGTGGTACTATGAGTAGAGGGCTTTAGCCTGCAGTTGACAAAATGAAACCAAATTTTGCTTTACTGCATCAGGAAACGACAGTGCATTGTATAATTCTTTTGATGGGAAACCATCCACAATGCTCAATCGACACACAATTCTTTCACCAGTAGGTCTCGTTTTTCATCTGTGATATCCTCAATGAACTCGGAGTGTTCGTCTACATCCACCTTGCTGTTGTACAGCTCGTTGATTTTTTTAGCGTCCCACAGTATTAAGCCTTCTCGAACAAAAATGAACTTTAACTCATGATCATAAAGGTTAGCATAACATAAAACTCACGTACCAGTGAAGGAGAATAGCTTCCAAGATAGGTGCAAAAGGTTTCCCACTTCAACTTCAAGATGATTTTGTAGGCTTGCTTATCCAAGTATTGTTGTTGCGAAAGGGAAATGCCCTGTTCGGGGTGGAAGCTTCACTTCAACATGTTGTCTTGAAATCGTTTCTTTGTTGCTTTATTTAGAAAGATTACTTACTCCTTTTTCTGCATTAGCCTAGAGGATTTCGATTCACGAATTGCGGTAGTAGAGGACGCATGTTCTTCAGCAAATTTGGTGGCTTTCTTGACTGAGCCTCTCATTTTTTCTATCTTTTGTTGAGGGAAAATGGTGTAAAGTTGAAATGATATGATCTTGAGAAGAGAAACGAAATAAAAATGGTTGCTTGAATGTGTTACAGTTAGTACAATGGGGGAGGATTTATAATGAGTGAAAGAGGAAGATAGAGAGGCATGTTGTTTTGTGGAGTGATATAAAGCTAGAGGGAATAGTTGTGTCCGATAGAAATTGTGCTCGCTCAGCAGGATCAGACGGCTGAGTAATTTTTGATCCAATGGTGGAATATGAATTTCCTTGAATTCTGATGAGTTATAAATATAGAATTACGGAATGTATTGACAATAAAATTTCAATGCGTCGATAATGGTACCTAATTATTCTGCATAAAGGAAGGAAAACAAACTTTAACAAAACATAAATAAAATAAACTAAAATCACGGAGTAATAATTAAAAATTAAAACTTTTTGACCAATTTAATGGTCTCTGCTTGTTTTTTATCACAATTGCCAAAATAGTGTTTCATCCTCTGTCCATTTACTTTGAACTAGTGTCCATCATGTAATCTCAAATTGTGACTGCACCATGAGGAAATATGTCGACAGCTTCAGAAGGTCCAGACCAATGTGAACGCTAATTGACTTGGGTGCAATTTAAGTCGAGAATTGAATAATAAAACTTGTTGACCCGCAATAATTTGTCGTTGTAAAATAATCTTGTCATGCCATCGTTTGGTATTTTCCTCATAAATCATAGTGTTTTCATAGGCATTTCTCCTATTCTTCTCTAGTTTAGTGATATCCAACAACCTTTTCTTTCCAGCCACTTTATAGTCCATGTTCACTTGCTTAATTAACCACATTGCTTTGTGTTCCAGTTTAATTGGCAAGTGACATGCTTTCCCAAAAATCAATTGATACGGTGACATCCCTAATAGAGTTTTGTATGCTGTCCGCAATGCCCATAAAACATCATCCAATCATAAAGACCAATCTTTCCTTGAAGGGTTTACAACCTTCTCAAGAATGTTCTTAATTTGTTGATTCGATATTTTGGCTTGTCCATTGGTTTGTGGATGATAAGTAGTAGGCATTCTATGATTAACTCCATATCTCTTCAATGTAGTTGCCACTTGGTTGCAATGAAAGTGTGTACCTTGATCACTAATCAATGCCTTTGGTGTACCGAAGCGGGTGAGATTATGCTTGTGAAAAAATTTTAGCACTGTCTTTGCATCATCTTTTTGGACTACAACAGCTTCAACCCACTTCGAGACGTAGTCAATAGCTACTAATATATAAAGATTTCCAAATGAACTCAGAAACAATCCCATAAAATCTATACCCCAAATATCAAACAATTCAACCTCCATAATTGGCTGCTGCAACATTTCATTGCGTCGGGATATAGAACCGATGCGCTGACACCTATTGCATTGATTCACAAAATTGTGGGCGTGTTTGAATAATAATGGCTAGTAGAATCTTGATTGGAGAACTTTAGTAGCAGTTCTCATACCACCGAGATGACCTCCATAAGAAGTATCATGACAATGCTTCTGGATTGAAAGCATCTCCTCTTCTAGAGCACAATATCGAATGATGTTGTCATTGCATACCTTTAATAAATATGACGCGTTCTAATGATACTTCACTACGTCATGAAGAAATCTTTTTTTTATGGCTTGTGACCAATGGGAGTTTTCCACACACTAGATAATTAACAAAATCCGCATACCAAGGAGTTGCACCTGCAAATAACTTCTTATTTGGGAATGTGTCAACAATTTGAAGTATGTTTCCGTCTTTGCTACCAACACCCAATCAAGGCAGATGGTCTGCAACTTGATTCTCTGAACCCTTACGGTCTTTCATCTCGATGTCAAAATCTTGCAACAGTAATATCCAGCGTATCAGTCTTGGTTTGGCATCATTTTTTGCAAAGAGATATCTCAACGGCAAGTGATCAGTGAATACAGTAACCTTTACACCGACAAGTTAGGAACGAAACTTATCAAAAGTAAAGACTACAACCATCAATTCTTTCTCTGTGGTGGTATAATTGAATTGAGCCTCTGTAAGAGTTTTGCTAGCATAATAGATGCCCTGAAATATTTTTCCCTTTTGTTGTCCTAGTATTGCACCCACATCAAAGTCGCTTACATTGGACATAACTTCAAAAGTTTGAGACCAATATGGTGCAACAATAATGGGTGTATTCACTAGTTTCTTTTTTAACTGAATTAAGGCATCCAGTCATGCATCGTCAAAGAAGAATTTTTGATTCTGTTTCAGCAATGAGCATAAGGGCTTTGCAGTTTTTAAAAAATCTCTAATAAACCTTTAGTAAAACCCCGCATGTCCAAGAAAACTGCGAATACCTTTCACGTTTATTGGTGGAGGTAATTTCTTAATGATTTCCACCTTAGCTTTATCTACTTGAATGCCTTGACTACAGATGCGATGGCCTAGCACAATGCCTTCAGTTGCCATGAAATGACATTTTTCCCAATTCAAGACAAGATGTGTGTCCTCACATCGCTTCAATACTTTAGCCAAATTGTTAGCCCAATGATCAAAATCATTCCCATTGACTGAGAAATCATCCATAAAAACCTCTAAAGAGTCTTCGATCATATGTAAGAATATTGCCATCATGAATCCTTGAAAAGTGGCTGGTGCATTACAAAGACCGAAAGGCATACGGAAAAAAGCGAAAGTACCAAAGGGGCAGGCGAATGTTGTTTTCTCTTGATCCTATGGCGTAATAGCAATTTGATTGTACCTAGAATAGCCATCTAAAAAGCAATAATAGGCCTTTCCAGCAAGTTGGTCCAACATTTGGTCAATGAAAGGAAGTGGGAAGTGATCCTTCTTTGTGGCCACATTCAATTTACGATAATCTGTACAAACTCGCCATCCTATGGGAATGCGTGTAAGAATTAATTCATCGTTATCATTGCGATCCATAGTGATGCCACTCTTTTTAGGTACGCATTGTACTAGACTTACCCAATTGCTATTAGAAATCGGGTAAATATTCCAGCATCAAGCCATTTTATGATTTCCTTCTTGACAACTTCCTTCATCTTCTCATCTAATCTTCTTTGTTGCTCAATTGATTGTTTGCCTTCATCTTCCAACTTGATCTTGTGCATGCAAAAAGAAGGACTAATACCTTGAATATCTGAAATTCTCCAAGCAATAGCTCGTTTATGTTGCTTGAGAATATGGACCAATTTCTTTTCTTGAGTTACATCTAGTGTTGTGGAGACAATAACTGGGAGAGTATTGTGATCACCCAGAAAGACATATTTAAGATAATGAGGTAGTTGTTTCAATTCTAGAGTAGGAGCTTCTTCAATAGATGGTTTGAATATTGGGGTTGTTCTGTTGGCTAGGTCTAAGGAATCAATTTGCTTTGCATGCTTGAGTTCAAGATTATTAGCTTTAACCATGCTGTCACAATTGTCTAAGGACTCGGCATCAGATGTCACTACAAACTCTTCAGAAAGTACTGTGCTTTGGTCATTGAATTCTTCCTCAATTAGATCATCTAGCACATCGATAGTATGGCATTCTTCTTGGTCCTTACATTGAATAGATTCAAAAATACTGAAGGTGACTTGCTCATCATTAAGTCGCATGGTTAGTTCACCTTTGTAAACATCAATAAGAGTTTGGTCGGTGGCTAAAAATGGTGGTCCCAAGATTATAGGAACCTCCTTGTCTACCTCGAAGTCAAGTATGATAAAATCAGTCGGAAAAACGAATTTATCCACACGAACTAAGACATCTTTGATTTGCCCTTCAGGTTGAGCCAAGGATCAATTGGCTAGTTGTAATGTCACTGTAGTAGAATTCATGTGACCAATTCCTAACTTTCTAAAAGTAGATAGTGTCATTAGGTTAATGCTAGCTCCTAAGCCGCATAAAGCCTTGCCTAAATAATTATTGCCAATTGAACATGGGATGGTAAAGCTCCTAGGATCTTTAAAATTTAGGGGGCAACTTGTTTGTCAGAACAATTCTACAGCCTTCTGTGAGTACAATAGTTTCAATATCAGTGAGTTTATTCTTCTCGGACAAGAGGTCTTTCATAAATTTCCCATAAATAAAAATTTGTACCAGAGCGTCTACTAAAGGAATGTTGATCTGTAATTCCCTCGAACTGAGGTTTTCCGTGTCATTAGGTAATGAGCCTGGTGGTCTAGTATTTAGATTTGAAGAAAGTTGTCCTGATTATGCCTCCAATGCTCAAATGTAAGATGAATTCCCTTGTACAATAGCTTCCATGCAAGTAATATGGTCCCGCATTAACAACTCAAGAGTTGCTAACGGGTTAGAAGTAGAAGCTTGATTGTACGGTTGCTGTCGATGTCCTTGAACATGCTGATTCGATATTGAAGAGTGTTATGGCTGTATCAGATTTTGGTGTGGATGTGTTTGGCCTTGTTGTGTATGCATCTGAGTGTGTTAATTGTAGTTCTGCTGTTGTTGATTGTAATTCCCTTGTTTTGGATTATAATTGCCCTAAGTAGATGTATTCCCACATATGAATGTCACAACATTTTGTCCAGCATTCTAAGTTCCCTAAAACTATTGGTTGTGTGAAGAGTTGTTGTAAGAGTTACCATAAGAATTGTTGCAGATGTTACTAATATAACAGGCATTCTCTCCATGTTGTGGACAATCTTCATTGATATGGTTGTCACTACAAATCTCACAAAAAAAAGCATGAACATCAACTTGCTGAGTTACTTGTATAGGTGCAACCATTAGTCCCTTGCATATTTTTAATCAAGTTTGTGAGAGAAGAAACTTGAGCACTTAGTGCGGTTATTGCATCCAATTCAATAACTCATAGAGTAGTTTTTGCTTGTGTAGCTTTGGAGATAGGGTATTGATAATCATTCTAAGCAATTCTCTCCATAATTCTCATAACATCATTATAAGAACAATCCAGCAGAGGTGCATTTGGTTGATGCGTTGACAAGATTCCTTGTATGTGAGAATTCTGCCTATTATAAAAGATCTCTATTTGTGTTTCTAGTTGAAGGCCGTGCATGGGACAACGTCGAAGTAAAGATTTATAATGTTCCTATATGGTGTGAAGACTTTCATCATCTAGCTGTTGGTAAGTAGTAATATCATTTCGAAGAGAATTCATTATTCGTGGGCTAAATCACAAAACAAATTGTGTTGCTAGTGCATTCCAAGAAGTAATTGATTCAGCAGGTAGCCCAAAAAACCAAGTACGGGCTCTTCCCTGTGAGGAATAAGGAAATAATTACATCTTCAATGCATCATCAAGAACACCTTGTTGACTAAAGGAAAGAAAAATGAATAAAAAGGATTTAATATGTTCTTTCACATCTTCATGTGTCAGTCTAGCATATTGTCCATTAGAATTAAGCATTTGAAACATTACTGGCTTGAGTTCAAAATTCCCAAGTTGGATTACTGGCCTAACAACTCTTTGTTGTAAATCATCCAAGACAGGTACTACAAAATCTCGTATTGTCCTATTTTGTATGTGAACATCTTACGGCAACAATGGGTTAGTAACATTTTGCTGTTGCATTGGAGGTATGGCTGTATTGTCCCCTGGTAGAGCCATATTTCTTTGTTTTTGAAGTCTACTCTGAACAATCCTTTCAAATAGTATTCTCACATTTATTATAGTCCAACCGGGACTTCAACATCACAAATTTCATCATTTTTCTCATTCAACACCTTTACTCAATTTCATAGAAATATATGCATCGTTATAATATCAAACATTCTCAAATATACTAGCATGATGTTGAATTTTTCACATACAAACTTACACCCGGTTTCAAAATAGGCCACTTGCCGATTTAATCCGATACTTTTCCTTTTGCTTGGTCAAGGTTAATCCCTCGTTCTTCTTGATCTATATAATAGCAAATTAGCTCATTTAATAACCACATTAATCAACACATTTCAATAATCATACTTTGGCAAAAATACCATTTTGCCCTTAGACTTTCACAAAATGACTATTTTACCCCTAGGCCTGTAAATCGATTCTAATTGAATTTCCTCCTTTTACAAGCCTAGATGAATGCTTATTACTCTTATGACAACCATCAATATTCATTATTTCACACATTTACCCCTTATTACACAACCTTTACAAAAAGGTCCTATTAGGTGTTTTCTTGATGGCAATATGGCACTATTAAAAATAAGTGGATTAAATTCCTCTAATCCTCACTCAACTTCTATAGTACTGCTTATTTGTTTGAATTGTCCCTGCACTTTCCAGTGTCAATGACTGCAATAATACTTCTGTGTTAAGAAACATTCAAACCCCAAGATTAAACAATAATAGCAAGATTGAATAAGATAACATTTAACCAAGAATTCATGTGTACTTCCATACAAACAGAAAATAGAGAGTAATCACCAGCATTTAGAAAGAAATAAGAAATAATCGAGTGGAGAATACTATTCCTAGACAACTCAACTGAATCTCTCTATTCCCTCTTGTCTCGCACTTAGGTCTCCTCATCAGAAGCTAATTTGCATCAATTTTCACATGGCTCACCATGACAGGCTTAAGCTACCATAGCCGCAAGCTTCAAGGTAGGATGAAAATGATGGTGGTCAAGAAAAAGCTCTCCTCCTCTCTTATTTTTCTCCTCACGTCAACCTTTTATGTCCTCATCCAACAGTACAAGTGACATTTCCTCAGAATTATTCTATCCTTGTATGTACAGGTTAGTTATACCAGACTGGATAGCTTATACATTTTTAGTTCTTATCCGGACAGTTGTCAAGTGCGGTGACAATTTTGGATGCAATTTGGAATTAACTTATGCAGTGACATTAATGCAAAAAGATAGGTAAATTAAGGATAAAATAGGCTAGGATTCACTGAGTTATAAAATGCAATTTACAAAACTGAAAATGCTAAAATATATGCTAAGGATAACTAAATGGGAACAATTTAACCAATAAGTAAGGAGGAAAACCTATGTTCTTCCTAGTGCTATCAGACTGTGATGGTCACTAAACTAACTATAAATACGATTAAGGCAAGCGCACCTATCGAACTATAGTATAGTTATGGTGAGTAGGGAAAATCGTATCCACGATGACTAAAAGTACTAGTAATTACCTATTTTTCTATTATTTAGGTGACAAATTGGAGTGATTTTTTTAATCTAAAATTACTAAACTAATCTAATTTAGAACGCAACAGAGAATGAAATAGGAAAATAATTGAAGATAACCAATGAGATAGACAATACCCAGGAAAGAATCCACCTAGACTTCACCTGTTATTATGAATTTGAATTAAATGATCTATTAAAACCCGTAAATCCCTAAAATATGTTAATATCTCCGTAAATCCCTAAAATATGTTAATATCTCTTTCGAGAGTAAGAACAATTGACTCTAGGTTGATTAATTGAAATCGCCTTCTAATTAAAACCCCTATTATCGCATTAACTCGATCTATTGATTCCCCTATTAGTTTGACTCTATTCCAGTAGATTTGTGTCATCCTATTTCTAGGATTGCGTGTAACTCACTCAATTATGCTAGATCTACTCTTAAATATGGACTTTTTCTCCATAGAAATAAGCACATTAAACATGAATTAATATTCTGGAAATATTAAAAACAAGAAATAAGCACACATGATTGAGAACAAGAATTAAGTATTTATCATGTAAATCAAAAATCAAATATTAAGATTCATCATAGGTTTCATCTTCCCTAGGTATCTAGAGAATTTAGTTCATAATCTTGAATAGAAACATCTCAAAGTTAGGATAATCATAAGACATAAAGAAACTCAATAAAACTTCGAAAGAAATAAAATGGAGATCTTCGATCTTGAGGGAGATTCGCTTTAGAGTTGATTTCAATGGCGTTTTTCGATTGCTTTCTTCGATCTTCTCTAATTACCCCCTTTAGGTCTTCTTATAATTGGTATTTATAGACTTTAGAATCCTCAGAAACCCTAAATTTTGGGTTTTTTTGCATATCTAGGAAGCATGTTGCGAAATTGACACAGGCTAGCACATAGGCATGTGGCCAGCCTGTGTGGCTCACATGGGCGTGTGGCATGCTCGAGTGGAAATACCTAGGCCATGTGGTTCACACGGGTGTGCGACCTGCTAGTGTGGAAATGCCCAGGCCGTGTGAATCTTAAAAACAACTCTATTTGTCTGATTTTGACTCGTTTTCCGTTCCTTTCACTCCCAAATGCTCTAATTCAATAATTTACATGATTAATAATCTAAAAATGCTTAAGAATAGGATTAAAATATGTTACTTTTATAGCTTATCAAATATCCCCACAGTTAAGCATTTGCTTGTCCTCAAGCAAAATCCTTAACTCGCATTAAAATTAATTTTTCTCAACTTGTGATTCCCATCAATAATGTCTCAAAATAACTCATAAATAATCATGCATTGGTAATTCAACTAAAAGAGCTCTAAAGTCTCAAACAATCCAAGTTAACATTTTTAAACACGAAGACATAGGTGTCTTGTATCACCCCAAAATTTTAAGTCTTTAGTTTTTGCATGATATGACACAAATTGCTTGTTTGCTTTAATGGCTAAGTGATTTGGGTGTGTATGGGGGTGTGTGAGAAGCTTGGGTTCAAATCTTAGCTTTTGCAGAATTTTTTAGTTTTGCTCTTAAATGAATCTGACACTGGCATAAAGGCCTTATAACTAATAGTGCTTGTTTTATGACACAAGAAGAACTTGTGATCTAGTGGCAAGGTGGCGTGTTGTGTAACTGTAGGGTGTGAGGTTCAAGTCCTGGGTTGCACAATGGAGTGTTTATTTTGCTGCTTGAGCTATGTAGTAGTGGAGTTGGACTGAAACACAGCTAAGTGGAGTTTGAATAGAATTTGAATAGAGTTTGAACTAGTCATGGAGAGGATTGAGGATGGATTTTAGGAGAAAATCAAGGAGATTAAGGGGGAGGGAGTTGGAGCAAAATTGGGACTCTGGCACTCAAGATTTCAGCCAAGAAAGGTATACTGCTCATTTGGGTTTTTTTCTCTCTATGGCCGAATGTGGTAGGTTGTTTTGTTATTTTGCCTCTGCTCACTTTTTCCTTTTTGCATTGTTCTTTCTTTTCCTCTGCCAAATCCACTATTCTTTGCTATTTCTTTTCACTCCTCAACTTTCCCAAACATTGACCGAATAGTATATCCCTTTTCCCCTTCTCTATTTTCATTTCGGTGTTCTTCTGTTTTTGGGTTTTGGCCGATTATCTCCGTACTCTACTTTGGTGTTGTGGCTTCAGTCTTGAAAGAGTTCTAACGAATCGGTAGGTACTCATAAGTTCCCTCCTTTGACTCTCTGTTATTCTTCTATCTTTTTCGAAAGCCGAATGCTTCTTCTTATGTGTTCTAGTTGCGATTCTTGTCTTTTCCTTATGATGTGGTGGTTTGTTGGGTACTAGGGATTTCAGTAAAGTCAAGGGGTGCAAGTGACTGAAGCAATCAAAACCTTTCCGTTCATCGTTCATTTAAGGTAAAAGTGTTATCTTGGTCTTTTTGAGCATAGGCCGAATATCTCTATGTTTCTGCAAGTTTGATATTTACGGATTTAGCCACTTGTGAATGATTCTACCTGATGAGATCTGTTGGTATTGCAGTAAGTCGGCAAGTAGCGATCGATCGTTTTGGTCAATGATCTAAGAGGAGTAAATCGCATATTACTCAGTCATGGTTGGGTGCGTGAAAAACTTGGAGCGGTTGTGTAAACAGGAGTGTATTCACACTGTTTTGACTGTCGAACGGCAAAGGTCGAAAAGCCGAAAAGCCAAAAGATTAGGATTTGAGGTCACATGGCCATGCGAATTCTTGTGTAGTCAAACCGAGCCAATGAATTACGGGCGTCTGACTGTGGAGGCCTCCTTGAGCATTCTCATGGGCTTAGGCCGTATTGGGCCACGTTAGGTCAAAATGGGTCGTGTGGGGCCAATGGGCTCGTGGGCCCCACACGGATGAAATCCACAATTTGTGGCATATACTGGGGCTGGGCTATGTAGGTCTCATAGCCATGGTAAAATCTGGGCTGAACGGGCTGCACGAGCGTGCGGGCCCACTTGGGCCGAGTAATGGGCCTTTGACCCATTTACACTGTTAGTACCGTTTTGGTTACCGAAGTCGCTCGAGGTGATTACGGACTTTCCGAGGGTTGATATCTGTACAAAGACCCCAAAGTAGGTAATATGACCAAAATACCCCTAAGAGGTGAAATGACTATTTTACCCTATTGGATGGAAATGACCGTTATACCCCTAAGGGTAGGTTGATTGATGTGTTCATGATTTGTATATGACTATTACTGAGTATGACATTCTGCATTTATGTATGATTTATGATATGACATACTACATGGGGTTGGGACACTGTTATGGAGGAAGTATACTGTACTGGTGGCTTTGCCACATATACTGTTACTGGTAGCTTTGCTGCGATACTGTTACTGGCAGCTTTGTTGCGATATTAGTGTGTTGGCTGGGTGGGTCGATTTTATCCCCACATGATGTGTTCGTGGTACGGAGTGGTGTGTTGGCTAGATTGGGATGGGTTGCATCATTGCACTGTACTGATATGGTATTGGACTAAGGCCCATACCGTTACTGTATTGGGCTAAGACCCACATTGTACTGTTACTGAATAGGGCTCAGGCCCAGACTGTTACTGCATGTTATATACCGACGAAATGATAGGGGATTACACACTGAGCTTTCGTAAACTCACCCTTTCCTTTTACTGTACAGGTAATCCTCAGTTGTAGGCGATTTGTTGCTGTGAGGGACTCGGAGGTGGCCACACAATTGCAGCTGTTCTACTTTTGCTCTCATTTAAATTTAAAGTTTATGTTGGGTTTTGTTTATGTAGTAAGGCCATTTATGTTTGTTTAAATTTTTAAATTGGTCATTGTTTACTTATTTTAAACTGCTAGTCTAGGAGAAGACGAATTTTCAAAAATAATTACTATTTTCAAAGATAGAAATTTAACGATTGAGTTTTCAAAAGCTTCCATGATTCTAAATCAACCTATTATAATAATAGCAGATAAAAAGGCAAACGTTTGACTAGATGATGTGTTAAATAATAATATAGGGGTTTTAAGCTTAGAAACAAGTTTTTACCAACAAGTCTAATTTTCGAAAGACACTTTGATGTGACACACCAGACTCGTCCATAACGTCTAGGCCGGGTTTGGGGTGTTACATATAGTGGTATCAGAGTCAAGTTGCAAAACTCGGCTGTGGAATGGGTTTTGAAAATATTTGGAATTTCTGGAAAACTTTTCTTGAAGTGTTTTGGAAGATTTACAAGTGTGGCAGACTGAGTCTCCTGTGCTGAATCCGTAAGTTTTATTTATACTGTAGACTGCTTGAGATGAAGTACACTGAGAGACTACTATAGATGGTAGAACTGTACTGAAACTCTTTAGTTAGAGTAAATGAGACTATAGGAAACTGGAAACTGCGGGGAGGCTTTGATTTGCGCAAATAAGACTCTGATTACTGCTTTTTATATGACATTTGTTAATAATTACTGGAATTACAAACTAATACATAAAACTTCTTAAACAGATAATACATTATTTGATATGAGCACTAGAGGTACTCGCGGAAGGGGTATACGAGGTCGCGGTAGAGGCCGAGGAAGTGCTAGGGCTGGGTCTTTGGCATCAGGCCATATGCCTAATGTTGAGGCTAGGGAGGCACCAGTTTCACCGGTGACTGAGATGGGATCATACGAATGAGCGGCTGGGGATGATGGACTATCCCAAGCTATGCTTCACATTCTGGAAAGGGTCGCAGGGACCAGTACTGGTGCTGTGGGCTGTGGATCAGTTTCAGAATGACTCCGGTCGAATGGAGCAGAAATCTTCAGGGGTATTTCTAGAGTAGCCCCTAATGTGTTTGAATACTGATTGGAAGCTACAGAGAGAATAATGGACGACCTAGACTGTACTTCTAAACAAAAACTAAAAGGTCTAGTGTCTTTACTACGAGACGAGGCCTATAGTGGTGGCTTACCGTGAGAGAGGGTACTCAGGATGGCCGGTTAATGTGGGATTTCTTTAAGGCAGCATTCCAAGGAAAGTATGTGGCGCAAGTTATGTAGACGCTCAAAGAAAGGAATTTTTTAGCTTGACCAAGGGAATAAAACTATGGCAGAATATAAGGCAGAATTCTTGTGACTGAGTCGCTATGCTCATGGGATAGTGGCGACTGAATATGAGCATTGTGTGCGATTCGAGGATGGCCTCTGATATGAGTTACGAGTCTTGATAGCTCCACAGAGGGAGCGAAATTTTGCTGCCATAGTAGAAAAGGCAAAAATTGCCGAAGACGTGAAGCGCTCTGAGCGCCAGAACCGTGAGAAAGATAGGGGTAGATATAAGAGGGATTCACAGCCCTTAAGTGCTACTGGAAGGCCTAAAAAGAAGTCCAGGTTTGAGGAGATAGTTCGAGCTGGGTTCTTGTAGCAAGACCACAACCCTGTGCTGATTGTGGGAGACATCAACTCGGTGAGTGCTGGAAGAAGGTTGGGGCATGTTTCAAATATGGGTCTATGGAGCATCAAGTCAAGAATCATCCTCAGAGGCCTGTTCAGATGCAAGCTGCAGGTCAGGGTTATGTTCAACCAGCGAGAGGTAGTCAGCAGCCACCAAGAGGCTGTGGGCAGGCTAGGGGTAAAAATGGTGTGCGACGAGGTCGTGGAGCGCCAGGTATAGGTGTTGGTAACATTGAGGCGAGGCAGCCATCACTGGTCTATGCTGCTCGTCGCTGAGAGGATGGTGATGCTCCAGATGTTATAACCGGTACGTTCCTAATTCATAATGTACCTTACACTGCTCTATTTATATAGTGCCTACACAGTCATATATTGCATATACTGTGTCTGGCACCTTAGGGATCATGTGTGAGAGTACTGTTAATGAGGTGACTATGTTAAGTCCATTGGGACAGCCAGCAAGAGTAGACAAGTTATTCAAAAATGTGGCCCTAGAGTTTCAAGGAGTTATATTTCCAGCGAATTTGATAGAGCTACCGTTTGGTGAATTAGACCTAATCTTGGGGATGGATTGGCTGGTAAAACACTGTGCAAGTTTGGATTGTGCTGCTAAGCGTTTGGTGTTGAAAACTATAGATGATGAGAAGGTGGCTATGATTGGGGAGCGGAGGGACTTTCTGTCTAATGTGATCTCTGCATTAAGGGTCAAAAAATTGGTTCGCAAGGGTTGTGAGGTGTTTCTAGACTATATTGGTGTATCTGATTCTGAGGGTCCTTCTGTTGGAGATATCAGAATAGTTAGGGATTTTTCTGATGTATTTTTTTGATGAGCTCCCTGGGTTGCCTCTGAACCGCGAAGTTGAATTTGGTATTGAGCTCCTGCCTGGAACAGCTCCAGTGTCCATCACTCCATATAGGATGGCACCGAAGGAGCTGGTGGAGTTGAAAGCTCAAATCCAAGAATTGCTGGATCGAGGATTCATTCGACCTAATGTGTCTCCTTGGGGAACACTAGTGTTGTTCGTAAAGAAGAAGGATGGGTCCCTGCGCATGTGCATCGACTATCGGCAATTGAATACACTGACTATTAAGAATAAGTATCCTTTGCCGAGGATTGATGATTTATTTGATTAGCTGTAAGGAGCTTCGATTTTCTCCAAAATGGATCTTCGTTCTGGGTACCATCAGTAGAGAGTTAAGAAGGCTGATCTGTATAAGACTGCATTTAGGACTCATTATGGTCATTACGAGTTCCTAGTACTGCCGTTTGGGCTGATGAATGCACCAGATGCCTTCATGGACTTGATGATTCGAGTATTCGAGCCCTACTTAGATCGGTTTGTGGTGGTATTTATAGACGATATCTTGGTGTATTCGAGAACCGAGGATGAACATGATGCCATCTCTGAATTTTTCTGCAGATTTTAAGGGAGAAATAATTGTACACTAAGTTCAACAAGTGTGCATTCTGGCTACGAGAAGTGACATTTCTGGGTCACGTAGTATCTGCCGAGGGGATTAGGGTTGATCCTCGAAAAATTGAAGCCGTATTGGTTTGGAAACCACCTAAGATCGTATCTAAGATTCGAAGCTTTTTGGGTCTGGCTGGGTATTACAGACGTTTTGTTGAGGGGTTTTCCTTGATTGCAGCACCTTTGACTAAGTTGCTGCGTAAAGGGATACCGTTTACCTGGACTGATAAGCAGCAAGAAAGTTTTGAAAAAACTGAAAGAAGTTCTAACTCAGGCCCCCGTCTTGATACAGCCAGATTCTGGGAAGGAATTCACTGTCTACAGTGATGCATAACACGTTGGTTTGGGTTGTGTGCTGGTGCAGGAGGGTATGGTGGTTGCTTATGTGTCTCGTCAGCTTAAGCCTCACGAATTGAATTACCCTACTCATGACTTGGAATTAGCCAAGGTGATATTCGCACTAAAAATTTGGAGGCACTATTTATGCGGTGAGAAGTGTATTATCTACACAGATCACAAGAGCCTCAAGTACCTCCTCACTTAGAAGGAGCTAAATCTTAGGTAGCAAAGATGGATAGAGCTACTTAAGAATTATGATTGCTCGATTGAGTACCACATTGGTAAAACTAACTGGTAGCTGATGCACTGAGCCATAGGGTTGTATCTTATTTGAGAGCAATGTTTGCTCATCTCAGCTTGTTTGATGATGGTAGCATGTTGGCTGAGCTGCAAGTTAGACCAGCGTGGACTGAACAGATTAAGGGTAAACAGTTGTTGGATGAGTCACTGGTTCCTCGTTTCCGACAGGTTGAGAATGGGGAAACTTTAGATTTTGGGCTGAATAGTAAAGGAGTATTGTGTTTCTGTGAGAGAGTCTGTGTACCGAGGGATTATGATATGAGGCAGTCTATACTACAAGACGTGCATAGTAGTCCATATGCTATGCATCCTGGCAGGAACAAGTTATACCGAAATCTTCGTGAGCTATACGGTCGGCCAGGACTGAAACGCTAAGTTACTGATTTTGTGAGTAAGTGCTTGACGTGCCAGCAAGTTAAGGCTGAGCATCAGCTACATTCAGGGTTACTGCAGCCAGTTAATATTCCACTTTGGAAGTGGAAGAGGGTAACCATGGATTTTGTGAGTAGGCTGCCCTTAGCACCTACTAAGAAGGATTCGGTATGGGTTATTGTAGACTGATTGACTAAATCTGCCCATTTTATACCAGTCTGTACTGAGTACTCATTGCAGAAGCTGGTAAAGTTATATGCGGCTGAGATTGTGAGACTACATAGGGTATCGGTTTCCATCATATCCGATAGAGACTCCTGATTCACATCTCGGTTTTGGAAGAAATTACACGAGGCTTTGGGTACTAGGTTGGACTTCAGTACTGCGTTCCATCCTCAGACAGATGGCCAGTCAGAGAGGGCGATTCAGATACTGAAGGACATGTTAAGAAGTAGTGTAATTGATTTTTGAGGCAGCTGGAAAGACTATTTGCCGCTAGCGAAGTTTGCGTATAATAATAGCTATCAGTCCAGTATTCAAATGGCACCGTACGAGGCATTATATGGTCGTAGGTGTCGTACTCCTACCTGTTGGACTGAGCTGGGCGAGCGGCGAGTTTTGGGGCCAGAGTTAGTTTCTGATACCGAAGAAAAGGTAAAACTGATTCGAGACCAGTTGAAGGAAGCATCTAATAGGCAAAAGTCTTATACGAATCTTAAACGCTGAGAGATTGAGTAGTCTGTGGGGGACTTCGTATTTCTCAAGGTCTCCCCATGGAAAAAGTTACTGAGGTCTAGGTGGAAGGCTAAGCTTAGCCCTAGGTTCATTGGGCCTTACTGTGTACTGAAGCGTGTGGGACCGGTCGCCTATCAACTTGAGTTGCCTCCAGAATTAGACCGAATTCATGATGTGTTCCACGTCTCTATGCTGATGCATTATCACTCTGATCCCACACATATATTACCAGTCGAGGAGATCGAGGTTAGGCAAAATTTGACCTTCGAGGAGGAGCCAGTGCAGATATTAGACCATGAGGTTAAAGTACTGAGGAAGAAATCTATTTCACTAGTCAAAGTGCTTTAGCGTAGTCACATAAGCCACGTGGGAACCTGAGGAGGTGATGTGTCGACAATACCCTCATCTATTCTGACTAGGAAAATTTTGAGGCCGAAATTTATTTAAGGGGGTAGAATTGTAACGCCCCCAAAAATTAAGTCTTTAATTTTTGCATGATATGACACAAATTGCTTGTTTGCTTTAATGGCTAAGTGATTTGGGTGTGTATGGGGGTGTGTGAGAAGCCTGGGTTCAAATCTTGGCTTCTGCAGAATTTTTAGTTTTGTTCTTAAATGAATCTGGACACTGGCATAAAGGCCTCATAAATAATAGTGCTTGTTTTATGACACAAAAAGAACTTGTGATCTAGAGGCAATGTGGTGTGTTGTGTAACTATGGGGTCTGAGGTTCAAGTCCTGGGTTGCACAATGGATTGTTTATTTTGCTGCTTGAATTGTGTAGGTAGTGGAGTTGGACTGAAACACAGGTAAAGGGAGTTTGAGTAGAATTTAAATGGAGTTTGAACTGGTCATGGAGAGGTTTGAAGAGGGATTTTAGGAGAAAATCAATGAGATGAGAGGGGAGGGAGTTTGTGCCGAATTGGGACTCTAGCACTCAAGATTTCAGCCAAGAGAGGTATACTCCTCATTTGGGTTTTTTTTCTCTCTTTGGTCGAATGTGGTAGGTTCTTTTGGCATTTTGTCTCTGCTCAATTTTTCCTTTTTGCATTGTTCTTTCTTTTCCTCTGTCGAATCCACTATTCTCTTCCCCCTTCTCTTTGATGTTTCTTTTCTCTCCTGTACTTTCCTAAACCTTGATCGAATAGTATATCCCTTTTACCCTTTTCTATTTTTCTTTCGGTGTTCTTCTGTTTTTGGGTTTTGGCCGATTGTCTCCATACTCTGCTATGGTGTTCTGGTTTCAGTCTTGCAAGAGTTTTGACGAATCGGTAGGTACTCATAAGTTCCCTCCTTTGATTCTCTGTTATTCTTCTATTTTTTTCTAAAGCGAAGGCTTCTTCTTACGTGTTCTAGTTGCGATTCTTATCTTTTCCTTGCGATGTGGTCGTTTGTTGGGTACTAGGGATTTCAGTGGAGTGAAGGGGTGCAAGTGACTGAAGCAATCAAAACATTTTCGTTCATCATTCAGTTAAGGTAAAAGCATTATCTTGGTCTTTTTTAGCATAGGCCAATATCTCTATGTTTCTGCAAGTTTGATATTCATGGATTTAGCCACTTGTGAATGATTTTACCTGATGAGATCTGTTGTTATTGCAGTAAGTCAATAAGTAGCGATCGATCGTTTTGGTCAGCAATCTAAGAGGAGTAAATCGCATATTACTTAGTTAAGGTTGGGTGCGTGAAAAACTTGGAGCGGTTGTGTAAAGAGATCTATATTCACACTGTTTTGACTATCGAACGGCAAAAGCCGAAAAGCCAGAAGTTGGGCTTTGAGGTCACATGGGGGTGTGAATGCTCGTGTGGTCAAACCGAGCTGATGAATTACGGGAGTATGATTGTGGAGGCATCCATGAGCATTCTCATAGGGTTAGGCCATATTGGGCCACGTTGGGCTAAAACGGGCCGTGTGGGCCCAATGGGCTCGTAGGCCCCACACGGATGAAATCCACGATTTGTGGCATATACTGGACTGGGCTATGTAGGTCTCATAGCCGTGGCGAAATCTGGGCTGAATGGGCCACACGAGCGTACGGGCCCACATGGGCCGAGTAATGGACCTTGGGCCCATTTACATTGTTATGACCATTTAGGTTACCAAAGCGCTCGAGGCGACTGCGGACCTTCTGAGAGGTCGATATCTGCACAAATACCCCAAAGTAGGTAATATGACCAAAATACCCCGAAAGGGTGAAATGACTATTTTACCCCTATTGGATGGAAATGACCTTTATACCCCTAAGGGTAGGTTGACTGATGTGTTCATGATTTGTATATGACTGGTACTGAGTATGACATTCTGCATTTATGTATGATTTATGACATGACATACTTCATGAGGTTGGGATACTATTATGGAGGAAGTATACTGTACTGGTGGCTTTGCCACATATACTGTTACTGGCAGCTTTACTGCAATACTCTTACTAGTTGCTTTGCTACGATGCTGTTACTGGCAGCTTTACTGCGATATTGGTGTGTTGGCTGGGTGGGTCGATTTTATCCGCACATGGTGTGTCGGTGGTACGGAGTGGTGTGTTGGCTGGATTAGGATGGGTTGCATTATTGCACTGTACTGATATGGTATTCGACTAAGGCCCATACTGTTACTGTATTGGGCTAAGACCCACATTGTACTGTTACTGAATAGGGCTCAGGCCCAGACTGTTACTGCATGTTATATACCGACAGACTGATAAGGGATTACACAATGAGTTTTCATAAACTCACCCTTTCTTTTTATTCTACAAGTAATCCTCAGCCGTAGGTGATTTGGTGCTGTGAGGGACTCGGAGGTGGCTGCACAACTACAGCTGTTCTACTTTTGCTCTCATTTAAATTTAAAGTTTATGTTGGGTTTTGTTTATGTAATAAGGCCATTTATGTTTGTTTAAATTTTGAAATTGGGCTTTGTTTACTTCTTTTAAACTGCAAGTCTAGGAGAAGACGAATTTTTAAAAATAATTACTGTTTTCAAAGACACAAAATTTAAACATTGAGTTTTCAAAAGCTTCCGCGGTTCTAAATCAACCTATTATAACAATAGCAGATATTAAGGCAAACGTTTGACTGGATGATGTGTTAAATAATAATAAAGGGGTTTTAAACTTAGAAACAAGTTTTTACCAACAAGTCCAATTTTTGAAAGACACTTCGACGTGACACGCCAGACTCGTCCATAAGTCTAGGATGGGTTTGGGGTGTTACATGTCTCCCCTTATCTAAGTAATTACCTTCAATTCAAAATCAACAAGAATCAAAATCTTCACTAAGGATTCACTCAAATCACTCAAAGTGTTTAAGGTTCAAGAATAAGCACTCAATAGTCAAACATGAAAAGTCATTACCATAGGCTTGCATGAAAATCAAGTCTCCACCACTATAAAATGATATGATACACAAATCACAAGGTCTTTAAGAGATTGTAATGGGGCTTAGGTAAAGGGTGTGGAGAAAGGCCACAAAAGTTGGTTATAATTGAGATCGAATTGATAAATTACCAAACTAGAAAACAAGAACAAGTGTTGAATTAAAAAAATTACATCAATCGAGAACTATTTAAGAATAAAAACGAGCTTCTTTTAAAAAATATGAATTTAACTGTTCAAGCTCAATCAACATAAAACTAAATAATAAACAATATATATATATTGATTATTTTTTCTTCTTTTTTGTTATCTGGAAGAATAAGAAATAATTCAACAAATCAACAAAAAAACATAATTAAGTAACTAACCAAATCAAATCTCGACAAAAAGGGAGTAAAAGAAAAGGAGAAAAAGTCTCAACGAAAAAAATGAGTTATGGGTAACAGTAATGGGTAAATTAAGAAACGGTGAGTTATGCTGAATAGGGTTCACTACGGGTTAATTAAAAAGGTAGGCTTTTTATGAGATAAGAGGGTTAAAACCTAAGTGCCTTTATCATATCAGTATATCAAATCAAAAGGTGTGGTCTCATCATGTATAATCGAAGCAAGTTCTAGAATAAAAAATAAAACTGACACACTCATAACTAATAATAAAATGTGCAAGAAAAATGTATGCTCTAAAGGCTCAAAATCTCACAAAAAATGGTTTTTGATGTCAATCTTGCAAATTTCAAACCTCAAGGTAATACTTCGATTTAGGGAAACAACCTAAGAATTTTTAATTACTGAAAAATAACTTATCATACTTAATTCTCTCATGCCTCAAATTTTAAATCAACCAATACACAATTATCGACAAATTAATCTAAAAAATATCAACAACAATTCCAAATTGACAAAAAATTATTCTAATGAAAGTATGAGAAAATTACTTTAATACAATACATAATTCAGGGACTTTCTAATAATTATATAAATAACCTCCCCACTCTTAAAATGTACATTGTCCTTAATGTACAAATAGATAAAATCACAGTATGAGCAAAATATCATAAGAGAGTGAGAAAACTGAAACTGGCATGAATATTGGATGAAATTGCCAGAATGGTGAAAAGCAGAATTGTAGACAAATCTAGATGTAGTGCATGATTTCAAGCAAACTAATAAGAAAATAAACACAAATAGTGAAGAAGATTAAAAGGTTACCAACTCGATTAAAAACAACCATAAAGATAAAAATATACTTCAAAAGATAAGAAACAAAATAAGTTGAAAAAAAAATAACAATAAAAACAACTAAAAATAAAAATAAAAATAAAAATAAAAATAAAAAAATAAAACAAATAAACTTAATCGTCCTCATCATCAGAAGCATTGGTGTTGTGGGTCGTCAGTGCTGAAGATGAGATATGGATATGTTGACATATTTACTACAATGTCGCATCAATACTGTTGAACCTTTGAAAGCAACACTGCTCGAAGTGAGTGAATCGCTCGGAGAGATCCTCTAAAGTAGAAGCAGAAGAAACAGGACGGTGACTTGAAGGTGGAGGATGAGGTGGATTCTCGTGATGGAAAGGGACATCATCAGTGGAGTCCTCGGGTTCATTCTGAGAGTCAGAATGATATAGTCGGAACTGAGGAGGATCTACTCCACGAAGCCGCTCGATCATCCTCATATGCGTCATGCTTGATATTCCTTGTAGGGACATCTGGCCGGTGAGTGGAAGCGTAGAAGACTGCTCCAGTGTGTCGAGGAGACCGAAGTGTCGAGCTAGGAGTCACATAAGGGCCAAAACAGATAAAACCCTTCCTTTTGCAGTCTGTCTGATTGTGAAAGGCGACGTCGATGAAGTAAGCTAAATAAAAAAATGCCCTGTGGCCATGCTCCATTAAAAAATGCATCGGTGGTACTGATGAGTCCAGTGCTCTCTCTGCTACTGGTCAAAGTGTGAGCCAAAAGGGCATGAATATACCGTAAAGCCAGAGGGAAAGAAGTTTCCTTCGAGTGACTCGCATCATAAGGTGTCGTACTTGCCGTAAGATCTACCCAACAACGAGATGGAGAGTAGTGGCTATGCCGGTGTAGGTGTAGAAAGTTCTTGGCACTCATAAACTTTTCAGTGTATAGTCCCAAATCAACGTCGAACTTAGGGACACTCATATGTCGCGCCAGGCCACCAAGTCTGAAAGTAATAGTGTTCGGCTCGTCATGAGTCATCATCACATGCTGGAGAGTAAATGTAGAGCAAAACTCCAAAGTCAGCTCCATGTATGTGGACTCGATGATAGAGAAGAACCGGTACCACAGGGCTGTGGCAATAAAGTTGCACACATGATCAGCTAACTGGACTTGCTCCAAAGCGGCCCAATTAATACATCGACCTATATTTAGTGGTTATAGTCGAAGTAGGTAAATAAGTCCTCCTGGGACCCACTTAAAATTAGATATAAGGGTGGCGAGCCTCAGCGGAAGCACTCGAGGGGAAGGTCGCGCCAGGTGTCTTCTACTTTTTCAAAGCGGGGACGATGACCTTAGATTTACGGCACGTGTTCGTCATGGTGTGCCTAAAATTGAAAGAATTCAATTTTAGGAAAGCAGGAAATAAAGCATCACTAAACAGGCAAATAGAGAGCCGATAAATTAAGATTGGAACGGGTAAAATAGAAATCTAGTCCTAAAAGAGTATCTATGAGTACCTAATAATGCAAAAACCAGAATAAAAGAAAACAATACATATAAATAATGAAATGATAATAATAAGAATAATTAGAACAGTAAAAATAATAATAATACTAAGATAATGACAATAAAAGAAAACGAAACCTTAATATAAGAAAATAGTAAGATGAAATAACTATAGAAATGATGCAGAATAATAAGAAGACTAACGAATAATGAAAACAAAACAAAATAAACTAAAAAGAACTGACTCATGCACATAATGACATTGCTAAATAATGAAGTAAGAATAAGATGAAAAATAAGAAATAGAACTAGAAAAGAAATAAAGAGAAAGGGTAATAAAAAAAAATCAGAATAAACACAATAAAAAGAAGTAATAATAGACGTATGAATAATAAATAAATAAATAGATAAATAATATAAAATAAAGAAAGAGAGTAAAAAAGAGAGGACCGATGGATAGTAAATGCGGTGACCGGTGGCCGGAGACGTGGCGTCGAGATCTAGGGGCGTGGTTGGTGGACAACGATGAAAGGAGTGTTGGGGTTGTAGGGGCGTTCGGTGGGTGGGGGAAAGGGAATTGGGTAGGGGTAGGGGAAGGAAGGTGTAACAGTCCGTTTTTGGTCAAAACAGAATAGTGGTTTTGGAACCACAAATCTAAGGTCAAAATATTTATTTTAATATTATTCTAATGTTTACAGCATGATTGACTGATTGTGTGAAAATTTCATTAAGAAATTTTATCGTTTCATTGGTCAATTTGATAAAAAGGACTAAATCGCGTAAAGCGTAAAACTTGAGTTCTAATAGATAAAGGTGTCTAATAGCTATAGAACCTTAAAGCTAAGGTCTTTATGTTGTAATTAGACCATCAATTGTGCGAGTGGACTTTTATGGACATTATATGTTGTTTTAATGGTTTATTAACAAGGTTAAAATGGTAATTTTATAATAAAGGTTAATTAAATTAAACAAAACATTATTATCATCTTTTATGCTCATCATCAACCGAAAGTTAGGGCAAAGAAGAAGCCATTTCTTTTCTCTACATTCGGCTATGTTATGTTTGACAATTAAGGTACAATTTTTGTCCTGTTTTTAATTATTTATATATTTTTTAGATCGCTGCAACTAGTACTAGCTAGCCCATGGACTAATTTGCAAAACTTTAAAGATTTTGATTGTTTCCATTGATGAATATGTATGAGTTTTGATGATTGATGATAGATTTTGAATGTTTTTTGTTTTATAAAAAAGTTTTGTAAATTGATTTTGAGGAAAAATGCAAATTAGGGATTAATTTGTGAAAATATGAAATTGTGTGGTTAAATGTGTGAATCAATGAAAAATAAGGATTTCTAGGGGCCTTAAGGTAATTCTTCTAAGCATGGGTTTGTACTAAATTGCATGAATTTGCAATTTTATGTGATAAAGACTAAATTGTGAAAATGTGAAACTTTGGGGGTAAAGTGTAAACGTGCCCAAATGTGTGTTTTGGATTAAATTGAATAAAGTAGTGATTGAATAAGCTGAATTTGTTATTATATAGATCAACAAAAATGAAATTCGGAGCTAGATCGGGGAAAACTAAAGTTATCGACTAAATGACTCGATTCGCCGTTTTAGCATCCAAGGTAAGTTCGTACGTGATAAACATTGTTACAATTATGCTTTTAATCTTTGCTATTGCATAAATTGTATATACGAGACTACGGTCATGTTTGACGACAGATTGACTGTGTTTAGCACTTAGTATGCGATTTGGAATAACTTTGGCTATGCAATGGCACTTAGTGTGCGAAACATCGAGTAAGGCACTTAATGTGCTAAATTATAATATCTTCGACTATGCGATGGCACTTAATGTGCAAAACATCGAGTAATTGACAGTGTTACGGGAAGGTATGAGTTCGTTATGAATTTGTACAGGTATGTACATGTTAGTATGTAGTTCAAATAGAAAAGGTTATGACTTTGCATATAAGTATATGAATAAGCTTATGAACGGTTTGATATTATCATGAATTATACATTAACTTGTTCAAATTGATGATTTGTGTTTTATGAATTGTTGAGTATATTTAGTACGAATTTACTAAGCTTTATAGCTTACTTTGTTTGTTTTTCCCGTGTTTTATAGTGAATTCAAAACTAGCTCGGATTCGGGGATCGCCAGAGTCTACGTCACACTATCCAAGCATCTACTTGGTACTTTTGAGTTGTGTATATATAGTATATGGCATGTATAGGCTTGAGTCAGTTTGGTTATGTTTTGTTTGTATTTATAGCCGTGATATTTGGCTTAATTTGGCTAGTTTGATTATGTATATATAAGTGTCCTTATGGCTTATATTATGAGGTTTGTGGAATTTGTATCATGCTTGTGAATTGGAAGAAAATGATGTATGTTTGGTAAATGTTTTTAGATATGTACTAATGCATTTTGTAAAGTGTTTAATGTTACTTGGAAATGGTTGATAAATTGGTGATGATTTTGATTAAAGTTTAGGCTAAGAAATGTTAGATGAAATGGTAAGAATTGTGGTTGATTTGGTTGTTATGGATTACCTATTTTGCTTTGTTTTTGTACCATATGTGTAGGTGGAGGTTTGTACCAAATGGGGTGGCTAAATGGCTTGGTAAATAGCCTATTTTTGTCCACATGGGTAGAGACACGGGTGTGTGTCTCAGCTGTGTGTGACACACGGTCATAGTACATGGTTGTGTGTCCCCTGGTGTTGCAATTGGAAGCAAGTCAGTATTCTCCACACGGCCTCACACATGGGCGTGTGATCAGCCGTGCGGCACAAGTCAGTATACCCCATAATTGGCACACGACCTAGCACACGGGCATATGACTTGGTCGTGTTGCATAAGTCAGTATACCTTACAGTTTTGGCACGGCCTAGCACACGACCTAGCACACGGGTATGTGTGGCCACTTCAAAGGGTACACGGGCTAGACACACAGGCGTGTGGTCGACTGTGTGGCCCAAGTCAGTATGTATGCCCTGTTTTCACACAGCCTGAGACACGGGTTTGTCTACTAGTCGTGTGAGGCACATGGCCTGTTCACACGGGCGTGTGACCCTTGTTTACATGAAAATTTTCTAATTTTCCAGAATTTTTGTTTGATATCGGTCTAGTCCCAAACCACTTCTAAAGCATGTTTAAGGCCTCGTAGGCCCTTATAAGGGACAATGTGATTATGTTAAATGATTTATGAGAATGAATGTTTATTATTGCATAAATGTATGCTATATGTGTTGTGAATTGATCGGTAATACCTTGTAACCCTATTCTGGTGTGGAATACGAGTGAGGGGTGTTACATTTATGGTATCAGAGCTACGGTTTAGTCAATTTTAGGACTAACGTAGCATGCATGAGAGTATAGATATACATGCCATATATATAATGTGATAGTATGATGACTCCTGGCATTTGAAAATGTGATTTTATATAGTAATGGATCCCAATCAAGTGATAGCTGATAAGGTCGAGAGTAATGCGCCTGCTCCCGCGTAAGGGACAACACCAACTAATTTTAGACCTGTGACGGGTAGCCAGGGAGGAGAGGCTAAATAAGCCTTATTCTAAATGACGAATGAGTGGTTCACTCAATATATTCGTACGAACCCGGCTTCTCAACAACCTCCACCCCCTTCTAATCCCCAACCTGTACCTATAGCTCCTCAAGGAGTTAAGCTTAAAAAATTGAATAAGCCTCAAGTTGACAAGATCTATAAACACGGGGCTGAAGTGTTCAGAGCTAATGTTGATGATGACCTTGAGAGAGCTGATTTTTGGCTTGAAAATACGATTAGAGTGTTTAACGATCTTTTTTGCATTCAAGCTGAATGTTTAAAGTGTGCTATATCCCTTCTGAGAGATACTGCGTATCAATGGTGGAATACATTAGTATCGGTGGTGCCGATGGAGAGAGTTACCTGGGAATTCTTTCAGACTAAATTTCGAAATAAATACATCAGTCAACAGTTTCTAGATCAAAAGCATAAAGAGTTTTTGGAATTGAAGCAAGGCCGCATGACTGTAACTGAGTGTGGAAGAGAATTCGTATGGTTAAGCAAGTACGCTCGAGAGTATGTTTCCACTGAAGAAATTATGTGCAAGCGATTCATATATGGATTGAACGAAGATATAAAACTACTAGTTGGAATTCTAGAGTTGAAAGAATTTGTCGCTCTTGTTGAAAGGGCTTGTAAAGTCGAGGATCTTAGCAAAGAAAAGAGGAAGGCAGATTCAGAAGCTAAAGACTCGAGAAAAAGATCGATGAGTAAGCCGTATCAATTTTCATCGAAGAAATCCAGAGACTATTTTAACCGATCGACAGCTTCAGCGGGATATTGTAATCGGGATCGTAGAAAGCAATATGCTAACCCTAAAGCTCAAACTACATAGGTATCAAGTGTTGGCGATGTGAAAGATGTTAAACCCAAGTGTCAACAGTGTAGAAGACGGCATTTTGGAGAATGCTGGATGGAAAGTAATAATAAAGCTTGTTATAGTTGTTGTTCACGAGATCATTTTATCAGAGATTGTCCTGAGCTAAATGAAAAAGATAAATCTCAGAATGCAAGATCGAGCAATAAAACTACTCGAGGGAGGCCGCCAAGAAATGCGGGAAATGCAAGTGGTAATCGTGGTACAACGAGAGATTCTACAATGAGATCTGAGGTTAGAGTACTTGGTAGAGCTTATGCTATTCGCGCCCGCGAAGATGTGTCATCACCTAATGTCATTATCGATACATTTCCTCTTTATGACACTAATGTTATTGCATTGATTGATCCTCGATCTACTTATTCATATGTATGTATGAATTTGGTGTCTAATAAGAGTTTGCCTGTCGAGTCTACTGAATTTTTGATTAAAGTATTGAACCCCTTAGGCAAGTATGTTCTAGTTAATAAAGTATGAAAGAACTGTCCTTTAATGATTCGGGGTTACTATTTTCTGGATGACTTGATGCTTTTTCCATTTGATGAGTTCGATGCAATTCTGGGAATGGATTGGTTGACTTTGCATGGTGCTATTGTAAGCTGTAGACGAAAGACTATAGAATTGAAATGTTAGAATAATGAAATTCTCCGGATTGAATCTGATGAGTCGGATGGTTTACCAATAATGATTTCATCGATGACAGCTCAGAGGTATGTGAGGAAAGGTTGTGAAGCTTATCTCGCTTATGTTTTAGATACTAAAGTGTCTAAAAAGAAGGTTGAATCAGTGCCAGTCGTTTGCGAATATCCGGATTTATTTCCTGAAGAATTACCGAGATTGCCACCTATTGAAGAGGTTGAGTTTGGTATTGAATTAGTATCGGGAACAATGCCGATGAAACACCCCAAACCCGGCCCACGAGCTTTGACCGGATATGGTATGTTCCTCAAGTAAACCGATTCAAAGTTCTTTTGTTCCTTAGGAAAAACTTGTGCAATTTTAAAGAAAATAATGTTTTGGGTTGGGCTTGTGTTGAAAACCAATTTATCTTATATTGAAATCTATTTATTTCAAGTGACAAAATACTTAGAGTTTATTTTAAAATAAATTTGTTGATCCATAAATAATAATTTGTAAACATAATAAATAAAAGTAAAAAGAAATAAAGAAATTCAACTATGGCCTTATGGCCTTATTACATCAAATAATCCCAAAATAAAATTCTTAAGTACTTAAATAAAATAAAATGTCCATATTGAATAAAACTTCAAGCTGAGCATGGCCACCACAAGTTCTACCGTCCCGGTCCATCACTGTTCATCACCTGAAAAATGTTCCCACAACGGGGTGAGTCAACAGACTCAATGTGTACACAACACTAAAATTTAATAGATCAGGCATACCATAACGTATCACATGCACATTCATATACAGATAAAATAATGATGCAACCCATACCCAAACCTAGATGCCATCCGCTACACATCCCCGTACCAACCTGCACACCGTGGGGACTACTAAGTCAACCCTCCTTCCGCTACACACCATCGAAGGCAGTCGCTGCAGTCGACGTGCTCATCGCCCATATAAAATTTGTGGCACAGCCACCAGATTCAGATAATTGTGTCATGAGACACCACATTCAGATAATGTAACCGAAGTTACCACATTCAGATAATGTGACTGAAGTCACCACATTCAGATAGTGAGACCGAAGTCATCACATTCACTTCCCCTTTCTCATATAACCCGAATGCCCATGTTATTCATATCATGCATATCATACTTAAATTCACATTCACGTTACTTTTCACATGTTAAAATATAACATATTTCGTAATCCTAGTAGGAGTAGGAAACGTACCTGAGTACTTTGTACCACATTAGGGTATTTTAGCCACATTCACATTCTTATACATTTATATATTAAATATTTGCCATATAACATATTAAAAGTTAGTGTGGGGTACACACCTGATTTGCTTAACGAATTCCTTGAAATCCCGAAAAAAACTGATCTATTGCTTTAGGACTCAATTCGTACATTTGGTAACCTTAATATGTTAGCATAAAGCCTATAAAACCAAATCCTAGTAGGATTTGTATTCTTAAAACCTACCTTGTTGTCGAATTGACTATAGTCAAATCCCGAAAACTTGTATTCTTCTCCTTTGAAATCGGCTACTCACTAGATCCCTTGAATCTGTTAGTTTTCGACTTAAAACACATAATAATAGATCTAACTACTAAAATAGGCCTTGGCCGAATGCTATAGACACTTACCTTGTGGATTTTAAATCCGGAAACTCACCGAATAACTAGGGAACACGCGGCTTATGGTGTACCTTCGGGAAAAGAACTTCTCCTTCCTTGTAGTCGACACTTAGTAAATCCCGAAATATCTCTTCAAGGTTTCGACAACAAGATATTAATGGGGTTAGTCCTAGATTTCGGCAAATCTTAAAAGAAAAAGGATGAAACCGAATGAGATCTTACCCTTACTTTAGATATCAACAGTTCCTTTGCTTGAAGTCTCAAACTATTCGGCTATGGCCTTGATCTTAGCAAGCTTTCGGCTTTTGGAATATTGAGAGGAGAAGAATGAAGAAGAAAAGAATAGGGGTTGCAGAGAAAATTCGGCAGAGGTTATCAAGGAAGAGTAAATAATGCTTAATGGCCTCTCTATTCCTTTTATAGCCGAATTTACTAGCTAGAGTCCCTTACTTGGCCACCACTCTTCTATTTGATAGCTTTATCCTTTGTATTATCACTAAATAAAAGAATTTAATACCATTATCTCTTGAAAATAATGATAAATAAATCCCTTATTTATCCATCATTTAGCCGAATTTTAAAGAGAATAAAACTCTTCCTTTTTAAATAGCTTGTGCCGTCCACCTCACTTCTTCTGGAAGCAAAATAAAATTTCTTTTATTTGCTTCCCATATGACTCGAACTCAGGCCCACTTGCTCATGTAGGTGGCGTCACTTACCTGGGCCTTAAGTGGCATTTCCAGGCCACTTTTCCAAGCCTGTTTGTGTGTCAAATTCCTCCTATTATTTTTCTTAAGGCCACCTTGCCTTAGTTTTCTCTTTTTAAGCCTTAAAACTTGACATTTCTTTACATTTCCAAGTTTCCAAAAATTTTCGTTTGGCTCTTTAAACTTGACATTTCCTTACATTTCCAAGTTTCCAAAAATGTTTACTTTCCTCTTTTGAATCATTTCCACATCATTTCCTTACATCCCCTAGTTTCCAAAAATGTTCACTTTCCTCTTTTAAACTTAACGTTTCCAAAGCATTTCCTTACATTTCCTTACATACATTGCCTTACATTTCCATACATTTCCATACACCTTAGGGTTCCTAGAACTCCTCAGAACACATCCAACACACCCACTGAGCCCACTATCTCATGAATTACACACGAACGCATAACCCCTAATCTAGGATGTTACAGTTCTACCCTCCTTAAAAATAATTTCGTCCTCGAAATTACTTATTAACAGCCGTACAATCCTTCTCACCGCACTATGCTTTTGCTGTGCACTCTAATCTTAATAGAACCATCATACTTTCTAGGCACAATCCCTAAGTTCACGTCCCCTAGAACTTATTTCTAACGCCGCGATTTAATTCGAGTAAAAAGTTTTATGAATTAGTCCTTGTTTCACTGATTATTCGCGAAGAATTTTTATGGAAAAATTTTAGGAGTGGTTCTTTCGTATCCATACATGCACACAGTCTTTTCATTCATTCATACATCCATCAAACAATTATGAACCCTCGTTCATTCAGAGAAACGTTGTAGTTTTCATTGTTATTGTTTTTCCACTACCCAGGGGTATTTTCGTAATTTGCCCTACAGGGGTATTTTGATAATTTGTCAAAATAAGGTTCCTTGGTGATTTTGTCAATAAGGGTATTTTGGTAATTTTTTTTGAAATCCCAGGGGTATTTCGGAAATTTTTAAATTACAGGGGTATTTTGGTAAATTTTGAAACTCGAGGGTATTTTGGTAATAAATCAGAGTAAATTTGTAAAGCTTAATAAATCAAGGGTATTTCCAAAATTTGCAAAACTTGAGGGTTCTTTTTGAGAATTTGTTTCCAAATCGGTGATGTTGCAAAATTTTTGAAATTCAGGGTCATTTTGGTAATTTTGTAAGTCAGGGGCAATTTCGTAATTTTCCAAAATCAAATTATTTTGATATTTTGCAAATTAGGGTTTTTGGACTGGTTATAAAGTAATGAAATTTTCGATAAGAACTGTGGGTATTTTGGAAATTTCATAAACCATGGGCAATTTAGTAATTTTGCAAATAAGGGTATTTTAGTAATTTTTATAAATCAAGAATACCTCAGAAAATTTTATAGAATCATGTTTGCAATTCAAAAGGATAATTTTAAGAGTTTTAAAACTAGGTTTTTTTTTTTTTGAAAATACGGCTAGTTCCCTTTCGGGTTTTAGTTAGGGGTTTAGCCTATGAATAAGTTCTCTTGGTTAGGGTGAACCGAAGCTACGCACCAGGTAGGATTCCTGCGAAGAGGAGGTGAGTCACTAGGACTACTTAAATACCAGGCTCTTCCAGATCCAATCCTAGACATGCGCAGAATGGTTGCCACACCCTAACTCGGTGACTTAACCACAGGTTTGTTTAATTAGAAATTAAAGTTTTATGTAACCTGTTGGGGTACACTAGTCCTAGAGTTCAAGTACTTAATTTTCTAATCTACGTTCCATTCCTACCCTTCTACAATTCATAATATATATCACACAAAGGATAGGGGTACTTACCTGGTGGACTTCGGGTCGGAGACTTAGGTGCCATGCCAGAAAAACCTACTTATTTTCAAAAATATTTTTATAAAGCTTACTTTGGCTCGATTTGAAAACGTTTTGGGCCTTATACCACAGGCCGAGAGTTTAAAACTGGGCTCTGATACCAAATTGAAACACCCCAAACCCGGCCCACGAGCTTTGACCGGATCTGGTATGTTCCTCAAGTAAACCGATTCAAAGTTCTTTTGTTCCGCAGGAAAAACTTGTGCAATTTTAAAGAAAATAATGTTTTGGGTTGGGCTTGTGTTGAAAACCAATTTATCTTATATTGAAATCCATTTATTTCAGGTGACAAAATACTTAGAGTTTATTTTAAAATAAATTTGGTTATCCATAAATAATAATTTGTAAACATAATAAATAAAAGTAAAAAGAAATAAAGAAATTCAACTATGGCCTTATGGCCTTATTACATCAAATAATCCCAAAATAAAATTCTTAAGTACTTAAATAAAATAAAATGTCCATATTGAATAAAACTTCAAGCTGAGCATGGCCACCACAAGTTCTACCGTCCCAGTCCAATCACTGGTCATCACCTAAAAAATGTTCCCACAACGGGGTGAGTCAACAGACTCAATGTGTACACAACACTAAAATTTAATAGATCAGGCATACCATAACGTATCACATGCACATTCATATACAGATAAAATAATGATGCAACCCATACCCAAACCTAGATGCAATCCGCTACACATCCCCGTACCAACCTGCACACCGTGGGGACTACTAAGTCAACCCTCCTTCCGCTACACACCATCGAAGGCAGTCGCTGCAGTCGACGTGCTCATCGCCCATATAAAATTTGTGGCATAGCCACCAAATTCAGATAATTGTGTCATGAGACACCACATTCAGATAATGTAACCGAAGTTACCACATTCAGATAATGTGACTGAAGTCACCACATTCAGATAGTGAGACCGAAGTCATCACATTCACTTCCCCTTTCTCATATAACCCGAATGCCCATGTTATTCATATCATGCATATCATACTTAAATTCACATTCACGTTACTTTTCACATGTTAAAATATAACATATTTCGTAATCCTAGTAGGAGTAGGAAACGTACCTGAGTACTTTGTACCACATTAGGGTATTTTAGCCACATTCACATTCTTATACATTCATATATTAAATATTTGCCATATAACATATTAAAAGTTAGTGTGGGGTACACACCTGATTTGCTTAACGAATTCCTTGAAATCCCCAAAAAAACCGATCTATTGCTTTAGATCTCAATTCCTACATTTGGTAACCTTAATATGTTAGCATAAAGCCTATAAAACCAAATCCTAGTAGGATTTGTATTCTTAAAACCTACCTTGTTGTCGAATTGACTATAGTCAAATCCCGAAAACTTGTATTCTTCTCCTTTGAAATCAGCTACTCACTAGATCCCTTGAATCTGTTAGTTTTCGGCTTAAAACACATAATAATAGATCTAACTACTAAAATAGGCCTTGGCCGAATGCTATAGACACTTACCTTGTGGATTTTAAATCCCGAAACTCACCAAATAACTAGGGAACACGCGGCTTATGGTGTACCTTCGAGAAAAGAACTTCTCCTTCCTTGTAGTCGACACTTAGTAAATCCCGAAATATCTCTTCAAGGTTTCGGCAACAAGATATTAATGGGGTTAGTCCTAGATTTCGGCAAATCTTAAAAGAAAAAGGATGAAACCGAATGAGATCTTACCCTTACTTTAGATATCAACAGTTCCTTTGCTTGAAGTCTCAAACTATTCTGCTATGGCCTTGATCTTAGCAAGCTTTCGGCTTTTGGAATATTGAGAGGAGAAGAATGAAGAAGAAAAGAATAGGGGTTGCAGAGAAAATTCAGCAGAGGTTATCAAGGAAGAGTAAATAATGCTTAATGGCCTCTCTATTCCTTTTATAGCCGAATTTACTAGCTAGAGTCCCTTACTTGGCCACCACTCTTCTATTTGATAGCTTTATCCTTTGTATTATCACTAAATAAAAGAATTTAATCCAACCATTATCTCTTGAAAATAATGATAAATAAATCCCTTATTTATCCATCATTTAGCCGAATTTTAAAGAGAATAAAACTCTTCCTTTTTAAATAGCTTGTGCCGTCCACCTCACTTCTTCTTGAAGCAAAATAAAATTTCTTTTATTTGCTTCCCATGTGACTCGAACTCAGGCCCACTTGCTCATGTAGGTGGCGTCACTTACCTGGGCCTTAAGTGGCATTTCCAGGCCACTTTTCCAAGCCTGTTTGTGTGTTAAATTCCTCCTATTATTTTTCTTAAGGCCACCTTGCCTTAGTTTTCTCTTTTTAAGCCTTAAAACTTGACATTTCTTTACATTTCAAGTTTCCAAAAATTTTCGTTTGGCTCTTTAAACTTGACATTTCCTTACATTTCCAAGTTTCCAAAAATGTTTACTTTACTCTTTTGAATCATTTCCACATCATTTCCTTACATCCCCTAGTTTCCAAAAATGTTCACTTTCCTCTTTTAAACTTAACGTTTCCAAAGCTTTTCCTTACATTTCCTTACATACATTGCCTTACATTTCCATACATTTCCACACATTTCCATACATTTCCATACATTTCCATACACCTTAGGGTTCCTAGAACTCCTCAGAACACATCCAACACACCCACTGAGCCCACTATCTCATGAATTACACACGAACGCATAACCCCTAATCTAGGATGTTATAGCCGGTATCAATAGCTCCGTGCAGAATGGCTCCAACAGAGTTAAAAGAATTGAAAGCTCAGTTGCAAGGGTTGACAGATAGAGGATTTGCTAGACTGAGTTTCTCACCCTAGGGTGCACCGATGTTGTTTGTTAAAAAGAAAGACGGGTCAATGAGAATGTGTATAAACTATCGTCAGCTCAACAAAGTTACGATAAATAATAAGTATCTATTGCTGAGAATAGATTATTTGTTTGATCAGTTGAAAGGTGCAACAGTGTTTTCAAAGATTGATTTGAGATCGGGTTATTATCAGTTGCAAGTGAAAGACTTAGAGGTGCCGAAAACTACATTCAGAATGAGGTACGAACATTGTGATACCTTGTTATGCCTTTTGGTTTGACTAATGCTCCTGCCATTTTAATGGATTTCATGAATCAGATTTTTATACCCTATTTAGACATATTTGTTGTTGTGTTCATTGATGACATTCTGATCTATTCATGAGATGAATCTGAGCATGTTAAGCATTCGAGGATTGTATTGCAAACCTTGAGAGATAAGAACTGTATGCTAAATTCAGAAAATGTGAGTTCTGGCTCCCGGAAGTTGGATTTTTGGGACACAGTCTCGGTGGATGGTATTCGAGTTGATCCGAGCAATATTTCTATAGTTATTGATTGGAAACCACCTAGAAATGTATCTGAGGTTAGAAGTTTTCTAAGATTGGCTGGTTATTATCGACGCTTTGTTAAAGGGTTCTGGATGATTGCTACGCCGATGACCAGATTACTACAGAAAGACGTGAAGTTTGAACGTTCTAAGAAATGTCAACAAAGTTTCGATCAATTGAAAGCGTTATTGACAGAGTCGCCGGTGTTAGTTCAGCCTGAGTCGGGTAAAGAATTTTTAATTTTCAGTGATGTATCGTTAAATGGCATGGGTTGTGTTTTGATGCAGGAAGGCAAAGTTGTAGCTTATGCCTCGAGACAGTTTAAGCCACACAAAAAGAATTATCCAACGCATTGAAAATTTGGCGTCATTATTTGTTTGGTAAGAAATGCCATGTTTATACCGACCACAAAAGTTTGAAATATCTGATGACTTAGAAAGATTTGAATTTGCGACAGCAAAGATGGTTTGAATTGCTAAAAGACTATGAATTAGTGATTGACTATCATCTGGGGAAAGCTAATGTAGTTGCTGATGCTTTGAGCCGAAAGTCCTTATTTACTTTACGTGCTTTGAACACACAATTAGCTTTGTTTGACAACAGTGTTCGATAGTAGCCAAGTTGAAAGCGAGACAGCTATTTCTACAGAAGATTTGTGAGGCTTAAAAATTTGATAATGAATTGCAAGCTAAAAAAGAACTCAGTGTGAGTCGACTTCTGATTCAAAGTTTCGAATAGGGCCTGATGAATGTTTGATGTTTCGAGGTAGAATTTATGTACCGAGAAATCCTGAACTTCTTCTGAAGATTTTAAATGAAGCACACAGTAGTTGTTTATCAGTACATCCGGGAAGCACGAAAATGTATAATGATTTGAAACAACTTTATTGGTGGCACGGCATGAAACATGATATCTCAGAATTTGTTTCGAAATGTTTAATTTGTCAGCAAGTCAAAGCTGAGTATCAAGTGTCGTCAGGTTTATTACAGCCTATTATGATTCCTGAGTGGAAATGAGATAAGTAACAGTGGATTTCATATCGGGTTTGCCCTTATCTCTGAAAAAGAAAGATGCGAACTGGGTTGTTTTTGACAGATTGACGAAATAAGCTCGTTTTATTCCTATACTTATAGATTTCTCGCTTGATAAATTACAAGAAGCTTTTGGTACTAAATTGTATTCTAGCACTGTGTTTCATCCACAAACGAATGGTCAATCTGAGCGAGTTATTCAGATACTTGAAGATATGTTGCGTTGTTGCATTCTTAAGTATGATGGTAGCTGGGAGAAATATCTACCACTAATTGAATTTGCTTACAATAATAGCTTCCAATCGAGTATTAAAATGGCGTCGTACGAAGCTCTATATGGTCGTAAATGTCGAACACTATTGTACTGTACTGAGCTTAGTGAGAACAAGATTCACAGGGTTGATATGATCAAAGAGACTGAAGAAAAAGTGAAAGTAATTCATGATAGTTTGAAAGCAGCTTCGGATCGAAAGAAATCATACGCAGACTTGAAACGAAAAGATATTGAGTTCCAAATCAGGGATAAAGTGTTTCTGAAAGTGTCGCCGTGGAAAAAGATATTATGGTTTGGTCGGAAAGGAAAATTGAGTTTGCGTTGCATCGGACCGTATAAGATTACAGAGCAAGTTGGACCAGTGGCATATCGACTATCTTTACTGTCTGAGTTAGAGAAAATAAATAATATGTTTCATGTGTCGATGCTTCGATGATACTGATCCAACCCTTCACATTTTATTTCCCGATCGAGGTTGAAATTCAGTCTGATATGTGATATGCTGAAGAACCAATTTGAATTTTAGCTCGTGAGATCAAATAGCTGAGAAATAAGATAATCACACTAGTAAAAGGATTATGGCATTGATACAGGGTTGAAGAAGCTACATGGAAAACTGAGGAAGCTATACGAAAATAGTACCCAAACCTATTCATTGGTAAGATTTTCGGGGACTAAAATCCTAAGGGGGAGAGTTGTTACAGCTTGTTTTTGATCAAATCAGAACAGTGGTTTTGGAACCACAAATCTGAGGTGAAAATATTTATTTTATTATTATTCTAATGTTTACAGCATGATTGACTAATTGTGTGAAAATTTCGTTAAGAAATTTTATCGTTTGATTGGTCAATTTGATAAAAAGGACTAAATCTCGTAAAGCGTAAAACTTGAGTTCTAATAGCTAAAGGTCTCTAATAGCTACAGAACCTTAAAGAAAAGGTCCTTATGTTGTAATTAGACCATCAATTGTGTGAGTGGACTTTTATGGACATTATATATGTTGTTTTAATGGTTTATTAACAAGGTTAAAATGGTAATTTTTATAATAAAGGTTAATTAAATTAAAAAAAACATTATTATCATCTTTTATGCTCACCATCAACTGAAAGTTAGGGCAAAGAATAATCCATTTCTTTTCTCTTCATTTGGCTATGCTATGTTTACCAATTAAGGTACGGTTTTTGTCTGGTTTTTAATGATTTCTATGTTTTTGAGATCGTTGCAGCTAGTACTAGCTAGCCCAAGGACTAATTTGTAAAACTGTTAAAGATTTTGAATGTTTCCATTGATGAATATGTATGAGTTTTGATGATTGATGATAGATTTGAATGTTTGTTGTTTTATAAAAAAGTTTTGTAAATTGATTTTGAGTAAAAATGCAAAATAGGGATTAATTTGTGAAAATATGAAAATGTGTGGTTAAATATATGAATAAATGAAAAATATGGACTGCTAGGGGCCTTAAGGTAATTCGACTAAGCATGGGCTTGTACTAAATTTCATGAATTTGCAACTTTATGTGATAAGGGCTATATTGTAAAAATGTGAAACTTTGGGGGTAAAAGTGTAAACGTGCCCAAATGTGTGTTTTGGATTAAATTGAATAAAGTAGTGATTGAATAAGCTGAATTTGTTATTATATAGATCAATAAAAATTGAATTCGGACCTAGATCGGGGGAAAACTAAAGTTATCGATTAAACGACTAGATTCACCATTATAGCATTCAAGGTAAGTTCGTACGTGATAAACATTGTTACAGTTATGCTTTTAATGCTTTGATATTGCATAAATTGTATATACGAGACTGCGGTCATGTTCAATAACAAATTGACTGTGTTTAGCACTTAATGTCCGATTTGGAATAACTTTTGCTATGCGATGCCACTTAGTATGTGAAACATCTAGTACGACCCTTAATGTGCGGAATTATAATAGCTTCGGCTATTCGATGGCACTTAGTGTGTGTAACATTGAGTATTCGACAGTGTTACGGGAAGGTATGAGTTCGTTATGAATTTGTACAGGTATTGTAACCCCTAACTCGTAACCGTCGCTGATCTAGGGTTAAGAGGCATCACCGGACAATCGGAAACTTTTACAGACATTTCAAAACATAATTCGACAAATCACATCAAAGTGTCCCTTAAATAGGTCTTCAAGACCTTAAACATGCTTTAGAACAGAGTCGGGACTAAACCGAACACATATGAAAATACTCGAAAATTGAAAATTTTTTCAAAGTTACAGAGGTCACACGCCCGTGTGGGCAGGCTGTGTGCCTCACACTGTCTCAGACACGCCCGTGTGTCTAAGTTGTGTCAAAACAGGGCATACATATTAACTTGTCCACACGGCCGTGGACACGCCTGCATGTCCAGCCCGTGGTCGCTACTGACTTGATCCACACAGCTAGTCACACGCTCGTGTGTCTTGCCCGTGGTCGAGTCTGACTTGTTTTGAATTACAACCACGAGGGACATAGTCGAGCCACACGCCCGTGTGTTCAACCGTGTAGGCAAATATAGGCCATTTGCAAGGCAAAATTGCCACCCACACTTTGGGTCATCCCTACAAGCACATACAAACATATTTCTAAACACAATTGGAAACCAAAAACACACCAAATGGTCATCATATCATCCCATTAAATCTCATTTCTAAGCATACCAACTTATATACCAAATAGCTCAACTAATTCACAAATAAACCAAGCATGATTCATCCACAACTTACCACTTCATCATAACCATGGAATCATACCAAAACCAAACATCATATAGCATGACTCTTCATTCATTACACAACCATTTAACTAGCCATATCACATGCCTATCCACATATTTCAAACATATCTCAAGGTAACTAGCCTATACATGCCATACTTTAGTATATACATTTTCAAAAGGGTACCAAGATAAGATTGAGTAGTGTGATGACGATCCTTGACGATTCCCCAAGCCTTTAGTAGCTTTGACAATCTATAAAACAAAGTAAACACACAAAAAGTAAGCTTTCAAAAGCTTAGTAAGCCATATACAAATAAACTTAGCATAAAATGCACATAGCCACATTGATACAATAACATTAATGTTCCTCATTTGCAAATTCATCACTTATTCTTTGGCTCATTTGTTTAGCCATTACTTACCCACATTTCATAGCTCAAAGTATCACTTTACTCATAGCTCATTCAAGCACATATCACATATTATCTTATCAAATCTATACACATATTCACTTTAATAAGCTCATAAATACACTTACCTTTCGTACACATTTATAGTGTACCTTTCAAACGTACCTGAATCGTTTATACATTTCTCATAGACATTCATTCCTCGGACTTGCCCGTTGAACCGTTCAGAATTAAATAGGATACTTAGAGTACTCAGAATAATCATACAATGCCAACATCCCAAACGTGGTCTTACATGTACTCAGATATCGATGCCACTGTCCCAGGCAGGGTCTTACACGAATCAAATACGATGCCAATGTCCCAGAAATAGTCTTACACGTAAATCTCATATCGATGCCAACGTCCCAGATGTGGTCTTACATAAAATCTCGAATCAACGCCAACATCACAGACGTGGTCTTACATGATCTCATATATCGGAAACCTATGTCATGACATATGTAATCCTATCTATTCCAACGTTCGTATGGGACTTCTCAGCCATTGTTATACTATCAATTCTTCCTCGGTTTTCATGTACTCATCATCTCATATACATTCATCATGATAATCTTTCATATGAACATACATATATCAATGTAAATACATTTATTTTTATATAGGCTTACCTTGGATTCGGTTAATGTACGGACTCGACTATTCGATCACTTTCGACTTTCCGTGATCTAAGTCTGTTTTCTTTGGTTCTTCATCTATACATATTCAAATTTAATCCATTTATTCACCAAATCATTCAATTCAATCCAAAAACACTTATTTTGGGCAATTTACAAATTAGCCCTCACATTTTCACATTTTGACATTTTAGTCCCTATTTCACAAAATCACAAAATATACAAAATCTCAATACACCCATGCTTAGCCAAATTCTCATGTAGTCCATACAAGTCCATACATTTCAATTATTTCACAATTTAGTCCCTTAAAAAATTATTTTCTCAATTAAGTCCAAATTACTCCAATTCATCAAAAATTCAAAGATACTACATGTTAATCCAACACATATATTTCATATTTCACCATCAAACATATGATAAACCATAATATGAACATATTTTAATCCCACATTTAGCATACTTCTGGATGATTTAAGCCTTGAATTGTGTAATTTGGTGCTCTTAATCCTTTGTTTTCATGTTTTATACTTAGAAGAGCATCGGAGGATGAAAAGAATGAGAAACGAGCCCAAAACAGAGTAAATGGGCCATATCACGAAATCAACACGGCCTGGGCCCAAGATCACACAACCGTTCCTCCTTAACAGACTCGAACACGGCCTGGCCACGATTCACACGGGCGTGTGCCATGGGCGTGTCCCTGACGTGAGAAAGAGAGTTTCAGTCGGATTAGGGTACTTAGAGGCAAAGAAAGCCATTCCAAAAGCCTATATAAACACCCTAGAGGCCAACCTTCAGAGGGCGTCTAGCTAGGCCAAGGAGCCGAGCCAGAGAGGCCAGAATTGTGGGATTCACTCGAAGAATAGCCAGTTGATTCATCTCAAGAAGCTGGAGTTATACTCAAGACGGAGGATCTCTCCTTCAATTCCTTCACGGGGTTTTAGGGTTTTCTTATGTTTTGTTTTATCTTTTCTTTTGAGACGTATTCTTTTATCATTATGAACTAAACCCTCAGATACCTGAGGGGGATGAAACCTAAGATGAATCTTGTTATCGTTTGCTGAACTATATGATAAATACTTGATTTGTTCTTAACTATGTTTCTTAATTCTTGTTTTGGTATTTCCGGGATAATGATTCCAGTATTGATGTGCTTAGGTGGTGGATTAAAAGTCCCTGCCTAAGAGTAGATCTAGCATAGTTAAGCAGAGTTACTCGCGCGCCGAGAAATAGGGTGATGAAAATCTGCCGGATTAGGGTCAAACCTAATATGGGAGTCCATAGATCGAGTTAATGCAATTCTAGGGGTTTTAATTAGAAAGAAATTTCAATTAATCAACCTAGGGTTAGACGTTAGTAGCCTTGAGAGAGGTATTAATATAAATTAGGGAATCCTACGGATCAAGTCAAGTGAATAAATCGTCTGGTTCAGAGTTAGATAACAAGTGAAGTCTAGGTGGCTTCTTCCTCGGGTATTGTCTTAATCAATTGGTTTTTCTCACAAGTATTTCCCCAATTCATTCTCTCTGTCTTTGCATCTTTAGCTTAGTTGTTAGTTAATTTTAGATTAGATAAAAATTCCTTTAATTCTTAGGCTAGATAATAAAAAGAAAGTTAGTATTAGAACTTTTGGTTCCTTTGGGTTCGACAATCCGGTCTTGCCACAGCTATACTACTGTTCGATAGGTGCACTTGCCTCAATCGTTGTCGCAGTTAGTTCTAGACTCGATCATTCTTTATATAAATTTTTAAGATTCTGATAGACACGATCAAGTTTTTGGCGACGTTGCTGGGGAACTGAAATATTAAGAACGGTTAATTTTTATTACTTTAGCCATATTATATTTTATTTTTTGCAATTTTTTTTACTTTTCTAAATTTTCTTCTTTTCTTCTGGCAGGTACCTTTAGTTTATGACTAGAAGGAACCCGACAGGACCCTTAATTTACGACAGTGATATTGAAGGTACTGTTCGTAGAAATCGTAGAGAAATAAGGTGAAGCTTAAATTACATAGAAGAAAATCAAGAAGTCGAAGCTAATACCACCGAAGGGATGGCTGAGAATAATCCGCCACCTCTAGAGATGGCCGAACATCATGCTCCTCGAACTATGTACGATTATGCTAAACCTAATTTAACAGGATCTTAGTCAAGTATTGTTAGACCTACTATTGCTACAAATAATTTTGAACTGAAACCTAACACTATACAGATGATACAACAGTTTGTTCAGTTTGATGGTTTGCAGGATGAGGATCCTAACACACACTTAGCGAATTTTCTAGAATTCTGTGATACCTTCAAAATAAATGGCATTTCAGATGATGCCATCCGTCTTCGGTTATTTCCCTTTTCTTTGAGGAATAAAGCCAAACAGTGGTTGCATTCTCTTCCACGAGGATCAATCACTATATTGGATTAGATGACCAAAAAATTTCTGTTAAAATATTTTCTGCCGGTCAAAATAGCCAACTTGAGGAATGATATCTCTTCTTTTGTGCAGATGGATTTAGAAACACCTTAAGATGCATGGGAGAGATATAAAGATCTATTGAGAAGATGTCCACACCATGGATTATCCCTGTGGCTACAAGTCCAAACTTTTTACAATGGGGTAAACCCTTCAACGTGGCAATTGATCGATTCAGCCGCCGGCGGAACCTTGAATAATAAAACACCTGAGGCTGCCTATGAATTCATTGAAGAGATGTCACTAAATAACTATCAGTGGCAAGTCACAAGGACAAAGACAACAAAAGCAGCCAGTGTTTTCAACCTCGACGCAGTCACCATGCTATCAGACCAGGTAGAGATGTTAAATAAAAAGATTGATGGTTTATGTGATTCTTTGCAGGTACATCCAGTTATTCCGTGCAATCTGAATGAAGGTTGGAGGAACAACACAGATTATCCACCTTACAACATGAGCGCTGAAAACAAACAAGTTCACTATATGGGTAACAATTTTTTATCTCAAAATAACCCCTATAGTAACACTTATAATCCAGGTTGAAGGAACCACACCAATTTCTCATGGGGTAGTTAAAGAAACCAAAGACAACAATCCTTCCCACAAGAAAAGAAACCAAACCTTGAAGAAATGCTGACAAAGTTTATAGAGGTGTCAGAACCCCGTTTCCAAAATACCGAAACAATATTGAACAAACAGCAAGCATCAATTTAAGGGCTTAAAGGTCAAAACTAAGTTAGTTTCTGAAAGGCAACCAGAAAGTTTACCTAGGGAAAAAGAGCAGGTGAAAGCAGTTACACTGAAAAGTGGAAATGAGTTAGTTGAAACAACGAAGAAGATACCACATGACACAGATAAAGCAATAGATGAGAAAATTGAAGATGTAACGCCAGTACGCGAAGAATGTAAACCACCAATCCCATATCCGGCAAAGTTGAAGAAAGACCGACTAGATGCACTATACGATAAATTTCTTGAACTTTTTAAACAGTTACATATTAACTTACCTTTTGTTGAAGTTATTTCACAGATGCCGACATATGCAAAATTTCTAAAAGAGCTTCTAACAAATAAAAGGAAGTTCGAAGAGATATCAACAGTGGAACTTAATGAAGAATGTTTAGCCATCCTCCAAAACAAGCTACCAACCAAATTAAAAGATCCAGAAAGTTTCACTATTCCCTGTTTAATTGGTAGTTTAAATATTAAGAAAGCACTAGCTGATCTAGGCACCAGTATTAATTTAATGCCTTATAAAATGTTTAAGCAACTTGGTCTTGGGGAACCAAAACCCAATAGGATGAGTATTCAATTAACTGACAGATCTATTAAATATCCTAGGGGAGTTGTTGAAGATATTATGGTAAAGGTTGATAAATTTATATTTCCTATTGATTTTATTGTGCTTGACATGGATGAAGACATTGAGGTACCTTTAATTTTGGGGTGTCCTTTTTTAGCTACTACTAGAGTTGCTATTGATGTAAGTGATGGTAAACTTGCGCTAAGGGTAGGCGACGAGGAAATTATTTTTCAAATTTACGATGTCATGTGATATTCTAAAGAACAAGACGATTCCTGTTTTTTTATTGATGCCACAAATCACATTGTTCAAGATTCTTTGCAGGAAATCATAATTAACGACACGATGGAACTGTATCTTACACAAGGTAAGGGGGTAGATGATGATATCAATGAATTGAATTCTAATACATCTTCCTCTAGACAGATGAAAGAAGGGGGTATTGAAATCAACAATGAACTAAAACAAAAAACCTCTATTGATGAGCCACCCAAATTAGAATTAAAACAGTTGCCAAAACACTTAGAATATGCATTCTTAGGTGATAACTCTACGCTACCAGTAATTATCTCTTCAGAACTGGAACCAAGAGAGAAAGACGAGTTGCCACAGGTACTAAGGGAACATAAAAGAGCCATAGCTTGGAAAGTTTCTGACATTAAAGGAATAAGCCCATCATTTTGCACACACAAAATTTTAATGGAAGATGAGTATAAACCCTGTGTGCAACCTCAAAGACGATTGAATCCCAACGTGAAAGAAGTTGTTAAAGCTGAGGTAATTAAACTTCTTGATGCTGGAATAATCTATCCTATTCCTTACAGTTTTTAGGTAGGTCCTGTGCAGGTCATTCTAAAGAAAGGGGGCATGACTGTTGTAGCCAACGAAAAGAATGAATTGATTCCTACCAGAACAGTCACGGGTTTGAGAGTCTGTATTGATTATAGAAAGTTGAATGATGCCACCCAAAAAGATCACTTCCCTTTGCCCTTTATTGATCAGATGCTTGAGAGATTATTTGGGCATATGTACTACTGCTTCCTAGACGGACTCTCCGTCTACTTCCAAATCCCGATAGCCTCCGAGGATCAAGAGAAGACAACGTTTACATGTCCATACAATAAATTTGCTTATCATAGAATGCCTTTTGGATTATATAATGCTCTTGCTACTTTTTAGCGCTGCATGTTAGCCATCTTTGACGAACTTGTGGAAGACATTATGGAGGTATTTATGGATGACTTTTCGATATTCGGTAATTCTTTCCATCTTTGCCTTAAAAATTTAAAACGAGTTCTAATGAGATGTGAGGAAACGAACCTTGTTTTAAATTGGGAAAAGTGTCACTTTATGGTTCGAGAGCGGATTGTGTTAGGACATAAAATTTCTAGTAAAGGGATTGAGGTAGACAAAGCAAAGGTTGAAACCATAGAAAAATTACCTCCTCCTAGTTCAGTTAAGGCTATTAGAAGCTTTTTAGGACATGCTGGATTTTATAGAAGATTTATTAAGGATTTTTTTAAAATAGCTAAGCCTTCAACGAAACTACTAGAAAAATATGTACCTTTTAATTTTGATCAAGAATGTTTACATGCATTTAACATCCTCAAAGATAAATTAATAAATGCTCCAATTATAATTGCACCTGATTGGAATTTACCCTTTGAACTAATGTGTGATGCGAGCGATTTTGCAGTAGGTGCAGTTTTGGGACAGCGAAGGGACAAGCATTTTTAGCCGGTCTATTACGCCAGTAAGACAATAAAGGCTGCGCAAGAAAATTACACCACCACGGAAAAAGAATTGCTAGCTGTGGTTTTTGCATTTGATAAATTTAGACTGTATTTGATATTATCTACAGTTGACGTTTACACTGACCATTTAGCTCTTCGTTATCTCTTAACAAAAACCGATACAAAACCTCGACTCATAAGATGGATTTTACTCTTGCAGGAATTTGATCTAGAAATTTAGGATAAGAAAGGAGCTGAAAATCTTGCAGCAGATGATAAACCGTAAAAGTAACATATTTTTATCCCACATTTAATATGCTTTTGGATGATTTACCCCTTGTTTTACATAAAAAGGTGCTTTTAATCTTTTCTTTCCATGTCTTATACCCAGGAAAGCACCCAAGGATGAAAAGAACACAAAACGGGCCTAAAACGGAGTAAATGGGCCTTAACATGAAATCGACACGGCCTGGCCCAAAGCACACACGGCCGTGCCTTGACGAACACCTAGAGCACGGCCTCAACCCTGCCACACACGGTCGAGCCTCAAGAGAAATTTGAGCACGGTCAGGTTTCGATTCACACGAGCGTGTGACATGGCCGTGCCTCTGACGCTGGAAAGAGCAATTTTAGTCGGAAAAAGGATACTTAGGGAGAAAGAATCGCGTTTCAGGAGCCTATAAATAACCCCCAAGTATCACCTGTTGAAGGGAGTGAAAGCGAGGCCAAGGAGCCGAGCCGAGAAGGTCAGAGTTAGGGAATAATGCGAGGATAGCCAGTTGATCCATCCCAAGAAGCCGGAGTTATACTCAAGATGGCAGAATTCTCCTTCGATTCCTTCAGGGGGTTTTAGGATTTTTCCTATGTTTTGTTTTATCTTTTCTCTTGCGATGGTTTGTTTATTCATTATGAACTAAACCCCTCAGATACCTGAAGGGGATGAAACCTAGACGGATTTTATTATTTGATTTTTAAGTTATATGATAAATTACTTAGTTTGTTCTTAATTATGCTGCTTAATCCAAATCTAATGTGCTTAGGTGGAGGAGGAATAGACCCTGCCTAAGAGAAGATCTAACATAATTAAGCGGAGTTGATCGAACTCCTAGAGATAGGGTTACGAGATTTTGCCGGATTAAGGTGAAACCTAATATGGGAGTCCATTGATCGATTTACTACTGTCCAAGGAGGTTATTATAATCGAGCGAGAGTTCCACTAATTAACCTAGGGTTAGATGTTATTCGCCACGAGAGAGGGTTTAATATAGGTTAGGGAGTCCTACGGATCAAGCTAAGTAAAAGAAATCATATAATTGAAGGTTAGATAATAGGAGAAATCTAGGCGGATTCTTCCCGAGGGTATCATTAAAATCAAGTGAGTTTTTCCTCAAGGTTATTTTCCAATTCGTCTTTTTTGTCTTTGTGCCTTTAGTTTAGCTGTCATCAATTTAATTTAAAAAGTAATCTTCACTCTAACTTTAAGGCTAAATAATAAAAAGAAAGTGAGTATTAATACTTTTAGTTTCTTTGGGTTCGATAACCGGTCTTGCCTAAGCTATACGACTGTTCGATAGGTACACTTGCCTTAATATCGTTGTCAGAGTTAGTCTCCAGGTTTGATCATTCTTTTATAAATATTTAAAGCTCTGATTTTACAGCGATCAAGTTTTTGGCGCCGTTGCCGGGGAACTAAAATATTAAGAAAACTCTATTTTTATTACTTTACCCCTAATTTTTATTTTTCGCAATTTATTTTTATTTTTGTTTTTATTTTTGTTTACTGAAATTTTCTCTCTTTCTTTTCAAACAGGTACCTCTAGTTTATGACTAGAAGGAACCCGAGGGGACCTTTGGTATTCGACAATGAAATTGAAGCTATCGCTCGTAGGAATCGTCGGGAAACTAGGCGAGCCCTAGATTACACGGAGAGAGAGGAAGAAGATAAATCCAATCATACTGAAGCGATGGACGAAATCAACCCACCACCACGCGATATGGGTGACAACAACGCTCCACGCACAATGTTCGATTATGCGAACCACATTTAACAGGAGCAGAATCTAGTATTGTTAGGCCTGCTATATCTGCTAACAATTTTGAATTAAAGCCTAACACAACACAAATGATTCAACAGTGTGTTCAATTTGATGGTTTGTAGGACGAAGATCCAAACACGCATATAGCTAACTTCTTAGAGTTCTATGATACCTTCAAAATAAATGGTGTTTCTGATGATGCCATACGTCTTCGGTTCTTCCCTTTTTCATTAAGAAATAAAGCTAAACAATGGTTAAACTCGTTACAACGAGGGTCAATCACTACATGGGATCAGATGACCGAAAAGTTTTTGATGAAATATTTCCCACCGGCCAAAATGGCCAAATTACGGAATGATATCTCTTCTTTTGTGTAGATGGATGTAGAGACGCTATACGACGTATGGGAGAGACTCAAAGATCTCTTGAGAAGGTGCCCACACCATGGCCTACCCTTGTGGCTACAAGTCCAAACCTTTTACAACGGTGTAAACCCCTCAACGAGACAACTTATAAATTTAGCCGTCGGTGAAACACTGAACAACAAAACCCCAGAAGTAGCCTACGAGTTCATTGAAGAGATGTCATTAAACAATTATCAGTAGCCAGCTTCAAGGACCAAACCGACAAAATCGGCAGGAGTTTTCAACATCGATGGCATGACCATGCTATCAACACAGCTAGAGATGATGAATAAAAAGCTTGATAATTTGTGTTCATCACAGGTACATCCAGTCATGCAGTGCGATGCAAGTGGAACTGTGGCGAATCTTGAGTACCCACCCTACCAACCAGGAGCAGAACATGAACAGAAGAACTATATAGGTAATAATTTCTGATCTAATAATAATCCTTATAGTAACACTTACAATCCAGGTTGGAGGAACCACCCAAATTTTTCATGGGGAGGACAAGGAAACCAAGGAAATCAATGGCAACAACCTCTTCAAAACTTCCGAAATTAGCCCTATCCACAAGAAAAGAAACCATCCTTCTAGGAACATCTTCAAGAAACTGATAGAGCAGTCAAAAGCAACGAGAGACGACTCGATGAAATTACTAAGTCAGTCAAGGAGGTGACTAATGCAGTCAAACAACTCGCAAAACTAATGTCAGAACGACCGCAAGGACGTCTACCAAGCAACACTGAAGTTAATCCTAAGGAGCAAATTCAAGCAATCACAGCTCAGGACAATAACGAATTAGCTGAACCGAATTCAATACCGGAAAAGAAAGTAGATGAAAGTAAAACAGAGGTACCACAAGAGAAGCCAAAACCGGTAATTAAGGAATATCAACCTCGCATACCTTATCCTGAAGCTATAAAAAGAGACGATTCAGAGGAACAATTCGGTAAGTTTCTTAAACTTTTAAAGAAATTACATATTAACTTACCTCTTCTTGAAGCTCTTTTTCAGATACTAGATTCGAGAAAATTTTTAAGACAGCTCTTGACCAACAAACACAGAATAGATGAAGAACACCATGTGGAACTAAACGCAACATGCTCAACAATATTACAAAACAGACTACCACAAAAACTAAAAGATCCAGGGAGTTTTACAATTCCATGTTTAATTGGTAGCCTACATATTAACAATGCGTTAGCTGATCTAGGGGCAAGCATAAATGTCATGCCTTACTAACTGTTTAAACGACTAGGTCTAGGGAAGCCCAAACAAACTAGGATGAGTATTTAATTAGCTGATAAAACTGTTAGAATTCTTAGGGGCATTATCGAAGATGTTCTTGTAAAAATCGATAAATTTATTTTCCCAGTAGACTTTGTTGTCTTAGACATGGATGAGGATAATTCAATCCCTTTAATTTTAGGAAGACCTTTTCTAGCAACTGCCAGAACTAAAATTGATGTTGCTACAGGTGAGCTCATACTTTGTGTAGGCGATGAATCAATTAATCTTCAAGCTCTCGACTCGGCCAGGGCAACAGTCGATGAGGGTAAGAAAGCCATTTCAGTTAATAACCATATTATTCAATCTTCATCACAGGAAACAGCACAAAGCCTAAGCCCTGAGCCGGCTCTTAGAGAATCAGAAGACAGAAATCAAAAGAGAGCTAGATTCACACGAAGAAAAACCCGAGGAACCACAAGAAGAGCTCATGGGGACATCAAATCACTTCAAAATAGGAGATCAAGTACTGTTAGACAAAACTGATCCCCAAATCACTATCACAGACCTGTAAGCAAAGAGAGAGATCCTTCTCAAAGTACATGATATCTTCCCAAACGGCATAGTCGAGGTAAGCAATCCAATATTCGGCACTTCCAAAGAAAACGTTTCTCGACTTCAATATTATCAAGAAAACGGAATTGTAAGCATGAGGGAAGATATTCAAACCTTTAAACCTCCCTAAAATTTTCAAACACGAGGAAGTCTAGCTAAAGACTATAAACGAGCGCTTCTCGGGAGGCAACCCGAGCACTAACCTTTTTTTTCCTTTATTTTTATTTACCTTTTCCTTTTTCTTCTCTTTTTTCCTTTTTAAACTAACCAAAAATGCAGGTTTTCCAGGCCCCACGGCTTTACACACGGCCGTGTCCGTGGCCATGTGGACCACCTAAACCACCACACTAACAGGACACAGGCCGTGCAGTCAGCCCAACCACCCTCCCCAACGTCACGGATCCAAAAAATCCTCCCCACGGGCACCGACAGAAAGGGCACGCCCGTGCCCACAACCGTGTGAAATTACTAAAGCTACTGACTTGCACACCACGGCCAGAACACGCTCGTGCTACACAACCATGTCAAATTACTGAGGTTACTGACTTATAAAACACGGGGGAGACACGCTCGTGCATAATTACTGTGCCAAAAGAAAGAATTCACAAGCACGGGCATGGGAAGACCAAGCACGGACAAAAGGGTGACAACACCCCCTTATAACACAGCCGTGTGAGGTGGCCGTGTAATTCGACACACCCTGTGACCACGGCCGTGGGGGAGCACAAAATCTGAAATTCTATTTAAACCTCTCACCTCTTCTCCTCCCCTCCATCTAATTTTTCCTCTCCTTTTCACTCTCTTCAGTCTCAGACCCTTCAAGACACTAGATCGTTGAGCAAATCAACACCATGCCGAAGAAGCTTCGTCTCAACACCAAGCCAATGATCTTTGAGACCAATTAGTTTTTATTTTTGCTTTCTCTCTTGCTTCAATTTCCTGCTCTTCTCCTTCATTTTCCCTATCTAAGCTTCTCTACTGCTATTTTCGTTTAATTTTCTTTTAACTTCTTAATGTCAGGTTCGCCAGGCTGTTAGGGAATCACGCCGACCACCACGACAACCTCACCACTCTCACCACCGCCACCACATCCCCAATCTTAGCATTGATTCCCACCTTGCGAACCATCCTTTAATAAGGACTTCATAGTCGATTAGTACTTTATTATCATTTCAGTTTTCTTCTTAGTCTCCTTCACTTTAGCTTGCTTTTCTTTAATTTCATCTTTAGTTTATTTATATTATGTTTCAAAAACCCCCTAGCTAATCCTTCATGAGTTCCCCAATTTCTTCATCTAGCGCAAAGCTCGGGAACCAGCACCACCACCATACCAACACCTTCGCCGTATCTTCCACGACCCTACTCTCCTCCAAGGAAATAGCCCACACCTCAGGGAGTATTCTATCCCCTCCCTTTTGATTTTAAATGCATTATCTATATTTGTACATTAAGGATAATGTACATCTTAAGTGTGGGGGGGTAAAAATACCTAAATTTCTGCATTATTCCCAAATCCCTAAGGTTAAAAATGGAATAAAATTGCCAAACTTTTTTCATTATTCTCAAATCTCTGATTTAGTCTTGTTTTTATACAGAGTTATCATATTACTAATTAGGATGAAATTTCTAATAATTTGTGATGATTATTGACATGTTTTAAAATAAGTCATAGTTAATTGTACATTGATGTTTAATTTAAAAGAATACTAGAGAATCAAGCATGATAAGTTTGTTTTTCAGGAATTAAAATTTTTGCTAGGTTGTTGACCTAAATTTAAATACAACCTTGAAACTTAAAATTCATTAGGATGATATCAAAACACCCATAATTTTTGTGAGTATTTGAACCTTATAGAGCATACATTCTTTTTCATGCTCTTTTTTTTTTTTTGATTATGAGTGTGTCAACTATGAACTGTTATTCTAGAACTTGCCTTGATTATACATGTTGAGACCACAGTTATGATTTGATATACCGAGATGATAAAGGGACCTAGGTTTTAACCCACTTACTCCACTAAAAAAAAAACCTACCCTCATAATTAACCCCTAGTGAACCCCGTTGAGCCTAACAACCCTTTTATTGACTCACCTACTAATTTTAACCAAAAACCCTTTGTATTTTTTTTATTACCAATTCTTTTAAACTACCTTTTTTGTCGAGATTTGATGTTAAACAAGTTCCCTAACTATGTTTTATATTTCAGTTGTAAAAATTCCTTCATACTATTATACTTAGTTTGTTCTATAAAAAAATTCATTATTAGTACGATAATTAAGTGAGCTTGTATGTTCAAATTCAATTTCTCAAGAAAAAAAACCCGTTCTATTAGTGTTTAAAGATTAAGTTCATTTTTCTAGTTAGGTAATTTATCAAGTCAATCTCGATTCTAACCTTCTAACTCAGCCTTTATCCACACCTTTAACCCTACCCCGTTACAACCCTGTCAAAGACCTTTTGATCTGTTTGTCATCTTATATTACAGTGGTGGAGATTTGATTTTCAGGCAAGCCTATAGGATTAACTTTTCAGGTTTGACTTATGAGCGATCCTTTTTCTGAACCTTAAACACTCTAGAGTGATTTGAGTGAACCCTAAGTGAGGATATCAATCCTTGTCGATTTTGAATTAAAGAGGTAGTCATTTAAAAGAAGGAAGACACCGATGTTTTCAAGGTAAAAAATTATGACTTATCTCGTTTGAATCTTTAGGATGCTTTGAATCAAACTATCCATGTATGAATTTTCTATGAATTAGGATAAGACATTGTTGATAAGAATTATAGATCATGGAAAGCTCGTTTTAATTGTAAGTTGAGAATTTTGGTTGAGGACAAGCAAAAGCTTAAGTGTGGGGGTATTTGATAAACCGTAAAAGTAACATATTTTTATCCCATATTTAATATGCTTTTGGATGATTTACCCCTTGTTTTATATAAAAAGGTGCTTTTAATCCTTTCTTTCCATGTCTTATACCCAGGAAAGCACCCAAGGATGAAACAACACAAAACGGGCCTAAAACGGAGTAAATGGGCCTTAACACGAAATCGACACGGCCTGGCCCAAAGCACACATGGCCGTGCCTTGACGAACACCTAGAGCACGGCCCCAACCCCGCCACACACGGCCGTGCCTTAAGAGAAATCCGAGCACGGTCAGGTTTTGATTCACATGAGCGTGTGACATGGCCGTGCCTCTGACGCTGGAAAGAGCAATTTTAGTTGGAAAAGGATACTTAGGGAGAAAGAATCACGTTTCAAGAGCCTATAAATAACCCCCAAGTATCACCTGTTGAAGGGAGCGAAAGCGAGGCCAAGGAGCCAAGCCGAGAAGGTCAGAGTTAGGGAATAATGCGAGGATAGCCAGTTGATCCATCCCAAGAAGCCAGAGTTATACTCAAGAGGCCGGAATTCTCCTTTGATTCCTTCAGGAGGTTTTAGGATTTTTCCTATGTTTTGTTTTATCTTTTCTCTTGCGATGGTTTGTTTATTCATTATGAACTAAACCCCTCAGATACCTGAAGGGGATGAAACGTAGATGGATTTTATTATTTGATTTTTATGTTATATGATAAATTACTTAGTTTGCTCTTAATTATGCTGCTTAATCCAAATCTAATGTGCTTAGGTAAAGGAGGAATAGACCCTGCCTAAGAGAAGATCCAACATAAGTAAGCGGAGTTGATCGAACGCCTAGAGATAGGGTTAAGAGATTTTGCCGGATTAGCGTGAAACCTAATATGAGAGTCCATTGATCGATTTACTGCTGTCCTAGGGGGTTATTATAAGCGAACGAGAGTTCCACTAATTAACCTAGGGTTAGACGTTATTCGCCTCGAGAGAGGGTTTAATATAGGATAGGGAGTCCTACGGATCAAGCTAAGTAAAAGAAATCATATAATTGAAGGTTAGATAATAGGAGAAATCTAGGTGGATTCTTCCCGATGGTATCATTAAAATCAACTGAGTTTTTCCTCAAGGTTATTTTCCAATTCGTCTTTTTTGTCTTTGTGTCTTTAGTTTAGCTGTCGACAATTTAATTTAAAAAGTAATCTTCACTCTAACTTTAAGGCTAAATAATAAAAAGAAAGTGAGTATTAATACTTTTAGTTCCTTTGGGTTCGATAACCGATCTTGCCTAAGCTATACTACTGCTCGATAGGTACACTTGCCTTAATATCGTTGTCAGAGTTAGTCTCCAGGTTTGATCATTCTTTTATAAATATTTAAAGCTCTGATTTTACAGCGATCAGCAGATCATCTATCTAGGCTTGAAAATCCACATATCAAAGAAATAGATGAGAGGGAGATAAATGACTCGTTTCCTGCAGAATAATTATTTACTATTTCTAACTCTGAGGTACCCTAGTTTGCAAAATTGCAAATTACCTAGCTGCTAACGTCCTACCAAAAAGGTTAGCACATCATCAAAAGAAGCGATTCTTTGCTAGTGTGAAAAACTATTTTTGGGAGGATCCTTTTCTTTTTCGTATATGTGTAGATCAAGTAATTCTTTACTGCTTCATATGATAGATGTCAGAGAACAGGTAGTATCTCTAAATGCAATAAAATGCCTCAAACATACATACTATCATGTGAAATTTTCGACGTATGGGGTATTGATTTTATGGGCCCATTCCCTAGTTCATTTGGGAAAAAATACATTTTAGTAGCAGTAAACTACATGTCAAAATGGGTGGAAGCTCAAGCTTTACCTTCTAATGATGCCAGAATGGTAGTAAGATTTCTTAAGAAACTCTTTTCTCGATTTGTCACACCCAGAGCAATTATAAGCGATAGGGGTATTCATTTTTGTAATACTCAGTTTGACAAAGTCTTAAAGAAATACGGAGTACACCACAGAACAGCTACCCCTTATCACCCTCAAACCAGTGGACAAGTATAAGTAGCAAATTGAGAGCTCAAGCATATTCTAGAGAAGACAGTTGAATCAAACATGAAAGACTGGGCATTAAAAGTAGACGATGCTCTATGGGCTTATAGAACAGCGTTTAAAACACCCATAAGAACATCCCCATAGAAACTTGTCTACAGAAAAAGTTGTCACCTACCATTTGAATTAGAACATAAAGCTTTTTGGGCTATAAAATTTCTAAATTACGATCTTAAAACTGCAGGTGAGAAGAGGATGATACAGTTGAACGAGTTAGAGGAATGGCGAGCTAATGCCTATGAGAATTCACGACTATACAAGGAGGCAACAAAGCGACGCCATGATGCTCGTTTAAAATAATCAAAGCAATTCAAAGTAGGATATCTAGTTCTGTTATACAATTCAAGGCTCAAATTATTCCCTGGGAAGTTAAAATCAAGATGGTCAGGCCCTTTCGTGATCAAAACTATCTTTCCCTATGGCACAGTCGAGGTAACTCATCCGAATTATGGCACATTCAAGGTAAATGGTCAGCGACTGAAAATTTATAATGGTGAAGATTTTAAGGATATAAGAGAGGAGCTTCAGCTTTGTGAACCTTCATTTAGAACTGAAAACAGGGAAAGTCTAGCTTAAGACTATAAACGAGCACTTTTCGGGAGGCAATCCGAGTACTAACTCCATTAATTTTAATTTTATTTTATTATTTTTATTTTTCCTTTTTAGCATCCAACTATAAACTAACAAAAAGTGTAGGTTTCTCCACCCACACGGCCTCACATACGGCTGTGTCCATGGCCATGTGGATACTATGAACAGGTACATGGGCGTGGCAAAGATGGTGCAGAAACAGGGCAAAATTTTCCCTAAGCATGGGCTCTGACTAAAAGACACGGTCGTGCTACGCGACCGTGCTTGAAACTGACTAATAGACACAGACGTATGACACGCCCGTGCATCCTAACCGTGGTCGATCTCGAGCAAGGGACACAGGCGTTAAACACGCCCGTGCTCCAAGGCCGTGGACAACACTGACTTACAAAACACGGGCATGGGACCATTGACACGGGTGTGGAACAAAACAAAAACGTGCCTGAAATAAAATTTTTTGAAAAACACAGGCTGAATAAAGGAAATACGAGCGTGGCCCCTGCCCGTGTGGTCGATTTCCTATTTAAAACCACCCCTATTCATCTTCTTCTTCAAATCCCCAACCCTAGCCGTTCCCTCCTAGAATTCCCAAAATCCCCCATACCTCGCCATTCCGATCACCGGCCCTCTACCTCCTTTCACTTCCACTCATTCCCCTCTCCCTTATCTCTCTTTATCTTCCTCAACCACAACACAGACCACGCCCGTGTAAACAAAATACATACCCGTAGCCCTGCACCACCACCCACCCGCAGCACACGCTCGTGCTTCCGCCATCATTGACCGTGTGCCATCTCTACGCTACTGTCGGTCCATTCTGTACCTTCTACTTTACTGATTGATATTTTACATCCCATGATTATTTTTATATCCTTCATTTATATATATTTTCTTTTATATTGTATTCTTTTTGTTATTAGCAATAACTAATGATTATTTGAGCATTATAAATAGATTAACTATAATTTTTGAATGTCTGGAATTTTTAGGGAATTGTTAGAAATTTTCATTGTTAATGAGATTGAAATTGTGGAGTCATAAGTATTATCATGAGGAAAGAAAACTGTCATTCCCACGTTGAATAAAATAAAGGGACCTAGTTCGTCATTAGCCAGCTTAACCGCCGAAGTACGACATCCATTTCTACAATTTCCTCCAGGATCTCAGGACGACCTTTATAAGATACTTTGCACACGACCCCTCGGTACAGGGAGGTGCATTGAGTTTGGGCCGCTTTGGAGTTGGTCCAACTAGCCGATGACGTACGGGCTCTCCTGACTACCGATCCATGGGACCAATTCTTCAATATCATCGAGCCCACATATCTAGAGCTTACTTTGGAGTTATGTTCCACTTTCCACCTTCAGACGGTGATGACACGCCACGATGACCCTGGCACGATCCAATTCCGTTTAGGAGGTATTGTACGAGAAATGAATGTACCGCAATTCGGGGCCGCATTGGAACTCTATACCGACGAATTTATAGAGGATAATGATCTCGAGATGCTCCATCGCCATATCCACAACACCCCCACGAGATGCTGGTACAATATAGCACCCCACAACGCCTCCTATGACCCCAGTCGCTCCAAGGCGACGGCTCTCATCCCATCCCTGAGGTACACACACCCTACTTTAGCCCATATACTGACAGGTAGGTGAGAGAGCACCGGTGTCATCAATACTCACGATGCCTATTTCCTTGCTGCATGGCAAACGGGCACATTTTCGACCTCGCCTATTTTATAGCTCGTGCCATTCAACATCAAACGGAGCAACATAGGAGGGGGTCATATCTATGGGTCCATACATCACACGCTTGGCTAGATATTTCGGGCTCCTCAACACCGACGCTACAATCTCCTCCCTCACACTGATAGGTCAGATGTCCCCACAGGGCATCCAGACGATGCTACACATGAGAATGATCCAACGTCGACGTGGGACCGATCCCCCTAATATCGGCTAGCACCTACCATCGAAGAGGAGGATCCTGAGAACATTACTAACTATGTCCCACACCCACATGAGGAACCACAACCGAGTCATCGCCCAACTCATACGGCGGCTTCACTTTCCGACATCTCTGCACGTCTCACTCAGTTCGAGCATTACTATACTCAACAATTCAATGACACCGCTCGACGATTTGATGGCATTGAAGCGACTCTTCAGCAGATTTGTCATCACTTTCACATATCGCCACCTCCACCACCTCGTGACCCAGCCTCCTTTGAGTCCTTTACTTTTATTTATTTTTTAGTTCTCAATTTTAGTTTATGTTTAGCTTATTTTTGTTGTTAATTAAAACTTTTTACCTTTCTTGTTTAAAACTCCTTTTAGAGCATACATTCTTTCGTGCTCACTTTTTATTATGAGTGTGTCAACATTGATTTGTTATTTTAGAACTTGCTTCGATTATACATGTCAAGACCACATTATTAATTTGATATACAGAGATGATAGAGGCACCTAGGATTTAATTCACTCACTCCACTAAAAGCCTACCTTCATAATTAACCCCTAGTGAACCCCGTTGATCCTAACAACCCATTTATTGACTCACCCACTAATATTAACCTAAAACCCTTTGTATTTGTCATCACCATTCCTTTTGACCACCCTAATATCAAGATTTGATTTGATCAGATGCCTAACTATGATCTTTATTTTAGTGTTACATTCATTCTTTATTAAATACTTGATTTGTTCTTAAAAAAATAAAAATAAAAAATTTCCAAGTATATTCATTATTAGTCCTATATCAGCTGAGCTTATACATTTAAATTCCAAATTTCGAAGAAAAAGCTCGTATTATTACAAATTTTCAAGTGATGTAATCATTTATGATTAGTTCATTTTTCTAGTTAGGTAAATTGTCAATTCAATCTCGATTTTAACCCTCTAATTCAGCCTTTATCCACACCTTTAACCCAAGCCCCATTATAACCCTTTTTAAAGACCTTTTAATTTGTATATCATCTCAACTTACAGTGGTGGAGATTTGATTTTCAGGCAAGCCTATGGGATTAACTCTTTATGTTTGACTGTTGAGTGCTTAATCATGAACCTTAAACACTTTGAGTGATTTGAGTGAATCTCTTGTGAGGATGTCAACTCTTTTCGATTTTAAATTAAAGGTAATTATTTAGATAAAGGGAAACACCTATGTTTTCGTGCTATAAATGTATGACTTTGATTGTTTGAATCTTTAGGACCCTTTGAGTTAAATTATCAATGTATGAATTATCTCTGAATTATGATGGAACATTATTGATGAATATTATGAATCAGGGAAGTTCATTTTAATTGTGAGTTGAGAATTTTGCTTGAGGACAAGCAAATGCTTAAGTATGGGGGTATTTGATAAACCATAATATGAACATATTTAGCATACTTCTGGATGATTTAAGCCTTGAATTGTGTAATTTGGTTCTCTTAATCCTTTGCTTTCATGTTTTATACTCAGAAAAGTACTAGGGGATGAAAAGAATGAGAAACGGGCCCAAAACAGAGTAAATGGGCCATATCACGAAATCAACACGGCCTGGGCCCAAGACCACACGGCCGTGCCTCCTTAATAGACTCGAACACGGCCTGGCCATGATTCACACGGGCGTGTGCCATGGTCGTGTCCCTGACGTGAGAAATAAGAGTTTCAGTCGGATTAGGGTACTTAGAGTCAAAGAAAGCCATTCCAAAAGCCTATATAAACACCCTAGAGGCCAACCTTCAGGGGGCATCCAGCTAGGCCAAGGAGCTGAGCTAGAGAGGCAAGAATTGTGGGATTCACTCGAAGAATAGCCAGTTGATTCATTGATAAGCCGTAAAAGTAACATATTTTAAGCCCACATTTAGTATGCTTTTGGATGAATTAAGCCTTGATTTATGTAAAAAGGTGATCTTAATCCTTTGTTTTCATGTTTTATACCCAGGAAAGCACCCGAGGATGAAAAGAACGGAAAACGGGCCCAAAATAGAGTAAATGGGCCATATCACGAAATCCACACGGCCTGGGCCCAAGATCACACGGCTGTGCCTCCTGTCCTACTAGAACACAGCCATCTCCTGATTCACACGGCCATGCCTCATTCAACAGGATTGAACACGGCCTGGCCACGACTTACACGGTCGTGTGCCATGGCCGTGTCCCTGTCGCAAGAAAGAGCAATTTCATTCAGATTTGGATACTTAGGGGCGAAGAAACCTATTTCGAAAGCCTATATAAACCCCCTAAGTATTACCTGAAAGAGGGCGGTTAGCTAGGCCAGGAAGCTGAGCCGAAAAAGCCAGATTTGTGGAGAATCACTCGAAGATAGCCAGTTGATCCATCTCAAGAAGCCGTAATTCTACTCAAGACGGCGAATCTCTCCTACAATTCCTTCAGGGAGTTTTGGGGATTTCTTATGTTTTGTTTTATATTTTCTTTTGAGATGTTCTCTTTTATTATTATGAACTAAACCCTTTAGATACCTGAGGGGGATGAAACCTAAGACAGATCTTGTTATTATTTTCTAAACTATATGATAAATACTTGATTTGTTCTTAATTATGTGTTCTTAATTCTTGTGTTGATATTTTCGGGATATTAATTCAAGTACGATGTGCTTAAGTGGAGGAGCAAAAGTCCCTGCTGAAGAGTAGATCTAGCATAATTAAGCGGAGTTGATCGCACGCCTAGAGATAGGGTGATGAGATTTTGCTGAATTAGGGTGAAACCTAATATGGGAGTCCATAGATCGAGTTAATGCAATCCTAGGGGTTTTAATTAGAAAGATATTTCAATTAATCAACCTAGGGTTAGACGTTATTCGCTTCGAGAGAGGGTTTAATATAACTTAGGGAATCTTACGGATCAAGTCAAATGAATAAATCGTTTGGTTTAGTGTTAGATAACAAGTGAAGTCTAGGTGGATTCTTCCTAAGGGTATCGTCTTAATCAACTGAGTTTTCCCAACAGTATTTTCCCCAGTTCATTCTTTTTGTCTTTGCGTCTTTAGTTTAGTTGATAGTTAAATTTAGATTAGATAAACAATCACTTAATTCTTAGGCTAAATAATAGAAAGAGAGCTAGTATTAGTACTTTTGGTTCCTTTGGGATTCGATATTCCGGTCTTGCCTAAACTATACTACTGTTCCATAGGTGCGCTTGCCTTAAAATCGTTGTCAGAGTTAGTTTCCAGGTTCGATCATTTTTATTATAAATTTTAAAGCTCTGATTTTGACAATCATTCATCTCAATAAGCCGAAGTTATACTCAAGATAGAGGATCTCTCCTTCAATTCCTTCAGGGGGTTTTAGGGTTTTCTTATGTTTTGTTTTATCTTTTCTTTTGAGATGTATTCTTTTATCGTTATGAACTAAACCCTCAGATACCTGAGGGGGATGAAACCTAAGATGAATCTTGTTATCGTTTGCTGAACTATATGATAAATACTTGATTTGTTCTTAACTATGTGTTCTTAATTCTGGTTTTGGTATTTCTGGGATATTGATTCAAGTATTGATGTGCTTAGGTGGTGGATCAAAAGTCCTTGCGTTAGAGTAGATCTAGTATAGTTAAGCAGAGTTGCTCACACGCCTAGAAATAGGGTGACGAAAAACTGCCTGATTAGGGTCAAACCTAATATGGGAGTCCATAGATCGAGTTAATGCAATTCTAGGGGTTTTAATTAGAAAGAAATTTCAATTAATCAACCTAGGGTTAGACGTTAGTAGCCTCGAAAGTGGTATTAATATAAATTAGGGAATCCTATGGATCAAGTCAAGTGAATAAATCATCTGGTTCAGAGTTAGATAACAAGTGAAGTCTAGGTGGATTCTTCCTCGGGTATTGTCTTAATCAATTGGTTTTTCTCACAAGTATTTCCCCAATTCATTCTCTTTGTCTTTGCATCTTTAGCTTAGTTGTTAGTTAATTTTAGATTAGATAAAAATTCCTTTAATTCTTATGCTAGATAATAAAAAGAAAGTTAGCATTAGTACTTTTGGTTCCTTTGGGTTTGACAATCTGGTCTTGCCACAACTATACTACTATTCGATAGGTGCACTTGCCTCAATCGTTGTCGCAGTTAGTTCTAGGCTCGATCATTCTTTATATAAATTTTTAAGACTCTGATAGACACGATCAACATCACAAAACTCATGTGTTCATCAATGGCACATTTCAAAATATTCATCAATTCACAAAATTGAAGCATGGGTTTCAAAGTACTCGAAGCAACGATTACAAAAACATAGAAATTATCAAAAATCAAAGTCAAACATACCTTAATTTTTGCTTAAAGCTAGCCAAAATCTAACTTTGTTTTCTTTCTTTTCTTTTCTTCAAATTCGGCATGATAGATGATGATAACGGATTATTTTAGCCCTTTGTTATAATAATTAACATATAATTTCCAAATTACTAAATTAACCTTCATTAATAACATTAAATTTCCACTATTATATGTCCATCTTTGACATTTAAAACATTCAATGGCTAAAATTACAACATAAGGACCTCATCTTTATACAGACACATCAATTCGGCCATTATTCAATTAGAAAGCTACTTTTACATTTTATGCAATTTAGTCCTTTTCTTGAATTAAGCACACAGACAGACAAATTAAGTCATGAAACTTTCACACATGCTTAATCACACATTTAAAACACATAAAATAATATTAAAATATTTTTCTAACTCGGATTTGTGGTCCCAAAACCACTATTCCGACTAGGGCCTAAACTGGACTGTTATAGGTATGCACATGTAAGTATGAAGTTCAAATAGAAGAGGTTATGACTTTGCATATAAGTACATGAATAAGCTTACGGAAGGTTTGATATTATCATGAATTATACATTAACTTGTTCAAATTGATGATTTTTGTTTTATGAATTGTTGAATATATTTAGTATGAATTTACTAAGCTTTGTAGCTTACTTTGTTTGTTTTTCCCGTGTTTTATAGTGGATTCAAAGCTAGCTCAGATTCGAGGATCGTCAGAGTCTACGTCACACTATCCAACCATCTACTTGGTACTTTTGAGTTGTGTATATATGGTATAGGCTTGAGTCACTTTGGTTATGTTTTGTTTGTATTTATAGCCATGAGATTTGGCTTAATTTGGCTAGTTTGATTATGTATATGTAAGTGTGCTTACGGCTTATATTATGAGGTTTGTGGAATTGGTATCATGCTTGTGAATTGGAACAAAATGGTGTATGTTTGGTAAATGTTTATAAATATGAACTACTGTCATTTTGTAAAGTGTTTAATGTTACTTGGAAAGGGTTGATAAATTGATGATGTTTGTGATTGAAGTTTAGGCTAAGAAATGTTAGATGAAATGGTAAGAATTATGGTTGATTTGGTGGTTATGGATTGCCTATTTTGCTTTGTTTTTGTGCCATATGTGTAGGTGGAGACTTGTACCAAATGGGGTGGCAAAATGGCTTGGTAAATAGCCTATTTTTGTCCACACGGGTAGAGACACGGGTGTGTATCTCAGCCGTGTGTGACACACGGTCGTAGTACATGGCTGTGTGTCCCCTAGTGTTGCAATTAAAAGCAAGTCAGTATGCTCCACACGACCTCACACACGGGCATGTGATCGGCCATGTGGCAGAAGTCAGTATACCCCCCTAATTGGCACATGGCCTAGGACACGAGCGTGTGGCTTGGTCGTGTTGCATAAGTCAGTATACCCTACAGTTTTGGCACGGCCTAGCACACGGCCTGGCACACAGGCGTGTGTGGCCACTTCGAAGGGTACACGCGCGTGTGGTCGGCCGTGTTACCGAAGTTAGTATGTATGCCCTGTTTTCACACGGCCTAAGACACGGGCGTGTGGCCCTTGTTTACATGAAAAATTTCTAAGTGTCCAGAATTTTTATGTGATATCGGTTTAGTCCCGAACCACTTCTAAAGCATGTTTAAGGCCTCGTAGGCCCTTATAAGGGACAATGTGATTGTGTTAAATGATTCATGAGAATGAATGCTTATTGTTTCATAAATGTATGCTATATGTGTTGTAAATTGATCGGTAATTGTAACACCCCTTACCCGTATCCTACGCCGGAAATGGGTACGAGGCATTACCAGACTTAACAATACATTCTACCAAATCCCGAGCCAGAAGAATTCACATATAATTTAAACTTTTAGAAACACATGCATACACAAGCATTATAACTCCATGACCAATATCAGCCACAACTTGTGGCCAAATGCAGAATAATCCTTATTACCATTATGAAGCAATACATTTGGTCAAATTAATTAACACATATACAAAATGACTTAGTCAAGCCCTTATACATGCCATAACTTAAATCATTTATAAATAAATATACCCATAGATAGCTTGAGAGTGTGAAGCGATCTCCGATGACCTCCAGCCCGAGCTTGTTTAATAGGACTCTGAAACATGGGAAAGAAAAGGGGGTAAGCTTATAAAGCTTAGTAAGTTAACATGTAAAAATAATAAGCATTAGCAATGAATTTAGCTTACTACTAAGCTGTCATAACTTGCATAAATAATGCTAAGTTCTTACTTTCTCAACTTACTCATTTGTAGCCTTACCAAAGCCTCAACGAGACAAATCCTGACAACAAGTTCTCAAATTGATACAATCATTAAAACACATGCTTATACCTTATTACTAATGTTCACATTAATCTGTCTACTTGAATCGCTGTCACTAAATTATTTATTTCTCGAGCTACAGAGATCCGAATTATAAACTGCTAATTTTTCCTGAAACTAAACTCACATATCTTTATACCATAAAATTTTTAGAATTTTTGGTCTTGCCAATTAGTACAGTTTATTCATTAAAATTTCCCCTGTTTCACTGTTCGACTATTCTGATCTCTCTTCACTACGAATTAATTTTCTCTTCGTAAAGAATTTAGATGACCTATTTATTTAGTTCATTTGAAACTAGACTAATTCAAGATTTCATGCATATAAATTATATCCCATAATTATTTGTGTAAAATTTTTGATGATTTTTCTAATTCAGAATAGGGGATCACGTAATCATTCTAAACCAGTCTCACAAAAATTTAAATATCTCAAAATATAAAAGTCCTTTGTTTGCTCCATTTATTTTATATGAAAATAGACTCAATAAGGTTTAAATCAATATCTCATCCAACTTATAATTAAATTTCTACTATTTTTTTGTGATTTTTCAAATATACATCACTGCTGCTGTCCAAAACAGTTTTATTGTAAATTTTTGCTTTCTCTCAATTTAGTTGTATTCATTACTTACCTATAACAATCTTTCCAATTTCTGATTACATATCGAGCATATTGCTCATACGTTACACATACATATACCTACACTTATCACTACAAAGTCACACATAATTTCACTTAATCAATTTTCCCGTTGAACGCTTCGGAATAATAATGGATACGCACTGGTTTCGCACACAGCCCACCTTTAAAGTTGAAGCTCTCTTGTACACATAGTGGCCTTCATTTAGTACCACTCATGTGACCTAGCCCGATTCTACACATAATTTTGGCTCTCTTGTACACATAGTGGCTTACACTACATACCACACATGTGACCTAGCTATGTATAGCTTTCTTGTACACATGGCGTACTCTCGGTACCACACATGTGACCTAGTTACGTATATATATGTATCTTGTAGCTCTCTTGTGCACATAGTGGCCTGCACTTAGTACCACTCATGTGACCTAGCTACATACCATTTATATCTTTGATATCGAAGGTTCAAACGGGAAGTATCTCACTTTCTAATACTTTATTACATTCCTTCAATAGTCAATTATGATTCAAAAATCAGCTACAATACATAAAATATGCTAAAATATAAAAACGTTAATAAAGATAATGAATTATTTACATACAACTTACCTGTCGAAATCTCGTCAGGTACAACTGTGTAGCAACTCATACAACCCATGCAATATTAATTTAACATTCAATTTCACATGACACAACCAACATCACATTGTCCATACCATACATACCATCCATCAACTTCTCCTAAACATATTAAATCATACAATTTATGCCATATCAATAGAGAATTACAATTCAAGCATGGTGTTACATTATTATTAACAAATTAACTTACATAATTACATTTTCAATCTCATCACATAATCAATTTAACTTATCCTCCCCAAATTATTCTATTCAATACTTTCTAGATATTACACAAAGCCATCTTCCTAATTTGGTCTTACATGTAAACTTATACCAATTCTCATTTAAAATGTTGAGTCATTATCGAACATTATAATTATATTGGAAAATCAATACTAAAGTATTCATAAAAAACATTTCAATTTAACATTCTATCTTGCATCATTAAATGCTAATTAAACATAAGAACTTACCTCGATACAAAATAGCCATTTTACCAACTTTCTCGATTTTTTATTTTCCTCCCGTTGTAGGTCCAAATCTTGTTTTTTTGGGTTTCACTTATTTAATTAATGTACTACTCAATACAGTCCCTAACTCAAACTTTGGAAAAATTACAATTTTGCCCCTAAACTTTTGCATAATTATGATTTTGCCCCTAGGCTCGAAAATTAAACTTCATCCCTTATTCTTATGTTTTATAACATGCTGATCATTTTTCCCTTCTATGGGAACATCAAATTCTTGCTCTAACATGAACTTATGTACATTAGGTATTTTTGCCGATTTTGTCGTTTTACTCGTTTTCATTTAAAATCGCCTAGTAAAAGTTGTTTAACATAATTATAAGCTTCATATTCTATCATAAAACATCAAAATAAACACATTTAACCTATGGGTATATTTCCAAATATGAACCCTAGGTTAAATTACTGCTAAAAGAAGCTAAATCAAGTTACCAGGACTCCAAAAACATAAAGAACATGAAAAACGGGGCTAGAATGGACTTACCATAAAGCTTGGAAAGCTTGAAAACCCTATCTATGGATTCCCACATGTTAAATTCGGCCTAAGCTTGAAGATGGACAAATTTGGTATTTAAATTTTGTTTTTAATTCATTTAATTCACTAAATTACCAAAATGCCCCTTAAAAAAATATTTTGAAACATACCCATCCATGTCCATTTTTGTCCACCAACTTAACCAATGGCCTAATTATCATTTAAGGACCTCCAATATAAAATTTCATAACAATTGGACACCTCTAACATGTAGAACTCAAATTTTGCACTTTTTACAATTTAGTCCTTTTGACTAAATTGAGTGCCCAAACGTCAAAATTTATGAATGAGATTTTCACAAAATTATTCCATGAAATTGTAGACCATAAAAATATAAATAAAATAAATCTTTCAACATCAGATTTGTGGTCCCGAAACCACTGTTCTGATATGCCCAAAATCGGGCTATTACAGTAATACCTCGCAACCCTATTCCGGAGTGGAATAGGGGTGAGGGGTGTTACATAAGGAATGGGGAAGGGACGGAAGTGTGACAAAGGGGGAGAAGAACTCAGTGAGGGGTTGGGCTCGTGTTCGTGGGTGCTTGGCAAGAGTGGGAAGAAGGCTCGATGAGGGTTTAGGCGACGACAGTGGGGGTTTGGAAAGGGAAGGAAAAATGGGGAGTTAGGGTGTAGGAGAAGGAGAGAGGGAGAGGCGTAGGGGTGGCTGTCTAGCAACGAAGTAGTGGTCGATCTGGCGAAGAGAGGATCGTGTTGGGATGGCCGGAGTTAGAAGGGGTTGGTCGGCGGCGGCTAGGGTTAAGGGATGAAGATGAAAGTGAAACAAAACATTTATGGTTTGAGGGTTAAAAGGGGGACACGGTTGTGTAAGGGCTCGTGTTGGACCACACGGTCGTGTCACACTCCTATGTGGTTCTTCCTCAGCCCATGTGACGTTTAAAAATAAGCCCAGTCTTCACACGGTCGTGTCGCATGACCGTGTACGGTCTCCTTCGCTTCTCCCACCCCGTGTGACCTCCCACATGCCCGTGTGGCTCAGTCGTGTCTCACAAACGGCCGTGTGCCTTGCCCGTGTAACTCTCTGACTTGATTTAAATTTGAAAAAATTAGCTCCAGGTTTCACACGGCCTAAGACACGCCCATGTGTCCATGCCGTGTGTGCCACATGGTCGTACGACTATTTTAGGCCGTGTAACAGTCAAATTTTGGAAAAATTAAGTGCTAGGATCCACACGGCTTAGGACATGCCCGTGCGTCCAGGCCGTGTGGGTCACAAGGCCATGTCGCCAGGCCATGTAACTCACTATCGAACCCCTTTATAGTGCACACGTTCTGGGACACGCCCGTGTGTCCAGGCCGTATGGGTAAAAAACGTAATTGTTTTGAAAATTAATTAGTTTTAAAAATAACAAGAAACAAAATTAAGAGAATTAGCAATGTTAACACTCGAGTTGCCTCTCGAGAAGCGCTTATTTAAAGTCTAAGCTTGACTTACCTCGTATTGGAATGGTTATGGTGGTTTGCGGAGCTGAGTCTCCTCTTTCTCTCTATCAATTCTTTGATCAAAGTAAGGTTTGAGTTGAGTACTATTTACCTTAAATGTGCCAAATTCAAAATGAGTTACCTCGACTGTATTGTATGGAAAGACATTCAATACCATAAAAGGGATTGATATGTTTGCATCAAGCTTTGAAGTGACAATTCATGGATCCGTTTATCTAGCAATACCTTATCCCCAACCTTAAATTGGTTCGTTCCATACACATGCTCATGATGGCAATGCTTTGGCTCTTCATCGTGCTTTTGCGGTTTCTCCTTGACATGTGTCTGCCATTCATCCAGTTCATCGATTTGTAGAATTCGTTCTTCATGAATCATTCTATTTGTAACAACCCGGTTTAGACCCTAGTCAGAATAGTGGTTTCAAGACCACAAATATGAGGTCAGAAAAAAATATTTTAATATTATTTTTTGTGTTCATAATATGTGATTAAGTCTGTGTGAAATTTTTGTGTGAAAATTTTATTGTTTGAGTGCTTAATTAGCAAAAAGGACTTAATCGCATAAAGTGCAAAAGCTGTGTGCTGATTGTTAAATTGTTAATTTGACATGCCTTATTAAAAGAGAGGTCCTTATGTTGATATTACACCATTAAATTGATAATGGATGATAATGGCATGGCATTGGTTGTTATTATTAATATTTATTAAGGGCAAATTGGTAAAATGTCTAATAAGGTAATAATAAATAAAACAAAAACATGAAATTAGGTGAGTGTTCATCTTCCATTACTGAAAACTGAAAGAAAAATATGGAATTAGGGCTTTGAGATATTCGACACTTGCATAGCTCAATTAAAGTATGTTTTGAGCTCGATTTCATAATTTCTACGTTTTTATGATCGTTGCTTTGTCCTCTAGCTAACCCATGCTTCAATATTGTGAATTGATGATGATTTTGGAATGTGCCATTGATGAATGTGTGAGCTTTGTGTGGTTAGCTGGTGGAAAATGAAAGCTTAATGTTGGGTTAACATATTTGGGCAATTAATCTAAGTGATGGCTTATTTTGTATATTGACTTGAATTGTTGAGTTACATGTATTGTATTTCAAACTTACTAAGCTTTTCAAAGCTTACTGTGTGATTTGTTTCTCTATTTTACAGTGTCAGTAAAGCTAGCTCGGATCCGAGGATCGTCGGCATCTTTATCACACTATTGGTAATCTATTTTGGTACTTTTCAAATTGTGTATATTTGAATATGGCATGTATAGGCTAGTTGTTTTGAAATATATTTGAGATGTGTAAATAGCCATTTGATGTGGCTAGATAAATGTTGGTAATATGCATGAATGATTATGGTATATGAAATATGTTTTGGTATGGCTTGATGACAATGAAATGGACTTAAGAGTGGTAAATTTATTGATGGATTGATGTCGTAGTGATTTAGTGAAATTGTGGATGAATCATGCTTGGTTTTACATGTGAATTGGTTGAGCTATTTAGCATATAAGATAGTATGCTAGAAATGAGATTGAATTGGGTTGATATGATGAACATTTTGATGTCTTTTTATGTAACACCCCTAACCCGTGTCCGTCGCCGGATTAGGGTTAAAAAGTATTACCAAACTAAACTCAATTCCAAATAAACATTCAATTGAATTCAAGCATACGAAATGCGATCATTACTATATTATATAACATTACAACATTTTAAATTTAATTTCTAGCATAGCTAAATACATGAGCATATCCACTCAATCATTTCGCATTACATTACTAAAGATCCTTTATCAAATTATTTCAATTTATTTCATCAAATAGTCAAGCATAGTTTAAACACATCTTAACCTTATGCACAATGACTTAATCAAATATAATATCTCACATACCATAATTTAATCATATGCTAAATATGTACCCCATGAATTCGGCCGAATAATGTAACATGCTCATCATTCCTATTTCCGAATTCAATTATATACAACATACTCCATTACACACACGTATTATCCAATTAAAACACAGGTTCATATTCGTAATATAGTAATCATTTACTATCTGTTAACATATTCACAAACCTTTCCTATATATCAACACATTCGGCATTTGAACTATGTAATTAACCACTTTTGTGAACCATTCAATCAATATCATGATTACACATTGCCATTCATACCACAATCCCAATTTGACTATTTAATATATATATATATATATATATATATGCTTATATAAACCTATGTGATTGAACCGAATCCTTTACTTAAAGAAAACCAAATACATACCTAAGCATAACAAGTATTCACTAATGTATAACTATATTAATATCCAATGAAAACTCATATATGACTATGTCGAATATACCAATCAACAACTTACATCATTTACTCATTTCGACATTCAAAAACGCAAATTAGACCTTTAAGGTTCCTCCAAGCAATTCATCTCATATATATATATATATATATATGTTTGTAACGAACATACAAGCTACTATACTTATAATTCATTAAAATCACCACACATATCATAATTAAAAACATGAAACATTGAAAACTCAAGACATTGAAAGTAAGCCATATTCGCATGGCTTTATATATATACATAAACAAAAGTTTCCAACTCAAACTTAGACATTATCCATCCTATACATGCCTTTATTCAAAATAGACCAAACCAAAAGAGTACCAAGAAGATGATAGTGTGGTTGACTTGCTGACGATTTCCCCGAGCCCGTAGCTTGACCAAAATCTATAAAACAGATCATTAAACATAAACAGAGTAAGCTTACTAGCTTAGTAAGTCTTAAGCATTGATTTATGTCACTCAACCATTTAAACATGATTTAAATCAATTCATGACATTAAACCTACATGTCTTACTTATAAACTCACCATAACAAGATATCATTACCTTACTTAACTTGGTAGCTTTCAATTCCTTACCAAATACATCAATTGCAGAATATACTAGATTGAAAACTTCGTAAGGTGCCATTTTGATACTAGATTGAAAACTGTTATTATAAGAAAATTCAATCAAAGGTAAGTATCGTTCCCACGTACCTTCAAACTCGAGGACGCAACATCTCAACATATTCTCAAGTATCTGAATGATTCGTTCAGACTGACCGTCTGTCTGCGGATGAAAAGCTGTGCTAAAATGTAGTTTAGTACGTAAAGCATCTTGCAACTTCTTCCAAAACCGCGATGTGAATCTCGGGTCTCTGTCTGAAACAATGGAACTCGGCACATCATGTAATCTCACAATTTAAGATACATACAACTCACCAAGTTTATCAAGCGAATAATCCGTACGAACTGGAACAAAGTGAGCTGATTTGGTCAGTCTATCCGCTATAACCCAAACTGCATCTTTCTTGCTCGATGTAGTAGGCAAACCGGATACAAAATCCATAGCAATTCTATCTAATTTCCATTCAGGTATCATGATCGGCTGAAGTAACCCAGAAGGCACTTGATGCTCGGCTTTTACTTGCTGACAAATTAAACACTTTGAAACAAATTCAGATATATCCCGTTTCATGCCAGGCCACCAATAAAATTGTTTTAAATCATTATACATTTTCGTGCTACCCGGATGTACCGACATTTGACTATTATGAGCCTCGCTCAAAATCATCTGAATTAAATCCACATTCCTCGGAACACATATTCAACCTTTGAAGTTCAAACAATCGTTTTCATTAATTCGAAACTCTGACTCTGAATCATTTTCACACTAAACTCCTCTAGCAATCATGTATTTGTCGATTTTCTGTGCATCACAAATTTGCTGAAAGAACAACGGTCTTGCCTTCAACTCGGCTATAATCGAACCATCACCAGACATAACCATATGTGCGTTCAATGCCCGAAGAGCAAATAATGACTTTCGACTTAAAGCATCTACAACAACGTTAGCCTTCCCCGGATGGTAGTCAATCACAAGCTCGTAATCTTTCAACAATTCTAACCATCTACGCTGTCTCAGATTTAGATTTTTCTGAGTCATCAGATACTTCAAACTTTTGTGATCTGAATAGACATGACATTTCTCCCCGAACAAGTAATGACGCCATATCTTCAATGCAAATACAATAGCTGCTAGCTCCAAATCATGTGTCGGGTAATTCCTTTCGTGTGGCTTCAACTGTCTTGAAGCGTAGGCTACGACTTTGCCTACCTGCATCAAAACGTAACCCAAACCATTCAAAGAGGCATCACTATAAACAACAAATTCTTTACCAGACTCAGGTTGAATTAACACTGGAGCTTTGGTCAAAAGAGCTTTCAACTAATCAAAACTTTTCTGCCATTTTTCTGTCAACTCGAACTTGACATCTTTCTGCAGTAGCTTCGTCAAAGGTGTAGCTATCATAGAAAAACCTTTCACAAATCGTATGTAGTATCCCGCAAGTCCCAGAAAACTTCGAATTTTAGAAATATTCTTTGGTGGTTTCCAATCAAGTATAGCCGATATTTTATTCGGATCAACCCAAATACCTGATGCTGAAACAACATGACCCAGAAAACTGACTTCACTCATCTAGAACTCACACTTACTAAACTTTGCATACAACTGTTGATCTCGCAAAGTTTGTAGCACCAATCTCAAATGCTCGGCATGTTTGGTTTCATTCCTGGAATAGATCAGGATATCATCTATAAACACTACCACAAACCGATCCAAATATTGTCTGAAAACCCGATTCATCAAATCCATAAAAATAGCAGGTGCATTAGTAAGTTCAAAAGGCATAACCAGAAACTCAAAACGCCTGTACCTCGTTCGGAATGCAGTCTTTGGCACATCGAAATCTCTGACTCGCTCGCAACTGATAATAGCCCAACCTCAAATCTATCTTTGAAAACACTAAAGCCCCTTTCAACTGGTCAAACAAATCGTCAATCCGAGGTAACGGGTATTTATTCTTTATAGTCACCTTGTTCAGCTGCCGATAATCAATACACATTCGCATAGTCCCATCTTTCTTCTTCACAAACAAAACTGGTGCACCCCAAGGAGAGAAACTCGGTCGTGCAAAGCCCCTATCTGTCAACTCTTGCAACTGTGCTTTCAACTCTTTCAACTCAGTAGGTGCCATCCGATACGGAGCTATTGAAATCGGAGTCGTCCCCGGCATTAGTTCAATACCAAACTCAATCTCTCGAACTGGTGGTAAACCCGGTAATTCTTCAGGAAATACATCTGGGTATTCACACACAACTAGTACTGATTCCATCTGTTTTTCAGATACTTTATTATCCAATACATAGGCCAAGTAAGCTTCACACCCTTTTCTCACATACTTACGAGCTAACATCGAAGATATTACCGCCAGTAACCCATTCAAATCATTAGATTCAACCCGGATAATCTCACCGCTCTGGCATCTCAAATCAATAGTCTTTCTTTTGCAATTCACCACAGCATCATGTAAAGTTAACCAGTCCATTCCCAGAAATATATCGAAATCGTCGAAAGGCAACAACATTAAATCAGCTGGAAAGCATGAGTCCCGAATCATCAATGGGCAACCTTTACACACTTTGTCGACTAGAACACACCGACCCAATGGGTTGGACACACGAATCACAAACTCAGAAGACTCAACAGGTAGAGTCTTACTGGATACTAAAGTTTCACACACATATGAATGAGCCGAACCAGGATCAATCAATTCAATCACAATAGTATCATAAAGAGTGAAAGTACCGATGATAACATCTGATGATCCACATTTAAAGCAGGACCGATCACGAAATCTAGAACTCCCAGAATGCCATTTACCACAATGCTTGCATTCAACCCGATTCTACTGGGCATTACCAACACTGGCCATCGAAGTAGCCCGAGAACCCACAGGAAGTCGATCTCGTCTAGAGAAGTCTGAAGTAGCCTTAAGTCGACTGGAGTCATCTTTAAACTTCTTTGGTACAGAATGAAAGGTTTTACTCGATGATCTTTTTCGAATGTCTCTAGCTTCATACTCAGCTTTTCTTTTCTCTTTTCCAAGCTCTTCGGCTTTGCAAGCTCGTTCGACAAGTACCACAAACTCTTTGATTTCAAGTATGCCAACTAGAAATTTAATATCTTCATTCAGACCGTCTTCAAACCTCTTGCACATAATGGCTTCCGTTGACACACACTCTCGGGCATATCGGCTCAATCTGACAAATTTCCGCTCATATTCAGTCACAGTCATGCGACCCTGTTTCAGTTCTAAAAATTCTTTCCGTTTCTGATCGATGAATCTCTGGCTAATATATTTCTTATGGAACTCGCTCTGGAAGAAATCCCAAGTCACTTTTTCTTTCGAAACCACCGATACTAGTGTGTTCCACCAGTGATATGCAGTGTCCTATAGTAAAGATATAGCACACTTTAGGCATTCATCTGGTGTACAGGATAGCTCATCAAGTACCCAAATAGTGTTATCAAGCCACATCTCAGCTCGCTCTGCGTCGTCATCATCATTAGCTTTAAATTCTTCGGCCCCATATTTCCTAATTTTATCAACAGGAGGCCTACTAGATCTCATCGGATCTGTAACACCCCAAACTCAGTCAATACACCACGACCGAATCTGGTATGTTACGGGGAAAATCGTATTTGAGAGGATAGGTTTCCGTTTAAAAAGTTTGATAAAAACACTTTGCTATATTTTGTACTTGTAGAAATCTTGGGCATGACCGTTTAAAAACCGATGGTGCATTTGAAAATCCGAAAATTTTGAAAACTTAATTGAATCCATAAGTAAAGAAATTGATATCATTTAGAAATCCAAATACTTCCTTTTTGATGCTTAAAAACAATTTGAACTTAGTGAGAAAATGGATTCGAGTTTGGAAAACAATGGAGTTTCATTCATCTTAAATTACACTTGTGATACCCGATGGTAAAGTTTAAAACATTTCGCTTTGTAGTTTGAAAACCTTATCTTTCCAAGTTTTAGTCAAATTTTAACCCAATAGTTTGTTAAGGCATATCTGAGAACAATATCTAAGCACAAACATAACAAAACATAAGTTTAAAAGGCCTTCTACAATCCCAAAAAAACCAAATAATAGTAAACATAATAAAGTACCAAGTTTTTAAAATCAGCGCAACCCCAAATTTTATTCATGGCATGAGCACCTCGAGTCCACCCCGGCCCCATGTCCGCAACTAAGTGTCACCTGAAAAGATAAGGGAGAAGGTGAGTCGCAAGACTCAGTGCATAAATCCCCCTCCCGATAATGCAACATACTAACACACATCATAACAAAGCAATATAATTAATGCACCCGATCCTAACCATCCATATCACCTTTTCTACCCCGTGTGCTACCAAACCACTGCTGGTGCCAAACCACTGGTGACCCAAAGTCACGATATCCATCAATGTGGTGCCAAACCACTAGTGACCCAAAGTCACGAATAATCCATCTGTGGGGCCAGCCCACGTGTGATACCAAATCACTGGCGACGATCCCGTATCTCAAAAGTGGGGCCAACCCACGGTGGTGTTAAACCACAGGGATAAGTCGCTATGAGGTGCCAAACCTCTGGTGTCCCAAAGACACAAGTGTGATACCAAATCACTGGTGACCGCAGTCACGAATCAAATGATGGGGCCAACCCATTGTGTGATACCAAATCACTGGCGTTAATCCCGTAATATCAACCGTGGGGCCAACCCACTGTGGTGCTAAGCCACTGGGACGAGACGCTGAGGTGCCAAACCTCTGGTGACCCAAAGTCACAAGAATCAATCTGTGGTACCAAACCACCGGAGGTGCCAAACCTCTGGTGTCCCAAAGACACGGATATCATATTCCCCCTCCTCTCATATCACCCAATAACATATCATACTAATGCAAATCGTGCAAATCATGTCATCATGCTCACATGCTTAATATGGCATCTCATAATACATACACCATAAATCATGACATCATATATCACTACAGATCTCGTAATGAAACGGACTTACCTGAATCCGTACCCATACCCCATTGGGTATTATATCAGTCAACCATACTGTTTCACTTTACAGAATCAGGTTATTAAACATATTACTAAGTAAAAAGTGTGTTAGTTTACACACATGTTAACACGCAAGCTTAATCCCAAAGAACCGGTCTAAACCCCTCGATTACCTTGCTCCTAGAATCGGCCAAACATAGATTAGCACTTATACCATTCGGCCAAAACCAAATAAATCAAGAGGGTTAACGCTTAACCCTTACCTTACACTTGATTCGGTTTCCTACCAAATCCCGAACCAAACGATGGTTCTTCTTTAAGCTAACGGCACACCTATTAAGAAGAAAGATTAATCCCTTGAATTTTGACTTAACGAAACTAGAAGAATAGACTAATAACATCCACTCTTATCACCACTTACCAAACGATCAACCAACGATGACTGCTTCACTTGGTTGCCACCAAAATCCAAAGGCTCTATAAAGAAATCGGTTATCAAAGCAAAAGGTTAACCCCCTTTCAACACACCAAAATCGGCACTAAGCCAAACCAAAATTGATAAAGAACAAGGGAGAAGAGAAATGGCCATCCGGCCAAGCACTTACCTAACTCCAATCGATTGCAAACAAGCACCCAACAAGATCAACACCTTTCTAGGATTCAGCCAAAATGCAAACAAAAAGAAGAAGGGAAGATTCGGCCAACACTTTAGACAAGAAGGAAAAAGAGGATTCGGCCAAGGTGTTTAACACACCTATGTTTGACTTTGAGTGGAAAGAAAAGGGAGAGTAGAAACGAGAAGAAGAAATAGAAGTTGCGGCAATAAGGTTTGAGAGAAGAACAATAAGGTTTGAAGGAACAAGTTGGTATGGTTTCGGCACAAAAGAAATGAGAAAGACAAAGGGAGAATTTGGTTTAGAAGGCAAGGTAAGTTTCGGCAAGAGTGTTTTCAAGAAAAGAAAGAAGCAGAGAAGAGAGGGTACTAGTTTCTGTTTACACAAATAAAGAGGAAAGAAGTGATGGAAAAGGACATTCGGCCACACACCAAATCAGGAGAAGCAAAGAAATTTCCGGCAAGAAGATGCTTGGACTTTCGGTTTCAAGAAAACACAAGAGAAACTTACTTGAAAATTCGGCTTTGGTATGACAAAAGAAGAAGTTTGCTTGACACCAAAAGTGACCGAAAATGCACAAAATGCCAAGTGCATTTCGGCACTATCCCCTAACTTACTCACCAAACCGGCCACTCCCCCCAAAATCTCTCCAATATTTGGCCACCGCTCCCCAAACACTCACAACCACCCATTCAAACACTTTGAACAAGTCTCCCTCCTAAATTCGCTCTACACCCACCATTCAAGTGGTTTGACCTGGTCTATGGCAGAGTTTGAACTGCCAACAACTTCTCCTCCTCCATGCCGTCAAAAGGGAAGCAAAAAGTGGGCATTCTACAGCTTGAACATAGGACCTCTCCCTGCAAGTGGTGTCACACACACAAGCCTCAAGTGGCGCCTATCCTGGCACTCCACCAGCTCCTTTCTTGTGCTAACATTCACCAAATAAAACCTTTAAACCCCAGCTTCCTCAGCTCCTCCCACCTAAGCCTAAAAACTAAAGATTTTTCCTACCTCTCAGGCTTACATCTAGCTTACAACTAAGCCCCTAAAACATCAAAACAACAACATAGCACACCAGACACATGCAAACAAAGCCATAACAAAATAGCCCATATCCCGGGATATTACAGTTCTACCCCCTTAAAATAATTTCGACCTCGAAATTATCTGATCAGAAGAGTTGAGGGTATTGCTGTCTCATCATATCCTCGGGTTCCCACGTAGCTTCTTCCACGCCATGATTCCGCCATAGCACCTTAACCAAAGGCACAGACTTCCTACGCAGAACCTTCACATCCCGATCTAGAATCTGCACAGGTTCTTCCTCCATGGTCAAATCTGGATTTACCTCGATCTCTTCCACTGCTACGACATGCGATGGATCTGAACGATAACGCCGAAGCATCGAAACGTGAAATACGTCGTGAATCTGACTTAGCTCTGCTGGCAACTCAAGCTGGTAAGCTACTGGTCCCACTCGTCTTAGTACCTTATACGGCCCAATAAATCTCGGACTTAGCTTGGCTTTCCTTCCGAACCTCAACACTTTCTTCCATGGCGAGACCTTCAGAAACACTTGATCCCCCACAGCAAACTCTATATCTCTCCGCTTAAGATCGGCATAAGACTTCTGCCGGTCCGAAGCTTCCTTCAATCGAGCCTGAATCAACTTAACCTTGTATTCGGTCTCTGCAACCAACTTGGGTCCCAACAACTGACGTTCACCTAACTCCTTCCAACAAGTAGGTGAGCGACACTTCCTACCATACAACGCCTCGTATGGTGCCATCTTGATGCTCGCTTGGTAACTATTGTTGTAGGCAAACTCAGCTAATGGCAGAAACTCCTCCCAACTACCTCTGAAGTCCAGAACACAACCTCTCAGCATATCCTCTAAGATCTGTATAACCCTTTCCGACTGCCCATCAGACTGCGGGTGAAAAGCCGTGCTGAAATCCAAACGCGTACCCAGAGCCTGATGTAATGCTTTCCAGAACCTTGACGTAAATCTGGGATCCCTATCCGAGATGATCGATACTGGCACACTGTGCAGCCTCACTATCTCTGACACATACAGCTTTGCCAACCTCTGAAGTGAGTAGTCAACCCTCACCGGAATGAAATGAGCTGATTTAGTCAGTCGATCCATAATTACCCAAACTGAATCTTTCTTGCTTGGCGTAAGTGGTAATCCACTGATGAAATCCATGGTTATCCTTTCCCACTTCCACTGAGGAATCTTCACTGGCTGAAGCAACCCTGACGGCAACTGATGTTCAGCCTTGACCTGCTGACATGTCAGACACTTCCCTACAAACTCTGTCACTTCTCTTTTCAGACCTGGCCACCAAAACTGCTCTCTGAGATCCCTATACATCTTACTACCTCCAGGATGCATAGCATAAGGGCTGCTATGTGTGTCCTGAAGAATCTTCTACCTCAGCTCAACATCCTTGGGCATACAAGCTTTACCTTGAAAACACAGCACCCCGTCACTAGACAAACTGTAACCTTCCAAACCACTATCCTGTACCTGCAACCTCTGCGCACTCAAAACCTTATCCTCTAACTGTTTCTCCCTAACCTGCTCAACCCAAGTAGGCTTAACCTGCAACTCTGCTAGAATACTTCCGTCGTCATACAAACTCAAATGGGCAAACATCGCTCTTAAGTCCGAAACAACCTTACGGCTCAACGCGTCTGCCACCACGTTAGCCTTGCCCGGATGATACTCAATCGAACAGTCGTAGTCCTTTAGCAACTCAATCCATCTGCGCTGCCTCAAATTCAAATCCTTCTGAGTCAAAAGGTACTTCAGACTCTTATGATCTGTGTAGACTATCGATCTCTCTCCGTACAAGTAATGCCTCCAAATCTTCAAAGCAAAGACTACAGCCGCTAACTCCAAGTCATGCGTCGGATAATTGACCTCATGTGGCCTCAGCTGCCGAGATGCGTAAGCCACAACCTTACCTTCCTGCATCAGCACACAACCCAAACCCGTATGTGATGCATCGCAATATACTGTGAATTCCTTACCAGCCTCAGGTTGAATTAGAACCAGAGCCTCAGTCAAAATCTTCTTAAGCTTATCGAAACTCTCATGCTGTTTCTCAGTCCAAACAAATGGAATCCCTTTCCTTAACAACTTGGTCATCAGCGCTGCGATCAACGAAAAACCCTCGACAAACTTTCGGTAGTATCCTGCCAAACCCAGAAAACTCCGAATCTCAGCCACTGACTTAGGCGGCTTCCAATCCAAAACTGCCTCAATCTTCCGAGGATCCACTCTAATCCCCTCAGCTGACACTACATGACCCAAGAAAGTCACTTCTCTAAGCCAGAACTCGCACTTACTAAACTTAGCATACAGCTGCTTCTCCCTCAAAATCTGCAGCACCACTCGCAAATGCGCATCATGCTCTTCTTCTGTCCTTGAGTACACCAAGATGTCGTCTATAAAAACCACGACGAACTGATCCAAGTACTGCTGAAACACCCTATTCATCATATCCATGAATGCTGCCGGCGCGTTAGTCAACCCGAACGGCATTACCAGAAATTCGTAGTGCCCATACCGAGTACGAAACGTCGTCTTGTGGATATCCGCTTCCTTCACCTTTAACTGGTGATACCCAGATCTCAAATCAATCTTCGAGAATACCGCTGCACCCTTCAGCTGATCAAACAAGTCATCTATCCGTGGCAACGGATACTTGTTTTTAATCGTCAGCTTATTCAACTGGCGGTAGTCTATACACATCCGCATCGTCCCATCTTTCTTCTTGACAAAGAGTACTGGCGCTCCCCAAGGCGAAACACTCGGCCTGATAAAACCTCGATCCAACAACTCCTGGATCTGAGCCTTAAGCTCCACTAACTCCTTTGGCGCCATCCTATACGGAGCAATAGACACTGGAGCAGTTCCGGTTAACAGATCTATCCCGAACTCTACCTCACGATCCGGTGGCAAACCCGGAAGCTCCTCTGGAAACACATCAGCAAATTCCTTAACTGTCCGAACCTTCTCTACAGCAGACTCTTTAGCCTCCAAGGCATACACATGAACCACATACGCTTCACAGCCCTTTCTAACCATCTTCTCAGCCTTCAGAGCAGATACCACATTGGATAAGTAATCTCTTCTATTACCTATCATGACCACCTCATCACTCTCAGCCGTCTTAAGAACCATGCGCTTAGCCGCGCAATCCAACCTCGCATGGTACTTAACCAACCAGTCCATTCCAAGAATCAGATCGAACTCCCCAAACGGCAGTTCCATCAGATCGGCCACAAACACTACCCCTTGGAGTTCTAGGGGTACGTCTCTATACAGCTTATCTACCACTACAGAGTGACCTAAAGGGCTAATTACTGTCATCTGCCTAGAAGTAGTTTCAGAGTCTAAGTCCATGGTCTCTACTATACTACTAGCAACGTAAGAATGCGTCGAACCCACATCAATCAAAGTAGTAAACGGAGAACCAAAGATCAAGAACGCACCGGTTATGACATCCGGTACGTCGCCCTCCTCTCGGCGCCTCGCTGCATACACTAACCCAGGCTGTCTTGCCTCAGAACTACCCGCACCTCTGCCCGGTGCTCCACGGCCCCGACCAGAACCATTACCTCCTCTGCTATTACCACGGCCCCTCTGCGGTGGCGGTCCATTATTCCTGAACTGAGTATGGCCCTGACTCTCGGACTGAATCCTAGCCAACTTACGCGGACAGTCCCTCACACGGTGATCCAATGAGCCACACTCAAAACACCCTTTTCCACCGGTCCAGCATCCTCCCCAATGAGATTTCCCATAACGGTTACACTGTGGCGGTCCCTGATTAGCAGCAACAAACCTACCAGACTGATTTAGCCCACTCTGTCTAGCCCTTTTCTGAGGATTACCTGACAACCCAGAAGATCCAAAACTCCTCTTATGTCTGTTCCTATCCATGCATTGCCTTACAGACTCTTTCACTCCCTCGGCTACCTTAGCCTTCTCAACCAGGACAGCAAACTCACGCTCCTGCTGTGGAGCAATCAGCAACCTTAATTCATCTCTTAGACCATCCTCGAAACGAACACACCTCTCGTGTTCAGTAGCCACAATGCCCCTAGCATACCGACTCAGCCTCAAGAACTCTGCCTCGTACTCTGACACAGACTTACTCCCCTGAACAAGCCTCAGAAATGCTTTCCGTTGCGCGTCGATGTAGCTGGCTCCAATGTACTTTTTCTGATAAGCAGCTTTGAAATAATCCCAAGTAAGATCCTCTGCTGCAGCACTGTCCCGAACCGTGAGCCACCACTGGTATGACTCATCCCGAAGAAGCGATACTATACCCTTCAGCTTCTCCTCATCAGTCAGGTCTAAATCATCCATGACCCGCTCTGTCGCCTCCAGCCAATACTCAGCCGTGCTGGGAGCAACACTAGAAACACCTCGAAATACCTCAGCCTCGTTTGCTCGGAGTCGCTCAGGCACAGATTTCCTAGCTCCTGCGCCTCCACCTACCCCAGCTACCCTTTCCAAAACCCACAGCATCGCCTGCGACACTGCGTCATCCCCAGTCTGATCTTGAAACTCACCACCTCCAGCTGGTGGTGGTACCGGTATCTCATTCTCTGACCCTTGACCAGATCCTACGGGTTCAGAAACTGTCATCCTACCACGACCGCGTCCACGACCACGTCCACCTCTAGCGCTCATGACTAAAATCTCTACGTACCTGATTTAGGAGTTTTATGCATCAGTACTTATTCCACTGTTTTAAAAGCAAAGTCTTATGAATATTAAAGAAGCTTTGTTTTCGCGAGTTCACAGAGTCCTATCAGTTTCAGTTTCTAAAGTAATCCACTACTACTAGTCCTCCAATCACATCATATCCAAAAATTACCAACAATAGTAAGGGGTACTTACCTGGGCGGATAGGTGCCGGAGACTCGGTGCCATGCCTTTTCCAACCACATATTTAAAAACAAAACTCTTAAAACAACTTTTCAAAACATTTTGGGCCTCGAGCCCACAGCCGAGCCTTTGAACTTGGCTCTGATACCAAAATTGTAACACCCCAAACCCGGTCAATACACCATGACCGAATCTGGTATGTTATCGGGAAAATCGTATTTGAGAGGATAGGTTTCCATTTAAAAAGTTTGATAAAAACACTTTGCTATATTTTGTACTTGTAGAAATCTTAGGCATGATCGTTTAAAAACCGATGGTGCATTTGAAAATCCAGAAATTTTGAAAACTTAATTGAATCAATAAGTAAAGAAATTGATATCATTTAGAAATCCAAATACTTCCTTTTTGTTGCTTAAAAACAATTTGAACTTAGTGAGAAAATGGATTCGAGTTTGGAAAATATTGGAGTTTCATTCATCTTAAATTACAGTTGTGATACCCGATGGTGAAGTTTAAAACATTTCGCTTTGTAGTTTGAAAACCTTATCTTTCCAAGTTTTAGTCAAATTTTAACCCAATAGTTTGTTAAGGCATATTTGAGAACAATATCTAAGCACAAACATAACAAAACATAAGTTTAAAAGGCCTTTTACAATCCCAACAAAACCAAATAATAGTAAACGTAATAAAGTACCAAGTTTTTAAAATCAACGTAACCCCAAATTTTATTCATGGCATGAGCACCTCGAGTCCACCCCGGCTCCATGTCCGCAACTAAGTGTCACCTGAAAAGATAAGGGAGAAGGTGAGTCGCAAGACTCAGTGCATAAATCCCCCTCCCGATAATGCAACATACTAACACACATCATAACAAAGCAATATAATTAGTGCACCCGATCCTAACCATCCATATCACCTTTTCTACCCCGTGTGGTACCAAACCACTGGTGGTGCCAAACCACTGGTGACCCAAAGTCACGATATCCATCAATGTGGTGCCAAACCACTAGTGACCCAAAGTCACGAATAATCCATCTGTGGGGCCAGCCCACGTGTGATACCAAATCACTGGCGACGATCCCGTATCTCAAAAGTGGGGCCAACCCACGGTGGTGTTAAACCACAGGGATAAGTCGCTATGAGGTGCCAAACCTCTGGTGTCCCAAAGACACAAGTGTGATACCAAATCACTGGTGACCGCAGTCACGAATCAAATGATGGGGCCAACCCATCGTGTGATACCAAATCACTGGCGTCAATCCCGTAATATCAACCGTGGGGCCAACCCACTGTGGTGCTAAGCCACTGGGACGAGACGCTGAGGTGCCAAACCTCTGGTGACGCAAAGTCACAAGAATCAATCTGTGGTACCAAACCACTGGAGGTGCCAAACCTCTGGTGTCCCAAAGACACGGATATCATATTCCCCCTCCTCTCATATCACCCAATAACATATCATACTAATGCAAATCGTGCAAATCATGCAATCATGCTCACATGCTTAATATGGCATCTCATAATACATACACCATAAATCATGACATCATATATCACTACAGATCTCGTAATGAAACGGACTTGCCCGAATCCGTACCCATACCCCATTGGGTATTATATCAGTCAACCATACTGTTTCACTTTACAGAATCAGGTTATTAAACATATTACTAAGTAAAAAGTGTGTTAGTTTACACACATGTTAACACGCAAGCTTAATCCCAAAGAACCGGTCTAAACCCCTCGATTACCTTGCTCCTAGAATCGGCCAAACATAGATTAGCACTTATACCATTCGGCCAAAACCAAATAAATCAAGAGGGTTAACGCTTAACCCTTACCTTACACTTGATTCGGTTTCCTACCAAATCCCGAACCAAACGATGGTTCTTCTTTAAGCTAACGGCACACCTATTAAGAAGAAAGATTAATCCCTTGAATTTTGACTTAACGAAACTAGAAGAATAGACTAATAACATCCACTCTTATCACCACTTACCAAACGATCAACCAACGATGACTGCTTCACTTGGTTGCCACCAAAATCCAAAGGCTATAAAGAAATCGGTTATCAAAGCAAAAGGTTAACCCCCTTTCAACACACCAAAATCGGCACTAAGCCAAACCAAAATTGATAAAGAACAAGGGAGAAGAGAAATGGCCATCCGGCCAAGCACTTACCTAACTCCAATCGATTGCAAACAAGCACCCAACAAGATCAACACCTTTCTAGGATTTGGCCAAAATGCAAACAAAAAGAAGAAGGGAAGATTCGGCCAACAATTTAGACAAGAAGGAAAAAGAGGATTCGGCCAAGGTATTTAACACACCTATGTTCGACTTTGAGTGGAAAGAAAAGGGAGAGTAGAAACGAGAAGAAGAAATAGAAGTTGCGGTAATAAGGTTTGAGAGAAGAACAAGAAGGTTTGAAGGGACAAGTTGGTATGGTTTCGGCACAAAAGAAATGAGAAAGACAAAGGGATAATTTGGTTTAGAAGGCAAGGTAAGTTTCGGCAAGAGTGTTTTCAAGAAAAGAAAGAAGCAGAGAAAGAGAGGGTACTAGTTTCGGTTTACACAAATGAAGAGGAAAGAAGTGATGGAAAAGGACATTCGGCCACACACCAAATCAAGAGAAGCAAAGAAATTTTCAGCAAAAAGATGCTTGGACTTTCGGTTTCAAGAAAACACAAGAGAAACTTACTTGAAAATTCAGCTTTGGTATGACAAAAGAAGAAGTTTGCTTGACACCAAAAGTGACCGAAAATGCACAAAATGCCAAGTGCATTTCGGCACTATCCCCTAACTTACTCACCGAACCGGCCACTCCCCCCAAAATCTCTCCAATATTCGGCCACCACTCCCCAAACACTCACAACCACCCATTCAAACACTTTGAACAAGTCTCCCTCCTAAATTCGCTCTCCACCCACCATTCAAGTGGTTTGACCTGGTCTATGGCAGAGTTTGAACTGCCAACAACTTCTCCTCCTCCATGCCGTCAAAAGGGAAGCAAAAAGTGGGCATTCTGCAGCTTGAACACAGGACCTCTCCCTGCAAGTGGCGTCACACACACAAGCCTCAAGTGGCGCCTATCCTACCACTCCACCAGCTCCTTTCTTGTGCTAACATTTACCAAATAAAACCTTTAAACCCTAGCTTCCTCAGCTCCTCCCACCTAAGCCTAAAAACTAAAGATTTTTCCTACCACTCAGGCTTACACCTAGCTTACAACTAAGCCCCTAAAACATCAAAACAACAACATAGCACACCAGACACATGCAAACAAAGCCATAACAAAATAGCCCCTATCCCGGGATATTACAGGATCTATCATCAGAGGTGTTGAAGGTACCGGAGTTGGATTACTCAGGGGTGGAGGTTGTTGTATAGCTGGGTTATTCTGAACAAACTAGGTAAACCATTCATTCATCATCTGGTAGAAGGCTTGCTTAGCCTCCCCCTCATGGCTACCCGAGATAGGTCGAGAGTCTACCGGCGCTGACCCGCGTGCGCGATCAGGCGCTACACTCTCTACATCATTCGCTACGGCTCTGTCAGGATCCATTTACTATATAAAACACAGTTTGAAATATCAGAAGTCACCACACTATCGTATATATAATAAAGGCATGTATAGATAGACTCTCACGCGCCACAGTAATCCTAGAATCGACTAAACTGTAAGCTCTGATACCAATAAAATGTAACACCCCTAACCCGTGTCTGTCGCCGAATTAGGGTTAAAAAGTATTACCGAACTAAACTCAATTCCAAATAAACATTCAATTGAATTCAAGCATACGCAATGCAATCATTACTATATTATATAACATTACAACATTTTAAATTTAATTTCTAGCATAGCTAAATACATGAGCATATCCACTCAATCACTTCGCATCACATTACTAAAGATCCTTTATCAAATATTTCAATTTATTTCATCAAACAGTCAAGCATAGTTTAAACACATCTTAACCTTATGCACAATGACTTAATCAAATATAATATCTCACATACCATAATTTAATCATATGCTAAATATGTACCCCATGAATTAGGCCGAATAATGTAACATGCTCATCATTCCTATTTCCGAATTCAATTATATACAACATACTCCATTACACACACGTATTATCCAATTAAAACACAGGTTCATATTCGTAATATAGTAATCATTTACTATCTGTTAACATATTCACAAACCTTTCCTATATATCAACACATTCGGCATTTGAACTATGTAATTAACCACTTTTGTGAACCATTCAATCAATATCATGATTACACATTGCCATTCATACCACACTCCCAATTTGACTATTTAATATATATATATATATAATATGCTTATATAAACCTATGTGATTGAACCGAATCCTTTACTTAAAGAAAACCAAATACATACCTAAGCATAACAAGTATTCACTAATGTATAACTATATTAATATCCAATGAAAACTCATATATGACTATTTCGAATATACCAATCAACAACTTACATCATTTACACATTTGGACATTCAAAAACGCAAATTAGACCTTTAAGGTTCCTCCAAGCAATTCATCTCATATATATATATATATGTTTGTAACGAACATACAAGCTACTATACTTATAATTCATTAAAATCACCACACATATCATAATTAAAAACATGAAACATTGAAAACTCAAGACATTGAAAGTAAGCCATATTCGCATGGCTTTATATATATACATAAACAAAAGTTTCCAACTCAAACTTAGACATTATCCATCTTATACATGCCTTTATTCAAAATAGACCAAACCAAAAGAGTACCAAGAAGATGATAGTGTGGTTGACTTGCTGACGATTTCCCCGAGCCCGTAGCTTGACCAAAATCTATAAAACAGATCATTAAACATAAACAGAGTAAGCTTACTAGCTTAGTAAGTCTTAAGCATTGATTTATGTCACTCAACCATTTAAACATGATTTAAATCAATTCATGACATTAAACCTACATGTCTTACTTATAAACTCACCATAACAAGATATCATTACCTTACTTAACTTGGTAGCTTTCAATTCCTTACCAAATACATCAATTGCAGAATATACATAGATAATTACATAACTAGGTGTATAAATATACTTACATGAACCTTTTAACCACACTCATACTTTCGCATTTCCAATAACCACATGGCATATTATATTCTATTTATATAAACTTCACAACCAAGTGTATAACACATTTTTCTTTCATCATTTCATTTGCTCACTATCATCGCATATATATATATATATGACATTAAGGTATGAAGTACATACCTTGTTGCCGAATTAACAAATTCATTTTCAAAGCTCAAGTTTACTAGATTTGCTTCATGACCTTATTACTATATAAACGAAGTTCAAAATTGAAACTCACCGGTATAGCACCTGCTAGGCTTTAACCCGAATTGCAAACACCGGCACTAGGCCTGCTAGACTCAAGGTCCGATATTTAAACACTGGCATTTAGCCTGCTAGGCAATAAGCCCGAAATATTTCACCGGCACAAGGCCTGTTAGGCTCGAAGCCCAAATGTCAATATAATTAATCCTTCAATCCACATTTCTTAATGCTAACATCACAAACAAATCATATACTTCATATTACATTCACATATCAAATCAAATATACTTATTCATATCACATTAAACAAAATATATCCTATCCAATATAATACCATTACATTTGGCTAACTCATACATTTATGCTTAAAATTACTAAATTCATTCATTTACTACGTTCATAAATAATTCTTTGATGTATATTTGCTTAAGAACTTACCTCGACTATCAACGAACAACGTAGACCGGCTATTCGATAACCTTCGCCTTTCCCCGATCCAAATCTGTTTTTCTTTGTTCTTGATCTAAACACATTAAAATTCAGCTCATTCAAGTACATTTCATCTCAATTTAGTCCCAAAACACATAAATAGACAAATTACAATGTTACCCCTAATGTTTCACATTTTTACAATTTAGTCCTATTCGCACAAAACACAAAATACACAAAATTTCATTATAACACTTAAGGATCGAATATTCATAAGGACCATACAAGTCCATTTATTTCCTTTATTTTTCATTTTAGTCCCCTCAAAAATTCATTTTTGCAATTTAGCCCAAAATACTCAAATTCACCAAAATTTCCAATTCAAAATTTGTTAATCTTTAACATATCTTTAATACAAAATCATCAAACATAAAAAACCACAAGAACATAACAATGGATGAACATCAAGCATGCTCAAATTCAAAAATTCTAACATGGGTCAACTAATATTCGAAGCAACGATCTCAAAAACGTAAAAATTATTAAGAACCGAACTCAAACTAACCTTGAATTTGAGATTATAGGTGCCGAAAATGAAATGAAACCAAACCCTTTCTTTTCTCAACATTCGGCCAAGCAAAAATAAAAGATGATAATGGCCATTTTTTTATGTTTTATTACCTATATTATGTTATTAATTAATTACCAAACTAACCTTATAATATAAAATAAACATAACATATAAATAAGGACATTGTTGGCACATATCGTCCACTACCTTGTAAAATGGGCTAATTGCCCTTTTAGTACCTCATATTGAAAAGCCATTATCATTTTAGCACTTTTCACTATAGTATGCAACTTTTACACTTTACGCGATTAAGTCCTTTTGTCAAATTAAACACACAAACGATTAAATTTTTCTACGAAACTTTCACACACATTAATTCACATATAATAAACATAGGATATATTATTTAAATATATCTCATACTCAGATTCGTGGTCCCGAAACCACCGTTTCGATTAGGGCCAAATTCGGACTGTTACATTTTAGTTGCTATTGATATGTGGAAAGATGCTTAATTGTGCTTGTAGTGATGACCCTTGTGTGGGTGGCAAATTGGCCTTAAAAGTGGCCTATATTTGCCCACGCGGTTGAGCATACGGGCGTGTAGCTTGACCGTGTCCCTAGAGGTTAAAATTCAAAACAAGTCAGGATCAACCACGGGCTAGACACACGGGCGTGTAATTGGCCGTGTGGTGATGTTAGTAGCGACCATGGGTGAGGTACACGGGCATGTCCACGACCATGTGGACAAGTCAGTATGTATGCCTTGTTTTGATAGAGCTTAGGCAGACGGCCGTGTCGAGGCCGTGGGAGGCACACGGCCTTACCACACGGGCGTGTGACCTCTGTAGTTTGGAAAAATCTTTAAATTTTTTAAAATTTTCGTAAGTGTTCTGTTTAATCCCAACCTCTTTCTAACACGTGTTTAAGGTATTGTAGACCTCAATAAGGGACTATATGATTATAACTGAATATGTTTGATTGATGATTAACTATGTGTTAAGAAATGGATGTAAGATATTTTGAAATGTTCAGAAATGTTTAGCCTCTTAATCCTAGTTCGGTGACGGTTACAGGTTAGGAGTGTTACATTTTATTGGTATCAGAGCTACGGTTTAGTCAATTCTCGAACTAACGTAGCACGTGTGAGTCTAGCTATACATGCCATATATATAATTGCTATAGTGTGAGGAATCCTAACAGTTGAAAATGTGTTTTCATATAGTAATAGATCCCGATCGAGTAGTTGCTAACGATGTTGAGAGTAACTTGCCTGCTCCCGCTCAAGGGACAGCGCCGGCCACATATAGGCCGAATGATAGTAGTGAGGGAGGAGAGGCTAAGCAAGCCTTCTTTCGAATGATGAGTGAGTGGTTTTCGGAGTTTGTTCGAATGAATCTGGCTGCTCCACAACCTCCACCCCTACAAGTACCCGTTGTACCACAAGTAATAGATCCGATCCGACTGAATAAGCCTTCTATGTATAAAATCCGTAAGTATGGGGACGAGGAGTTTAGAGCCACAGCTAATGATGATCCCGGACGAGCTGAGTTTTGGCTCAAGAATACAATTCGAGTGTTCGATGAGATGTCGTTGAACCCTGATGAATGTATTAAATTTACGGTTTCTTTGTTGAGAGATACGGCTTATAATTGGTGGAAAACGTTGACATTCGTGGTTCCGAGAGAGAGAATCACTTGGTATTTCTTTTAAAATGAATTCCAAAAGAAGTATATCAGTCAACGATTCATAGATCAGAAACGTAAAGAGTTTCTAGAGTTGAAGCAAAGCAGCATGTCTGTTACTAAGTATGAACGAGAATTTGTGAGATTGAGCCAATATGCATGGGAATGTGTTTCAACCAAAGCTACTATGTGCAAACGTTTCATTGAAGGGTTGAATGAAGATATTAAATTGTTGGTTGGAATACTTGACCTGAATAAGTTTGTTTTGTTAGTTGAAAGAGGCTGCAAAGTTGAGGAGCCTAGCAAGGAAAAGAAGAAAGCCGATTCTGAAGCTCGTGATGAAAGAAAAAGATTGATGAGTAAGTCGTCTCAACCTTCAACGAAGAGATTTAGAGAAGCAAGCAATCGATCAAATGCTTCATTTGGACATACGAGTAGAGATAGTGTGAGACCAAGTGTTGGTCTGAGAACTCAATGTAACATCCCAAAATTGGGCCTAGTAGGATTGGGCCCATTAGGCCTTGGGCTTAGGAGTGTTTAAAATCTTCGAGAATTTGAGAATGGTGTTATTGCAAATTTGAACTTATTAGTTAAGTGAATTTGGAAGGTTACGAGGTTTCTATGAAGTCTCGGGTTTAATTGGGCCTTAGGAAAAAAATTGTATTTTAGCACTTTAAGGAGAGATGGTAAGTAGCTTCAAGACTTATAGAAATAAATGAGTAAAGTGCTTGCATAAATGAGCTATTGGTAAAAAGGATATGATGCCACATGATGGACTTGAAGGGAAGAGGTTCGAATCACTTTGTGTGCAAATTTTGACTATTATTTTTGCTTTCCTTGCTTATGTGTCGGCCAAGAAGTATTTTTGGTAAGTGTGGACTTCATTATTTTGGTAAGGTGGCTAAACGAATATGGCAAGTTTAAAGTTTGGGAAATGAATCAAGAGGAATAGGAAAGAAAGGGGGACAATAGGCTAATATCGGGGGAGGTGTTTTGGAAAGTATGGGTGGCCAAACTCTTATCCTAAGGGGGATGCATGTGGACGATTTTGAGGTAGATAGGTGGCTGAAAAATTTTATTTGGCATTTGGTAAAGTCTTAGCTTTGTTTTGGCCAAAATTTCCTTTGACAACTTTGTGTCATTCTCTCCCAATTTTGCAACTCTCTTTGTCGAAACCTATTAGCACAATAGTGCATTTTCTTTCTCTTTTGTTTGACCAAAAACTCATTTTCTTTCCACCTTCTTTGATAGCCGAAATTCTCCATTGCCTTTTGATTTAATTTTTGGTGTTTGTTAGGCCAAAAACCTTCCTCTTTGCACTATTTGGTACTCTCCAAATTTCTTTTGCTTTGTGCCGAATTTACAAGCCATTAGTGAGCACACTTTCTTCATTTTTTTCCTTGGGGGCCAAAACGTTAATCCATCTTTCACCATTCTTTTTGTTGCCGAAATACTCACATTTCTTTTTGGTTCATATTTCTTTTAGTGTCGATCGAAACATTCCAAACACCTTGATACATCTTCTCCATTCTTTTAATCATTTCTTCTCATTTGTGTTGACATTCACTCCTTTGATCAATCGGGTGATAGTGGAAAGCTGAAACTTTGACTCATCCGTAGCCATTGTACAATCGTTAGAAATCGGAACTAATATCGTTAAGGGACTAAATCGCTCGACCTATCCCTCGTAATAAGAGACTCGGATTGTTGGTAAGTGATAGATTGTTAATCAATTGCAATATTTGGTTGAAGTTGTAAATTGGGTTTTGGACTAATAGTTGATCGATTGTACCTTTAGGTGCCGCGGAGAGTATCGTGTTACGAATTCCAAATAAGGTGTGTAATCCCGTACCCTTCCGAATATATGTTTGAAATGGTGAGTAAATCTGACATCTCTCTGAAAGGTTACATGAAATATTCTGGGATTCGGTAGAATACTAAAGAAAACTAATAACCGGCATCCGTGATCACTCGAACGTGCGTATGCTCGTAGTGGTAATCGTATTTTGTAATAAAACAGTTTTGGTCATAAACAGTGGCGTGTATTTGAAAAATCACGAAACATTGGATAAAAGGAATTACAAAGTGAGTAAGATATCAGATTAAAGCTTACTGTGTCTATTTTAATATGGAAGAAACGGAGAAGGAAAAGGAATATTATATTCCGAGATATGTTAATTTTAGTGAGACTGGTTCTGAATGACTTCGGGGTATTCTGTTCTGTCTTGGAAAAATCGTATAACATTGTAAAAAGTGAATTAAGAGTTATAATTGATATGTATGGATTCCTTAGTGAACCCATTTTCAATAGAAACAAGTGGGAACAGTATATGAAAGCGTACAATAAGATATTTGACATTAAGGTAAGAGAGGTTAGAATCATTAGACTGTGAAACAAGGGAAACTTTAAGGAAAAAACTGTACTAAATGGCTAAGCTAAAAAATTGGGAAAACTTATAGTAGAAAGATATACGAGTCTAGTTTCAAGGAAAATTTACGGATTGAGATTTCGAGTTTCCTAACTCGAGTTATAGTCAGTTTAGTCAGTACGACACAGATGGACAGTTTCGATTTTTATGCCCCAAATTAGTAATTAAGCCTAGGTTGTGAAAATTACAATCATACCCTTAGAGGGTAAATTACCGAATTACCCTTAGTGGGTACGATTACCGAATTATGAAAATTCCCCTAATGGGCCGAATTATGAAAATGCCCCTAATGGGCCGAATTACGAAATGTCCCTATGGACCAAATTACGAAAATACCCTTTATGGGCCAAATGTGATATGTTGCTATATGGGCTGTTTGGTATTTGCTATATGGGCCGTTTGATATTTGATATATGGGCCGTTTGATATTTGATATATGGTCCAAATGTGATATTTGATATATGGGCCAAATGTGATATTTGATATATGGGCCAAGTGTAATATGAGCTGTATGGGCCAAAATGTGATATGGGCCAGATTGTGTAAATTTTTATAATGGGTCGTTTGTTTATAATAATTTTATGATTTGATATGAATAAATTGAATGTGCATATTATATACATGATTTGATTGGGTTGGGATATTTGACAAAGAGAAGATGGCTTCGTGCCCAGTTAATGGCTTCGTGCCCAGCTTAATGGCTTCATGCCCAGTTTAATATATGGCTTAATGCCCAGTTGGTGTGTTGGCGGGGTGGGTGACTAAAGCTCCCCACAGGTGTGCTGGATGGTACGGGTGGTGTGTAGCGGATGGAAATTTAGGCTTGGTTGGGAATTGCATATATCATGCATACTATATACATGTTATTATGTTATAATTGTAAATGGGCTTAGGCCCAAAATATTGCTATGTGTGTTCCGACCCAGTGGATGATGGTAAGGGGATTATACACTGAGTTCTTGTAACTCACCCCCTCTTTTCTTAATCCCTGTAGGTGATGCTCCGTGAGGTGGACTTGGGCCATGGATGACTTGGTGGAGGCCATACTTCAGAAATGGTGTTATTAAATTTTAGATTCCTATTTCCGTTTATTTTATTATTTTGCTATTTTGGTTTAAGTTGTAATAAGGCCTCTGAACTATTTTTACTTTTGCTTTATGGTTGGGATGTTTTTGTTATTTTTCTTAAATTGTTTAAAACGAGAATTTTTCTAAAAACGTAAATAAAGGTTTTCCGAAATTGATTAACAAATGATTTCAAACTAAACTTTTACAAATATGATTTAACTCGAACTTTCTTTCAAATTATTAACGTCATTTTCAAAAGTCACGGATTTAAAGTTCAATTCCTTAGTTTGTGATTCATCAATCAATCTTTCAAAAATACTTGTATTTTATTAGCGTTTCCGCAATGCTTCAAGATGTTTTTGCAACTCTATTTCAAACGTCACATTTTCATAAATCGTTTATTTCAAATATGCTTTTGCAACAAAAAAGGTTTATTAAAGATAATTATGTTTTCACGTAGACACTTCCATGTGGCACGCCAGATTCGGGCCTAACTTCTAGGCCGGGTTTGGTGTGTTACACTCAAGCTCCAATTGAATCAAGTGTTGGAAGTGCTAAAAGCAACAAACCTGATTGTAGACAGTGTAGAAGACGACATGTGGGAGAATGCTGGGGCAAGTATAACAATAGAGTTTGTTATAAATGTGGATCATTAGATCGCTTCATTCGAGACTGCCCAAAGATGGCTGAGGAAGAAAATGTTCAGAATGTGAGATCGAGTAATGTGACGGCTAGGAGTAGACCACCAAAAACACCAAAAATGGGGGTGGAAGCCAAAGAGGGACTTCTGATACAACTATGAGATCGGAGGCGAGAGCACCTGCCCGAGCCTATGCTATACGCGCACGAGAAGAAGCGTCATCTCCAGACGTCATTACTAGTACTTTTACTCTATTTGATACTGATGTGATTGCATTGATAGATCCAAGATCTACTCATTCGTATGTGTGTGTGAATCTAGTATCAAGTAAGACTCTACTTGTTGAGTCTACTGAATTTGTGATTAGAGTATCGAACCCCTTAGGCAAATGTGTCTTGGTGGATAAAGTGTGCAAGAATTGCCCATTGATGTTTTGGGATATATGCTTTCCGGCTAATTTGATGCTGCTACCATTCGATGAATTTGATATAATTCTGGGTATGGATTGGCTCACTTTGCATAATGCCATTGTGAATTGTAAACGAAAGAGTATTGAATTTAGAAGCTAGAATGGTGAGATAGTTCAAATTGAATCCAGTGATTTGAATGGGTTACGAGCTGTTGTATCTTCGATGAAAGCTTTAAACCATGTGAGAAACGGTTGCGAAGCTTATCTGGCATATATGATTGACACAAAGGTGTCAAAAATGAAAGCTGAATCTGTACCTGTTGTTTGTGAGTTTCTAGATGTGTTTCTTGAAGAGTTACCGGGATTACCTCCAATACAAGAAGTTGAATTTGGAATTGAATTAGTTTCGGGGACTACTCCTATCTCAATAGCTTCGTATAGAATGGCACCAACGGAATTGAAAGAGTTAAAGTCTCAGTTGCAAGAGTTGACTGATAGAGGATTTGCACGACCGAGTTTCTTGCCCTGGGGTGCTCCTGTGTTGTTCGTGAAAAAGAAACATGGCACTATGAGGATGTGTATTGATTATATGCAGTTGAACAAAGTGACGGTATAGAATAAATATCTGTTACCCCGTATTAATGATTTGTTTGATCAGTTGAAAGGAGCTACAATGTTTTTTAAGAAAGATTTGAGATTGGGCTACTACTAGCTACGAGTCAAAGAATCAGATGTACCGAAAACTGCTTTCAAAAAGAGGTACGAACACTATGAATCCTGGGTATTCTGTTTATGACGCCAGCAACCTCATAAGGGGCACACGCCTGTGTGTCTGGCCTGTGGTCGACACTGACTTGCATCATTAATATGCAGCGGACACACGGCCCAGCCACACACCCATGGACTGGCCGTGTGTCACACACGGCCTATACTCACGCCCGTCTGTCTACCCGTGTGGACCAATTCAAGGCTATTTTCCAAGCCATTTAGCCACCCTCACTTGCACACATTCAGACATCATCACATATCATTCTGAAATCATCAATTGTAATACTTAAATTATCACATTTAAACTATGGAAACCAAACTAGGAAACCAAACTATCTTTCCATATACGAGAGAGTACTATCACTAGCACAAATACAATCGACGTAGGCCATCATCCATGGCTATACACCATCGAACCATAAACTATTTTAGGCCAACTCATTTGGCTACATTAACTATGAATTAATTAAACAAAAGATAAGATCCTTATACAAGCCACATCTTAAGAAGACTTGAAAACTTATACCCAAGTGACTGCTCGATAGTGTGAAAGCATCTCCAGCCGTCTCCAACCCGAGCTAGTTAAGTTAACCTATAAGAGATAGGGAAGGAAGAGGAGTCAGCAATAACACTTAGTAAGTTCATATGCAAATATAAATCAACTATTGACATTCATTTATCTTACTCCACCACAAAGGTATTATAATGAGATTTACATTTAAGCTCATGGTTACCCAATCAATCATTCACAATGCTTATTCATATCATGTCTTACCACATTCCTACCATATAACAAATATAATGCTCACATTTACTTAGTCAAGTTTCTCGATAACACCTCGGAATAATAATAATTACTTGGTGGTTTTGCACACAGCCCACCATTCATACCGATCACGATGGTATCGCACACAGCCCATTGATAAAAAATAATATGGTGCTATCGTACATAGCCCACCATTGTCTCACATTCATGGATAATTATTCACACCCATTTCTTATGTCGAATGTTCATACAAGGATTTCCTCAGTCTCTATAATTTTTAGTAGATCTCTACAATGATTATACACATTCAAGCAATGCATTATTAAGTAAAACATATGCAATAAAGAATGCGTCATTTACACATAAACTTACTATGGATTCATCATAAACCGCAATCACTTCATATGAATTCTAGGTACATACATGTACCACTCATGTCATGCCCACATACTTCCATATTTTCAACATACCTGTTGAATCATTCACAATGCTACAAAATACACTTAAGTCTCATACATATAAAATTGTATCAACATCATATCCCCAATAGGGTCGTATATGAAATATCATATTGATGCCATGTCCCTGACGTGGTCTTATACAAAATCTCACACCAAGGCCATATTCCAAATATGGTCTTACACGAAACCTTAATAACCTTAATAACTTAGTATTTGCATTCTATTCATTCTTAATGTTCGATTGAAGACTTTCACTCCTTGACATCTCGTCGAAATCATAAATAATATATTTCATAAAGACAATTTACAATTCATACAATATCGAAATATCAAATACCTCACGTAGGGTTGCATTATTTGTGCACGAACTTACCTCGATACCAAAAAAGGTAAAAAGGGACCTATTTGCCCATATATCTCTTTTCTCCCTTTCTAGGTCCAAATCTCGTTTGCTTGGATCTATAACAATGTAATTTACTCATTTAATCATCACACTAATCAATACATTTTAAAATTTCTACTTTGGCAAAATTACCATTTTGCCCTTGGACTTTGACAAAATTACAATTTTGCCCCAAGGCTCGTATATCTATTTTTATCAAATTTCTTTGTTAATCAGTCCTGGCCGATTCATATTTCCTCTGATAACAACTCAAGATTTCAACTATTACACACATTTACCACTTATTTCACAACTTTTACAAAACGGTCCTTTTAGGTGTTTTCATGATAACACCAAAAAGGGTAAAAAGGGACATATTTGCCCATATCTCTCTTTTCTCTCGTTCTAGGTCCAAATCTCATTTGTTTGGATCTATAACAATGAAATTTACCCATTTAATCATCACAATAAGTAATACATTTTAAAATTTCTAGTTTGGAAAAATCACTACTTTGGCCTTGGACTTTTACAAAATTACAATTTTGCCTCTAGGCTCGTATATCGATTTTTATCCAATTTCTTTGTTAATCAAGCCTAGCTGATTCATGTTTCCTCCTATAGCAACTCAAGATTTCAACTAGTACGCACATTTACCACTTATTTCACAACTTTTACAAAAATGTCCTTTTAGGTGCTTTCATGGTAACACATTTCACAAAAGTTGTTCATCTAACAACTAAGACTCGTTTCCTTCCATAAAAATGCAGCAAACAACTTAATTGCTCTCATGGAAAAACCCTAGACTCTTAACCATTTTGCAAAATAGTCCCCTCATTAGCTAGCTTAAGCTTTAGGGGTTCCAAAAGTACAATTTTTAGCAAGATCACTAGAACACTTACTTGTAAGGAGAAGAGTGTGCTGAAATTTTCAAGCTTCCATGGCTGTTTTTCTTGAAAAAATTCGATGGATAGAAGGGAAAGAAAAGATGATATCTTTTCTTCTCTTTATTTTATTATGAAAATCAATCGTTTTTTCACCAAATTTCACCTAACCAAATGACAAAGTCTATTCTTTGTCCCTCTATGGCCGACCATCACTTCCCCCATGGCCTATTTTCACTTTAAGGACCTCCAATTTAATATTCTATTGCTATTTGACACCTCTAGCAAATAAAATAGAATTTTCGCACTTTATGCGATTTAGTCCTTTTTCGCGATTAAGCATGAAATCGCTAAAAAATTTTTATGCACCCTTATAATCATGCTATAACCCATAAAATAAAATTAAAATAATTTCCTCCGACCCCAGATCAGTGGTCCCGAGGCCACTGTTCCAACTAGCCCCTAAATCAGGCTGTTACAGGCCCGAAGCCAAATCGGTTTATCTCACACACATAGTGCTAAATCATGGCCCAAATCCAACGCAAGTATACCTAATGACATGTCACTAGCATCCTAAACTATTCCTAAGGTTCAACCGGGATTCCAACTATCGAATCTTCATTGAATCATTTTCGAACTCGTCCGTAATCGTATAATCACAATTCATGCTATATCAAAGCATATAAATTACATTTGAAACGAAATTATAACATACGAACTTACCTCGGATGTTAAAACTGTGAATCGAGTCAATTAATCGATAACGTTATCTTTTCCCCAATCCAAGTCTGTATTTTGCTTTTCGTGATCTAAATATATTCAAAATTAACTTATTTAATGATCTGTTTAGGCAATTTAGTCCAAATCACACTTTAAAACACATTTACACTATTGCCCCTAAACTTTCACATTTTTCACAATTTAGTCCTTATTTCATAAAATCACAAATTAATGAAATTCCAAATATACCCTTGCTAGCCGAATTACTATTATGCCCCTAGCAGCCCATATTTTCATTTATTTTACATTTTAACCACTAACTTTACACATTTCTTAATTTAATCCCTATTTTGCATTTTCACTAAAAATCACTTGACAAAACTTACTTAACTATCAACAACTATTCAAAATCTATCATCAAACTTCAAAACTCATACATATTTATCAATGGTAACTTTCAAAATCTTAACAATTTTGCAAAATAGTCCCTGGGCTAGCTAGTACTAGATGCAACGATTACAAAAACATAGAAATCACTAAAAACCGAGCAAAAATGGTCTTACAATTGAGTGTTAAAGTGATCGAAACTTTCAAGCCCTAAAATGGCTTTTCCCCATGCTTCATTCGGTTATGGTAAAGAAGATGATAGCATTTAAATTTTATGTTTTGTTTATTTAATTAGCATGTATTTAACAATTACCAAATTAACCTTAACATTAAACCATCAAATTCACATAATGGTTGTCCATAATTGTCCACTCATGCTATTATTGATCTATTTACCACAAAAGGACCTCTAAATTAAAATTCCATAGCTATTAAATACCTTAGCTATTGGAACTCCACTTTTACACTTTATGCGATTTAGTCTTTTTTATCAAATTAACCATCTAAATGATAAAATTTCTTAATGAAAATTTCACACAAACATATTATCATGCCACGAACATTAAAGTAATAATAAAATAATTATTTCAACTTCAGATTTGTGGCCCCGAAACCACTATTCCAATTTGACTAAAAACGGGCTGTTTGACATTTCGTCTTTTTTTTTTCTAACCATGGAGGGAATGGTACCCATTTCAGTGTAGGCTTCTTGATTGGCTTGTCCTTTGACTTACTTACTGACTTGGCTTCTTCGTCTGGTTTTGATTCATTCTCAGTTTCTTGATATTTTTATAAATAGGGAGGTTGATAATTAGCATTTTTTATTAGATTAGAACTGTTACCTCCTCCCCGATTTCCATCCATCTCAGGTATGGGTGATCTCTTCATCTTGGATAATAAGTGTCTAAATAAGGGTTTCCACTCTTATTCTCGACGTAGTTGACATCCTCGGTTGGATTTAAATTAAGTTCAATAAAAGTGTTTAACTAAAATATACTTTTTATTGAATTTAAACTAAAATATATTAAAAGTGCTTATATTCAAGCTCCTAAACTAAGGAAACTAGTTTAATCTACAACACTAAATTACAACAGATCACTTCCCTTTATGTCCAAGTCTTAGGACTTTATTCCATGGTGATACCTTAAGGAATACATGCTTGCCCACTTGACACTCAATATCCCGCCATTTCAAATCAACATAACACTTTTGTCTGTCTAAAGTAGACTTAAGCCTTTCGCATCTTGTCTTTAACTTGTCCTCTGTTTCGTGAATCAACTTAGGACGAACTATTCACTTTTCATCCAACTCAACCCAACACAGAGGTGTTAAATACCTTGTTCTATATAATGTTTTGAAAGGTTCCATCTGAATACTTGTTAGGTAACTATTGTTATAGGTGAACTCTTCCAAGGGTAAATAAATTCCCAGCTTCTTGTGAATTCCAAAATATAGCTTCACAACATGTCTTACAACACTTGTATCAGTCTATCAAATTTGCCATCCGTTTGAGGGTCATAAGTAGTATTGATTTGAAACTTGCGTTAAATTTGAGGAACCCTTTACCACATCTTTTGGCGTATACAACAATGTAGAAACACCTGGCGAGCTCCATGCTGATACTCTTTTGGCAAACTTCCCCGTTCACCAAAGTACTGGCAAACCCCTAGTTCATCAAAACACTGGTAATGTAACACCCCAAACCCGACCCATTTGCTAAGACCGAATTTGAAATGCCACTGCGGAAAACGTTTGAAAAACTTTTGACTTAGAATTAAAAACATAAAATTTTGTTTTCTTTACTAAAACATTATATAATTAAAATTCCAAATAAAATTAGGTTGTTACAAATTTAAACATTTTCAAATAACAATATATTCAACAAACCAACTTAAAACATAATAATAATCAAAAATTGGTTAAATGGCCCTTATTACAACCAATACTTAAAACAAAATACTCAATACTAAAATGCTTAAAATAATTAAAATATCTTCTTCTGCATGGGCCACCTTGTATCCACTCGGTCCAACGCTTATGCATCACCTGAAATGGCTGAGAAAATTTGGGTGAGTCCACAGACTCAGTGCATAATCATCACACATGCCTCCACATATGGGCTTGGCCCAAATCCACACAGTTCACATACATAAATATGCAAAATGATGCCCAACCCAACCTAATTCCATCCATTACACCAACCCCGGCACACCTGCCGTCCAAGGCCGTGGCTAATCCACCGATCAAATAGTGATCCTTATATCTTACCTTGGCAGACTTGCTGCTCAAGGCCGTGGCTAAGCCACCGATCAAATAGTGATCCCAACATTAAATCGTCTACGGTGATGCACACAGCCATCAACCGCCGAGATGGGCACCTAGCCAACACCTCCCTTGATGTAGCACCTGATCATCAAGCGCTAATGTAGCACGAGGCTAACATTAGACCACGTACATAAATATGTACACCCGTCCTTCCTTGATCAAATCCAATCCCCATGCATATATGTTAATGTATCATGCCAAATCAACATATAGAATGAACATACATCACATGCTCATTATCATATTACACAGTCACCATAAATAATTTAATATCACATATTACTGACCTGTTAACCGATTACCCCAATCATGGGTTTTCACCACTTTAGCCTTTGTTGTCGGCTATCACACATCACACAATAATATACATATATATAAAAATACACAAAACAGGAGAAATAGTGCGATAACTACGCACCTGCTAAGGCACAAACGATCAAATCCTGAAAACGTCACTTGATTAAGAACTCTGCTGAAATCCCTAAAGGAATCATATTAGTTTCGGCCTCTATACCAAAAACATTAGAAAGTGGCCTACGCCCTCAAGAAAACGACATAAAAAAAAGAAAGGAAAAACGGCCATAAACACTTACCTATCTTCCAAAACCGATTAAAGAAAACCCAAAAATGAATGCCTACCCTTTGAATATTCGGCCAACAAAAATAATACTATCAAGGAAGTAGAAGATTCGGCTATGGTTTTGAATGAAGATAACAAAAGATATTATGGAGAAAAAGAAATAGAGTATGTGAGTAGCAAAGAAAATGAGAATGAGAGAGAGAGGATTCGATTTTAGAAATAATGGAAGAAAAGAAAAGAAAAGAGGATTTGGGGAAGAAAGAGGTTCGGTGAAGAAGAAAATAAAAAGGAAAAAGTGATGTTGAGCAAATACCAAAAGTAAGAAAAGAGGAAGAGAGATGGGAGAAAGAGTGCACAAAAGTGCAAAAGATGTTTTCGGTTTCAAAGGAAAAGATGAGAGAAAGAAAATATAAATTTTGGTTCAAACAAAATGAAGGCTAACCAAAAGCAAAACTTGCACAAAATGTACAATACTCATTCGGCCAAACAAAGGATTTTTGGAGAGGGAAAACAAAAATGCAAAAGATGTTCAAAAGGAGAATTGGCCAACTATTCCCCCCCAAGCTACCTAACAAAATTCGGCCACCCCCCTAGACACCCATGCTGTCCACATACATGCACTAAAGGCATAAGAATTGTTTCCAAAACATTTTCCACAAGCCAAGCCTTTTGTCCCCTCAATATACCATAACTTTAAGATATCCTTCCATAACCTTAAGAATCTTATCCCTTAAATTAAGCTTTCCTTAAACAAAAATTCAACTTACCAAAAGTTATTAGTCCACCTATCATAAATAAGTTTGACCGGCCATCAATGCTAATACACAAAAATAAACCTTCAAAATACTAAACATACCACTCGAACCTCTAACCTCAAGCTACCTTTCAAGCTCCTTAACCAACTTGCCACTTACTCTTCTTGTGCTATAAATGAACACTTAAATTAACTTAAGTGCTAAGCTCACCTAATCCACTTCATTAAATAAACCATACTAAAAATTATTCTAGCTTCCTAATTAAAATCAAGCCTTCACAAGACTATACTAACACACCAAATTCATAGCCAAGCCAACACAATAATAAAATAATATTCTAATTTTCCAAAAGCTCAAGGCCCAACCCTACTAGGCCCAATTTTGGGATGTTACAATTCTACCCTCCTTAAATAAATTTCGTCCTCGAAATTTCCAACTAACTAACAGTCATACCTTCTATCTCGCCACACTACGCTTATGTTGCACACTCTGATCTTAATAAAACTAACATACTTTCTATGAACAGTCTCCAAGTTCACACTCAAGGTTCTAGATGCTTCACTAGCGATGGTTCCGACACAGCCATTTAGCCTCTACCGCGTCCACGACGACCACGTCCCTTAGAACTCATATCTAGCGTCGCGATTTAATCTGACTTAAGAAATTTTATGCATTAGTACTTTTGTTCCACTTGTTTATGCGCGGACAAGTTTATGAAAAGAATTTTCAGGAGTAGTTCTTTCGATCAATCCAAAGTTTCATCTAAAGTTCACTACCCTAGTTCAGAGAATTACACATTCAGCACACCATTAAAACATTCCTGTCTACCCCCAACCCAGGGGTATTTCCGTCATTTTCCTATTAGGGGTATTTCGGGAATGAATCAGGGTCAACTTTGAAAATATATATTTTTTTTCAAATTAAAGCTATTTCAGAATTTACAAAATCTTGGAATCATCTTGAAATTCATTTTTTTTAAAAAAATCAGAGGTGTTGCAAAAATTTCAGAAATTCGGGGTTATTTCAGTAATTTTGTAAGTCATGGACGTTTCTGTAAATTCTCCAACTCAGGATAGCTTGATACTTGTAAAATAGAAGTTTTTGATATTTTTGTAAAGTAGAAACATTTTAGTAAAAGTCGGAAGCAACATGAAAATTTAGAAACTCAGGGCTTCTTGGTAATTTTGTCAACCAGGGGTATTTTCGTAAGTTTTCCCAAACCGGAGTATCTTGCCATTTTGAAAACTCGAGATTTTGGTATTTTGCAAAGTAAAATCATTTTAACAATAGTTGAGGGTAATACAGTAATTTTACAATATAGGGGCATTTTGTAAATTTGCCACTAGGGGCATTTTGGGTAATTTCGTAAATCGAGAAAATGTCTTTCAAAAATCAGATTTAAGGTTTCACAAATCAAAGGGGTAAATTTGAAAATTTTAAAACTAAGGGTTTTAAAACAATAAGGCTAATCCCGTTCGGGTTTTAGTAATCGGTTTAGCCTATGAACAAATCCTCTTGGTTAAGGTGAACCGAAGCTACGCACCAGGTAGGATTCCTGCAAAGAGGAGGTGAGTCACGAGGACTGCTTAAGTACCAAGCTCTTCCGGATCCAATCCTAGACATGCGCACCAAGGTTACCACACCTTAACTCGGCGATTTGGTCACAGGTTGGTTTAATAACCTATTAAAGTCTTATGCATATGTTGAGTAAACTAACCCTAGAGTCCAATAACCTTAGTATTCTAATCTACGAGCCCAAATAACCCATAATAATTCACACAAACATATCACTTTAAGAGTCCGAAGTACTTACCTGGTGGACTTCGGATCGGAGGTACAGGTGCCATGCCAGAATAAACCTGAAAAATTTATGAAAGCCCAAATCTTTGAAAAACCCATCATTGAAAACTATTTTCGGGCCCAAAACCTCAAAGTCCGAGTTTTGAACCGGGCTCTGATACCAATTTTGTAACACCCCAAACCCGGCCCATTTGCTAAGACCGAATTTGAAATGCCACTGCGGAAAACGTTTGAAAAACTTTTGACTTAGAATTAAAAACATAAAATTTTGTTTTCTTTACTAAAATATTGTATAATTAAAATTCCAAATAAAATTAGGTTGTTACAAATTTAAACATTTTCAAATAACAATATATTCAACAAACCAACTTAAAACATAATAATAATCAAAAATTGGTTAAATGGCCCTTATTACAACCAATACTTAAAACAAAATACTCAATATTAAAATGCTTAAAATAATTAAAATATCTTCTTCTGCAGGGGCCACCTTGTATCCACTCCAAACCCGGTCCAACGCTTACGCATCACCTGAAATGGTTGAGAAAAATTGGGTGAGTCCACAGACTCAGTGCATAATCATCACACATGCCTCCACATATGGGCTTGGCCCAAATCCACACAGTTCAAATACATAAATATGCAAAATGACGCCCAACCCAACCTAATTCCATCCATTACACCAACCCCGGCACACCTGCCGTCCAAGGCCGTGGCTAATCCACCGATCAAATAGTGATCCTTATATCTTACCTTGGCAGACTTGCTGCTCAAGGCCGTGGCTAAGCCACCGATCAAATAGTGATCCCAACATTAAATCGTCTACGGTGATGCACACAGCCATCAACCGCCGAGATGGGCACCTAGCCAACACCTCCCTTGATGTAGCACACAGCTGATCATCAAGCGCTAATGTAGCAGGAGGCTAACATTAGACTACGTACATAAATATGTACACCCGTCCTTCCTTGATCAAATCCAATCCCCATGCATATGTTAATGTATCATGCCAAATCAACATATAGAATGAACATACATCACATGCTCATTATCATATTACACAGTCACCATAAATAATTTAATATCACATATTACTGACCTGTTAACCGATTACCCCAATCATGGGTTTTCACCACTTTAGCCTTTGTTGTCGGCTATCACACATCATACAAGAATATATATATATCAATACACAAAACAGGAGAAATAGTGCGATAACTACGCACCTGCTAAGGCACAAACGATCAAATCCCGAAAACGTCACTTGATTAAGAACTCTACCGAAATCCCTAAATGAAATCATATTAGTTTCGGCCTCTATACCAAAAACATTAGTAAGTGGCCTACGCCCTCAAGAAAACGACATAAAAAAAAAGAAAGGAAAAACGGCCATAAACACTTACCTATCTTCCAAAACCGATTGAAGAAAACCCAAAAATGAATGCCTACCCTTTGAATATTCGGCCAACAAAAATAATACTAACAAGGAAGTAGAAGATTCGGCTATGGTTTTGAATGAAGATAACAAAAGATATTATGGAGAAAAAGAAATAGAGTATGTGAGTAGCAAAGAAAATGAGAATGAGAGAGAGAGGATTCGATTTTAGAAATAATGGAAGAAAAGAAAAGAAAAGAGGATTTGGGGAAGAAAGAGGTTCGGTCAAGAAGAAAATAAAAAGGAAAAAGTGATGTTGAGCAAATACCAAAAGTAAGAAAAGAGGAAGAGAGATGGGAGAAAGAGTGCACAAAAGTGCAAAAGATGTTTTCGTTTTCAAAGGAAAAGATGAGAGAAAGAAAATATAAATTTTGGTTCAAACAAAATGAAGGCTAACCAAAAGCAAAACTTGCACAAAATGTACAATACTCATTCGGCCAAACAAAGGATTTTTGGAGAGGGAAAACAAAAATGCAAAAGATGTTCAAAAGGAGAATTGGCCAACTATTCCCCCCCAAGCTACCTAACAAAATTCGGCCACCCTCCTAGACACCCATGCCGTCCACATACATGCACTAAAGGCATAAGAATTGTTTCCAAAACATTTTCCACAAGCCAAGCCTTTTGTCCCCTCAATATACCATAACTTAAAGATATCCTTCCATAACCTTAAGAATCTTATCCCTTAAATTAAGCTTTCCTTAAACAAAAATTCAACTTACCAAAAGTTATTAGTCCACCTATCATAAATAAGTTTGACCGGCCATCAATGCTAATACACAAAAATAAACCTTCAAAATGCTAAACATACCACTCGAACCTCTAACCTCAAGCTACCTTTCAAGCTCCTTAACCAACTTGCCACTTACTCTTCTTGTGCTATAAATAAACACTTAAATTAACTTAAGTGCTAAGCTCACCTAATCCACTTCATTAAATAAACCATACTAAAAATTATTCTAGCTTCCTAATTAAAATCAAGCCTTCACAAGACTATACTAACACACCAAATTCATACCCAAGCCAACACAATAATAAAATAATATTCTAATTTTCCTAAAGCTCAAGGCCCAATCCTACTAGGCCCAATTTTGGGATGTTACAGGTAAACCCTCACTTGTGAGGTCAAAACTTTTAGACCCGGTCTTGGGATGTTACAGGGATCGCTACAAAAGTTTTCACTTTGGGTTGCACCGCGAGATCCGAATTTATCTGGTAGCCTATGACATGGCAACCTTTGATGAGCTAGTCAAAAAGGCAAAAACTATCGATGAGATAAGGGAAGAGACTCCGCAAACTTTATCAAGGTGTGGGAAAAGAATGTCTGAATAGTCTGGGCAAACATCTAAGAGACATTGTGAATCATATAAAAGCTAATCTCATGGATCATCGTCATCGGAGCTCAGAGCACACCATCAATTGCTATTTTGGTATAGCCAAGATGTTTATATTAAGTATGGCATGTATAGGAACATTTCTTTTTGAGAATATGTCTTAAAAAGGGCAAAAGTATAGACTATCAAGTTTATTATTCTTTTGTTTATGGCTAAGTGATTGGCCAAGATTGGCTAAGTATGTATGTTTAACGACATCAATGAAGCATGTAGTATTGTTCATGAAAGATGTAGTAATTTGAGTTATTGAATTGAATATGAGATTGATCTTGATTTCAGGGTGGCAATTGGCTTGGTAAATAGCCTTCAAGTGCCCACACGGATAGACACACGGGTGTGTGTCTAGGCCATGCGTCCCCTGCACCTTAGTACTTTAAGTTAGATTAGACTATGGGCTAATCCCACGGCTGTTTGTTTAGGCCGTGTGTGACACACAGTCAGACCATGGGCGTGTGCCCCAGGCCGTGCGAATATAGTCAGTGTCAATCACGATCTAAGTCCACGGGCATGTCAAGGCCATGTGAATATAGTTAGTGTCGACCACGATCTAAGGCGTGTCTTAGGGGTACACGGGCGTGTCCCAAGCCACATGGGCGTGTAACCCCTGTTTTAAGGAAAAGTTTTTCATTAAGTTTTGAAAGTTTTCAAATATGTGTTTAAGGCCTCGTAGGCCCATGAAATGTATGACTAAACTAAGAAAGAGAAGTTTTAATTCGAAACAAAGTTTTACAGCCCGTAACTGCATGTTTAAGAAAGTTCAAGCATAGTATTGTCTCGTATCTGGTCTCAGTCTTGGACTCAGGTATGGGGTGTTACATTTAGTGGTATCAGAGCTATGATTTAGTCGGTTCTAGGACTAACGTAGCATGAGCATGAGTCTAGCTACACATGCCATACGTAAGAATGTTTTAATAATGATAGTGTGACGACTCTTGACGACTTAAATTATGTTTCTACATATAGTAAATGGATCCCAAATGAGCTATGACGGATGACGTAGAAAGTAACGCGCCGGCTCCCGTTGAAGGGACAGTGCCGAACGAGAATGAGAATAGACCCACTACAGTGAGTCAAGGAGGAGGAGAAGAGGCTAGAGAAGCCTTCCTCCACATGATGAACACATGGTATACGGAGTTCGTTCGTATGAACCCAAATGCACAACCCCCTCCACCCCCGCCTATTCCACAATCTATTCCTATAGCCCCTCAAGTAGTAGAGGTGGTAAGAGGAGACAAACCTCCAGTTGATAGGATCAGGAAACATGGGGCAGAAGAATTCTGGACTAAAAGAGATGATGATCCAGAGAAGGACGAACTCTAGTTAGAAAATACCATCAAGGTATTTAATGAGTTGTCATGCACATCTGAAGAATGCATGAAGTGTGTAGTTTCTCTTTTAAGAGATTCTGCTTATCAATGGTGAAACACATTGGTATCGGTAGTACCAAGAGAGAAGATTACTTGGGAATTCTTTCAAGAATAGTTCAAGAAAAAGTATATCAGTCAAAGGTTTGTAGACTAGAAAAGGAAGGAATTTCTAGAACTGAAGCAAGGCAAGATATCTATGACTGATTATGAGCGTGAATTTGTATGACTCAGCAAATACGCTCAAGAATGCGTGTCCACTGAGGCCATCATGATTAAAAGATTCGAAGATAGACTAAATAAATTGTTTGTCGCTGTCTTAGAACTAATGGAATTCGTTGTGCTAGTAGAGAGGGCTTGTAAAGCCGAAGAGCTAGTAAAGGAGAAGAGAAAATCTAAAATGGAGTCTCGTTGTAATGGTCCAAATTCAACCCTAGTCGAAACTGTGGTTTCGAGACCACGAACTCGACTTACAAAATATTGTAATATATATATATATTTACTTTTATGTTATGTGTGTGTTGAATTGTGTGGAAAATATATGGTTACTATGTTGAATTTAGAGAAGGGACCGAATAGATAAAATCTAGGAATGACTTTAATAGATTGAGAGGGACAAATTTTAAATGTGACATAAACGAAGGGGATGTGCATGTCAAATTTGTCCAAAACTTTTAGTAGTAGACGGTAATGATGAGGATTAATGTTAATTATAATAAAATTTGAATAGTGGGATGTAGACTTAGTATTTTATGTGATTAATATAAAAGAAAATACATTTTTTTTAATTTATTATCTTCTCCATCATCTTCATCTTCCTCTCACGAAACAAGAAGAGGAAAGAAGCCATTTTTTTTCTTTCATGACCGGGCTTTGCATGTTATTCTAAGGTGAGGTATCAAGCTCCATTCTTGATGATTTTTACATGGGTGTACTGGTAATCTTATATATTATCAAATTCATGTGCAAAATTTGAGCTTAAAGTTTCCCCCTAGATTCGGTCATGATCTAGCACTTTGAATTGCTCATGTTTGATAAAAAAAATGTTGGTTATGGTTAGCATATTAGCTTATTAAATAGGAAACAGATATGTGTTATGGCTTGAATATTTTGGGGAAACAATCGGTTGGAAGCTATATGCTTGATGAATAGCTTTGTGAACCTAGGAGGGGAGGTATAGGCGTCGGCAATTGAGAGAAACTAGTCTAAGTTTAGTGAATGTTTAATGAAATTGTTTAGGGATTGAGTTAGTAAGGAAACCGAACTAGGGAGGGGTAAATGGCTATTCAACAAATTATTATTATTGAATAGAAATGTTAGAACCGTAGCTATGAGAGGTGAAATTGCACCTAAAATTGAATTTCAAGATGGTTATAATAAAGTAGGGCATTCGGCCTTGGGGGGAAATTTTTGATTTATGACCATATTTACTTAATCGAATAGGGTGTGAACATGTAAGGATAAAAAATTAAATGATTGTATAAATTTTGAGTTTGAATTGAATTGAGTAGAATTAATGGAAAAATATATTGAATAAAGGTTGCTTGATATTTTCTTAGATCGAGATCAAAAGGAAAAGGGGATATATCGTGGAAAAGCCAAATTAGACGAGTAGCCGAGAAATTCTAAATCGTCTTCCTCTTCGAGGTAAGATTTCAGGCTAATTAAATAATTGAATTGATTCTTTATTCAACATAAGGGGATGTGAATCGTTAAGCAATGAATGCCGAATATGGTGTATAGATTAATTCAATTTATTGCATAATGTGAGGCATGTTGGGATGGGTAATATAGTAGTATGGATTTGAGTATGCATAAAAGGTCATAATGCTGAATGTGAAGGGAGATATTAGGTGTTAATTATTATTTGGTTTAATGCTTATTATTTGGCACTATGATTCGAATTTTTGGATGAATACTTGTTGTTGGAATGCCAATGTTGATTATAATTTGAGGAGGGTCGAATTATGGCTTGGTAGTATATAATTATGATTCTATTGCATAATTTAACATTTGGCCGAATGCAAGGTAACAATTTGTAGTATGGATTCATTTCATTATATCTACATGTTGGAAATTTATAATTGCCAAGTTAAACAATTTGTAAGCTTATTAAACGACATTGAGTATATGAGTACATATCCGGGCACTAAGTGTGCGATACCGGTAATAAGGCACTATGTGTGCGGATTATTAAGTAACGGCTCTATGTGAGCGATACGTTACGAGATATTGGAGTAACGGCTCTATGTGAGCGATACGTTATGAGATATTGGAGTAACGGCTCTATGTGAGTGATACGTTACGAGAGGTTGGAGTAACGGCTCTATGTGAGCGATACGTTACGAGATTTTGAGTATCGACTCTAAGTGAGCGGCACGTTACATAATAGGATTAGCAAAGGTGATAAGTACGTGATACATTGTTAATCTTATCTTTCTATGTACAGGTAATGGTTCGCTTGTAAAGATTTTAATATGAATGTGACTTAGTAATTAGTATTAATGGGAATTGGTATCTTAGAAATTTTGAATGGATGACTAAGTTGAGTGGTAAGTATTTAGGGGTAAGCGCCAATCTTATGGCATTTGAAAATTGATTTGAAATCTTGACTATTCGGTTTTGTTGTTGTAATTGAGATATCTATCAAAAAAGTTTTGTAAGGTAAATGCTTCTAATATTTTTAGCTGAAATCTTACTAAGTTATAGAACTTATTTTTCCTTTTCCTTGTTTCATGTGGATGTTGTAGATCACTCTTTGAAGGTGCAAATTAAAGCTCGTAGGTCTATTTGGGCGACTCATCATACTATCATCTATTTTGGTATCCCTTTTTGCGTTGGGTAAATCAATTAGAATTATGGCATGGATAAGCTATTGTGTCCTTTGTAGCATTTTTGTAAGATGATTTATAATGTGTGCTTGTTATGTGAAAAGGGCAAGTATTATTGAAATTTGACTATTTATAATCGGCTATAAGGAAACCTTTATGAAAGTGAAATTACATATATGTGTGGTCGATGTATAAATTGATTCGAAATGAAACGATTAAGTGTTCAACAAAGTGAGTAAAGTGAATACATACCAAATTATAGATAGGTCAACAATCAAAGGAGTATAAGTTGATTTAATGATAGACGCTTGAATTGAAGAATTGATATGAATATATGTATGTGTATGTTTTTAAAACTTGTGTTTTTGGTAGTCATCGACATACATTCGAATGATAGGGGTGTTACAATTTTATTGGCATCAAAGCTAGGTTCAGTCGGTTCTTGGACTAACGTAGCGTGTGTGTGTGAGTAGCTATACATGCCATAAGATGAGGGATAGTATGATGACTTTTGTCCGCTAAATGTATTTGTCTTTTCTTTTGTATAGTAATGGATCCGGATCCCGAGCAAGCTTTGGCGGATGATGTCGAGAGTGTGGCGCCTGCTCCCGCGCAAGGGACTGCGTCGGAAGAACCTCGACCCGCCGCGAGTGGCCCTGATGAGAGGGTAAAACAAGCCTTTCAAAATATGATGAACGATTGGTTTAGTCACTACTTACGAACCACCCCGGCTGAAACCCCAAGAACACCAGTGGTACCTCTGGCGATTAATCTTGATCGAGCAACTAAACCCCCGATTGATCGTATTAGGAAGCATGGGGCTCAAGAATTTAGAGCCGAAGATGATGATGATGCGGAGCGAGCCAAATTTTGGCTCGATAACACTATTCGAGTATTTGACGAGCTGTCTTGTACTCCCGACGAGTGTTTAAAGTGTGTTATATCACTGCTGCGAGATTTTGCATACTACTGGTGGAACACGCTTGTGTCGGTTGTCTCGAAAGAGAAAGTTACCTAGGAGTTCTTTCAAGCGGAATTTCGTAAGAAATATATAAGCCAGCGCTTTATCGATTCTAAGCGTAAAGAGTTCCTCGAGCTCAAACAGGGCCGCATGACTGTATCGGAGTACGAGCGTAAATTTGTGCGACTCAGTCGCTATGCTCGAGAATGTGTTTCATCGGAAGCTGCTATGTGCCGGAGATTTGAAGATGGCTTAAATGAGAATATAAAACTTCTGGTCAGTATTTTGGGAATTGACGATTTTGTAGTACTGGTTGAACGAGCTTGTAAAGCTGAAGAGTTGGGAAAGGAAAAGCAGAAAGCTGAGTTCGAATCCAAGGACATTCGAAAGAGGACCGCAAGCAAATTTGCACAGATGTCTACGAAAAAGTTTAAGAATGACGGTGGTCGATTCAAGCCTAACGCCGGGATTTCTATTAGAGAACGGCCGCCAGTGAGTTTGCGGGCTACATCAGTTGCAAGCGTGGGTAATGAGAAATCGGGTAAACCAGAGTGCCAGCCATGTGGCAGACGACATCATGGAGAGTGTTGGGGTAAATCTAATTCCTGCACTTGTTATAAGTGTGGCTCCCAAGACCACTTTATTCGAGATTGTCCGGAGAATGCTGAGAGGTGTGATGTGCAGAGTGCGAGACTGAGTGGCAACACAGCTCGAGGTAGATCATTCCGTCTTTGAGGTGGTAGAGGCGGTACACAGAGGGGAGCTTCAGATGCGATTGTTCGATCAGATGCCCGAGTACCAGCTAGGGCTTACGCAATCCGTGCTAGAGAGGAGGCCTCATCCCCAGATGTCATTACCGGTATTTTCCTTCTCTTTAATACTATTGTGACTGCTTTGATTGACCCCGGCTCAACTCACTCGTATATGTGTGAAACATTGGTATCTAGTAAAACCTTACCTATCGAGTCTACTGATGTTGTAATACGGGTTTCAAACCCCCTGGGTAGATGTGTGCTGGTCAATAAAGTGTGTAAAAATTGTCCATTGATGATTAGAGATATGTGCTTTCCGGCTAATCTAATGCTATTGCCGTTCGATGAGTTCGACATCATTCTCGGTATGGATTGGTGGACAGTTCACGATGCAGTAGTAAATTGCCGAAGAAAGACTATTGATTTGAGATGCAAGAATGATGACATAATCAGAGTCGAGTCTTCGGATTTGGGTGGACTATCTGCAGTGATATCTTCAATGTCGGCCCGGCGGTATTTGAGAAAAGGTTACGAAGCCTACCTTGCATATTTCATTAATGACAAAATAACAGAAAAGAAGATCGAATCAATGCCGATTGTTAATGAATATTCAGATGTATTTCCGGAGGAATTACCCGGATTACCTCTAGTCCGAGAGGTAGAATTCAGGATTCAGCTAATTTCAGGGACCGCCCCGATTTCGATAGCCCTGTATAGAATGGTGCCAGCTGAACTAAAAGAATTAAAGGCTCAGTTGCAAGAATTGACGGATAAAGGCTTCGCCAGACCTAGTTTTTCTCCTTAGGGTGCACCGGTACTATTTGTGAAAAAGAAAGACGGAACTTTGAGAATATGCATAGACTATCGACAGCTTAATAAGGTGACGATAAAGAATAAATACCCGTTGCCACGTATTGACGATTTATTCGATCAACTTAAAGGAGCTTCAGTGTTCTCAAAAATCGATTTAAGATCGGGATATTATCAGTTACGAGTTAAAGAGGCGGATATACCAAAGACTGCGTTTCGGACGAGATATGGTCACTACGAATTCTTGGTGATGCCGTTTGGGCTCACTAATTCCCCTGCTATTTTCATGGATTTGATGAATCGGGTGTTCAAACCTTTTTTAGACCGGTTTGTTGTTGTTTTCATAGACGACATACTGATTTACTCCCGTGACGAAATTGAACATGTCGAGCATTTGAGGGTGGTGTTAAAGATTCTACGGGATAATAAATTATTTTCTAAATTAGATAAATGTGAGTTTTGGTTGAAAGAAGTCGACTTTTTGGGACATGTCATCTCAAAATCGGGTATACGGGTCGATCCGAACAAAATATCAGCTGTACTTGATTGGAAACTTCCGCGAAATGTTTCTGAGGTTTGTAGCTTTCTGGGGCTTGCCGGATATTATAGACGCTTTGTGAAGGGATTTTCTATGATAGCATCCCCGATGACGAAGTTACTACAAAAAGATGTGAAATTTGATTGGACAGGTAAGTGTCAGAAGAGTTTTGATCAATTGAAGACACTATTAATGGAGGCTCCGGTACTCATTCAGCCAGAGTCAGGAAAGGAATTCGTCATTTTTAGTGATGCATCACTTAATGGGCTCGGTTGTGTATTAATGCAGGAGGGCAAGGTGGTAGCTTATGCCTCGAGACAGTTGAAGACGCACGAAAGAAATTATCCTACACACGACCTTGAACTAGCCTCTATAGTCTTTGCTTTGAAAATATGGCGTCACTACCTTTTCGGTGAGAAATGTCATATCTATTCGGAACATAAAAGTCTAAAGTATTTAATGACTCAAAAGGATCTGAATCTAAGACAGCGTCGATGGTTGGAATTATTGAAAGATTACGAACTCGTGATCGATTATCACCCGGGAAAGGCTAATGTGGTTGCCGATGCACTTAGTCTCAAATCATTATTTGCTCTTCGTGCGATGAACGCTGATCTAGCCATGACCGATGATGGAGTGATTATTGCAGAATTAAAGGCGAGGCCATCATTTGTATCACAGATCCGAGAAGCTAAGGAGGTCGATGAAGATTTAAAGTCAAAAAGGAATTGTTGTAGCTCTGGAACAGATTCAGATTTCCGGATAGATGCCGAAGGATGCTTAAGGTTCAAGAATCGAATGTGTATACCAAAGAAAGTTGAGTTGATTCGAATGATTTGTGACGAAGCTCATAGTGGTAGATTGTCGATTCACCCGGGTAGCACAAAGATGTATAATGACTTGAAACAACATTATTGGTGGCACGACATGAAACAAGATATCTCGGATTATGTATCGAAGTGTTTGATATGTCAGCAACTAAAACCTGAGCATCAGGTGCCTTTGGGACTTCTTCAACTTATTATGATACCTGAGTGGAAATGGGACCGAGTCACCATGGATTTTGTATCGGGTTTGCCTCTAACGCCGAACAGGAAAGACTCGATCTGGGTTGTTGTGGATAGATTGACAAAATCGGCCCATTTCATCCCCGTACGTACGGATTTCTCACTTGATAAGCTGGCTGAATTGTATGTGTCCCAGATTGTGCGATTACACGGAGTACCCATTTCTATTGTTTCCGATAGAGACCCAAGGTTTACGTCGCGGTTTTGGAAGAAATTGCAAGATGCTTTAGGTACTAAGCTACACTTTAGTACCGCCTTCCACCCTCAGTCAGATGGACAATCTGAGTGAGTCATTCAGATACTCGAGGACATGTTAAGATGTTGCGTTCTTGAGTTTGAAGGTACGTGGGGGCGATACTTACCCCTGATTGAATTTGCATATAACAACAGCTTTCAGTCTAGTATCCAAATGGCACCTTACGAAGCTTTGTACGATCGTAAATGCCGTACTCTGTTGTACTGGACGGAATTGGGAGAAAATAAGATTCATGGAGTCGATTTGGTTAGGGAAACTAAGCAGAAAGTAGCAATAATTCGGGATAGTTTGAAAGCAGCATCGGATCGTCAGAAGTCTTACGCAGATCTGAAACGCAAGGACATTGAATTCCAGATAGGTGTTCGAGTGTTCTTAAAAGTATCGCCATGGAAAAAACTCATGAGATTTGGTTGTAAAGGCAAGCTGAGCCCGAGATTCGTTGGACCGTATGAAAACACTGAACGTAACGGTCCAGTTGCTTACAGGTTACAGTTACCACCTGAGTTGGAGAAGATCCATAACGTCTTTCATGTTTCAATGCTTCATAAATATCGATCTGATCCATCACATATAATTTGCCCGGTTGAAGTGGAGATCCAACATGATATGACCTACGAGGAAGAACCGGTTCGTATTTTGAATCGTGAGATAAAAGAACTGAGAAATAAAAAGATCCCCCTAGTTAAAGTACTATGGCAAAAACACGGAGTCGAGGAAGCAACTTGGGAATCGGAGTATACGATGAAAGAACGCTATCCGAACCTCTTTTTCAGTAAGATTTTCGCGGACGAAAATCCCAAAGGGGGGAGAGTTGTAACGGTCCGAATTCGACCCTAGTCGAAACTGTGGTTTCGAGACCACGAACTCGACTTAGAAAATATCGTAATATATATATATATATATTTACTTTTATGTTATGTGTGTGTTGAGTTGTGTGGAAAATATATGGTTAATATGTTGAATTTAGAGAAGGGACCGAATAGATAAAATCTAGGAATGACTTTAATAGATTGAGAGGGACAAATTTTAAATGTGACATAAACAAAGGGGATGTGCATGTCAAATTTGTCCAAAACTTTTAGTAGTGGACGGTAATGATGAGGATTAATGTTAATTATAATAAAATTTGGATAGTGGGATGTAGACTTAATATTTTATGTGATTAAAATAAAAGAAAATACATTTTTTTTAATTTATTGTCTTCTCCATCATCTTCATCTTCCTCTCACGAAATAAGAAGAGGAAAGAAGCCATTTTTCTTCTTTCATGACCGGGCTTTGTATATTATTCTAAGGTGAGGTATCAAGCTCCATTCTTGATGATTTTTACATGGGTGCACTGGTAATCTTATATATTATCAAATTCATGTGCAAAATTTGAGCTTAAAGTTTCCCCCTAGATTCGGTCATGATCTAGCACTTTGAATTGCTCATGTTTGATAAAAAAAATGTTGGTTATGGTTAGCATATTAGCTTATTAAATAGGAAACAGATATGTATTATGGCTTGAATATTTTGGGGAAACAATCGGTTGGAAGCTATATGCTTGATCAATGGCTTTGTGAACCTAGGAGGGGAGGTATAGGCGTCGGCAATTGAGAGAAACTAGTCTAAGTTTAGTGAATGTTTAATGAAATTGTTTAGGGATTGAGTTAGTAAGGAAACCGAACTAGGGAGGGGTAAATGGCTATTCAACAAATTATTATTATTGAATAGAAATGTTAGAACCGTAGCTATGAGAGGTGAAATTGCACCTAAAATTGAATTTCAAGATGGTTATAATAAAGTAGGGCATTCGGTCTTGGGGGGAAAATTTGAATTATGACCATATTTACTTTATCGAATAGGGTGTGAACATGTAAGGATAAAAAATTAAATGATTGTATAAATTTTGAGTTTGAATTGAATTGAGTAGAATTAATGGAAAAATATATTGAATAAAGATTGCTTGATATTTTCTTAGATCGAGATCAAAAAGAAAAGGGGATAGATCGTGGAAAAGCCAAATTAGACAAGTAGCCGGGAAATTCTAAATCGTCTTTCTCTTCGAGGTAAGACTTCAGGCTAATTAAATAATTGAATTGATTCTTTATTCAATGTTGATGTTTAAAGGGGATGTGAATTGTTGAGCCATGAATGCCGGATATGGTGTATAGATTAATCCAATTTATTGCATAATGTGAGGCATGTTGGGATGGGTAATATAGTAGTATGGATTTGAGTATGCATAAAAGGTCATAATGCCGAATGTGAAGGGAGATATTAGGTGTTAATTATTATTTGGTTTAATGCTTATTATTTAGCACTATGATTCGAATTTTTGGATGAATACTTGTTGTTGGAATGCCAATGTTGATTATAATTTGAGGAGGGTCGAATTATGGCTTGGTAGTATATAATTATGATTCTATTGCATAATTTAACATTTGGCCGAATGGAAGGTAACAATTTGTAGTATGGATTCATTTCATTATATCTACATGTTGGAAATTTATAATTGCCAAGTTAAACAATTTGTAAGCTTATTAAACGACATTGAGTATATGAGTACATATCCGGGCACTAAGTGTGCGATACCGGTAATAAGGCACTATGTGTGCGGATTATTAAGTAACGGCTCTATGTGAGCGATATGTTACGAGATATTGGAGTAACGGCTCTATGTGAGCGATACATTACGAGATATTGGAGTAACGGCTCTATGTGAGCGATACGTTATGAGAGGTTGGAGTAACGGCTCTATGTGAGCGATACGTTACGAGATTTTGAGTATCGGCTCTAAGTGAGCGGCACGTTACATAATATGATTAGCAAAGGTGATAAGTACGTGATACATTGTTAATCTTATCTTTCTATGTACAGGTAATGGTTCGCTTCTAAAGATTTTAATATGAATGTGACTTAGTAATTAGTACTAATGGGAATTGGTATCTTAGAAATTTTGAATGGATGACTAAGTTGAGTGGTAAGTGTTTAGAGGTAAGCGCCAATCTTATGGCATTTGAAAATTGATTTGAAACCTTGACTATTCGGTTTTGTTGTTGTAATTGAGTTATCTATCCGGAAAGTTTTGTAAGGTAAATGCTTCTAATATTTTTAGCTGAAATCTTACTAAGTTATAGAACTTATTTTTCCTTTTCCTTGTTTCATGTGGACGTTGTAGATCACTCTTTGAAGGTGCAAATTAAAGCTCGTAGATCTATTTGGGTGACTCATCATACTATCATCTATTTTGGTATCCCTTTTTGCATTGGGTAAATCAATTAGAATTATGGCATGTATAAGCTATTGTGTCCTTTGTAGCATTTTTGTAAGATGATTTATAATGTGTGCTTGTTATGTGAAAAGGGCAAGTATTATTGAAATTTGACTATTTATAATCGGCTATAAGGAAACCTTTATGAAAGTGAAATTACATATATGTGTGGTCGATGTATAAATTGATTCGAAATGAAACGACTAAATGTTCAACAAAGTGAGTAAAGTGAATACATACCAAATTATAGATAGGTCAACAATCAAAGGAGTATAAGTTGATTTAATGATAGATGCTTGAATTGAAGAATTGATATGTATATATGTATGTGTATGTTTTTAAAACTTGCATTTTTGGTAGTCATCGACATACATTCGAATGATAGGGGTGTTACACTCGTGACTCTAGAAAGAGACAGTGGAATAAGTCATTCCAATCCTCATCCAAGAAGTCAAGAGATTTCTCCACCCGATCGACTACTTCCACTGGGTTTTCAAGGAAGGACAAGGGTAAGTAGTATTTGGGAAATAAAGCACAGACAACTTCAGTTGCTAGTGGGGGGAACATCCGATCGGATAGACCCGAATGCCCACAGTGTGGCAAACGTCATATGGGAGTATGCCGAGCACATGAAAATGCATGTTTTAGATGTGGTTCCCAAGACCACTACATAAAGGATTGTCCTGAGACGACAAAAGAAGAGAGAACTCAGAACCCAAGATCAGGGAGTATGATCAGAGGAAGACCGCAGAAGAACCTGGGAAGTGGGGCAAGTGGAAGAGGTAACCCTAGAGAGCAGGCTGCGAGACCCGAGGGCAGGGCGCCTGCAAGGACTTATGCCATTCGCGCTCGCGAAGAGGCATATTCTCCTGATGTTATTACGGGTACCTTTTCTCTTTATGATATCAAAGGTATTGCTTTAATAAATCCCGGATCCACATACTCTTACATTTGTATGAAACTAGTATCCAGTATGAGTATGCCTATAGAGCCTACAGAATTTGTGATTAAGGTGTCTAATTCTTTAGGCAAGAGTGTGTTAGTTGATGAAGTATGTAAAGATTGCCCATTGGTGATTAGAGGTCATTATTTTAAGGCTGTAACGACCTGAATTTGGGCCTAGTAGAATTGGGCGCAATGGGCCTTGGGCGTAGGAATGTTTAAAAAAAATTTTAAGAACAAGAGAACGGCATTATTTCAAGTTGGACTTATTAGGAAGGTGATTTTAGAAAGTTACGGAGTTTCTAGGAAGTACCGGGTTCAAGTTAGGCTATAGGAAAATTTTTATGTTTAGGCACTTTAAGGGGAGAAATTAAATGGCATCAAGGCTTAAGGAAATAAGTGTGCATTTTGCTAGCATAAGTGGAGTACATGGTGGAGTGGTGTGGCGTCAAGTAGAGAGCATAAAGGGAAAGGGTTCGAATCCCATCTATTGCAAAATTTTTGATTTATTTTGTGCTTTCTTTCCAAGTGTCAGCCATGGTTCTAATTATGGTAAGGGAGACTTTTTATTGATGGAAAGATGACTAAGGAATATGGTAAGGAGGAAGATAAGGGAAAAAGAAGGAAAGAAATCACAGAAAGGGATAAGGGAGGGGAAACAGTTTAGCCAAATAGGAGCTGCAATATGATAAAAGTTTTAGTCAACATTCATCTTTTTGGTAAGGTAGTATACGGTTTTGTTGGGAGAAAAAGAGGAGTCGAATTTCCTATAGGCATTTTGCAATTTTGGTGCTTGAAAGGCTTGTTTCTTTTTAGCATTTTTTAGTCTCTCTTTTCCAATTCCTTCCCTCTTATGCCGAAACTCTAAAGCCAAAAGTGTGCATCTTTTTCCTCTGTTTGGCCGAAACACTCACCTTTTTGCTCATCTCCCCTTTGATAGTCGAAACAATCTAGCACTCTTTTCTCCATCCATTCTTTTCTTTTGACCATTTCATCAACCTTTCCTCTTTTCTTAAATCGACATTACCTTGTGATCAAATTTTCTTGTTCGATTCTCTCCATAGCCGAACTTTTGAAACCTTCATACATTTTTCATTATTTCTTTCTTGTTCGTATTGACAATCTCTTCTTGACCGAATCAGTATGTGACCTTATATCCCTCTTTTCATTTTCATTTTCTTTTTCTTCCTAGCCGAATATGTCTGTTCATCATTATTCGGTTAATCTACCTTGTTTCTTTATCGAAACATCACTCTCTCCTTCACTCTCATGTTGTGATCAACACTTTTTCGTAGTGTTATAGTGGGTGGCCGAATACCACATCATTGACGATTCAATTCTAGCCATAAGTTCAATCAGTGGAAGTTGGATCTATTATTGTCAAGGTAAGGGATTTCCTCAAAGTTCATCTCGATATATCTCAATACTTGGTTATTCCGTTAAAATGGAATGATGGATTTGTCTAATCAATTATAATAGGGACTAAATTGCCCGTTCTTATTCACTCGTTGATCCTTCGGAAGTAGTGGTAAGCCGAACCTTATCCCTAAACCATTATATCCTATCGTCATAGTATTTTCTAACCGAGACTTTTTCTATGGAGGCAAGTGGTACCGATTCAAAAGGAAAGGCGATTGGAGAACTCAAAAGGAGTGGATTTGTGATTCCTACCCCTAAGTTTAAACGAAGGGCGGTATCGGCGGTTTGGGATTTCCCACCGGGTTGTGGACCATCACCGATGAGAATAGACAAATCGTGGTCGTACACGATTCTATGGGTAAGAACTTTATTAGATCGTTAGATTTATATATTTGGATTAAGAAAAACCTCGTTTGTTGGTTAATCGAGTGTAATGGTGTTTTAGGTGCCGACAGTCAAGAATGATTAATCCTTACCGTAATCAGGTGTATAATTTCACACTGAAATCCCGTAAATCTATGATTTAGCATCATATTAGAAATATCGATTGATGTTGCCTAAAAAAACTTAATATCAGTAAAATAGTATGAATTGAGTATTTTGCCTAAATATCGTAAATACTAAGATTTGTCAAAATCAGGGTTAATTTGTAAAATTTACAAAAATGCCCTTAAGGATCGAATTACAAAAATACCCTTAATGGGATGTTTTTGTCAAATGCCCTAACGGGCCGGATTGCTTAATTACCTTTAAAATTGTTGACTTACGAAAATGCCCCTATGGGCCGATTTACCAAAATGCCCCTATGGGCCGATTTGTTAGAATGCCTTAGTGGGTCGATTACAAAGATCTATAATTGGCCGATTTACTGTAATAAATTACTGGATTAATGATTGTTGTTTATATATGTGGATATTATGCTTTATTATGTATGTTGCATTTACATATTTTGCATGGGTTGGGAAAAATGTTGAAGAGAAGTGTAGCCTGCTGGCATTGCCACGAAAATGTTTATTACTATGTTTCATTATGATTTCGGTGGCTTGGCCGCAATAAAAATATTATAAACGGCAACTTGCCTGCAAATTGGTGTGAACGGCGGGGTGGGTTGACTTGATCCCCACACGTGTGATTGGCTGGTCGGGGGTGTGATGGATGGATAGGTTGGGTTGGGTTGCATGCATTACACATATACATATATATTCTGATATGTAAATGGGCTTAGGCCCAAGTTATTACTAAATGGATTTAGGACCAGTGGATGACGGTAAGGGGATTATACACTGGGTTCTAGTAACTCACCCCTTTTCCTTAACACTTGCAGGTAATGCTCAGTCATGTGGACTTGGGCCATGGATGACTCGGTGGAGGCCATACTTTAGAAATGGTGTTTTTGTACTTTAGCTTTCTATTTCCGTTCACTTTATTACTTTTATTATTTTGGGTTTTTATGTTGTAATAAGGCCTCTCGAACATTTTATTTTTGCTTTATGTTTGACATACTTATTATCTTGCTTGAATTGTTTTAAATGGGAATTTTTCTAAAAACTTAAATAAAGGTTTTCCAAAATATATTAACAAATGGATTTCTTAACAAACTTTTACAAATATTTTAACTCAGAAATTTTCTCTCGAATTATCAACGATATTTTCAAAAGTCACGGTTTATAAGATCTCCAGTTCAAGTTATTGATTTATCAATCAACCTTCGAGATTAGTAGTATTTTATCATATGTTTCAAATCAAAATTGTTTTCTTGATTATAACAAAATAATACCTATTTTAGTACGAATAAAAAGGATTTAACACGTTTTTCTCATATGACATGTCAGATCCAGTCATAACGTATGGGCCGAGTTTGGGGTGTTACATTTTATGGTATCAGAGCCCGGTTGCAAAACTCAGCTGTGGTTTGGGTTCAAAAACATTTTCAAAGCTGTTTAAAATTTTAATTTATGCATGTCACTACAGCAATTTGGACTTTTAGCGGCGTCTTTTTAGGCCTTTAGTGGCGTTTTTAAGCGCCACTAAAAGTCTTTGCGGCGCTTCTAGAAACGCCACAAAAAACGCTGCTAAAAGAGGCGCCGCAAAATTTAGCGGCGTTTATGAAAAAAACGCCACTAAAAGCCATGACTTTTAGCGGTGCTTTTCACACAAACGCCGCTAAAAGCATTACTTTTAGCGGCGCTTTTCACACAAGCGCCGCTAAAAAGCATGACTTTTAGCGGCGCTTTTCCTACAAACCCCGCTAAAAGCATGACTTTTAGCGGCGCTTTTCCCACAAACGCCGCTAAAAAGCATGACTTTTAGCGGCGTTTTTCCGACAAACACCGCTAAATATCATAAAAATAAAAAAATAAAAAATTATTTTTAACGGCGTTTTTAGGAAAAACGCCGCTAAATGTCATGAAAAATAAAAAAAATAAATATTATACTTTTAGCGGCACTTTTCCCAAAAACGCCGCTAAGTATCATGAAAAATAAAAAAAATTAAAATATTATACTTTTAGCGGCGCTTTTCTTAAAAACGTCGCTACAGGTTATGAAAAATAAAAAAAATTAAAATATTATAAAAATGCGAAAAATCTAATTTAGAAATGTATAATTTAATTTGGTTCTTTCTCCAGTCCACTCAGTGCATCAAGTTCTGATGCTACATGTTTCATACATTTCCTTGCCAATTGTACAGATGAAAGCTTGATCTGCAATATGCAAAAGGTAACAGAAATCTATAATTGCATTGTGTAGTAGGAAAACAATTTTCCATACTAATGTTATATTCGTGGAGGTAGTTTCATCGGTACTTAATTACATATAGCAAATTATGCAACTTAGAACACAGTAGTTTCATCTAGAAAAGTATGCAGAATTGACAAGAATCTAAAATTTTTGATATGGCCCTTCTAATAATCCAAGTCTTTATCTAAGCAATAACTTGCTGAACAATTAGCATAACACAATAGTGTTGATCAACTTACAACTACATCATCGGTTCATCATAATGGGGTGCCACTTAATGAACTATGTTCCATGTATCATACTATGTACCGAAGTGGAAGTTCCATGTATTAAAACTACCACTTCATAAAATTACCATACCAAACCAAACCTTTTAATTAATTGTTTTGGTTCATACCTTGCCAACAATCCCAAAATCTAATAACCAATTCACTGGAATCCTAAACTCCCTGTATCGTGAAATAGCCATATCTCTTGTACGCAAGAGGGCATATACACTTTGTTCCACTCTGAGAAACAAAAAATGAAATGGGAAATCAGAATATGGCAAGAGGAAGTGCATCTCTACCATCCTAAGATTGTTAATTAATACTGAAATGCTCCGGAAGGAAAACTAGAAGAATCCTACTCAGGTTTTATTACCCACAGGTTCAGAAATTAAACTAAATGAATCAAAACTGACTTACTTCTCAAGCAACTTGTACATCTTCTTCAGAGCAGCTTCACATGGAAGGTTTGGATCATCAACAAAGGAAGAGACCAGCTTCTCCAACTTCATTAAGTCCTGGTATTCAAAAGCTGCCTCTCTTAATGCATTAGCCTTTCCTTCAGGCCAATCAAAATGCTTGAGAACTGCTCGTTCATCAACCTAGATGGATGCAGAAAGATTATTCAACAAATATAGTAGACAATAGACAGACAATTTCTAGTGAATCTGTTAGCAAATGAACAATGGGGTTCATATATAGTAGGTCTTTCTTAATAACTGGTAATATAATAGAGCTGACAATGGTTTAGTTCCAAGATGCATCTTCTTCCATATTACCTCAAAAATATATGCTTCTTTCGTGCAATAAGATTTCTTTCAAATTCAAACTATAACTACATTTTACAAATAAATACATATATTATATCGTCTTGATGTCAGTTTGCAAAGAGTTTATGGTAATATTCAGCATGTCAATTTCAACTGTCTTGATCTTAAGCTGCTTTTGTAATTCAGCAATATCTGATTCCTGCTCTTTTAAACTATAGTACTCAAGCCAGCATACGAACCCCACGGTCTAACCCAGAAACAGCCCCAGGGAGAAGCTTCTGAACTAACTAAAAGTAGCCTTTGTTGTTTAATATATTTCTAAAAAATCATTGTAAATACTTCTGTATTATATGAATAAATTATCTAATTTATAAGAAGTTTGATTTTCATTAAAATACTTTTGTTAAATAGACTTATTAATAAAATCTATCCAAATTATGAGTAAGAAATTTAATTTAATTACTTAAGTAATAAATTTAAAAAATTAAAAATTATTGAATTGCTTTATGTTCAAGATTCTAAAATAAAAGGGTTAAAGTTTACATTGATTTTTGTTTATTTGCATAGAATTTAATTTACATTAACATTAAAACAAAAGACTTTATATTAATTAATATCAATATAATTTGCTCATGGAACATCCATATGCTAAGGCAAATTTACACTTTATTTATTTGCAGAATGCTCAACTTATTCAAAAATAAATAAAATAGCAGATATTCACATGCAATGCATGTTACAACAGATTCTAATAATAGCATGTGATACTATGCACACAGAGAATACAAGCTACAAATTAGCTTAATACCTCAGAGAAGCATCGAGTGTAGCAGAGGGTGATGATAAATTACTGCCAAGAACAGCATTGGAAGATCCCTGCAGCGACGAATTTGCTCCAGATGCAGGAAGCCTTGGTCCCACAGCTCCTTGATTCGATATTGCTTTTGTGTATATATATAACCAAAGAAATGAAGTATGAACCTGTTCACACCATTGCCCTTGCTCCTTTAATGTTGTTTCATCATCAGACTCAGAAGATGAGCTCTGAACTTGATCTGATTGATCATTGTCGGATGATGAATCACCACTCGAAATTTCATTTACGTCCTTAAAGTTTCTTCCATGATTAAATTCTGTAACAAAAAGCTTTGCTTAATAATTTAAGCCTTTCCAATTTCATATTAACATTGACATTTGAGTTTGAGTAAAATAGTAGTTAATAATAAGTACAGATTAATTACCATTGTTGTTGGAATCTTTGGCAATATCTTCAGTACTTATAGCTTTCTCACAATTCGAAGGTTTGGGTTTTTTTCTGACACAAATGTTTGATTAGTGGCCATCCATTTACTTCAAATGGCAAAAATGAAAATCCATTAAAAAATAACAAATCAAAATCGAAATAAATAAATAAAATAATGATAACTCAATAATAAATTTCAATCTTTCTCTTGTATTACACAAATCTTTCAATCTTTATTAAGTATATCATATCCATCAACTGCTTACAAAAATGTTGATAGGTTCTATGTCTTGGATACAGATTGTAATATAACCCAATTTGCCTTTTTATATCAGCAAAAGGCAGATTCCAAAACTGAAACAATGAAAAAACATTCAAGCTCCAACTATCTTGAAGTAAATAAAGAACCAGATTGAAGTAGAAGTGGAAGCTTGCCAGTAGAAGTGAAAGTAGAGCAGGAAAACAAGAAAATAAGCAAAGCGGTGAAGCATATGAGCTTGGAAATGAATCTACTTGCTGCTGAAAAGACAGTCTCCACATGCACACACTCAAATAACCATCCTGCCCCTTTCTTTACTTCAATTATTTCCCATATATTATTAAATTAAAAATTACATTTAAATAATGTAATTTACTCTCTTAACCTCCATTGTGTAATTGTGACGAAACAAAATAGGGGTGGCAACAGTGGAATGGAACGGCTGAACATTTAAATATGGAAATCGGCATAAAAGCAAGTGGGACATAAACTCATAAAAGAAAACAAAAAAATTAGATTATTAATTGCATTTAAAATATTTAATATAATTATTATAAATTATCATGGGGTTGGGGTTTATGGTTAATGCAGGTACTTTACCTCGGCAAATAACCGTAGGATGATAAGTTTTCTCAATAAAAGCTTCTGCAACATGAAGCATCTCACCAGCTGCACCAAAAAGTACACCAAATATAAGTACTAAAGGCAATTGGATCCTAACATGTTGATTAAATCATGGATAAACACATGAAACCATGGCAATTAAAATTCGATTGAGCTTTTGAAAATTTTACCAGTTCTTCAAAAAAATATATCTTATAGATAAAAGAATAAAACTGGATAATTTTACCAGCTTCTGAAAAGGGCATTCACATGCTAAAGCAAATAGATAAGCATGGTGGAATAACATACCTTTGCTGCTGGATGTGCAAGATCTAACTTGGAAATATTTAAGCACTTAACTTTCCAAGAGTGGGGATGAAGATGAAGGTAGTGGAACCCTCCATTGCTGTGAAATGCAAGCACATAAAGCTCTTAACCCACCAAATGCTTCCTCCAAAGCCCCGGGCATCAGCCATGTGGGTTATTTTTTTGCTTTCTTTCTTTCAACCAGTTCATTAACTTCTCCCATTATCTGGCCTTTTAATTTTACCCTGAAAAGAAAAATCTGTTGAAAGAAAAAGAATCTGGTCAAAACTGTCTTATATGTTCCATGTATTTGTGATCCTTGAAACAAAGCTCTTTTCTTTTTCTAGATTATTTTAGGCATACCCCTTTTTCCCTTAAAGTAAAAAATAGAGAACATGATCCATCAAGATTTCATATTGGAAAAATCAAAGGATAAAACTTTGATCAAAGTGGTCTGTTCTTATATGGAAACTGGAAATATGCACAAAGCTAAAGTGTTTGAATCATTGGGCTGACTGGCATCAATATTTTAACAAAGAAGTGGATAATCTCCACCATTATTGTTGGAAGATACCAAAGCTACATATAAAATCATTCTAAATAACACCATAGGGAAATAAAGGGATCAACACAGAATAAGGAAATATATACATATAAACATATTGTAACATCCTGAAAAGGGCCTATGCATTTTCGGTTTAATTGTATGAAATGACATGTCTTATGTGTTATGAATGTGTTTTGAACATTTTTGGAAACCTGGAAATGTATGGAAATGTTAAGTGTAAAAAGAGGAAAGTGAACATTTTTGGAAACTAGGAAATGTAAGGAAATGATTTAGAAATGATTCAAAAGAGGAAAGTAAACATTTCGGGAAACTTGGAAATGTATGGAAATGTTAAGTTTAAAGGAGGCAAACGAAAATTTTTGGAAACTTGGAAATGTAAAGAAATGTCAAGTTTTAAAGGTTAAAAAGAGGAAACTAAGGCAAGGTGGCCTTAAGAAAATTAATAGGAGGAATTTGACACACAAACAGGCTTGGAAAAGTGGCCTGGAGATATCACTTAAGGCCCAGGTAGGTGACGCCACAAGCTATGCAAGTGGGCCTGAGTTCGAGTCACTTGGGGAGCAAATAAAAGAGTTTTATTTTGCTGCAAGGAGCAAGGGAGTTGGACGGCCCATGGCTAAATTCTAGGAGCTTTTATTCTTTTATAATTAGGGGATAAATAAGGGATAAATAAAGGATTTATTTATCATTATTTTCAAGAGATAATTGTTGGATTAAATTCTTTTGATAAAGTGATAATTCAAGGGATAGAGCTATCAAAATAGAAGAGTGATGGCCAAGTAATGGACTCTAGCTAGTAAATTCGGCTATAAAAGGAAAACAGAGGCCATTTATTCATTCACTTTTCCTTTGCCGAATTTCTTAAGCAAATTCTCCTCTCTCTGCCGAATTTCCTACAGTTTTTATTCTTCTTCTCTTTGTTAGCCAAAGCCGAAATACCTTGTGTTCTAGCCGAATCCTCCATCTTTATTCTTCCTTCTCTTTTCTTTCTAATCCCTCCAAAAGCTGGAAGTAAGCCTTTTAAGGCCATAGCCGAATATCTCAAGTGGCTTCAAGCTTAGGTGCTGTCGATTTCTTCAAAGGTAAGAACAAGTTTGATTTCTATTCTTTTCTTTTAGATTTGTCGAAAATCTAGGACTAATCCCATCAATATTCTTGTTGCCGAAACCTTGAGGAGATCTTTCAGGATTTACTAAGTGTCAACTGCAAGGAAGGAGAAGTTCTTTTCCCGAAGGTACACCATAGGCCGCGTGTTCCCTAGTTATTCGGTGAGTTTCGGGATTTAAAATCCACAAGGCAAGTGTCTATAGCATTTGGCCAAGGCTTATTTTGGTATGAAGATCTATTTCTTATTTTGTTTAAAAGCCGAAACTAATTAGTTAAGTGATTTTAGTGCCTAGCCGATTGCAAGGGGATAACTCTGCGAAGTTTCGGGATTTGACTATAGTCAATTCGACACCAAGGTAAGTTTTAGTGTACTAATCCTACTAGGATTTGGATTTATGGCCGAATGGCTCTTTACTAAGTATTAAATGATTGATTAAATGTAGAGATCTAAGATCTAAGGCATTAGATCAAGCTTTTCGGGATTTGGATTGGAAACCCTAAGCGAATCAGGTGTGTACCCTACCCTAAGTTTTAATATGTTCATGGCTATGTTTTAGATTAAAAGTGTTATTAAGAATGTGAAAATATGGCTAAGTACCATGCTATGGTACAAAGTGCTCAGGTACGTTTCCTACTCCTAATAGGATTATGAAATATGTTATAAGTAACATGAGAATAATGATAAGAATGTGAACTTTGGCATGTTAATGCATAATATGATTTGGGCATATGGGTTATATGTAAAGGGGAAGTGAATGTGGTGACCTAAGACCACGAACACGGTGACTTAAGACCGTGATATCTGAATGTGGTGACCTAAGACCACAGTAATCTGAATGTGGTGACCTAAGACCACAGTAATCTGAACGTGGTGACCTAAGACCACGAATGCGGTGACCTAAGACCGCGATATGGAGTGTAGCGGAAGAAGGGTCGACTTAGTAGTCCCCACGGTGTACAGGTTGGTACGGGGGAGTGTAGCGGATGGCTTAATAGGTTTGGGTTTGGGTTCTATCATTATTTTTACCTGTTATTTCAATATGTATGTGATATGATAATGCATGCCTGAAATGTTAAGACTTAGTGTTTGTGTACACATTGAGTCTGTTTGACTCACCCCGTTGGGGAACTTTTTCTTCCAGGTGATGATCAGTAATGGACCGAGTCAGCAGGAGCTTAAAGGTGGCCATGCACAACAAGGAAAATTTTATTATTTGGACTTTTATTTTATTTAAGCACTTTAATTCATTTTTGGGAATTATTTGATGTAATAAGGCCATTGTTGAACTACTTTATTTTTCCTTTATTTATTACGGTACAAATTTTTATTAATTAAAGATCAAGTGAAATTTATTTTCAAATAAACTCTAAATATTTTGTCACCTCAAATAAACTCGTTTTCAACTCAAGCCCAACCCAAAACAAACTTTCTTTCAAAATACCCAAGTTTTTCCTAAGTCACAAAAGAATTTGAAACGGTTTACACCGAGGAACATACCAGATCCGGTCAAGGCTCGTGGGTCGGGTGTGGGGTGTTTCACATATGGCTAAGTGGGTGGGGGCCGCTGTGTGTGTGATAGAAAGCATATATTCTGCTATGACAATGGCTTTGTCTTCTTCTTATGACATACCTTTAAATCTTACAAAAAACTTTAAACTCCCTTTTAAGGGCTTTGTGATTATTATTTTTTTGACTAAAAAAAAAGTTGCAATATGTATAAATATACACAGCGAAAAAGCATAAGCAACAAATGAGATTAAACAATTGAAATGGGAAAAGGGAAGGAAAAAAAAAAAGGTTGCATAAAATATGTAATAATTGTTCAGAATTATTTCCAGGAGTGTCTTCGATTTTGAAAGGGAATTCGCTTGAGTTCCTTCAGCTTGTGAAGAAACATTTTTTTTAAATGATTTAAAAACAATTCAAAATAGAGCATTGTTTTCAGCTTGAAAACTTAACATCAATACTAGCTATTAAGCGATTGTTCTGTTTTTTTTTCCCCACAAATTCTCTCAATAACCATATTGTAAACGACTAAAAGCAGCTTCTCATTATGTTTCTCGGGTCAGATATAAGTGCTACAATGAGTGTTACCATGTTCCAAGACAGCTCTTGAATTCAATCCCTACAAGTCTCCAGTTGACACGATTTTGATCGTAAAACACCCAAAATCCAACTTCTATTTTTCCACTTACTTTCGTACAAACCCTAAGTGATAAAAGAAATTGGGGAAAAGAAAAACTAATTAATTACTCACCTGATCATATTCATCACTCTCCTCGGCACACTGAATCTCAGACTCAATAACTCGGAGAAGAGACTCATCAGAAGCGGATATTTGAGAATCAACAGTCGTTGAGAAATGTAGGGTGTTTGGGTAAAAACGGTTCACAATAGGATGCTGAGACTGGAGGCCATGGTTCAAGGCCGTAAAGATGCAAGACTGGTAGCTTCTCTAGACTCGAGTGAGTCTAATTGCGAGTGGAGCTAAGGAGTTAGCTGTTTTCCAGAGAATGGAAGTGAAAGCCATGGGGGCGAAAGGTTGCTAGGGTTTTAGGAACGGTGGAGAGGGTTTTAGGTTATTTTAAAGGCAGCATTTATGTTAAGGTGCTGATGGGCTATATTCAAAAGCTTCCTCTGTTTAGGGGAGAAAGAGGGAGAAATGGAGATAGAATGAGGAAGGAAGTAAAAGAAAAACCCTAGTTGAACTAAGCAAAAACGGTAAATTTGCGGCGTTTTTCTTTTTAAACGCCACTATAGCATATCCTATTGCGGCGTTTGCCAAAAACGCCACGAAAAAATTATATATAAAGGGCTCAGTTTTCTACAGTTTTGCAAACTATTACTCAATTTTATTTTTTTTATTTTTAATTTATTTTTTTATATTTTTCTTTCAAATTTTTTGTGCTGAGATTATCATTTTTTAGAATTTTTATTTTTAAAAAATTTTGGATATTAAATTTTTTAACTGAAATATGGACTAAAATATTAAAATTTAAAATTTAAAGTTTTTAAGTTTTTAATTTTTTAATTTTAATTTTAATTCAAAAAATAAGAATCAAATTGATAAAAAAATATGAATATTGAAAGTTAAATTTTAATTACCGTGATCAATTCTTTTAGGAATTAAATTGATAGATGGGTATGGCATGGTCTAGTATATTGTTGAAAGGATTTCTTTTTTCTTTCTTTTTTTATCAACATTATTCTTTTAAGTATGGTCCGTATTAGTTGTTTAGATTTTTATATAAATGGTATTTAATTATATGTATACACCTAAATTTGGATAGCGATACATCTCAGAATTATATATGAATTTTGGTTTAATGTGTAATTGTAGACATGAAATTCTAATTGTGGTTTAAATGTATAGTTGAAACTTTAATTTTGATTTAATCATACACATTTTAAAAAATAAATACATCAATATATTTTTTATTGAATAAATATAAATTTTTATGTATGCAATATATAAATAAAAAAATGATGTTAATTATATCAATAATTGTGTTAATATTTTACAAGATCTGGATCAAATTAAAGTTCATGTATACAATTGCACACTAAACCATTGTTCATGTATGTTTTGGGGATTTAACCCATTTTGATATATATTTTTTAAAATAATTTATTTATCTTATTTGATTTATATTCTAAAAAAATCCAAGATTAATCCTTAACGTTTTTTATTTATATTCTAAAAAATTCAATATTAATCCCTAAACCATTTAATATATGTAAAGTTTTTCTATTTATCTCTTAAATAATTTAAACTAGAATCATAATTTTAATATATTAAAATTAATGTTATCTCTTTTACAATTATATAAGAAATTATTTAATATATAAATTAAAAGACACTAATTAATCTAAACCTTATACCCCTATCCTCTATCCCATAAACCCTAAATCATAAAACATGAAACCCTAACCCCTAACCCTTAACCCTTAACGTATTAACCCTAAACCCTTAACCTTTTACCCTTAAACCCATTAACCCTAACTTTTAACCCATGAAACCCTAACGCATCCCCCTTAAATCTTAAACTGCAAATCATAAACCATATATAATCCTTAAACATTAAAGTAGTAACTCCTAATCCTTCCACCCTAAACTATATATGATAAACCATAAACCCTAAACTATAATGATAACTAATTTAATATTTTAAAATTAATATATCTCTTTTACGATTATAAAAGAAATTATTTAATATATAAATTTAAAAACAATTAGTCATATATATCCAAAAAAAACTTTAAAATTATTTGCGGCGTTTTTCAAAAAAGCGTCGCTAATGCTCAGACCTTGCTCAGACTTTTAGCGGCATTTTTCAAAAGGCGCCGCTAATGCTCAGACTTTTAGCGGCGTTTCTAAAAAAGCGCCGCTAATGGTCAGACTTTTAGCGGCGTTTTTCAAAAAGCGTCGCTAATGCTCAGACTTTTAGCGGTGTTTTTCCAAAAGCGCCGCTAAAGGTCAGACTTTTAGCGGCGTTTTACGAATAAACGCTGTTATATATCATTTTTAGCGGTGTTTTGGAAATAAACGCCGCTAGTGTATAATATTTGTTGCATTTTTTTTTAAAACGCCACTAAAAACGCCGCTAAAAGTCTGTTTTGCTGTAGTGTGTTCTAAAAGAAGTATGGCACCACGGATATCCGGCACCAAGTCAAGTAAGTTTATGTTTTCATTTTATGATTATTGTGTTATGACTATGGAAAGAAAACTCCACGAAATAGAAATACTTTAGAACTTTTAGCTTTAGGAGCTGAAACTATAGAGGTTGAGACTTTAGGATACATTTTGCGAAAATGACTTTACTTCATATACTCCATAAAACATTGCTTAATAAAACATTGAATAGCATACTAATTCATAAAACTCGTAATCAGATTAAATCAACTTAGCAAACATGAGTACAAAAGGACGTGGACGTGGTACACACGGTCGTGGTAGAGGTCGAGGTTCTAGGGCAGGACCCTCGACATCGAGGATTAGGCCTGAAAGGGAGGTGCCAGCATCGCCAGTGACTAAGACGGGGTCTCATGATCGAGCCGGAGCTGATGAGCTGTCTCAGCTAGTTAGGGAGGTTTTAGAGGAGGTTAAAGGAATCGGTGAGGCACTTTGGGTTAGGTGCGTGGATTGTAAGAAGAAAAAGGATTGCGATTCTTTAGGGTCGAAGCCTCGTTCTGTGAAACATGTTAAGGCACGTCCAAATTTTCCGGCTTGCGATTATTGCAGAAGGCATCATCCGGGTGAATGCTGGAGGAGGTCAGGAGCGTGCGTAAGATGCAGATCTAAGGAGCATTGGGCTCGGGATTGTTCCATCACCATTAAGTCAGGTATGTTTTGGTGGAACGTAGAAAATTTCATGAATACGTGATAAGTACCTATTTGTTCTGTGGTTGGGTACCTAGTTGGGTGAAAGGCTTCTAAATTAAGATAGAAAGCGAATTAGTGTTTTAGAATCAGAGTACGCAGCATAAGCGTAATGTTGTAAGTTAGGATGTGCGACTGTTCCTATAGTTGGAAATTTCGAGGACGAAATTTCTTTAAGGGGGTAGAATTGTAACGACTCGAATTTGGGCCTAGTAGAATTGGGCCTTGGGCGTAGAAGTGTTTAAAAAATTTTTTTAAGAACAAGAGAACGGCATTATTTCAAGTTGGACTTATTAGGAAGGTGATTTTGGAAAGTTACGGAGTTTCTAGAAAGTTCCAGGTTCAAGTTAGGCTATAGGAAAATTTTTATGTTTAGGTACTTTAAAGAGAGAAGTAAAATGGCATCAAGGCTTAAGGAAATAAGTGTGCATTTTGCTAGCATAAGTGGGGCACATGGTGGAGTGGTGTGGCGTCAAGTGGAAAGCATGAAGGGAAAGGGTTCGAATCCCATCTATTGCAAAATTTTGGATTTATTTTGTGCTTTCTTTCCAAGTGTCGGACATGGATCTAATTATGGTAAGGGAGACTTTTTATTGATGGAAAGATGGCTAAGGAATATGGTAAGGAGGAAGATAAGGGAAAAAGTAGGAAATAGATCAAAGAAAGGGATAAGGGAGGGGGAACATGTTGGCCGAATATTAGGAGCTGCCTTAGGATAAAATTTTTAGTCAACATTCATCTTTTTGTAAGGTAGTATACGATTTTGTTGGGAGAAAAAGAGGAGCCAAATTTCCTATAGGCATTTTGCAATTTTGGTGCTTGAAAGGCTTGTTTCTTTTTAGCATTTTTGAGTCTCTCTTTTCCAATTCCTTCCCTCTTATGCCGAAACTCTAAAGCCAAAAGTGTGCATCTTTTTCCTTTGTTTGGCCGAAACACTCACCTTTTTGCTCATCTCCCCTTTGATAGCCGAAACAATCTAGCACTCTTCTCTCCATCCATTCTTTTCTTTTGACCAGTACATCAACCTTTTCTCTTTTCTTAAATCGACATTACCTTGTGATCAAATTTTCTTGTTCGATTCTCTCCATAGCCGAACTTTTGAAACCTTCATACATTCTTCATTGTTTCTTTTTCGTTCGTATTGACAATCTCTTCTTGACCGAAGGTAAGTGACCTTATATCCCTCTTTTCATTTTCATTTTCTTTTTTTCCCTAGCCGAATATGTGTGTTCATCATTATTCGGTTAATCTACCTTGTTTCTTTATCGGAACATCACTCTCTCCTTCACTCTCATGTTGTGATCAATACTTTTTCGTAGTGTTATAGTGGGTGGCCGAATACCACATCATTGACGATTCAATTCTAGCCATAATTTCAATCGGTGGAAGTTGGATTTGTTATTGTCAATGTAAGGGATTTCCTCAAAGTTCATCTCGATATCTCTCAATACTTGGTTATTCCGTTAAAATGGAATGATGGATTTGTCTAATCAGTTATAATAGGGACTAAATTGCCCGTTCTTATTCACTCGTTGATCCTTCAGAAGTAGTGGTAAGTCGAATCCTATCCCTAAACCATTATATCCTCTCGTCATAGTATTTTCTAACCGAGACTTTTTCTATGGAGGCAAGTGGTACCGATTCGAAAGGAAAAGCGATTGGAGAACTCAAAAGGAGTGGATTTGCGATTCTTACCCCTAAGTTCAAACGAAGGGCGGTATCAGCGGTTCGGGATTTCCCACCGGGTTATGGACCATCACCCGGTGAGAATAGACAAATTGTGGTCGTACACAATTCTAAGGGTAAGAACTTTATTAGATCGTTAGATTTAAAAGGGTAAGAACTTTATTAGATCGTTAGATTTAAATATTTGGATTAAGAAAAACCTGTTTTACGTGCCGACAGTCAAGAAGGATTAATCTTTACCGTAATCAGGTGTGTAATCTCACACCGAAATCCCGTAAATCTGTGATTTAGCATCATATTAGAAATATCGATTGATGTTGCCTAAAAAAACTTAATATCGGTAAAATAGTATGAATCGAGTATTTTGCCTAAATATCATAAATACTAAGATTTGTCAAAATCAGGGTTAATTTGTAAAATTTACGAAAATGCCCTTAAGGGCCGAATTACGAAAATACCATCAATGGGCTGTTTTTGTCAAATTCCTTAACAGGCTGGATTGCTAAATTACCTTTAAAATTATTGACTTACGAAAATGCCCCTATGGGCCGATTTACCAAAATGCCCCTATGGGCCGATTTAACAAAATGCCCCTATGCGCCGATTTGCTAGAATGCCTTAACGGGCCGAATTATAAAGATCTATAATTGGTCGATTTACTGTAATAAATTACTGGATTAATGATTGTTGTTTATATATGTGGATATTATGCTTTATTATGTATGTTGCATTTATATATTTTGCATGGGTTTGGAAAAATGTTGAAGAGAAGTGTAGCCTGGTGGCATTGCCACAAAAATGTTTATTACTATGTTTCATTATGATTTCGGTGGCTTGGCCGTAATAAAAATATTACAAATGACAACTTGCCTGCTAATTGGTGTGAACGGCGGGGTGGGTTGACTTGATCCCCACAGGTGTGATTGGCTGGTCGGGGGTGTGATGGATGAATGGGTTGGGTTGGGTTGCATACATTGCACATATACATATATATTCTGGTATGTAAATGGGCTTAGGCCCAAGTTATTACTAAATGGATTCAGGCCCAGTGGATGACGGTAAGAGGATTATACACTTAGTTCTAGTAACTCACCCCTTTTCCTTAACCCTTGCAGGTAATGCTCAGTCATGTGGACTTGGGCCATGGATGACTCGGTGGAGGCCATACTTCAGAAATGGTGTTTTTGAACTTTAGCTTTCTATTTCCGTTCACTTTATTACTTTTACTATTTTGGGTTTTTATGTTGTAATAAGGCCTCTCGAATATATATTTTTTTTGCTTTATGTTTGACGTGCTTATTATCTTGCTTGAATTGTTTTAAATGGGAATTTTTCTAAAAACTTAAATAAAGGTTTTCCAAAATAGATTAACAAATGGATTTCTTAACAAACTTTTACAAATATTTTAACTCAGAAATTTTCTCTCGAATTATCAACGATATTTTCAAAAGCCACGGTTTATAAGATCTCTAGTTCAAATTATCGATTTATCAATCAACCTTCGAGATTAGTAGTATTTTATCATATGTTTCAAATCAAATTTGTTTTCTTGATTATAACAAAATAATACCTATTTTAGTATGAATAAAAGGGATTTAACACGTTTTTCTCATGTGACATGTCAGATCCGGTCATAACGCATGGGCCGGGTTTGGGGTGTTACAAAGGCAAACCTTCTGCTGCTACCATTTGATGAGTTTGACATCATTCTTGGTATGGATTGGTTGACCACTCATGATGTAATAGTAAATTGTGGGAAGAAGTACATTGAGATGAGATGTGAGAGTGGGGATACTCTCCATGTAGAATCAGACGAACAAAGCAGATCGCCAGTAATGATTTCTCATATGACAGCACAGGGATATATAAGAAAAGGGTATGAGGCGTATCTTGCCTATGTGATGAATACTAGAGAAACAGAGCTAAAGATCGAGTCAGTGCCGATAGTATGTGAGTACTTAGATGTTTTTCCTGAAGAGTTACCAGGATTACCTCCAGTTAGAGAGGTTGAGTTCAATATTGAGCTAGCTCCCGGTACTATACCGATATCTATTACCCCTTATAGATTGGCTCCAACGGAGTTAAGAGAACTGAAGTCACAGTTGCAAGAGTTGACAGATAAAGGCTTGCAAGATCAAATTGTTCACCATGGGGTGCTCTTGTTTTATTTGTGAAAAAAGAAAGATGGCACCATGAGATTGTGCATAGATTACCGTCAGCTTAATAAGGTGACAGTGAAGAACAAGTACCCATTGCCTAGAATCGATGATTTATTCGATCAATTGAAAGGAGCCACTGTGTTCTCCAAAATATACTTGAGATCAGGGTACTACCAGTTGAGAGTAAGGATTCAGATGTTTCTAAGACCGCCTTTCTAACAAGGTATGGGCATTATGAATTTTTAGTCATGCCCTTTGGATTGACCAATGCTCCTGCGGTATTTATGGACCTAATAAACCGCATCTTTAGGCCATACCTCGACAAGTTTGTAGTCATTTTTATTGACGACATATTGATTTATTCTGAAGATGAGATCGAGCATGCTGAGCACCTACATACAGTTTTATAGATTCTACGAGAAAATTAGTTGTATGCCAAGTTTAGTAAAAGTGAATTTTGGCTCAAAGAAGTAGGATTTGTGGGACATATTGTCTTAAGAGATGGAGTCCGAGTGGATCCAAGTAAGATTTTGGCTATAATGGACTGGAAACCACCAAGGAATATCGCTGACATTAGAAGTTTCCTAGGCTTAGCCGGCTATTACAGACGATTCGTCAAGGGGTTTTCCATGATTGCAACCCCGATGACTAAATTGTTACAGAAAAACGTGAAGTTTGAGTGGACAGAAAGATGCCAACACAATTTTGAGAAACTGAAAGCATTGTTGACAGAAGCTCCAGTTTTAGTACAACCTGAGACGGGGAAAGAATTTATAATTTACAGTGATGCATCCTTAAATAGGTTAGGCTGTGTGCTTATACAAGAGGGCAGAGTGATTGCTTATGCCTCAAGACAATTAAAGCCTCATGAGAAGAACTATCCGACACACGATCTAGAGTTGGCTGCCATAGTCTTCGCATTGAAGATATGATGACACCATCTATATGGTGAAAGATGCCGAATTTTCACCGATCACAAAAGTTTGAAGTACTTGATGACGCAAAAAGAGTTTAACTTAAGGCAACAGAGATGGTTAGAGCTAATAAAAGACTATGAGTTGATCATTGACTACCATCCAGGAATGGCAAATGTGGTCGCCGATGCTTTAAGCAGAAAGTCCCTATTTGCATTAAGGGTAATGAATTCACGGATGACTTTATTTGATGATGGTTCTATTCTAGCTGAGTTGAGAGCTAGACCAGTATTCCTCTAAGAGATCTTTGAGGCTCAGAAAGAAGATAGCGAATTGCAAGCCAAGAAAGCTCAGTGCGAGTCAGATATTGAATCTGACTTTCGGATTAATTTCGATGGATGTTTGATGTTTAAAGATAGAGTTTGTGTGCCAAGAAAGGAAGAGCTTATTCAGAGAATTTTGCATGAGGCACATAACGAATGTTTATCTATACATTCGGGTAGTACAAAGATGTATAATGATTTGAAGCAATAGTATTGGTGGCCGAGAATGAAGAAAGATATTTCAGTTCGTTTCAAGATGTTTGATTTGCCAGCAAGTAAAGGTTGAACACTAAGTACCTTCGGGTTTGCTTCAACCCATTTTGGTTCCCGAGTGGAAATGGGACCGTATCACTATGGATTTTGTAATGGGTTTACCGTTGTCACCAAGCAAGAATGATGCTATATGGATTGTAGTTGATAGACTCACGAAGTCAGCCCATTTTATACCTGTACGAGTGGATTACTCATTCAACAAGCTGGCAAGCTTGTATGTTTCTGAAATAGTAAGACTTCACGGAGTTCCTTTGTCAATCATATCTGATAGAGATCCGAGATTCACATCCAGATTTTGGAAGAAGTTACAAGAGGCCCTGGGTACAAAGTTGAGCTTTAGTACAGTTTTTCATCCTCAAACCGATGGACAATTGGAGAGGTTCATACAAGTACTTGAAGATATGCTTCGGTGTTGTATTCTTGAATTCCAAGGTAGTTGGGAAAAGTTTCTTCCATTGGTAGAATTTGTCTACAATAATAGCTTTCAGTCGAGCTTAAAGATGGCGCCTTATGAGGCTCTATATGGGCGTAAGTGCATAACGCCTTTATTTTGGACTGAACTCAAAGAAAATCAAATTCACGGAGTGGATTTGGTTAGAGAAGCTGAAGAGAAAGTGAAAGTGATGCGAGAGTGTTTAAAAGCTACAACAGACAGACAGAAATCCTACTCGAATTTAAGAAGAAAATAGATAGAGTACCAAGTCGGGGATAAAGTTTTCTTGAAAGTGTCACCATGGAGAAAAGTTCTAAGATTTGGTCGGAAAGCCAAGTTGAGCCCACGTTTCATTGGACCATATGATATTACTGAGAGAGTTGGGCCGGTAGCTTACCGATTAGCTTTGTCATCTGAGTTAGAAAAGATACATGATGTGTTTCACGTGTCAATGTTGAGACGCTACTGATCAAATCCTTCACATGTAATTACCCCGTTAGAGATAGAGATTCATTTCGACATGACTTATGGGGAAGAACCAGTTAAGATTTTAGCTCAAGAAATCAAGCAGCTAAGAAATAAAAGTATTGCCCTAGTGAAAGTATTATCGCAAAGATTGGGATAGGAGAAGCTACATGGGAACCAAAAGAAACCGTGAGAAACCAGTACCCAAACTTGTTTGCTGATAAGATTTTCGAGGACGAAAATCCCTAAGAGGGAGAACTGTAACAGCCCGATTTAGGGCCTAGCTGGAATAGTGGTGTGAGACCACAAATCTGAGTTAGTAAAATGAGTTTTTAAGGTATTTGAGATGTTTGCATGATGATATGAAAGTTTCATGTAGAAATTTTATGGAAATTTCCATTTAAGGGTCCATTAGGACTAAATTGCAAAAGTTACAAAACATGAGTTTCTAGAAGCTTATTATATAAAATAGCTTTAGAATATTAATTAGAAGTCCTTAAATAGCAATTTGCCCAAATTATAATTTTTGGACAAAAATGGACATGAGTTAGTAAATGGTGAAATTGTAAAGAGAAGGGCATTTTGGTCATTTATCAATTAAATGATTAATAAGGGAAAAAGATGACAAAAATCATTCTCATCTTCTTCCCCAAGTGCCAAAAACTTGAAGGAAGCCATAGCTAGGGTTCTTCAATTTTTCAAGCTTGCTAGTAAGTTCATTTTAGCCCCGTTTTTAATATTCTTTGTATTTTTGGAGTCCTCGTATTATGAATTAGCTAATTTTAGATATAAGATGAGCTAAGATGCATGTTAAAAAATCTACCCATGTATGATATGTTTGTAAAATGATGTTTTAAGAAAGATTATGAGAGTTTGATGTTAGATAAACATCTTTTCCTAAATGAATTTCATGAAAAATGCTAGTAAGGATTAGTTTGTAATAGTTATGAAATTTGTCATACATGGTAGAAATAGTGAGAATTGGTTATTTATATAGTTAAGACAATGAATCGGCTAAGCATGAAGAGTTAGAAAGTTTAATGAAAATCACTTTACGAGCCTAGGGGCAAAAGTGTAATTATGAGAAAGTTTAGGGGCAAAATTGTAATTTTGCCAAAGTATGAGTTAAGAGTCAATTTAGTCAATGTGATTATTAAATGATCTAAACTATTATTATAGATCAAGATAAACGAAGCCCGGATCAAAACTGAGGCAAGAACAAAGTCGAGGACTAAATTGCATATCTACATACATTCTGTATATCGAGGTAAGTTTGTATGATTTCTAAGCTTTATGATTACTATCATTGAATTGCTTAGTATAATGTAAATTATTACCATAGAAATGTTTAATGCTATGTTAAATAAACAAATCAATAAGATTAAGCATGAGAAAGTCCCGATTGAAGTTGAATTACTTAAGATACTCGATCTACCACATGAGATAAGAAAGTCCGTATAAGACCAAGCCAAGGCATGGCATCGGCAATCAAGCAAAGTTATCATGTAAGTCCAAGACAAGTCTTGGCATTGAAGAGTTATTATGAGATGAAGACCCATGTAAGCCCAAGCCAAGGCATGGCATTGGTGAGTCTCCAAGCAAAGATGTCATGTAAGTCCAAGACAAGTCTTGGCATTGAAAAGCTATCATGAGATAGAGATCCCATGTAAGTCCAAGCCAAGGCATGGCATTGGTGAGTAACAAGGAAGATTTCAAGTAAGTCCAAGCCAAGGCTCAGCATAGACCAGTTCATGAGTAAAGATACCAAATAAGACCATGTCAAGACATGGCAATGGTAAGTTCCTAAGGGAACATACAAGGAAGACTTTGAGTAAGTCCATGTCAAGACATGGCATGGATACCAAGATGAGAGATCCCATGTAAGACCATATCTAGGATACGGCTTTGGCATCGAGTTATATGTGGGATGAGATTTAGTATCCTCGGTTATTCATAGAAATTTATCGGGCAAATGAGTAAAGCTTAAATGAGATAGCAAGAAAATTAAGTAAGCAAAGCTATTATCAAGTTGGAAATGAGTATTATTCATGTTATGAATGATGAATTAGAGATTATGATTATTATAGTGAAGTATGCTGGTCTATGTGATCAAGTGATACATGTACCTTCTTTACCTCATGAGCATGAGACTAGTAAGCATCATGAGATATGTAAGAATCAGTAAGAGTAAGTAAGCTTAAATAGCTGAAATAATGATGCCATTGTTTATGCCAAATGGTTTATGTTAAACAAGTATGATGCCATGTGAATTATATGCAAACTTACTAAGCTAAATGCTTACGTCTTTTATTCTTTCTTTCCATGTAGTCCCGCCAAGCTAATCTCGTGGATCATCATCATCGAAGCTCGGAGCACACTATCAATCGCTAGTTTGGTATAGCCAAGATGTTTATATTAAGTATGGCATGTATAAGAACATTTCATTTTGAGAATATGTCTTAAAAAGGGCAAAAGCATGGGCTATCTAGTTTATTATTCTTTTGTATATGGCTAAGTGATTGGCCAAGATTGACTAAGTTTGTATGTTTATCGATATCAATGAAGCATGTAGTATTGTTCATGAAAGATGTAGTAATTTGAGTTGTTGAATTGAATATGAGATTGATCTAGATTTCAGGGTAGCAATTTGCTTGGTAGATAGCCTTCAAGTGCCCACATGGATAGACACACGGGCGTGTGTCTAGGCCGTGCGTCCCCTGCACCTTAGTACTTTAAGTTAGATTAGACTACGGGCTAATCCCACAGCCGTTTGTTTAGGCCGTGTGTGAGACACGGTCAGAACATGGGCGTGTGCCCCAGGCCGTGTGAATATAGTCAGTGTGGACCATGGTCTAAGTCCATAGGCGTGTCAAGGCCGTGTGAATATAGTCTTTGTCGACCACTGTTGGAAGACATGGGCGTGTCTTAGGGGTACACGGGCGTGTCCCAAGCCACATGGGCGTGTGACCCCTATTTTAAGGAAGAGTTTTCGATTAAGTTCTGAAAGTTTCCAGATATGTGTTTAAGGCCTCATAGGCCCGAATGTATGACTAAACTAAGAAAGAGAAGTTTTAATTCGGAACAAAATTTTACAGCCCGTAAATGCATGTTTAAGAAAGTTCAAGCATAGTAATGTCTCGTATTCGGTCTCAGCCTTGGACTCAGGTATGGGGTGTTACAATTATAGCATCCCTATTATAGGTCTACAAGACCCTAAACATACATATGGAGTGGTTCGGGACTAAACCGAAAACTTACGAACAACTAGAAAAATTTTGCTCAAAACAGGGCCACGCGCCCGTGTGGAAAGGAACACGCCTGTGTGGGCAAGCCGTGTGGTCACACATGCCCATATTTCTAGCCTGTGCAGAATTTATTTTTCATTTCAAACACATAGGGGTTTTCACACGGCTTGGCACACACCCGTGTCTATGGCCCGTGTCCCTCACACGGCCATGACACGTCCGTATCTTAGCCTGTGTGTGAAAACCTTGACATTCTATTTATGACGTCAGTAGACCTTTTGGGCCACACGGCCTGGTCACACGCCCGTGTGCTAGCCCGTGTGACGAACTGAATTTTTCGTAAATTAAGTACAGACTTCACATGGTCTGGCACACACCCATGTCCTGGGGCCGTGGCGTTCACACGACTAAGATACACGGTCGTGTCTCTGCCCGTGTGCTTACTACTAAGCATTCTATTTTGCTAATTTTGGATGCAGGGGAACACACGGCATGTCAACACGCCCATAGGGTTGACCGTGTGTCACACACAGTCTAAACACATGCCTGTGTATCTATCTGTGAGGACAATACAAAGCTATCTACTAAGCCATTTGCCACCCTGAAAAGCAACCACACTTATTCCATTTCAAGTACCACATGGCAAGACAATATTATGCTTCGAATATCTACTATCGAGACATTCACACCTTAAATTTTCACTCTACTTCATCATGCACATACTTCATACATTACTCATTTGATTGCACCACTTGTACTTCATGAATTTCATCATCAATGAATATATATAACTTAGCAAGTATTGGCCAATTCCAATGGCCATTTACAAAATGAATGAGTAGCATTAATAGCCAACACATTGCCTAACCAATATGACATATAACAAAATGACCAAGTTCCTATACATGCCATACCCAAAATTTATCAAACTTTACTATACCAAAAGAATAGCTGATAGTGTGATCGAACTTCGACTTCCTTCAATCCCCAAGCTACCTTGGCGATACTACAATGAAAAAGGAAAAGAGAGGGGTAACCATAAAGCTTAGTAAGTTTGCATGAAATAAATAGCAACATGAAGGCTTATGATAACATCCATACATTACATTGAATAATAACACAAGTTCTCAAGAATATTGCTATAACTTACTCATGCTTACTCTTACCAATCACATATCACATATCGAACACATTTATCGTAAGTTACTCATACGTACCTGTATCACTTCATCACATAACTTTAGCACTATTTTCATCTTTAACATAAACTTAACTCCTTATCCCATTGAACCACTTGGACTACTTGAGGATACATAAGAATCATCGCACACGTAATACGATGCCAATGCCATATCCCATATATGGTATTACATGGGAGCATCTCGATGCTGATGCCATATCGCAGATATGGTCTTACATGGGATTTCATAGCGATGTCGATGCCATATCCCAGATATGGTCTTATACGAGATCGTATATCGAAGCCATGTCCTAGACATGGTCTTACACGATTTCATACCAAAGCCAGGTCCCAGACGTGGTCTTACACAGAAATACTATTCGATGCCAATGCCATATCCCAGATATGGTCTTATACGGGATCTCCATTCAGTGTTGAGGCCATGTCCCAAACATGGTCTTATACGGGACCTTCTTAATCTCATGTCATGATAATGGTATCCTTTCTATTCATAAGGTTCAACTGGGACTTCGACTTAATAAAATCTCATCATACTTTCATCGAGACCTCATTAATTAGTTTCATAGAGATAATATACATTTCTCATGATATCAAGCATTTAAAAAATACAACAACATTATGTAGCTTTATTACACACAAACTTACCTCAGTAACAAAATATGTATAGTCGATCAATTTAGTCCACCACTTTGTCCTTTACTTGGTTTCGGTCTAGACTTCGTGTTTCTTGATCTATAATGACAATTTCACTTATTTAATTATCACATTGACTAAAATAACCCATGAATCATACTTTGGAAAAATTACAATTTTACCCCTAAACTTTCACATATTTACAAAATGGTCCCTAGGCTTGCATAATGAAACGTACTCATTTCCTTGGTTACCCAAGCCTAGCCAAACATTTATTGAGCTTATAACAGCTCACACTTTCCTTCAAAACTAATTCTTACCACACATTTTATCATCTTTACAAATAGGTCCTTTTTATGTGTTTTCCATGAAAATCACCTAGAAAAAGATGTTTATCACACATCAAGCTTTCATATTCCTCCATTAATCATCAAAATACATGCATGTCATATATTGGTAAACTTTTGAACATGACCTTTAGCTTAAAATATAGCTAGAAATAGCTAAATCGAGCTACGAGGATCTCAAAAATACGTAGAACATTAAAAATCGGGGCTAGGAGGTACTTACAATCAAGCTTGAGAGTTGAAGAAACCCCAGCTATGGTGTCCTTGAGATTTTCGGCCAAGCATGGAGAAGATGGACAAGATTTTTGACTTATTTTCCCTTTTAATTCTTTTATCATCCAAATGACAAAAATGCCCTTAAGGCCCATTTCTTAAGATTTTTCCTTCCCATATCCATTTTTGTCCATCTTGACATATAATGGTCTAATTGCTAAATAAGGACCTCTAATAATTTTCTAATGCTATTTTATGCTTGAATATTCTAAAATCTCATATTTTTCAATCTTTGCAATTCAGTCCTAATGAATAAATTGATCACCAAATTATAAAATTTCTTCATAAAATTTTCACACAATCATGCAAACAAGTCATAGACCTCACAAAAGTCATAAAACACATATCTCTACTTCGGATTTATGGTCTCGCAACCACTATTCTGACTAGGCCCTAAATCGAGTTGTTACATAGGGTGTTACAGAATCAACCTAAAAATAATAGGGAATCAATTTGTTCTCAATGATTTAACATGACAAGGCTCGAATTCCACTTGTAAGAATTGTAAAATTCTTATACAAAACTTAATAAATCAGGATTTGTCATCTAAAATCATTAAGAACAAAACTAAATGCAAAAGCGTACCTAAATCATTTTATTTCTTTGAATCTTCAATACTAGTGTTTTGATCTTCCAAATTAGCACACAAGTAATTTAGAGAAAGTGACTCTCTCTTTTCTAAAGATGGGATGTTAGAAAAGTGACGTATGTGTAATTTGGGGACTATAACCCTAATATATAACTTTTGCATATTAACCTAATTTCTAATCAGCCCATCATCAATTAGAAATTAGTTACTAGAGTTTTTAAACAAATTTGACCCATACTTTATTTAATAACTAAAACCCAATAATCTTTAACCAAATTAGATTACTTTTAATTTGGGCTAATCTTTTATGATAGTAAATAATAATATGTAATTATTATTATTATTATATATGTGATCTCTATATTTTCCAACAGTTGGAATCTTGAGTTCTTACTTGGATTGAAGCTTTGACTTATCACAATAAACCACAAAATATTATGTCTTGAATGAATATGGTGATGGTGGAAACCAAGAAGGGTGTTTTTTTTTTAGTAAAATTTAATGGAAACTTGGACTTTTGGATGGAGTTTGCTTTAAAAAAGAAAGAGAGAAGAAATGGCCATGAAAGGAGAGGTTCTCACCTTCTCCTTGCTGATGCCGAAAATGGAACAAGATGGGTGAGAAAAATCTCACCTTTTCTTCTTTATTCACCATTTAAAATTTTGATTGAAGTCTAAATTCAAACTCATTTAAGATGTGTGGTCCACATTAAAACTTCTATGTTATTCACCTCAAATGGCCATAATTAAAACCATATTCACATCCAATCGCCATAATTAAAACCAACAAATAATATTTTATCATTATAAAATGCAAAGCACAATTTCATGTAAAAATAACTAATATACCATTTTGATTGTAAAATTACAGTTTAACCCCTTTTTTACTTACTACATAGTTCTCAAACTTTCATATTCATTCAATTTAGTCCTATCGGAATGTCCATAGCCCTAATGCATATTTCATATCATTCTCATGCCAAAAGAATCATTATTATCTTATACTTCTTTATCTAATCAAATTTCACTTCAATTCCTACATTTTTTTCAACTTTTTCAATTTAGTCCATTTTCTAATATTTCAAGTTCTCCTCCATACGCCCTACAAAATTTGAATTATCTCAATAAGAATACGCTTTTAGTAACTATTTTAAAATTTCCCTGGTTTTTATTGTGTACTTTCCTAAAATAATACTAGTTATTGTACCGAAATTTTTTGGGACGTCCCAAAATATAATACTATTTATTATATTGATGGTTTTAATTATGGCAATTGGATGTGAACTTAAGCTTCTCGCAGGGAACCGAAAACTTTCGTGGTTTTTTATTGGAAATAATATTTGGTTATGTTTTAATATGGCTCATGATATGATCATTTATATAAAGGAGTTCGATTCCTGCAAGAAGCTTGAGTTCAATTGCAAATTAACTTCTCCTACTTTTCAAAGCATATTAAAACACAACCAAATATTAGATTATCAATGTTTTATTGTTTTTAACTATCTCGCATGAAAATTTTTAAAATTATTTCATGCTCGATCAACAACAAATTTCAAAAACTGATCAATGACAATCAAAGTTGATCAAATTTTTTTTGGAAAAAACCTTATTATTCTTATAAATTTTATAAAACTTTTAACAGTAAATTTAATTTTTTTGGTAACTTTATATATATTAAAATTTTTAATTTTTTGGATTTTTTATAGTTTGAAAATTATTCATAAAAAATAAAATAATCTCACATTAGCAATTAAGTACACGGGAGCACCATATCAGTGAATTTTTTACCTTTATTTAACTAATTATCATGTCAATTTTTAGGTGCAAATCTAACCTTAAAAAAAAAACAGTAGTGGCCAAATTTATCATTATTTAAACCTATAATATAACACTTAGATATCAAACTTCAATGGATTATATAAAGCACTATACATAATGCTTTGTTTGTTATTCTCGTACGTAAGGCATGATATTGGTGGTCTTTTGCCAATTTACGATTTAAGTAGTGCATGAAAATACCTAAACTCAAAGCAAAAGAAACATATCACCGTATAAAGCAAAGCAAACGTTCGAAATCTTCGAGAAAGTAACAACGATTCGATTATATCCTTCACGCCCTCTATAAAGAATACCATCCATCAAAGTAAAAAAGAAAAAAAAATCCTTCAAGTGCGCCCAAGGCCTAGCTAGCTCACCTTAACACCCTCCCTCTTTTTATCCCTTCTCCCTCTTACAAATCATATTACGATGACCATCAACATTTAACGTTAAATAATCCCCCTTTACTTCTCTTTCGTTTCGTCTTTTTGTTTATTTTTCACCATCCTTTATGTCCTAGATATAAGGAGAACAATCAATCATGGGCGGAGGTAGTTCTTTGCTGTTTAGAACTCTGTTTGGAACACTTATAGTTTTGGGGTTTATCTTGGGTATATCAGTTGGGTTCCTAAAAAGTGAAGGAAATGAAAAGAAGACAACAATAACGAGTGATGATCATCAGTCATCGACAACGACGGCAATGGTGCAGCACGAGGAGGAGCAAGTGAAGGTATTAGGTCAAGGAAAGTCAAATGTGGCGCATCCGAAGCAGGATCTCAACTACATGAGCAAAAGAAGAGTTCCAAATGGACCAGATCCTATACACAACAGGTTTGATTCTAGTCATATTCAACTACCATTTGGACTAAATTATACATTAGATATATATATCGATTATATGGTATTCTATTTGTATATTTCTAGATGTGAGCAAATGCTTCATAAATATTTTTATAGTTTATTTGAATAGCAAGTATGGTTTACATGGATATAGTTTTTTCTCTAACAATTCGTAAGGAAAATTTCAGTTTTGGTATTTTCCTCAAAACTCTTTTTTTTCTCCTTTTCAATTTTTTTGAAGTAATAATTAAGTTGTAATTTTGCAAGCTCCGGTTTCCATCCCACTTACAAACAACTTAACTTTTAGGAAAAAGTTAATTTTTAATTTTTCTTATAATTTTGGGAACTTATTGTACACATTAATATCTATTAATTTTCTCTTGAGATCATATTCATATTCATATGCATATGTATATGTGTATATATTTATATGGATACGCATTATAATTGACTGTTACATTGAATCTTAGTGTACATTTCCTCCGGTATGCTTTAATCTCCAACTTTCCCTTTTTCTCCGTCTCTTAATCTTTGCTTGTCCAGTGCTAGTTACGAATAGCATGAAGCATTTACAAAGTCTTTACTTAATTAATAAACTTTATATCATGGTACTTTTCTTTTTCTTTTATAGTAATAGACATCTGCAATAAGCCCTGTTCTTTTTCTTTTATAGTATCACAAAGCAAACTATCTGATTGGCAAATCAATAGAACTAAAGGCTGAACAAGCGTATAATATAGTATTCTGAAAACTACCTCATATATATGAATTGCAATGCTGAAATTTAAACTCAAGTCTATTGCGTACAAAATTTTTAAAGTAGCATGTTTCTTTTTCACTAGAGAAGTTGCCACTTGAATGCTTCTTTATCTTTTTGAATGATCTTTTGCTCTTTTTGACAGGCGAGCTGGCAACTCGGGACGACCGCCGGGACAAGTCTAGGCATCAAAGTATGGGTTTGGGAAGTTTCAAATCAGCCAAAGTGCTAAAAGACCGATGATGAGTGACCACAAAAGCCAGCATATTTTATGCAGTATATCTTGTATGTAATTATTTTTTTTCGGGGGGGGGGGGGGGGGGGAGTAGGACTATAAAATTAATCTTGAAATATATTTGAAATTTCCAATTAAGCTTGCAATGCATGCATGTGTAGTTTTTTACTAGAAAGACTTATTGTGGAGAGTGGAGTGCTGGGGCTGTGGTAGAGGAGTAAACAAATGGAAGCTTGTTCCATACTACAAAATATGCTCATCAAAAGCATCTAGTAAATCCTTTTGTATCTACTTTTTAAGTGTTTCATAAAAGGCAATATTTTATTAATTGGTTGCTAAATCTTTTTTTTGAAGATATACAAAAAAGAAGTTTATATAAGATAATGTAATTTTAAAATCATTCAATTATCAAGCTAATTAAGAGTATCCATTAGAGTAATTTTTTAAAGATACAATAAATCAAGGAATAGACATATATGTATACTCATGTATGGATTAATACTATTCAATACACAAACAGTGTATAATCCTATATATGATTTCTTTTAATAACGCAAGCATACCTCTTTAAAAACTCTTTAACACTTTATCAAAAACTTTAAAAATTGAGTACAAATAATTAAATTTTTAACAGGTATCATTGTGTTGTTAACAAAGTATTGAATATAAATTATATATATATATGAGGGGGGGGGGATTAGTAGGATTGAGGAAGAGTTGATGGGATGTGGAAGTGGGGAAATATGTTGTTAGTAAATATGCATGTATGAGAGGACATGTACCAAAATCTGTCATGGATTAACCTGTGCAAGCAGCGATTCTTCGGCTCTAGCTTGGGCTGGTTTTGTTTATTTAGCCTATTTGAGTTTTATTCTAGAAAAGGTGGGCATGAGTTCCAAAACTAAAGTGCATCCACCAATTAAAGGTGTTAAAGCTCCAAAAAGGAAAAGTTGTTTTACATATATCTTTGGGTGTTAGTCTTTTTCTCTTGATTCTTTTGGGACTGTTTTGGTCTTTGGGTCCATTCAAACTTGTAAACATGCAGAGGATGAGATTCCAATATCTCGTGCCAATCAAAGCAAAACAGAATATATATATATATAAAGAAAATCAAAAAGAGACTACTCACGCAAATTTAACCTTTTTATTTCGAACTCCATCTTGTTTTTGAGATGCAAAGCAAAAGTAGGGTAGATTCAAATTGAGGCAATTACTGTAAAGAGAAAAAGCAAAAGGAGAAACATGCTTATATATGAAGCTTTTGCTGCATTTTGCATGTAACAGTGAGAGTCGCTAATCAAAATAAAAATCAGGATTACTTAGCCTAGCAAATTTACCCTTACGATTTTCATAAATCAAGATTTTTATACTTCAAACAATCATTTTTCATCTCCAATGGCGTCCTAGAAATCAATTTCTTGATGTAAATACACCTCAAAAATATTAAAAGAAGATATAGACACATATCTAAGCAAGAAATTAAGTGAGAATACAAGGAGCTTAAATTTTTTTACATTTTTCTTGTACATAGACATTAGTACTTTATTGTATATCATTGTACAAGTCTTGTTCTATCTTTTAGAGAGCTTCAACTTCATAAACACCTGTTTTATTTGGGTAGGTTTCCATTTGGGCCTTAAGGCTTTGCTTGGTTCAATAAAAAAACTGAAAAAATGGAATGATGTAAAAAATGGGAAGGAAAAAGAATTTAGTTGGTTAATTTAATTTAAAAAGTGAGAATATAAAATTAATCCTAAAAATATTAAAAAATATTGTTTTTATCTTTTAAATCTCTGCATCTTCTGTCTCAGTTATATAAGATAGATCCCCAATTTTTATCTTTGAAAATTTCAAATCCCTAGTTTTCTCTAGCCTTTCTTTCTTTAATCTCACAACAGTATTGTGTAGTATATGACTTAAAACCCAATTTCTCTGTAACTCCCCTCACCCATTTTCGTCACCGGATTAGAGTTACGAGATACTGTAGTAAATAATAGAACAGAATCATATTATTTCATTTCAAAATTTCTTTAAACAATCATTAATCATCAATCATTCATTCAAAACATGTTATTCATACTAAATCGAGATTAAATCAAGCTTATGAAAGATCTAATGTAACAACCCAAACCCGGCCCAAACACTATGGTCGAATCTGGATCGTTACGGGGAAAATCTTTTCGAAAACCATTTTGAAACCCATTAAGCTTTGTTGAGAACTTCTCGGATTTGATTATCTTGATAAAATCATACTTAGTGTTTATTTTTAAAACAAATATTTAAGTACATTATAAAACATATTCCAACTGTGCCCGATGGCATTTTAAAATATTTTCGTGTTTAATTGGAAAAACATGTGAATTTAATTTAATTTTAATAATATAGTTTTAAGCGAAATATCCTACATATGAGAAAAATAACAAAAATAAAGTTTAGGGAGGCCTTATTACATCCAAAATAAAAATAAACCAATAATAAAATAAAACAACTAAATTTGAATTTCAATTAGTTCAAGTTCACTGCATGGCCACCTCGAGTCATCCCGGCTCCACATCCGCAATCTAAGTGTCACCTGAAAATATAAAGGAGAAGGTGAGTCACCAAGACTCAGTATGTAACCCTTCCCCCAATTTAAAGCATTTTCATACACATCAAATAACAAATTAGTTATGCAAATCATCATGTGTCCCAACCTAGCCAGCCATACGCCACTGTCTACCCCGTTGTGCTACCAAACCACTGGTGGTGCCAAACCACTGGTGACATATAGTCACGTTGTGCTACCAAAGCACTGGTGTCCGTAGACACAAATCGGGTGATGGGGACAACCCATCGTGTGATACCAAATCACTGGCAGACGATCCCGTATCTCAATTGGGGCCAACCCACGGTGGTGTTAACCACAGGGACAAGTCGCTACTGAGGTGCCAAACCTCTGGAGGTACCAAACCTCTGGTGACCGTAGTCACAGTGTGTTACCAAAACACTGGTGCCCGTCGGCACGAATACACTGCCCCCTCCACTCAATCAACCCACATAGTCAACAGTCACATATAGATTTATCATATGTATTATCACAGCATGCTTCCCAAAAGCATAAAATAGCAATCATATGCACAGGTACTTACCTGGTTACCCCATATACCGTTATGGTATTCAAGCCATTGCTACATACATCAAGTTAGCAATCACATTACTTAGCATAATTTAATAAGTTAAATGGTGTGTATGTACACACCTGTCACCACGAATAATCTATATCCCGGAAGAGGAGTCGGCCACCTAGATCTATCTGCACCTATATTCGGCCAACTTTTAGGATTAGTGTTATGGCCTATTCGGCCAACCAAAACAAATCTAGAGGGGTTAGTTATGGTCCCGAATCCTTACCTTTGCTTTGCTACGAACCACGGCACTCGATACACAGGTCTGCTGTACCAAGTACTTGGGTTAATCAACACAGTTGATAGCCTTCGGCTTAAACTAATACCAAATAACTAACTAAAACAGATCTTACCATCACTTACCCAAAAATCGAATTCTAGAGATCGGCTTTGAGTCGACTGCCTTACGCTTCTGAGCACCTAGAAGAAATCGGTTACTACTTGTTTTAGTAGTCTTATAATAATTGCCGAAATCGGCACCTTCCTTTGTAAAAATCGACAGAATATAGAGAGGAGAAAATCCATAGGTATTCGGCCAAACTTACCTTCACAATCGAGAGGAAATCCTGATGCCTTTAATGCCTCTGTGATATTCGGCCAAAGGGTGCTATTAGGGAGGAAGAGAACTTTCGGCCACTGAGATAGGGAATAGGTTCAATTGAAAAGAAAGAAAAATGAAGAGAAGTGGAGGGTGGGGAGTTTCGGCCAAAATATGAGAGAAGAGAGGGAGTTTGAAAGAAAGAAAGAAGCAGGGTGAAGTGTTTAGCCGAAATTGTGAAGACAAAAATATACTAAGGGGAATTCGGCTACTTGGAAAAAAGTCTAAAAGAAGAATCAAGGTGGTAGGGGGGTTTATAAAGAATTCGGCACTCCCCCTCCCATTGCTTGCCGTCCACTCCTTTGCATAAGGAGTTCAAATTCGGCTCAATACCTAAAACTTCTCTTGGCCACACATTTGTATTAATTCAAAATTAATTTGAATTAATCTCCATTAATCAATTAATAATCAAATAATCTACTTAATATCCAAATAATATCCCTTTAAAATACTTGATTATCCCATGATAATTCATTTAAAATACATCCTTATTATCTCCATTTATCTCTTCATAATCCATAGAATTTAAGAAATTAAAAATGCTCATATTATCTCTATATATAAAGAGGGAAAAATCCTCCCTATGTGCCGTCCAACATAAATGAAAAAGAAGGGGGATTCATGTGACTCGAACACAAGCTCCCCTTACTCTCCTTGTGGCGTCACATGCAGCTCTTAAGTGGGCTTACTTTGCCACTTAGTCTAGGCTCATCTTATGTCCAAATTATACTAATTTATTCTTTTAACACCCTTCTGCTGAGGCTCCCTACCTTTTAAGTTAAAAACTGAATTTTTCCATTAAACCGAGCCAACTCAAAGCCTTAAATTGATCATTATTATTCCATAAATAATGACACAGCAGTTCATACATAAGAAAAATAATTTATTTCCAAATAGCCCCGTTTTTGGGATGTTACAGTTCTACCCCCCTTAAAATAAATTTCGTCCCCGAAATTACTTAACTAGAAAAGGTGGGGGTATTGCTGCCTCATCACATCCTCGGGCTCCCACGTGGCTTCCTCCAAACCGTGGTTCCGCCATAGTACTTTCACTAAGGGCACTGACTTCCTACGTAAAACCTTCACATCTTGATCCAAGATCTGAACTGGTTCTTCTTCGAAAGATAAGTCCGCATCCACCTTGATCTCTTCCACTGGCACAACGTGCGATGGGTCTGACCGATACCGGCTCAGCATTGATACGTGAAAGACGTTATGTATCTGACTCAGTTCTGCCGGCAACTCTAGCTGATAAGCTACCGGTCCCACTCGCTTTACAACTGTATATGGGCCAATGAACCTTGGGCTCAGCTTCCCTTTTCGACCAAATCTCAGCACCTTTTTCCAAGGTGACACCTTCAGAAAAACCTTGTCACCTACCTCATACTCCATCTCCTTGCGCTTCAAGTCAGCATAAGACTTCTGTCTATCCGATGCTTCCTTAAGACGATCCCGAATCGCCCTAACTTTGTCCTCAGTTTCTGCAACCAAATCTGGACCCAAGACTTGTCTTTCACCTAACTCCGTCCAACATGTAGGTGTACGGCATTTCCGTCCATACAATGCTTCGTATGGTGCCATCTGGATACTCGCTTGATAGCTATTGTTGTAGGCAAATTGCGCTAATGGTAGAAATTCTTCCCAACTACCTTGGAATTCCAAGATACAACCCCTCAGCATATCCTCTAAAATCTGTATCACTCTCTCCGATTGTCCATCAGACTGTGGATGGAAGGCTGTACTGAAATCCAATCGTGTACCCAAGGCTTGATGCAATGCTTTCCAAAACCTCGACGTGAACCTCGGATCCCTATCCGAGATGATCGATACTGGCACACCATGCAATCTGACTATCTCAGCCACATATAACCTTGCTAGCTTCTGGAGTGAATAATCCATTCTTACAGGTACGAAGTGAGCTGACTTGGTTAACCGGTCAACAATCACCCAAACTGCGTCCTTCTTGCTGGGCGTAAGGGGTAGCCCACTAACGAAATCCATAGTGATCCGTTCCCATTTCCATTGAGGGATCTTTACCGGTTGAAGTAGCCCTGATGGCAACTGATGTTCAGCCTTAACTTGTTGACATGTCAAGCATCTTCCTACAAATTCCGTTACTTCACGCTTCAACCCAGGCCACCAAAACTGTTTCCGTAGATCTCCATACATCTTGTTTCCTCCCGGATGCATAGCATATGGGCTGCTATGTGCATCTTGGAGAATTTTCCGCCTCAACTCCACATCTTTTGGCATACATGCCCGCCCTTGAAAACATAGCACTCCATCACTAGATAGACTATACCCTTCCAAACCACCATCCTGAACTTGCATTCTCTTAGCATTTAACCCTTCGTCCACTAACTGCTTGTCCTTAATCTCCTCGATCCATGTTGGCTTTACTTGAAGTTCCGCCAAGAGACTTCCATCATCATATAGGCTCAACCGAGCAAACATCGCTCTTAAGTCCGTCACAACTTTCCGGCTCAACGCGTCAGCCACCACGTTGGCCTTGCCTGGATGGTACTCGATTGAACAATCGTAGTCCTTTAAAAGTTCAATCCACCGACACTGTCTCAAGTTCAGATCCTTCTGAGTTAGAAGATACCTCAAACTCTTATGATCCGTGTAAACTATCGACTTCTCCCCATAGAGATAATGCCTCCATATCTTCAAAGCGAAGACAACTGCTGCTAACTCCAAGTCGTGCGTCGGGTAGTTAACCTCATGCGATCTTAACTGACGGGATGCATAGGCTACTACCTTCCCATCCTGCATCAACACACATCCCAAACCAGTATGGGATGCATCACAATAGACAGTAAACAACCTTCCTGCTTCGGGCTGTACCAAAACCGGAGCTTCCGTCAAAATTTTCCTTAGCTTATCAAAGCTTTCTTGCTGCTTCTCCGTCCATACGAATGGAACACCTTTTCTTAGCAGCTTCGTCAATGGTGCAGCGATTAAAGAAAATCCTTCTACGAATCTCCGATAGTATCCCGCTAAACCCAGAAAGCTTCGTGTTTCAGCCACTGTTCTTGGTGGTTTCCAATCCAATACTGCTTCAATCTTGCGAGGATCTACTCTAATTCCTTCTGCTGATACTACATGACCTAAGAAAGCCACCTCCTTCAGCCAAAATTCACACTTACTGAATTTGGCATATAACTGCTTCTCCCTCAATACTTGCAGAACTATCCGTAAATGCTTGTCATGTTCCTCCTCCGTCTTAGAATAGACCAATATGTCGTCTATGAATACCACGACGAACTGATCCAAGTACGGCTGAAATACTCTATTCATTAAATCCATGAACGCCGCCGGTGCATTGGTCAACCCAAATGGCATTACGAGAAACTCGTAGTGCCCATACCGAGTTCGGAATGCCGTCTTGTGGACATCCACTTCCTTCACCCTTAATTGATGATAACCCGACCTAAGGTCAATCTTTGAAAATACCGCCGCTCCCTTCAATTGGTCAAATAAGTCGTCGATCCGAGGCAACGGGTACTTGTTCTTGATCGTTAACTTGTTCAACTGACGGTAGTCGATGCACATCCGCATAGATCCGTCCTTCTTCTTGACAAATAACACGGGTGCTCCCCATGGAGATATGCTAGGTCGGATAAATCCTCTATCCAAGAGCTCCTAAATTTGAGCCTTCAGCTCCACCAATTCCTTTGGTGCCATTCGGTATGGTGCTATAGACACAGGTGCCGTTCCGGGTAGCAAGTCAATACCGAATTCAACTTCCCGATCTGGAGGCAGACCCGGAAGCTCTTCTGGGAACACATCAGCAAATTCCCCAACCGTTCGGACCCTTCCAACTACTGACTCCTTAGCTTCCAAAGCACAGATTCGAACCAAATACGCCTTACAACCTTTCTTGACCATCTTTTCCGCCTTCAATGCAGACACCACATTGGATAGGTAATTCCTTCTATCACTTATCATAACCACTTCACCACCTTCAGCCGTCTTAAGAACCATGCGCTTAGCTGCGCAATCCAAATTTGCCCGATACTTAACCAGCCAATCCATTCCAAGGATCAAATCGAACTCCCCGAATGGTAGTTCCATCAGATCGGCTACAAATACGACCCCTTGGAGTTCTAGGGGTACGTCTCTATAAAGTTTGTCTACGACTACAGAGTGTCCTAGAGGGCTTAATACCGTCATCTTCCTAGAAGTAATCTCAGAGTCTAGGTCCATAGTTCCTACCACACTACTAGCAATGTACGAGTGCGTTGAACCCACATCAATCAATGCAACATAAGGTAAACCAAATATTAGAAACGTACCGGTTATGACGTCCGGTGCGTCTCCCTCCTCGCGACGCCTCGCTGCATAGACTAAGCCAGGCTGCCTAGCCTCTGTGTTACCCGAACCTCTGCCCTGAATTCCACGACCTCGGTTGGAACCATTGTTTCCTCTGCCATTACCCCGACCCCTCTGTGGTGGTCCAACATTTCTACCCTCAGCGCGATTCTGATTTTCTGGCTGATCCTTAGTCGCCTTTTGAGGACAGTCCCTTACCCGATGCTCCAAAGACCCACACTCAAAACAACCTTTGTTACCGGTCCAACAACTCCCCCAATGGGTTTTTCCACAGCGGTTGCACTGAGTTGGCCTTTGATTAGTAGTCATGGGCCTTGCTGCCTGATTTGGCCCACCTGGCCTAGCCTTTTTCTGGACATTACCACCTGACCCAGCTGGCCCAAATCCTCTCTTCTGATTATTCCTACTATAATTTTGCCTCACAGCCTCCTTGATCCCCTCGGCCACCTTGGCCTTTTCCACTAGAGATGAGAACTCACGCACCTGCTGCGGAGCTATCAACAGCCTCAAATCATCTCGGAGTCCATCCTCAAAGCGGACACAGCGCTCGTGTTCGGTAGCCACGATGCCTCTAGCATACCTACTCAGTCTTAAAAACTCTGCTTCATATTCCGCTACTGACTTAGTCCCTTGCACTAACCCCAGGAAGGCTTTCCTCTGAGCATCTGTATAACTGGTGCCCACATATTTCTTCTGAAAGGCCGTCTTAAAGTAGTCCCACGTGAGATCATCAGCCGCGGCTCCATCCCGGACAGTCAGCCACCACTGGTACGCTTCATCCTTTAGAAGCGACACCGCCCCTTTCAGCTTTTCCTCGTCAGTCAGGTCGAGATCATCCATGACCCTTTCCGTAGATTCCAGCCAATATTCTGCGGCACTGGGTGCCACTCCTGAGACACCACGGAATACCTCGGCCCCGTTAGACCGAATTCGCTCGGGAACAGACTTCTGAGCTCCCAAATTCCCACCAGCCCCGGCCACCATCTCCAACACTCGCAAAACAGCTTGCGACACAGCCTCACCACCGGTCTGGTCCTGCTCCTCAGCCCTGAAAGTAGGAGGTGGTGGTGGCGGTGGTACCTCGTTTTCCGAACCTTGACCTGACCTGACGGGTTCAGACACCGTCATTCTACCCCTACCGCGTCCACGACGTCCACGTCCTCTAGCACTCATTCTATCTACTGCGCTTTAATCTGATTAAGAAAATTTTATGTGTTAGCATTTGTTTCACTTCCTTATTCGCGAAGACATTTTATGAGCAGAATTTAATTAGGGATTCTTTCGAGCAAACAAGGTTTCAGTCTTCTATCCTAGTTCACACAAAAAGTTCATGCATCCATTCCTTAATACTTTCCATACCTATTCGCTCTTCGGACATTTCTGCCCATTTCTATCCCAGGGGTATTTTCGTCATTTTCCCTACAGGGTATTTTCGTAATAAAGGAATTTTAAAACTTTAGTAAAGTAGGTCGTTTTGTAATTCCCAAAACTGGAGGATATCTATGAAAATTTGTAAAATTGTAATCGTTTTGAAACCAGGGGTATTTTGGTAATTTTATCAATCAGGGGCAATTTTGTCATTTTGATAAATCAGGGATGTTTTCGTCAGTTGTAAAACTTTGAGGGTCCTTTTTAAAAATGTTCCTTTTCAAATAGTAACGTTTGTAAAAATTTCTAAAACCAGGGTCATTTCGGTAATTTTCACAAATTGAGGGCGTTTTCGTAATTTTCCAAAAACCAAAATATTTTGTTGATGAGTTTCAAAACTAAGTGGTTGAATATTTGTGAAATAATTGAAATTTCTAGCAAAACCGTTGAACTGATATTTTATGAGTCAGGGGCGTTTTAGTAATTTTACCCCTAAGGGCATTTTTGTAATTTCCAAAAATTTGAGTTTTTCGAGGAAAACGTTGTAAATATGATGTTTTCCGATTTGAAAGAGTTGTTGCAAGAGTTTTGAAAACATTGGAGTTGTTGTTGTTTCACTTCTTTTCAAAAACATGGCTAATTCCCTTTTCGGGTTTTAATCATAGTGTTTAGCCTATGACCGAGCCTTCTTGGTCAGGGTGAACCAAAGCTACGCACCAGGCAGGATTCGAGTGAAGAGGAGGTGAGTCACGCGGACTGCTTAAATACCAAGCTCTCACTGAACCTTTCTAGACATGCGCACAGAGGTTGCCACACCACTGAGCCTTCTGAGTTAGGGTGAACCGAAGCTACGCACCAGGTAGGATACCTGCGAAGAGGAGGTGAGTTGCACGGACTGCTTAATTACCAGGCTCTTCCGGATCCAATCCTCGACATGCGTACAGGGGTTACCACACCCTAGCTCACTGGCTAAGTCATAGATTGGTTTAGTTCTTTAATGTCTTATGTTTGGTTCATGTGTTTGGGTAATCTAATCCTAGGGTTCAAGTCCTATGAGTCTATCTACGTTCCATACTTCCTACCCTTCTACAAAATATAATTCACCAAGAGGTTCAGAAGTACTTACCTGGGCGGATCGGTGCCGGAGACTCGGGCCATGCTGCTTAAAACCCAAAAACAATTCAAAAGGCCTACCAAAACATTTTTGGGCCTTGGGCCCCCACAGCCGAGCTTTGAACTGGGCTCTGATACCAACTTTGTAACAACCCAAACCCGGCCCAAACACTATGGTCGAATCTGGATCGTTACGGGGAAAATCTTTTCGAAAACCATTTTGAAACCCATTAAGCTTTGTTGAGAACTTCTCGGATTTGATTATCTTGATAAAATCATACTTAGTGTTTATTTTTAAAACAAATATTTAAGTACATTATAAAACATATTCCAACTGTGCCCGATGGCATTTTAAAATATTTTCGTGTTTAATTGGAAAAACATGTGAATTTAATTTAATTTTAATAATATAGTTTTAAGCGAAATATCCTACATATGAGAAAAATAACAAAAATAAAGTTTAGGGAGGCCTTATTACATCCAAAATAAAAATAAACCAATAATAAAATAAAACAACTAAATTTGAATTTCAATTAGTTCAAGTTCACTGCATGGCCACCTCGAGTCATCCCGGCTCCACATCCGCAATCTAAGTGTCACCTGAAAATATAAAGGAGAAGGTGAGTCACCAAGACTCAGTATGTAACCCTTCCCCCAATTTAAAGCAATTTCATACACATCAAATAACAAATTAGTTATGCAAATCATCATGTGTCCCAACCTAGCCAGCCATACGCCACTGTCTACCCCGTTGTGGTACCAAACCACTGGTGGTGCCAAACCACTGGTGACATATAGTCACGTTGTGCTACCAAAGCACTGGTGTCCGTAGACACAAATCGGGTGATGGGGCCAACCCATCGTGTGATACCAAATCACTGGCAGACGATCCCGTATCTCAAGTGGGGCCAACCCACGGTGGTGTTAACCACAGGGACAAGTCGCTACTGAGGTGCCAAACCTCTGGAGGTACCAAACCTCTGGTGACCGTAGTCACAGTGTGTTACCAAAACACTGGTGCCCGTCGGCACGAATACACTGCCCCCTCCACTCAATCAACCCACATAGTCAACAGTCACATATAGATTTATCATATGTATTATCACAGCATGCTTCCCAAAAGCATAAAATAGCAATCATATGCACAGGTACTTACCTGGTTACCCCATATACCGTTATGGTATTCAAGCCATTGCTACATACATCAAGTTAGCAATCACATTACTTAGCATAATTTAATAAGTTAAATGGTGTGTATGTACACACCTGTCACCACGAATAATCTATATCCCGGAAGAGGAGTCGGCCACCTAGATCTATCTGCACCTATATTCGGCCAACTTTTAGGATTAGTGTTATGGCCTATTCGGCCAACCAAAACAAATCTAGAGGGGTTAGTTATGGTCCCAAATCCTTACCTTTGCTTTGCTACGAACCACGGCACTCGATACACAGGTCTGCTGTACCAAGTACTTGGGTTAATCAACACAGTTGATAGCCTTCGGCTTAAACTAATACCAAATAACTAACTAAAACAGATCTTACCATCACTTACCCAAAAATCGAATTCTAGAGATCGGCTTTGAGTCGACTGCCTTACGCTTCTGAGCACCTAGAAGAAATCGGTTACTACTTGTTTTAGTAGTCTTATAATAATTGCCGAAATCGGCACCTTCCTTTGTAAAAATCGACAGAATATAGAGAGGAGAAAATCCATAGGTATTCGGCCAAACTTACCTTCACAATCGAGAGGAAATCCTGATGCCTTTAATGCCTCTGTGATATTCGGCCAAAGGGTGCTATTAGGGAGGAAGAGAACTTTCGGCCACTGAGATAGGGAATAGGTTCAATTGAAAAGAAAGAAAAATGAAGAGAAGTGGAGGGTGGGGAGTTTCGACCAAAATATGAGAGAAGAGAGGGAGTTTGAAAGAAAGAAAGAAGCAGGGTGAAGTGTTTAGCCGAAATTGTGAAGACAAAAATATACTAAGGGGAATTCGGCTACTTGGAAAAAAGTCTAAAAGAAGAATCAAGGTGGTAGGGGGGGTTTATAAAGAATTCGGCACTCCCCCTCCCATTGCTTGCCGTCCACTCCTTTGCATAAGGAGTTCAAATTCGGCTCAATACCTAAAACTTCTCTTGGCCACACATTTGTATTACTTCAAAATTAATTTGAATTAATCTCCATTAATCAATTAATAATCAAATAATCTACTTAATATCCAAATAATATCCCTTTAAAATACTTGATTATCCCATGATAATTCATTTAAAATACATCCTTATTATCTCCATTTATCTCTTCATAATCCATAGAATTTAAGAAATTAAAAATGCTCATATTATCTCTATATATAAAGAGGGAAACATCCTCCCTATGTGCCGTCCAACATAAATGAAAAAGAAGGGGGATTCATGTGACTCGAACACAAGCTCCCCTTACTCTCCTTGTGGCGTCACATGCAGCTCTTAAGTGGGCTTACTTTGCCACTTAGTCTAGGCTCATCTTATGTCCAAATTATACTAATTTATTCTTTTAACACCCTTCTGCTGAGGCTCCCTACCTTTTAAGTTAAAAACTGAATTTTTCCATTAAACCGAGCCAACTCAAAGCCTTAAATTGATCATTATTATTCTATAAATAATGACACAGCAGTTCATACATAAGAAAAATAATTTATTTCCAAATAGCCCCGTTTTTGGGATGTTACATCTAAACACAATTCAAAACTAAGTAAGGACTAATTTGAAACATTTTAGAAAAATGTGGATAAAATGCAAAATAAGGGTCACATGGTCGTGTGGCTAGGCCGTGTGACAAGCTGAGGCCGTATTATAGGGTCACACAGTTATGTCGCTAGGCCATGTAACTAACTGTGGCTATGTGGACCTAATTGTAAAACATTGCAAACATTCACATGGTCGTGTGAAAGACTGAAACCTTGTCAATAATCATGTATCTAATTTACTAGTGGCACATGGTCATCTCAACCAACCATGTATGACACATGGCCGGGTTGGCAGACCATGTAACATCAAAATGACCATTTTTCAAATGATGTAATCCAAACATTTACACATTACAGAAAAACAAGTTTAAGTGCATTTTATCATGCCTAAATCACTTCATAAACTCAATTCAAAACATGATATAATACATCCTAGTAGTGCCTAACCAATATGCCATTATGTCATCATCTCATCCAAATATTAAACATACAATTTAACCATTCATACAAGCATAAATAAGCATTATTGTGCATTTTACCATAAATACCTACCAAATTTTCTATCAACAAAAACTATGCTTTAATATCAACCAATATTGACCATATATGTCACAAGCAAACACTTAAACTTATAACATGTAAAGTTTATCTAAACCTCAATTTCGATTTATCCATTCATGATTCAAGGCATATCATATAACTAATAAGCAACCATTCATCAAAACATTACCATTTCATAATTTTTTTTCATGGTTGAAGGATAAGCACACATCCAAAGGCATGTTTAAATTCATTCCATCAAACATGTTAAATAACCTTGAAGAACATATAACATATAGACCATATAAATCACATTACAACATTTACGGCATAATCCCAAAATAACCTATATAAATGACATATAACCATTCAAAACATAAATTACAGTTAAGAACCAAAGTACCAACATTAAAGATTGACCAAAAATGAATCGCCTATATACATGCCACAAAATCAAGTTTTAAACAGTAGAAAGACTACTGAATCAATACTGGGATAGTGTGAACTTCGTACGATCTGCTTAACGTGTTCTGTAATCTGGCAATCTATAGGGAAAGGGAAAAACAAATGAGGTAAGTATATACAATTCTTAGTAAGTTCACATGCATTAAACCAAGTAACTTACCTCAGGTTATAAATATACAATACATGCTACTTATCTTGGTAAAGGTTTCCTATCATGGCAAATAAAAAAAAAAAAGGTGAGCTCAATACTTATCATACCATATAGTATCTCAATCATATAACATTTAAATTCAATTATTCAACATTCTATTACCATTCACAAAACAAATAATCATTTAATCAATTCACTATCTTAATCATATCATACAATCTACTTACTTGCAATACAACCCATTTAAGATTAATGCCAAACATTATTGTCATTTCATAATTTGAATTTCTTAATCTAATTCATATTAAACCATATGAACTTTATTCCCATTTCATATCAACTCATCTTTATACCAAATAGATATTGAATGTCAATTTAATGTCAATCATTACTTGGTTTCAAAATACAGATTATGAATCACATTCATTGATTTGTCACATTTTCACATTGGCCCCTCAGGCTTGTATAACTGATTCTCAATATGTATATGTATCATCTAATCACCATATCAATTCAATCTAATTATCATTTATTCATTTGCAATATACATGTCCCTATTAACCTGACTCAGACTTGAATGGATACACGGATCCAACCAACACACCAATTTGACACCCCGTTCCTGTCAAATAAATCTGAAAATAATAAGTTGTGCCCTGTGCTGCTCAGTAAAATCGAAAAATAGATGTGCCTAGCATTGGTTGGTATAACCAATAAATCGGGTGCCTAGTGTTGTATAACCCTAAACTCTTCCTATCCTATGGCATGCCAACTATATCCGATTCTGCCCGAATAGTTAATAGGGTAACAATTTCTTAATTTCATCAACCAAACAATCAATTCTCAAATATAATAACATACCACATAACCATATTGATTCAATTTCACGTTTAGAACACTATATCATACTTTCTGTAACATCTCAACCCCCATTGGCGACTGAAAGCAGGCTTAAACTTGGTTCGTACTTTTTTTAGGCTTTGGTGTATACTCACTTAACTAGGGCATTAACCCAAAACTTTCAATGAAAAAAAATCAAATTAGGGATATTCCATATAATATAAAACAAAATCGAAAATGACCTTTTGGCGGAAGCCTTATAAAAGTCAACAGGTATATAAAATGCAAGATGAGTTATTTCCCTACACAAAAGTTTCAAGTGCATTACTAGCAGTTAAATATTGTTTAAACCAATTTGGCGCATACGACTAAAAGATGATTTCATAAACAATAATTCACAAAGGTTTAACCTATACTTTAAGAGTACATAAACATTCTCTTAAAACAGTGATTTGGCAAAAGATGTAAATTATTACAAATGTTGGTTACAAAAAACTACACGCCACCCGTCCAAAGTGAAAGAATATGCACGTTACAAGAAAAACATATGTGAGGCTCATAACAGAGGCCACTATTTTTAGGCTAAGTCCCTTCCACGAGCCCTCAATGTTGTAATAATACCTAGAAAAGGGAAAGAAAGGGGGTAAGTTCGAAAGAACTTAGTAAGCTCCAAAACTAAACATGCGCAACCTTCTAATCAGATTCCAACAGCTAGGATAACTTAAAATATATATTTAAATAATGATAAGATAGCAGGTTTCTCGAAGAGACATTTGGGCATAAACACTCTTACACACAACAATGGCAGATACCTATCCCTAACGGATAGTATCCTTGGTGGATTTTATTATTTGTCGAGTACAGTTCACAACTACTTTCCTAGAGAACAATTTCATTAACAAGAACAGATACTTCACCTGAATGGAACACAAAAGCCACCATTGCATACTTTATCATCCAAGACATACCGATTGACTGGTATGTCTATATGCCTACTGAGTATAACTCCCCTTTGGCGGATAGATTATGCCAAGCACTACAAAAAACAGATACGTTCATCCAAAATACATTAAATAAGATTAAGACTTAATACTCCTCGTGGAATGTGTAACACCCAAAACTTGACCGAATTGGTTCGACCCGAATCTAGCGAGTTACGTTAGCCACTGAAGTGACTTTCCATTGACTCCTAACCTAATCTCCAACACACCACGTATATATAACATATAAATGTGCTAAGTTATAACACAACAGCAAAATTAAATCATACATAGAACGTAAAACATGCGAACTTACAAAAATAAACAAAGGAAGAATTTACATGTCACCTAAAAGGTGAAACTTAAGGGTTCGCATGAAAGAAATAAATAGGGAATTTTAGGGTACGCATACTCAAACAGAAATACAAGTACATAGAAGTTATTATTAAGATCCGCACGACAACATAGGTTCGCATAGCAACATAAAACATGAGTTTGCACAATAACTCGAGTTCACAAAATATCAGATGTTCGCATACTACCTAAGTCCACATATAAATAAACATCATGTTTTCACATACAAAATAAGTATCGCAACAAAAGGAGGCGTTCATGCAAGGATTCTCATACTTTTTATAAGGTTCACTAAATAGAAAGATTATCATTTTTAAGGGTTCGCATGCATGTTGGGGATCACAAACATTCAAGGGTTGCATGAAACGATACTTCGCAATCCAACTGACTCGCATTTAGTATTAAGACATACACTCGAAAAATTAAAAGAATACAACATTATAACACCCAGAACCCAGCCCAGTCCTTATGGCCGAATTTGAAAAGCTACATTGGCCACCACTGAAATGACCCAGAAAATCTTTTGTAGTTTTCAAGCGCACTTTTTAAACCATTTGTGTAAACCGTTTCAAACTAGTGATATCGAGAATTTTAGAAATCAATGACTTCAATATTTTATTTGTCAAAGTTTGATCATTGTTCAAAACTTTTTAATTTCAATAATATTTCAAAATAATTTATTCAAACCTAAAAGCTTGGTTATTCTTCATTATTCAGGAAAAACATATTAATTTAATAAATCAAATACCTTTAGAAATCTCGTTTGTAATCATTAGTAGTTTTGAAAATGAAGTCTAATTTTATAAAAACTCATCTCTCAAAATTGCAACAGAAAATTGACATATTTTTATAAGGATCTCAATGAATTTTTTTTACAAAAGCCATATTTGTTAAAAATCAATATGTCGAAGCAGAAAATAGTTATTTTGTCAAGTTTAAAATAGTGATTTTGTAAAGTTTAAAAACTATCAATAAATGTGTTTAAAATCTCAAAAAAACCAAGTCATATTTTTGTCTAGAACTCATTTAGTGATTTTGTCAAGTTTTAATAAAAACCAAGTTTCATGTATACTCTTATCAAATACCAATTTATGCTGTTTTTAAAACTTAATGTCATGTAAATAATTTATGCAAATCAGAATGAAAAATCCCCAAAATAAAGTCCCATAACGTTATTAAAACAAACCCAAATCAAAGTCCATAAAAGTCTGTAAATTAATATAAAGTCCATAATTTATTAAAAAGTTCACATCCGAAAGCATCACTGAAAGTCTGCATCTGAGTCCTAATTATGAGGACTACCTGAAACATACACATAAGATTGGTGAGCTTACAAGCCCAGTGTGAGATCATCATAAATATAATCGCATACATGTCAAAATATTAATCTCGACATATCAATCATCATAATAATCAGAAGTTCTAACACTGATACTTATACATGAACATGTCGATGCATATTTTAAAACGATGCACATTTTATAAAATTTTTTACCTATCTCCATTACACACGAATAAAAAGTTCCCCAGAACCCATCCATCCAATAACACACCATTTGTGGACAAGCCACCATATAATTATCGGTTAGAGGCCACATAACACATTGTAGACAAGCCGCCACATAATTATCGTTAACGGGCACATAATCGCAGATAAATTGTCACATAACTTCCACCTTTCACAAAACCCACCCCATGCATGTGATATGACCATTTTCAAATTCAACATATATAATCACTTTTCGCATTTCTCATGTAGTCATGCTCATAGTCGCATATTTCTCAATTTTACACATTTGCATGTAAACATGCTCACATTTTCATATATCACATAATATTCACTTTTTATTCACTTTAGCATGCTTTAATATATTTTCATATTAAATCATGGATCTCATCACACACATATATATAACACATATTTAGATAATCACATATCAATAAAGTCATGTACCGCATAACTTAGAGATACAATTTGCACACATATCATCATATACATCAACTTTTTTTTTAAATCATAGTTCCCATGAACTAATAATTTTAGGAACACTTGGAATTTCCCTATGATGAGTTTTTCAACTCCGCTTTAAGTACTTAGTGTACTCTTAAATAATTATTTAATAGCATTTTATTAAAAATAAAAGTAGCATATTATACTTAAATCCCATACCATATATTGAAGATTCGATTGCCACAATCCTATTAGAAGAGGTTTCACTTAGATTTAAAATCGATAGATGAATCTATCACATCAAACACTTATTTTAGTTATAGATCTATCGGATGTGTCTTATTACTTCAAGATTAATCATTGAAATAATTCTCACCAATTACTTACTTAGATTCAATACCTTCTTTATCACACTAAGGATCTCTTGGATTGGTGCTGTTTGTTCCTTCAAAGAATATAGGAACAAAATGTTAACACAATAAAAACAAATGTGCCTTAACACCATTCGACTATGAGGAAAAACAATAGGGAGGAAAGAATGTTCCCAACACCCCTCATGCACTTACACTACTCAACAATATTATGAGATCGTTGATAAGTCTTGACAAAGGAGTGGAGAGGTTTAACGATCTACAAAAATATATGATCGATGTGTAATAGCCCGTTTTTAGTCAAATTAGAATAGTGGTTTCAGGACCACAAATTCAAGTTCAAAATATTTATTTTATTATTATATTAATTTTTAGAGCATGATAGTATGATTGTGTAAAAATTTCGTTAAGAAATTTTATTGTTTGAGTGCTTAATTTGAAAAAAAGGACTAAATCACGTAAAGTGCAAAAGTTGTGTTCTAATAACTAAAGGTGTCTAATAGCTATGAAATTTTAAAGTGGAGGTCCTTATGTTGTAATTAAACCATTCATAATGTGAGTGGACATTTATGGACATATTATTAAGTGCTTTAAAGGTTATTAATTAAGGTTAATATAGTAAATTAATAATTAAAAATAGTAAAATAAGTAAAACAAAACAAATTTTCTTGTTCATCTTCGTCTAGCAAAAATTTCAAGGAGGAAAACACACCATTTTTTAAGCTTCAGCATTCGACCATCTCTCTTTGCTTGCAAGTGAGTATTTTTCATCCCGTTTTTAATGATTTCTATGTTTTTGGAGTTGTTGTAGCTTAATCTAGCTAGCCCAATGACTAATTTGCAAAATTGTTAAAGGTCTAGTGTTTTACCATTGATGAAAATATGTGTATTTTGATGTTTGATGATAGAAAATGAATGGTTGTTGTTAGATAAACTACATTTGTTAAGTGATTTTTGATGAATTTGTTAATTAGTTGTTAAATTCGAATATAAAAAAAATATTCATAGTTAAATTGTGAAATAATTGGAATATAGGGCTTGCTAGGGACTTAATTGATATTCGGCTAGCATGGGTATAAGTTGAATTGCATGAATTTGCATTTTTATAAGCTAGGGACTAAATTGTAAAGAAGTCTAAAGTTTAGGGGCAAAAGTGTAATTTTTCCATAATATGATTTTTGGGTTAAATTGAATAGAATGATAATTAGATAAGTTAAATTTGATTATATATAGGTCAAGAAAAGTGAAGTTCGGAATTAGATCGGGGGAAAAACAAAATAGTGGATTGATAACTCGTTTCTCTCCATATAAATCTGAGGTAAGTTCGTATGTTAATAAGCATTAATGTAATTGTGATTTAAATGCTTTATAATTGTATTATTGATGAATATGACCTTACGAAAATGCCCAACGGAGAATTTACTACGTGTGAAAGACCGGTTGAACCTTAGGAATAGATTAGGATACAAATGACATGTCATCAGAGGTTATTGTGTTTGGGTGCTGGTCTATACGTTCTATCGGTGGTTGAGTTATTCGGCATGTGTTGCGGATTCTCATCAGCTTGTGTGAGCAGCACCGTGTAGCTACGTCTTGACCGTCAGCTTTTGGGAACAGACCCGTTGATAGCACGAGAGTGAGCATTATATGAAATATGTGATTGAGATGGCTTTGGTCATGTATTGGCACTTAGGGTGCGAGATTCCCGAGTATTCGATATTATTCCAAATGTTCAACGAGTATATTGAAGATATGAAAGAGTAAGAGATGGATACGTATCATTGCAGGTATGTACGTAAACCTTACAAGCATTGAAATCTATGAAGTTTGTGAGTTACATAATCTACTATATGGATGAATATATATATACTTTGTGATTAAGTTAAATTGTAGTATTTTATGATAGATAACTTAATTTTGAATGAATGGTAAATTTTATTTATTAAGCATACGAGCTTACTAAGCTTTATAGCTTACTTTGTTTACTTTTTCATGTTTTATTGTGATTTCAAAGTTTGCTCGAATTGGGAGTCGTCGGAGATCTCATCACACTATCCAGCTATCATTTTGGTACTTTTGAACTTGTATATTTGGTTATATGGCATGTATAGGTGTTATGGATAATATAGTCTATATGTTGGTTATGAGTTTAGCCAATTGATTTGGCTTGTAAATGTTGTATGTTTTGTTTATGTGTATAGCCATGTGATTTGGCTTTTTTGGTATACTTGATGATGTATATATATATGTAAATGGCCTTTTGTTATGTGGTGTATAAATTGCTATGTGAATGCTTGTTGTGAATTGGTATTTGGGTACCAAATGGTTGAATTTTGAGATATGGTATGTATGTGGTTTTAGGCAATATAATCCATAGTTGATAGTGACCATTTAGGTGATTTTGGATGTGAAATAGGTATGAAATTGAATGGCTAAGTGTGACACATATATGCTTTGTGGTTATTGGTATTGATATAGCATGAATTGAACTTGGTTTAGATTGGTTTGAATGCCTATTGAAGATATGGTCATATGCAATTTGGTTTGTGTAGCTGAATGAAAACTTAGGTGAGAAAGATGGCTTGGAAAATAGCCTATTTTTTTCCACACGGGCAGAGGCACGGGCATGTGTCTTAGCCGTGTGTGACAGATGGTTAGGTGGCACGGCTGTAACAGCCCGATTTAGACCCTAGTCAGAATAGTGATTTCAAGACCACAAATTTGAGGTTAAAAAATATTTTAATATTATTTTTGGTGTTTATGATATGTGATTGAGCATGTGTGAAAATTTTATGTGAAAATTTTATCGTTTGTGTGTCGAATTATGAAAAAGAATTTAATCGCATAAAATGCAAAAGCTGTATGCTGATTGTTAATGTTTATTTGTCATGGCTTTCTAAATGAGAAGTCCATACGTTGTTAATAAACCATTAAAAGATGGGATGGACAAAAATGGCCTAATGCTAGTGGATTTTAAATGTTATTAAAAGAGCTAAAATTGGTATTTAATAATTATGTTAATATAACTTTAATAAAACAAAAAGAATGGCCATTTAATCATCATCTTTGGCTAAATATAAGCAAGAAAAGAAAAGAGAAAAAACATAAGGGTTCGACACATTTTGATCTTGATTGAGGTATGTTTTGAGCACGGTTTTTGATAATTTCCACGTTTTTGTAATCGTTGCTTTGTGCTCTACAAAACCCATGCTTAAATTTTGTGAATTGATGATGAATTTAAAATGTGCCATGGATGAATACATGAGTTTTGTGAATTTTGGTGATGAATTATGAAAGATATGTGTTAGATTAACATATTTTGTCTTTGAATTTTTAGTAAAATTGAGTAATTTGGGCTTAATTGTGAAAATAAGAAATTGGAGGACTAAAATGTGAAATAAATGACATATGTGGGCTTGTATGAACATAGGGAAAATTTGGCTAGGCATGTGTGAAAAGAAATTTTGTGAATTTGATGATTTTATGAAATAGGGACTAAAGTGTCGAATTATGAAAATGTGAGGGCTATTTTGTAAAATGCCTTAAAAATATGTGTGTGGGCTAAATTGAATAAATTGGTGATTAAACAAGTTAAATTTGAATATATATAGATCAAGAAAGGAGAAATTCGGATTGAGATCGAGGCAAAGACAAATTACTCGATTAATCGACTAATTTTGGTATTTCGAAGTCTGAGGTAAGTTCGGATATAATTCTAGTTGTTAAATTATATCGATGTGATGTGAATTGAATGAATGTATAATTATTGAACTAGAAATGTTAAATATGAGATTGAAAAACGTGGCACCAATTGGCACTGTGTGTGCAATGCCGAATTAAGTTCGGTTTTGTCTCTGGGCACTAAGTGTGCGATGTTAATTAAGCTTCGGCTATGATTTGGGCACTAAGTGTATGAATGAGTTGAAAATATATGGAGCAGTGAATGAGATATGGTATCGAGCATTGAATAGCAAGAACATTTATTAACTAAGTTTTGGCAATGGTATGTATAAACCTATATGGTTGATGATAGTTTTAATGGGTGAATGAATGGATATTTGAGCATATGGTTCAGGATGATAATGTACCTAATTTTACATCTGTCTATGTGATGATTTAATTATGTATTGGTGTTGCATTATTGAGTAGTATGTATTATATTACGAACTTACTAAGCTTTAAAAGCTTACTGTGTGATGTGTTTCTCTATTTTATAGTGTCAGTAAAGCTAGCTCGGATACAGGGATCGTCAGCAACTTAACCACACTATCGGCCATCTATTTTGGTATTTTGAAAGTTGTATATATATGTGGTATATGGCATGTATAGGCTAGTAATTTTGGGATGTTTGAACCTTGCCATGTGATATGACTTGGAAGTTGAATGATATAAGCTTATATATGTAGGCTTTAAAAATGATGAAAGTGGCTTGAAATAGTGAGGATGGAAATGGTATTTTTCTGTTTGAATTAGTTGATGAGTATTGTGATCTAAATGTGAAATTATGGTATGGATTACATGATGTTTGTTTTATATGTTTTGAGAAGTACATTTGATACTTTGGATGGACTCATTTGTGATGATATTGAGTATGGCAATAGATGATGTTGATGATGATTATTTGGTGCATATAATGGTATGTTTTGGTTGCCAATTGGGGTATAAATGCATGAGATTTGAAGCTTGTAGGTGATTTCAAAGTGTGGATGGTAATTTGGCCTTGAAAATGGCCTATAATTGCCCACACGGTCGAGCACACGGGAGTGTGGCTCGACCGTGTCTTTCAAATTTGTAATTTGATTCAAGTCAGACTCAACCACGGGCAAGATACACGGGCGTGTCACTGGCAGTGTGGATCAATTCAGTAGCAACCACGGGCTAGACACACGGGTGTGTGACTGGCCGTGTGGTGCAAGTTAGTGTGCACCACGAGTGAGGCACACGGGCGTATGAACAAGTCAGTATGTATGCCCTGTTTTGCCACGGCTTGGACACACAAGCGTGTCCGAGGCTGTGTGAGGCACACGGCTTACCCACACAGGCGTGTGACCTCTTTAACTTAGAAAAATGTTTAAATTTCAAAATTTTTTTGTGTGTTCGGTTTAGTCTCGGCCCTATTTTAAAGCATGTTTAAGGTCTCATGGACCTATTTAAGGGACTATATAAATGTGAATTGTTAATTTTGGTTGTGAATGATATGAATTGTTTGAAAATGATTGGTAATGCCTCTTAACCCTAATCAGGCGACGATTACGGGTTAGAGGTGTTACATTTTATTAGTATTAGAGCTATAGTTTAGTCGATTCTCGGACTAATGTAGTGTGTGTGAGTCTAGCTATACCTGCCATATATATAATTGCGATAGTGTGATGAATCCTGACAGTTAGAAATGTGTTTTCATATAGTAATGGATCCCGATCGAGCAGTTGCTGACGATGTAAAGAGTAACGTGCCTACTCCCGCTTAAGGGACAGCGCCGACCACATCTAGGCCGAATGATGGTAGTAAGAGGGAGAGGCTCAGCAAGCCTTCTTTCGACTGATGAGTGAGTGGTTTTCGGAGTTCGTTCGAACGAATCCGGCTGTTCCACAACCTCCACCCTCACAAGTACTGGTTGTACCACAAGTTACAGATCCGATCCGATTGAATAAACCTCCTGTGGATAAGATCTGATAGTACTAGGCTGAATAGTTTAGAGCCACAGCTAATGATGATGCCGAGCGAGCCGAGTGTTGGCTCGAAAATATTATTAGAGTGTTTGATGAAATGTCATTGACTCCTGATGAATGCATTAAATGTGTAGTTTCTTTGTTGAGAGATATGGCATATAACTGATGGAAGACATTGATATCTGTGGTTCCGAGAGAGAGAATCACTTGGGATTTCTTTCAAGCTGAATTTCGAAAGAAGTACATCAGTCAAAGATTTATAGATTAGAAACGTAAAGAGTTTCTAGAACTGAAACAAGGTCGCATGTCCGTTACTAAGTACGAACGGGAGTTTGTGAGACTGAGCCAATATGCGCGGGAATGTGTTTTGACCGAAGCTACTATGTGTAAACGTTTCACTGAAAGGCTGAATGAAGATATTAAATTGCTGGTTGGAATACTTGACATAAATGAATTTGTTGTGTTAGTTGAAAGAGCCTACAAAGCCGAGGAGCTTAGCAAAGAAAAAAAGAAAGCAGATTTTGAGGCTAGAGATGAAAGAAAAAGATTGATGAGTAAGTCGTCTCAACCTTCGACGAAGAGATTTAGTGATGCAAGCAGTCGTTCAAATGATTCATTTGGACATTCGAATAGAGATCGAGTGAGACAAAGTGTTGGTCCGAGAACCCAAGCTCCAATTGAATCAAGCGTTGGAAGTGTCAAAAGTAACAAGCCTGAGTGTAGACAGTGTGGAAGGCGACACGTTGGAGAATGCTGGGCAAGTACAATAAATGAACTTGTCATAAATGTGGATCACGAGATCATTTCATTCGAGATTGCCCAGAGTTAGCTGAAAAAGATAATGTTCAAAGTGCGAGACCGAGTAATATGACGGCTAGGGGTAGACCTCCCAGAAACACCGGAAATGTGAGTGGTAGTCAGAAAGGGACGACGGATACAGTTGTGAGATTCGAGGCGAGAGCACCTGCCCAAGCCTATGCTATACACGCACGAGAAGAAGCGTCATCTCCAAACGTTATCACTGGTACTTTTACTCTATTTGATACTGATGTGATTGCATTGATAGATCCAGGTTCTACTCATTCCTATGTGTATGTGAGTCTAGTATCAAGTAAGACTCTACCTGTTGAGTCTACTGAATTTGTGATTAGAGTATCGAACCCCTTAGGCAAGTGTGTCATGGTGGATAAAGTGTGCAAGAACTGTCCGCTGATGTTTTGAGATATTTGCTTTCTGGTTAATTTGATGTTGCTACCTTCTGATGAATTTGATATTATTCTGGGTATGGATTGGCTCACTTTGCATAATGCTATTGTGAATTGTAAACGAAAGAGCATTGATTTAAAGAGTCAGAATGGTGAGATGGTTCGTATTGAATCCAGTGATTTGAATGGGTTACCAGCTGTTATATCATCAATGAAAGCTTTGAATTATGTGAAAAAGGGTTGTGAAGCTTATCTTGCTTATGTGATAGATACGAAAGTGACTGAAAAGAAAGTTGAATCTGTACCTGTAGTAGGTGAATTTCTAGATGTGTTTCCTGAAGAACTACCGAGATTACCTCCGATATAGGAAGTCAAGTTTGGTATTGATTTAGTGTCGGGAAGTCAATAGCTTCGTATACAATGGCACCAACAGAATTGAAAGAGTTAAAGTCACAGTTGCAAGAGTTGACCAATAGAGGATTTGTTCGACCGAGTTTTTCGCCTTGGGGTGCTCCTGTGTTGTTTGTGAAAAAGAAAGACGGCACTATGAGGATGTGTATTGATTACCGACAGTTGAACAAAGTGACGATAAAGAATAAGTATCCCCTGCCACGTATTAATGATTTGTTTGATCTGCTGAAAGGAGCTACAATGTTTTCAAAAATAGATTTGAGATTGGGCTATTATCAGTTGAGAGTTAAAGAATCAGATGTACCAAAAACTGCTTTCAGAACGAGGTACGGACATTATGAATTCTTAGTTATGCCTTTTGGACTAACGAATGCTTCTGTAGTGTTTATGGATTTGATGAATCGAATATTCAGACCGTACTTAGATCGCTTTGTTGTGGTGTTTATTGATGACATTCTGATTTATTCCTGTGATGAGATGCAACATGCTGAGCATTTGTGAATTATGTTACAGACTCTACGCAAGAAGCAATTGTATGCAAAGTTCAGTAAATGTGAGTTTTGGTTGCGTGAGGTTGGTTTTCTGGGGCATATTGTATCAGCTGCAGTAATACGAGTTGATCCGAGTAAGATATCAGCTATCTTAGAATGGAAGCCTCCGAGAAATGTGTCTGAAGTCCGCAGTTTTCTGGGACTAGCAGGATATTATAGGCGGTTTGTGAAAGGTTTCTCGATGATTGCGACTCCGTTGACGAAGTTTCTACAAAAAGATGTTAAATCTGAGTGGTCAGAAAAGTGCCAGTAGAGTTTTGAGCAGTTGAAAGCATTTTGATAGAGGCGCCAGTATTAGTTTAACCAGAATCGGGTAAAGAATTCATAGTTTACAGTGATGCATCGTTGAATGGTTTGGGCTGTGCATTGATGCAAGAAGGCAAAGTCATCGCTTATGCTTCGAGACAGTTAAAGTCGCATGAAAAGAACTATCCGACGCACGATCTTGAGCTAGCTGCGATTGTGTTCGCATTGAAGATTTGGCGTCACTATTTGTTTGGTGAGATATGTCATGTTTTTACTGATTACAAGAGCATGAAGTACTTGATGACTCAAAAAAAAATTGAATTTACGACAGAGAAGATGGTTGGAATTGTTGAAAGATTATGAGCTTGTGATTGATTATCATCCGGGTAAAGCTAATGTAGTTGTTGATGCTTTGAGTCGAAAGTCTTTATGTGCTCTGCAAGCTATGAGTACTCAAATAGATCTATGTGACAATGGTTCAGTTTTGGCTGAGTTGAAAGTGAAACCGATGTTTATACGTCAGATTTGTGATGCCCAGAAAAGTAATGATGAGATGATAGCAAAACGAGCTCAATATGATTTGAATTCTGATTCAGAATATCGAGTTGATAGTGATGATTGTTTCAGATTTGATTCAATTGATTTTGAATGAAGCTCACAATCGTCGTTTGACTGTTCACCCAGGGAGTACAAAAATCTACAATAATTTGAAAAAGTTTTATTGGTGGCATGGTATGAAACGGGTCATCTCAGAGTTTGTTTCGAAATGCTTGGTTTGTCAACAAGTTAAAGCTAAACATCAGGTTCCGTCCAGTTTGTTACAACCGATTATGATTTCTGAGTGGAAATGGGAGAGAATCACGATGGACTTTGTGTCGGGATTGCCTTTATCTCCAGGAAAGAAAGATGCAATCTGGGTAATAGGTGATAGATTGATGGAATCAGCTAATTTCATTTCGGTGAGAACATATTATTCACTTGATAAATTAGCTGAATTGTATATTGCTGAGACTGTGAGATTGCATGGGGTGCCAATATCTATTGTATCTGACAGCTAACCGAGATTTACCTCGCGGTTTTGGAAGAAAATTCAAGAGGCTTTAGGCACAAAGTTGCATTTTAGTACTGCATTTCATCCGCAAACGGATGGTCAGCCTGAGCGGATCATTCAGGTTCTCGAAGATATGTTGAGATGTTGTATTCTTGAATTTGAGAATACATGGGAAAAACATTTACCATTGATTGAGTTTGCATACAACAACAATTTTCAATCTAGCATTAAAATGGCACCGTATGAGGCTCTTTACGGTCGAAAATGTCGAACTCCATTGTATTGGACTGAGCTAAGTGAGAATAAGATTCACTGGGTTGATTTAATAAAAGAGGCTGAGCAGAAAGTGAAAGTGATTCGTGACAGTTTGAAAGCAGCATCAGATCGACAGAAGTCATATGCTGACTTGAAATGGAAAGATATTGAATTTGAGATCGGTGACAAAGTGTTTTTAAAAGTGGCTCCGTGGAAGAAAATACTTCGATTTGGCCAAAAAGGCAAGCTGTGTCCGAGGTTCATCGGGCCGTATGAAATCATTAAACGAATAGGGCCAGCTGTTTATAGATTGATGTTGCCACCTGAGTTAGAAAAGATCTATAACGTGTTTCATGTGCTGATGCTTCGACGGTACAGATCTGATCCGTCTCATGTGATTGCTCCCACTGAGGTTGAAATTAATTCAGATTTGTCGTATAGTGAAGAACCGGTTTGAATTCTGGCACGAGAGATCAAAGAGTTGAGAAATAAGAAAATTTCCATAGTGAAAGTGTTGTGGCACAAACACGGAGTAGAAGAGGCTACGTGGGAGCCTGAAGATGTTATGAGAGAGCAATATCTGAACCTATTCACTAGTAAGATTTTCGGGGACGAAAATCCCTAAGGGAGAGAGTTGTAACAGCCCGGTTTAGACCCTAGTTAGAATAGTGGTTTCGAGAACACAAATCCGAGGTCAAAAAAATATTTTAATATTATTTTTGGTGTTTATGATATGTGATTGAGCATGTGTGAAAATTCTGTGTGAAAATTTTATCGTCTGTGTGTTGAATTATGAAAAAGGATTTAATCGTATAAAATGCAAAAGATGTGTGCTGATTGTTAATGTGTTTATTTGTCATGGCTTTCTAAATGAGAAGTCCTTATGTTGTTAATAAACCATTAAAAGATGGGATGCACAAAAATGGCCGAACGTTAGTGGATTTTAAATGTTATTAAAAGGGCTAAAATTGTTATTCAATAATTATGTTAATATAACTTTAATAAAACAAAAAGAATGGCCATTTAATCATCATCTTTGGCCGAATATAAGCAAGAAAAGAAAAGAGAAAGAACATAAGGGTTCGGCACATTTTGATCTTGATTGAGGTATGTTTTGAGCTCGATTTTTGATAATTTCTACGTTTTTCTAATCGTTGCTTTGTGCTCTACAAAACCCATGCTTAAATTTTGTGAATTGATGATGAATTTGAAGTTTTCCATGGATGAATTCATGAGCTTTGTGAAGTTTGGTGATGAATTATGAAAGATATGTGTTAGATTAACATATTTTCTCTTTGAATTTTTAGTGAAATTGAGTGATTTGAGCTTAATTGTGAAAATAAGAAATTGGAGGATTAAAATGTGAAATAAATAAAATATGTGGGCTTGTATGAACACAAGGAAAATTCGGCTAGGCATGTGTGAAAAGAAATTTCGTGAATTTGATGATTTCATTGAATAGGGACTAAAGTGTCGAAATATGAAAATGTGAGGGCTATTTTGTAAAATGCCTTAAATATATGTGTGTGGACTAAATTGAATAAATTGGTAATTGATCAAGTTAAATTTGAATATGTATTGACCAAGAAAGGAGAGATTCGGATCGAGATCGAGGCAAAGACAAAGTACTCGATTAATCGGCTAGTTTCGGTATTTTGACGTCGGAGGTAAGTTCGGATATAATACTAGTTGTTAAATTATATCGATGTGATGTGTTGTCAATGTTCATTGTATGATGTTATGCTCCGGTAACACTCCGTATCCCTAATCCGGCAAAGAATACGGGCTAAGGGTGTTACATTTATTGGTATCAAAGCTACAGTTTAGCCGATTCTTGGACTGAATGTAGCGTATGTCAGCCATTATATAAACTGTGATAGTGTGATAACTCCTGACATGCTTTGAATTATATTTTCATATAGTAATGGATTTCAACCGAGTAGACTTTGATGATGTAAAAAGTAACGGGCAAGCCTTCGTTTAAAGAGTAGCGCCATCTAGTTTTAGGCCAATATCTGAGGGCCGGGGAGGAGAGGCTAGGGAAGCCTTCTTCCAAATGATAAACGAGTGGTTCACAGAGTTCGTCCGAACAAATTCGGCTGCACAACGACCTCCACCCCCACCTGTTCCTCAACTGGTCCTTGTAGTTTCTCAAGGTTTAGAACCTTTACATACGAGTAAGTGGCCTATTGATAAATTTCGCAAATATGGGGCTGAAGAAATCAGGGCTACAGTAGATGATGATCCTGAGAGAGCTGAGTTTTGGTTAGAAAACATGATCCGAGTATTGGATGAGTTATCTTATTCACCGACCGAGTGTGTTAAATGTAACAGTCCGGTTTAGACCCTAGTCGGAATAGTGGTTTTGGGACCACAAATCTAAGTCAAAAAAATATTTTAATAATACTTTCTGTGTCTACTGTATATGATTAAGCACGTGTTAAAGTTCCATGAATTAATTTTTCTGTTTGTGTGCTTAATTTGACATAAGAATTTAATTGCATAAAATGTAAAATTTGCATGATATTTGTAAAAATGCTTATTTGTTGTGGCTTTAATAATATGGAGTCCTTATGTTTCAAATTAGCCATCAAATTATAGGATGGACTGTTAAAGGCCATTGATATATGGTTTTGAAATGTTTTATTAATGGGTAAAATAGCAAAATAGGTATTATTATGTATTATAATAAAAACAAAGTTAATATGGTGGACATTTCTAAGTGTTCATCCACCGAATATTGAAAGAAAAAAAGAAAGAACAAAAGCTTTCAAGGGTTCGACTATGATTTGGCTAAATTAAGGTATGGATTTTGATTGGTTTTTGATAATTTCTATGTTTTTGTAATCTTTGCTTTGTGTTCTTCAAAACCCATGCTTCAATTTTGTGAATTGATGATGATTTTGAAAAGTGCCATTGATGAATTCATGAGCTTTGTGATGATTGTTGATGAAATATGAAATATATGTGTTAGATTAACATATTTTGTCCTTGGATTTTTGATGATTTTGTGTAATTTGGACTAAATTGAAAAAATAATATTTTGAAGGACTAAATTGTGAAATAAATGAAATCTATGGATTGGTATCATTATAGTGAACATTCGACCACGCATGGGTACAAGCAAATTATGTGTATTTTGTGATTTTGTGAAATAGGGACTAAAATGTCAAAATGTGAAAATGTGAGGGCTAATTTGTAAATTGCACTAAATATGTGTTTTTGGATTGAATTGAATGATTTGGTGAATAAATGGATTAAATTTGAATATGTATAGATCAAGAACCGAAGAAAACAGATTTAGATTGAGGAAAGTCGAAAGTGATCGAATAGTCGAGTCCGTAAGTTATCCGAATCCGAGATAAGTCTATATACAAATAAATGTATTACATTGATATATGCATGTTCATATGAAAATTCGTAATGATGGATGTGTAAGAGATGATGAGTACATGAAATCCGAGATAGTATCGACATGGTGTCAACATCCGAAAAAGTCCCGTACAAACCTAGAAATAGGTATGATTGCGCATGTCATGACTGTCCAATTGAGATATCGTGTAAGACCACGTCTGGGACATTGGCATTGATATGAAACATCATGTAAGACCACGTCTGGGACATTGGCATCGATATGAGATTTATGTGTAAGACCATGTCTGGGACATTTGCATCGTATTGATTCATGTACGACCCTGTCTGGGACAGTGGCATCGAAATCTAGATACATGTAAGACCACGTCTAGTACGTTGGCATTGTACGACCATTCTAAGTATTCTGAGCTTCCTATTTGATTCCGAATGGTTCAACGGGAAAATTCGAGAAATGATAGACTACGTGAAGTGTATAAACGAGTCAAGTACATTTGAAAGGTACACTATGTATGTGTATGAAAGGTAAGTGTATATATATGAACTTACCAAAGTGAATATGTGTATGGATTTGATGAGATAATATGTGATATATGCTTGAATGTGTTATTGGCATAAGTGAAGCTTTGAGATGTGATATGTTGGCATTCCATGGATAAACAAATGAGCCAAAGAACATGTTATGAAATTGCAAATGAGAAATATTAATGACATTGTATCAATATGATTATGTGCTTTTTTTGTTATGTTTATTTGTATGTGGCTTACTAAGCTTTTGGAAAGCTTACTTTGTGAGTGTTTACTCTGTTTTACAGATCGTCAAAGCTACGAAAGGCTCAGGAATCGTAGAGGATCATCACCACACTATCAAATACTACTTTGGTACTTCTGAATGTGTATATAGTTAAATATGGCATGTATAGGCTAGTTATTTTAGAATATGTTCATGATTTGTAATAGCCATGTGATATGGCTAGATAAATGGTTGTGTTATGAATGAAGAGTCATGCTATATGATGCTTGGTTTTGGTATGGCTCCATGGTTAAGAAAGGGTGGAAATAATGGTAAGCTCATTTATGCATGGTAAGCATATATTGGATGAATGGTTACTATAAGGAAATGGTATGTTTGGGATGCATTTTGCTTGGAAATGATTATGAATAGATTGAGCTAATTGTTGAATAAGATGTTGTGCTTGATATGCTTTTGAATGCTTGGAAAAGTTGGTTATTTTGGCATATATTGTATTGGTATGATGCTTGTAGGTAGAGCCCATAGTGTGGGTGGCATTTTGGCCTTGAGAATGACTTATAATTGCCGACACGGCCATGTGCCTTGACCGTGTTCCTCGTGGTTGCATTTCGAAGCAAGTCAGACTCGACCACGAGCAAGACACACGGGCGTGTGTCTGGCCGTGTGGTGCAAGTCAGTAGCGACCATGGGTAAGGCACACGGGCGTGTCCACGACCGTGTGGACAAGTAAGAATGTATGCCCTATTTTGACATGGCTTAGACACACGAGCGTGTTTGAGGCCTGGGCCACACGGGCGTGTGACCTCTGTAACTTTGAATTTTTTTTTAAATTTCTGAAAATTATATGTGTTCGATTTAGTCCCGGCCCTATTCTAAAGTATGATTAAGGCCTCAAAGACCTATTTAAGGGACACTTTGATGTGATTTGTCAAATTAAGTTATGAAATGTCCGTAAATGTTTCCGATTTTCTGGTAATGCCTCTTAACCCTAAACCTGTGATGGCACGGGATAGGGGTGTTACATTTGATTGGTATCAGAGCTACGGTTTAGTCGATTCTCAGACTAACGTAATGTGTGAGAGTCTAGCTATACATGCCATATATATGAAATGTGATAGTGCGATGAATCATAACGTATAAAATGTGTTTTTGTATAGTAAATGGATCCCGAAAGAGCCGTAACTGACGATGTTGAAAGTAATGCGCTTGCTCCCGCTAAGGGATAGCGCCATCTGATTCGAGACCGACTACTAGCAGTCAAGAGGGAGAGGCTAAACAAGCCTTCTTCCAAATGATGAAAGAGTAGTTCACTCAGTATATTAGAACTAATCTAACTGTTTCACAATCTCTACCCCCGCCTAGTCCTTCTCAGACTTCTGCTGTACCTCTGATTATGAATTTGAATCTGTTGAATAAACCTCCGGTCGACAAAACTCGTAAATATGGGGCTGAAGAGTTCAGGGCCACTAGTGATGATGCTACCGAGAAAGCTGAGTTTTGGCTCGAGAACACTATTCGAGTATTTGATGAGATGACATTGACTTTTGATGAATGTGTGAAATGTGTCGTTTCCTTACTACGAGATACAACTTATTAATGGTGGAAGACTGATTTCTGTGGTTCCAAAGGAACGGGTTACTTGGGATTTCTTCCAGTTTGAGTTCTGAAAGAAATACATTAGTCAGAGATTTATTGATCAGAAACGAAAAGAATTTCTAGAGTTGAAGTAGGGTCGTATGTTTGTCACTGAGTATGAGAGAGAGTTCGTGAGATTAAGTCAATATGCTCGAGAATGTGTATCATCTAAGGCAATAATGTGTAAAAGATTTGAAAATGGCCTTAATGAAGATATCCGTTTGCTTGCTGGGATTCTAGAAATAAAAGAGTTCGTTGTGCTTGTCGGTCAAGCGTGCAAAGCTAAGGCACTCGAGAAAGACAAAAGAAAAGCTGAGTCTGAAGTTAGAGATGCGAGAAAGAGATTTTTGAGCAAATCATTTTAGTCTACTTCAAATAAATTCAGAGATGAGCATAGCCGTTCTTGAACTAATGTGGGACATTCGAATCCGAGAGATCGAGTTAGATCACATTCGAATTCTAAAGCTCTAGCTATATCGATAGCTAGTATGGGAAATGTCCGATCTGAACGACCTGAATGTAAGCACTATTGTAAAGGACATCCAGGTAGTTGTAGATTGAACGATCGAGCTTGTTTCAAATGTGGATCGTTAGATCATTTAATCTGAGATTGCTCAAAGTCTGTTGAGCAAGAGATTATTCAGAATCCGAGATCTAATAATGTTCCAGTGAGAGGTAGACCTTTCCGAAATGCAAGAAATGTTAGTGGTAGTCAGAGAACTACGAAAGACACTGTTGCGAGATCTGAAGCTAGAGCGCCTGCCAGAGCGTATGCCATTCGAGCTCGTGAGGAAACTTCATCTTCGGATGTTATAACGGGTACATTTACTCTTTATGATACTTCTATGATTGCATTGATAGACCCAGGTTCTACACATTCGTATATATGCATGAACTCAGTATCCAGTAAGACTTTGCCTATAGAGTCTTCTGAATTTGTTATTAGAGTATCAAACCCCTTAGGTAAAAGTGTTCTGGTTGATAAAGTATGCAAGAACTTTCCGTTGCTATTTAGAGATGTTTGTTTTCCGGCTAATCTGATGTTATTACCATTTGATGAGTTTGATATAATTTTGGGTATGGATTGGTTGACACTACATGATGTTGTTGTGAATTGCAAACGAAAGACTATTGATTTGAGATGCCAGAATGATGATATAGTTCGAATTGAGTCTAATGACTTGAATGGGTTACCAGCTGCGATATCAGTGTTAAAAGCTCAAAATTATTTGAGAAAGGGTTATGAAGCTTATTTTTCTTATGTGATTGTTTCGAAAGTAACTAAAAAGAAAGTTGAATCAGTGCCAGTGGTTTGTGAATTCCTTGATGTATTTCCTGAAGAATTGCCTGGATTACCTCCGATACGTGAAGTTGAATTTGGTATTGATCTATTACCGGGAACAACTACTATTTCAATAGCTCTGTATTGAATGGCACCAACAGAGTTGAAAGAGTTAAAGTCACAGTTGCAAGAGTTGACTGATAGAGGGTTTGCAAGACAAAGTTTCTCACCCTGGGGTGCTCCTGTTCTATTTGAGAACAAGAAAGATGGCACGATAAGAATGTGCATTGAGTATCGTCAGTTGAACAAAGTGACTATAATGAATAAATATCCTTTGCCCAAAATTGATGATTTGTTTGATCAGCTGAAAGGAGCTACCGTGTTTTCAAAGATAGATCTGAGTTTGGGGTATTATCAATTGTGAGTAAAAGATTTAGATATTTTGAAAACTGCTTTAAAAATGAGGTATGCATTATGAGTTTTTAGTTATGCCTTTTGGACTAACAAATGCTCTGCTGTTTTTATGGATTTGATCAATAGAATTTTCAGACCGTACTTAGATCAATTTGCTATTGTATTCATTGACGACATCTTGATTTATTCATGTGATGAGATTGAGCATGCTGAGCATCTGAGAATTGTTTTGCAAACTCAGCGAGATAAGTAATTATATGCAAAGTTCAGTAAATGTGAAATTTGGTTGTGAGAAATTGGTTTCCTGGGACATATTGTATCAGCCTATGGAATACGAGTTGATCCGAGCAAGATTTCTGCTATTCTAGAATAGAAGCCTCTGAAGAATGTGTCTGAAGTTCGTAGTTTTCTGGGACTTGTTGGTTATTACCGACGATTTGTAAAAGGATTCTCGATGATAGCTACTTCGTTAATTAGATTGCTTCAGAAAGATGTGAGGTTCGAATGGTCTGATAAATGTCAGAAAAGCTTTGATCAATTGAAAACTTTGTTAACTGAAGCTCCTGTTTTGGTACAACTAGAATCGGGTAAAGAGTCCGTGATTTATAGTGATGCTTCATTGAATGGTATGGGTTGTGTTTTGATGTAGGAAGGCAAAGTTACGAGACAACTAAAGCCGCATGAGTAGAATTATCCAACACACGATCTTGAACTAGCTGCGATTGTGTTTGCGTTAAAGATTTGGCGTCATTATCTTTTCGGTGAGAGATGCCACGTGTTTTCAGATTATAAAAGTTTGAAATACCTGATGACTCAGAAAGACTTGAATTTGCGACAGAAAAGATGGTTAGAGCTGTTGAAAGACTACGAGCTTGTGATAGATTATCATCCGGGTAAAGCAAATGTTGTTGTCGATGCATTGAGTCAAAAGTCATTGTTTGCACTACAAGCGATGAATGCTCATTTAGACTTGTTTGATGGTGGTTCAGTTTTAGCGGAATTAAAAGCGAAACTGTTGTTTTTACAACAAATATATGATGCTCAGAAAGTTGATAATGAAATGTTAGTGAAAAGAGCTCAGTTTGATTTGATTTCCGATTCTGAATTTTGAATTGATGATGATGATTGCTTGAGATTTCGAGATCGAGTTTGTGTTATGAGAAATCCGGAGTTATTGTAGTTAATTTTGAAAGAAGCTCATAATAGTCACCTATCTATTCATCCGGGTAGTATAATGATGTATCATGATTTGAAGCAATGCTATTGGTGCTCTAGTATGAAAAGAGATATTTTTTATTTTGTTTCAAAATGTTTAGTTTGTCAGCAAGTTAAAGCTGAACATTAGGTTCCATCTGGTTTGCTACAACCAATTATGATTCCTGAATGGAAATGGGATAGAGTGACTACAGACTTCGTTTCTGGATTGCCATTGAATCCGAGAAAGAAAGATGAAATTTGTGTCGTAGTTGATCAATTGACAAAACCTGCCCATTTTATTCCAGTATGATTTGATTACTCACTCGATAAGTTAGCTGAACTTTACATCTCTGATATTGTGAGATTGCACGGAGTGCCATTGTCTATTGCGTCTGATAGAGATCCAAGATTTACCTCATGATTTTGGAAGAAATTGCAAGAGGCTTTAGGCACGAAGCTACATTTTAGTACTGCATTTCACCCATAGACGGATGGTCAGTCCGAACGAATTATTCAGATTCTCGAGGATATGTTGAGATGTTGCATCCTTGAGTTTGATGGTAAGTGGGAACAATATTTGCCACTAATTAAATTTGCATATAATAATAGTTTTCAGTTGAGCATCAAAATGGCACCCTATCAAGCTTTGTACAGACGTAAATGTCGAACACCTCTGTATTGGACTGAGCTCAGTGAAAGTAAGATACACGAGGCCGGTTTGATAAAAGACACTGAACAGAAAGTGAAACTAATCCATGATAGTCTGAAAGCAGCTTTTGATCGTCAAAAGTCCTATGCAGACTTTGTAACACCCAAAACTCGGCCCAAACACCACGACCGGATCTGGGATGTCACTAAAAGAGAGTTTTATCATACTTCTCGATCCTCCGAAAAACATTAAGTTTTTGTTATACTTTTGAGACCCGTTTATTCGTTTGTCTGAAAACCCATTTCTTATTTCAAATTCCATTTAGACGGCATATGAACTTACATGCTGAGTTAGTCACGTATTGGTATGTACATATATATACACACTTATACATATCAAGTTTAAGTAGCAGTTTGTGTTATAGTCCATTTTATGAAAACAGTTAATTAGGTTGTAGAAAACTTTTGTTCGTTTTTGAAAGTAATCTGTCTCATCCATTAAACCATTTTCATAACCTTTAAAATTTAAAGCTAAAAATTGAAACCAAGTTGACAGCGGCCTTATTACAACCAACAATCCCCAAAAATAGAAAAAAAAATTGTAATTAAGCAAAGTTTTAATTAAACAAAACCCGTGCATGGCCACCTCGAGTCCAGTCCAGCCCAATCCACTAAACTATGAGTCACTTGCAATTTGTTAGAATAAAAAGAGTGAGTCGCAAGGCTCAGTGTGCAATTAGTCCACATAATCCACAAGTAGGCTTAAGCCCCAACCACAATCGACCAAAACCCAAATCATAATCGCATAACAACATAATCAATATGATAGCCCCACCCAGCCTAGTTTCCATCCTCTACACACCATTCCATATGTCCATCCTCAACACACCTGTGGGGATTTCTACAATCAACCCTCCATCCTCTACACACCTCTTTGGCAGTCATGCTGCTCAAAGTCAATATATCATGGTCTAGCCAACGATAATCATGTGACTGAGTCATCAATACGATACTAAGGCATTAAGCCATCAACTAGCGTGATAGTGTCACCGATATGCACTTCCCCTTCATATTAATATCATCCCATACCCCATGCACATGCAACATGGTATAGTGAACAGGTCATATGATGCCATACTTTCAAAGTTTAAAGTACTCATACAAACATGCTATCAACATAAATATTAAAGCTCAATCAAAAATCACTAACCTGGTGCTTCGGTTTTCCCTCTACTTCGGCAACTCAGTTACCACTACCAAGATTTTCGGCTTTCAACACACCACATAAACGATTTAAACATTAAAGGGAAAAGTATGGTAATTACACACCTGTAAACACGCAAGACTACACTATCGATCTCACTAACGTCCTCACTCGCAGGAATCACAGCGATCTATTTATCCCTTTCAGAAGCCGGCCCACAACCCGGTGGCCAATCTCGACCAGCAGACACCGCACGCTTTTTGAACTTAGGGGTTGGAATTACGGGGCCAACCCCCTCCTTTGCTTGGCTAGCATTTGATTCCATGAAAGAAATCTTGGTCAGAAGACCGAGTTAAGCCTTTGGATAAGAAAAAAATAAGAATATCTGTTCCAAGCAAAGATTTCTTACCTAAATCGACAGAATCCGGAGATTTAGAAAGCTTACATTCAGGAGTTGATCGAGTACCCAAACCGAAAGATACCCCCAATAATTCGGCACAAGTCGTCAAAGCAGAGAATATTCGATTTGATGAAGATACTTCTAAGAGAAGAAAAGGGAACAATAGCCAGAGATTCGGCTACAAGGGAAGAAGAATGAAAGCAAAACTCCAAAAGGGTATAAGTGAAAAGATTCAGCCTAGAGGAGAAAAGAAAAGAAAATAACAATGAACAACGATTTACTTACCAAAACATGAGGTGAGGATTCAGCTATGAAGAACAATTGAGGAAGAAATAATGAAGTGGTGTTGAAGTTGAGAAGTTTCGGTTAAGAGGAAAAATGAGGGATGTGATTCGGCTTTGAAGAATGAAACAAGAAAACAAGAAGAGAAGAAGAACAAAAGGGTCCTACGGCTTAAGAGTAGAAGAGAAAAGAACCAAAGCAAACAGATGGCAATAAGGGCCTGAGAAAATTCGGCAAGAGTTAGGAGCTTGGGAAGAAGGTACAATTGAGAGAAAAAAAAAATAGAAGAAAAAGAATGCCCCCCAACATGTTACGGCTTACCAAAGAAGAGATAACCAAAATCAATCTTGGAACTTTCGGCAATTAGAGCAGGAAAAAGTGTTAAAAGAGGAACACCCCAAATGCCGAAAAAGAGAGCATTAACACACACAAGCTACTAAAACACACCTAAGTTTCGGCATCTAACCCCTCACCAAAACCGAAACCTACCCCCTCCAATACTACTCAAAATTCGGCTAACAACCTCCCAACACCACCATACCTTGATCACCTCCTACAATCACTCCCCTCCCCACATTTGAATTCATTTGAAATATTCAAAATCCCCTTTTTACTCTTGTCCATCATTTTAAAATATTTGACTAAGTCCACCTCCACTCTTCAAGGCTCCCAACCGAATCCATCATCCAAGCTCCTAAAAATAAAAATAAAATCTGCATTGCTGACGATGCGAATCGAACTTGTTCCCTCACTGCTCCCCGTGGCGTCACTCACTTGCCTCTTAAGTGGCACCTCCTTGCCACTTTACTAAAGCACTTCTTGTGTCAACAACCACAAGCAATAACCCTTAAGTCCTACCCCAGTCAGCTTCCCTCCTAAAATGCTCAAAATTGAAATTTTGGCCAAGGTTTCGACTTAACCCTAGGCCTTCCCGGAGACCCCAAACACACTCAAACAACATACAAAGTATACCAAACACACAGATACAAAGTAAATGCAAAGCCCCTAAATCCTGGATGTTACAGTTCTACCCCCTTAAAGAAATTTCAGCCTCGAAATTACCTGGTCAAAAGAGATGAGGGTACTGCTGACGTATAACATCCTCAGGCTCCCACGTCGCCTCTTCCATACCGTGATTTCACCACAAGACTTTAACCAATGGAACCGATTTCCTTCTTAGCACCTTGACGTCTCGTTCCAAGATCTGGATTGGTTCCTCCTCATAAGACAAGTCTGGCTTTACCTCAATTTCTTCTACTGGCACTACGTGAGACGGATCCGAACGGTAACGTCTTAACATCGAGACATGGAACATATCATGCACCTGTTTCAATCCTAAAGGTAACTCCAGTTGATACGCCACTAGTCCCACATGTTTCAAAACCCGATAAGGCCCGATAAACCTGGGACTTAGCTTGCCCTTCCAGCCAAACCTCATTACCTTCTTCCACAGTGAAACTTTCAAGAAAACCCGATCACCTACTGCAAACTCTATCTTCCTTCGCTTCAGATCTACATATGACTTCTGCCTGTTGGACGCTTCCTTCAATCGAGCCCTAAGTAACTTAACCTTCTCCTCTGTCTCTGTAACCAATTCTGGACCCAACATCTGACGCTCACCCAGTTCTGTCTAACAGGTAGGAGTACGACACCTCCGCCCATATAACGCTTCATAGGGCGCTATCCGAATACTAGATTGGTAGCTATTGTTGTATGCGAATTTCGCCAACGGTAAGAACTCTTCCCAACTACCCTTGAAGTCGATGACACAACCCCTCAACATATCCTCCAAGATCTGAATTACTCTCTCAGATTGACCATCAGTCTGCGGATGAAAAGCTGTGCTGAAGTCTAGTCTTGTGCCCAATGCTTGATGCAGTGCCCTCCAGAATCGTGACGTAAACCTAGGGTCCCTATCTGATATGATCGATACTGGTACCCCATGCAACCTTACAATTTCTGCCACATACAGCTTAGCCAACCTCTGCAAAGAATTTCGTCAGGTATGAAATGAGCGAACTTCGTCAACCGATCCGCAATCACCCACACCGAATTTTTCTTAGTAGGCGTAAGAGGTAGCCCACTAACAAAGTCCATAGTGATCCTCTCCCATTTCTACTGTGGAATCTTCACCGGCTGCAGTAACCCCAAAGGCAACTGATGCTCAGCTTTTACGTGCTGACACGTTAAACACTTTCCCACAAACTCCGTAACTTTCCGCTTCAATCCAGGCCACCAAAACTGTTCACGTAGATCCCGGTACATCTTACTCCCTCCAGGATGCATAGCGTAAGGACTACTATGCGCTTCCTGAAGAATCATCTGCCTCAATTCCACATCCTTAGGCATGCAAACTTTCTCATGAAAACACAAAACCCCATCGCCATTCAAACTGTAATCTTCTACCCCACCATTCTGTACTTGCAGAAGTCAAGCACTCAAGACTTCATCTGATAATTGTTTCTCTTTAATCTGATTCACCCACATCAGTTTCACTTGGAGTTTAGCTAAAAGACTTCCATCATCATACAAACTGAGATGAGTGAACATCGCTCTCAAGTCTGATATTACTTTTCGACTTAACGTATCTGCCACCACGTTAGCCTTACCCGGATGACATTCGATCGAACAGTCATAATCTTTCAACAGCTCAATCCACCTTCGCTGCCATAAATTCAACTCCTTCTGAGTTAGAAGATACTTCAAACTCTTGTGGTCGGTATAGATAACAGACTTCTCTCCATACAAATAATGTCTCCAGATCTTTAAAGCGAAAACTACCGCGGCTAACTCCAAATCATGCGTAGGATAGTTAATCTCATGCGGTCTTAACTGCTGAGATGCATACGCCACAACCTTCCCATCCTGCATCAGCACACACCCTAACCCCGTGTGTGAAGCATCACAATACACTACGAACTCTTTTCCAGCCTCAGGCTGAATCAACACCGGAGCCTCTGTCAAAATCTTTTTCAGCTTCTCAAAGCTTTCCTGCTGCTTGTCAGTCCACACAAATGATACCCCTTTCCTTAACAACTTAGTTAAGGGTGCCGCAATTAAGGAGAAACCCTCAACAAACCTTCTGTAGTAACCTACCAATCCCAAGAAACTTCGGATCTCCTTCACAGACTTAGGTGGTTTCTAATCCAACACAGCTTCAATCTTCCGGTGATCAACCCTAATCCCTTCCGCAGATACCACATGACCTAGAAATGTAACTTCCTTCAACCAAAACTCACACTTGCTAAATTTGGCGTACAACTGCTTCTCTCTTAAAATTTGCAGAACCACCCGAAGATGCGAATCATGCTCCTCTTCTGTCTTGGAATATACCAGAATGTTGTCTATGAACACCACAACGAACAGGTCCAGATAGGGTTGGAAAACCCGGTTCATCATATCCATGAATGCAGCTGGTGCATTTGTCAACCCAAACGGCATCACTAGGAACTCGTAATGGCCATAGCAAGTCTGAAAAGCCGTCTTGTGAATATCCACTTCCCTAACCTTAAGCTGATGATATCCCGACCTCAAATCTATCTTTGAAAAGACCGAAGCCCCTTTTAGTTGATCAAACAGGTTATCTATCCTTGGCAGCGGGTACTTGTTCTTAATCGTCAACTTATTCAACTGGCGGTAATCAATACACATTCGCATGGACCCGTCTTTCTTCTTCACAAATAGCACCGGTGCTCCCCACAGAGATACACTGGGTCGGATAAAACCACGATCCAACAACTCTTGGATTTGAGCTTTAAGCTCAACTAACTCCTTCGGCACCATTCTATAAGAGGCGATGGACACCGGAGCCGTACCAGGAAGTAGCTCAATTCCAAACTCCCCCTCACGGTCTGGAGGCAACCCTGGAAATTCTTCAGGAAAAACATCCACAATTCCTTTACTATTCTAACCTCCTTCGCGGTCACTTCTTTTGCATCCAATGCACTGACAAAAGTTAAGAAAGTCTCGCGCCCTTTTCTCACCATTCTTTTCGCCTTAAGAGCAGACACTACATTGGACAAGTAGTCTCTAATTTTACTTATCACTAGAACTTCATCACCCTTAGGAGTCCTTAACACCATGCGCTTAGTAGCACAATCCAAATTTGCTCGATATCTTACCAACCAATCCATGCCTAAGATCAAATTGAACTCCCCAAATGGTAGTTCCATCAAATCAGCTGGAAAAATCGATCCTTGCACTTCTAGAAGCACACTTCTAAAAAGTTTATTTACCACTACAGTTTATCCTAAGGGGCTAAGTACAGTCATATCCCTAGAAGTAGTTTCAGAGTTCATGTTCAAGGTTCCAGACACCACACTAGGAACATAGGAATGCGTCGACCCAATATCAATTAATGCAGTAAAGGGTAAACCAGAAATGAGAAACGTACCCGTTATAATGTCTGGTGCATTACCCTCTTCTCGACGTCTGGCTGCATAAACTAAGCCAGGCTGTCTTGCCTCTGTATTCCTAGCACCTCTACCCGGTGCTCCGCGACCCCGAGTAAAACCATTCCCTCCTCTGATCGGACCATGACCTCTCGGCATCTGCTGTCCACCCCTTCCTGGCTGCACATACCCCTGACCAACCATTCGCGCTCTGGTCATTTCTAGCGGATAATTCCTTATCAGATGATCCTTTGACCCACACTTGAAACATTCCCTATTACTTCTCCAGCACTCTCCTACATGCGACCTCCCACACTGAGGACATTGTCGAAATTGCCCAACAGCAGCTGACGTTGCAACACGACCCAGCCCCTTAACCCTAGGCCTCTTCTGGATACCCCCTGACGACCCTGACGGTCCATAACTCCTCTTATTTCTGCCTCTGTCCTTGTCTCTATCTTGCTTCTCAGTTTATTTTACCTCCTCGGCTATCTTAGCCTTTTCCACCAAGATAGCAAAATCTCTCTCTCGCTGTGGAGCTATTAACACTCGCAGCTCGTTTCACAGCCCATCTTCGAACTGCACGCAACGCTCATAATCGGTCGCAACAATCCCTCGGGCATATCGGCTCAACCGCAGGAATTCTGCCTCATACTCAGCTACCGATTTAGCCCCTTGAACCAAATTCAAGAATGCCTTCCTCTGAGCATCCACATAACTGGCCTCAAGATACTTCCCTTGAAACATCATTTTAAAGAAATCCCAATCAATTAGGTCCGCGGAAGTACCCTCTCTTACGGTGAGCCACCACTGATATGCCTCATCCCGAAGTAGAGGCACCGCGCCCTTTAGCTTCTCCTCTGCCGTGTAGTCCAAATCATCCATAATTCTCTCGACTGCCTCTAGCCAATACTCCGCCACATTTAGAACTACACCAGAAATACCCCTAAACATTTTAACTCCATTAGCCCGAAGTCACTCAGGGATGGACTTCTGAGTCGCCATTCCAGTACATGTCCCAAGCACACGCTCCAACACCCGCAACATTATTTGAGACAGGGTATTGTCTCCACCAGTTCTATCTTGCGATCCCGCTCCCGCCATAGGTGATGCTGGCGCTTCGCCCTCAGGCTCATTCCTTGCTTCGGAGAACTCAGCCTCAGCACCCTGGCTTTTGCGAAGGCCGCGTGCCACTCGTCCACGTCCTCTAGCACTCATGTCTACTATTTCGTCTTACTCTGAATATAAATTTTATGTGTTAGTATTTCTTCCACTGTTTATTAACGAGTAGTTTTATGAGGATAAAGTTATAAGTAGTTCCTTCGTAGAGCACATACATTCCTAGAGGTTTTCATCTCTATCATAAAGTTTCTAAATTCCAACATCCATGACGATGTATCTATATCATATCACTACCGCATGCAAATCACTTAACAATCAGAAAACTTACCCGGCGGACCTGGGCCGAAGACTCGGGTGCCATACTTCCAGAGAACAACTTCATATGTAATTTCTTTTTAAACTATCTTAAATACAAAATTTGAAAACGTTTTGGACCCAAAACCCAAGGCCGAGTTTTTAAACCAGGCTCTGATACCAAATTGCAACACCCCAAACCCAGCCCGAACACCACGACCGGATCTGGCATGTCACTAAAAGAAAGTTTTATCATACTTCTCGATCCTCCGAAAAACATTAAGTTTTTGTTACACTTTTGAGACCTGATTATTCGTTTGTCTGAAAACCCATTTCTTATTTCAAATTCCATTTAGACGGCATATGAACTTACATGCTAAATTAGTCACATATTGGTATGTATATATATACACACTTATACATATCAAGTTTAAGTAGCAGTTTGTGTTATAGTCCATTTTATAAAAATAGTTAATTAGGTTGTAGAAAACTTTTGTTCGTTTTTGAAAGTAAAGTGTCTCATCCATTAAACCGTTTTCATAACCTCTAAAATTTAAAGCTAAAAATTGAAACCAAGTTCACAGCGGCCTTATTACAACCAACAATCCCCAAAAATAGAAAAAAACTGTAATTAAAGTAAAGTTTTAATTAAACAAAACCCGTGCATGGCCACCTCGAGTCCAGTCCAGCCCAATCCACTAAACTATGAGTCACCTGCAATTTGTTAGAATAAAAAGAGTGAGTCGCAGGACTCAGTGCGCAATTAGTCCACATAATCCACAAGTGGGCTTAAGCCCCAACCACAATCAGCCAAAGCCCAAATCATAATCGCATAACAACATAATCAATATGATAGCCCCACCCAGCCTAATTTCCATCCTCTACACACCACTCCATATGTCCATCCTCAACACACCTGTGGGGATTTCTACAATCAACCCTCCATCCTCTACACACCTCTTTGGCAGTCATGCTGCTCAAAGTCAATCTATCATGGTCTAGCCACCGATAATCATGTGACTGAGTCACCAATACGATACTGAGGCATTAAGCCATCAACTAGCGTGACAGTGTCACCTATATGCACTTTCCCTTCGTATTAATATCATCCCATACCCAATGCACATGCAACATGGTATAATGAACAGGTTATATGATGTCATAGTTCCAAAGTTTAAAGTACTCACACAAACATGTTATCAACATAAATATTAAAGCTCAATCGAAAATCACTAACCTGATGCTTCGGTTTTCCCCCTATTTTGGTAACTCAGTTACCACTGCCGAGATTTTCGGCTTTCAACACACCACATAAACGATTTAAACATTAAAGGGAAAAGTATGGTAATTACACACCTGTAAACATGCAAGACTACACTATCGATCTCACTAACGTCCTCACTCGTAGGGACCACAGCGATCTGTTTAACCCTTTCAGAAGCCGGCCCCCAACCCGATGGCCAATCTCGAACAGCAGACACCGCACACTTTTTGAACTTAGGGGCTGCAATTACGGGTCCAACCCCCTCCTTTTCTTGGCTAGCATTTGATTCCATGAAAGAAATCTTGGTCAGACGACCGAGTTAAGCCTTTGGATAAGAAAAAATAAGAATATCTGTTCCAAGCGATGATTTCTTACCTAAATCGATAGAACCCGGAGATTTAGGAAGCTTAGATTCAGGAGTCGATCGAGTACCCAAATCAAAAGATGCCCCCAAAGATTCGACACAAGTCGTCAAAGCAGAGAGGATTCGATTTGATGAAGATACTTCTAGGAGAAGAAAAGGGAACAATAGCCAGAGATTCGGCTACAAGGGAAGAAGAATGAAAGCAAAACTCCAAAAGGATATAAGTGAAAGGATTAGGCCTAGAGGAGAAAAGAAAAGAAAATAACAAAGAACAACGATTTACTTACCAAAACATGAGGTGAGGATTCGGCTATGAAGAAAAATTGAGGAAGAAATAATGAAGTGGTGTTGAAGCTGAGAGGTTTCGGTTAAGAGGAAAAATGAGGGATGTGATTTGGCTTTGAAGAATGAAACAAGAAAACAAGAAGAGAAGAAGAACAAAAGGGTCCTACGGCTTAAGAGTAGAAGAAAAAAGAACCAAAGCAAACAGATGGCAATAAGGGCTTGAGAAAATTTGTCAAGGGTTAGGAGCTTGGGAAGAAGGTACAATTGAGAGAAAAGAAAAAAATAGAAGAAAAAGAATGCCCCCCAACAAGTTACGGCTTACAAAAGAAGAGATGACCAAAATCAATCTTGGAACTTTCGGCAATTAGAGCAGGAAAAAGTGCTAAAAGAGGAACACCCCAAATACCGAAAAAGAGAGCATTAAAACACACAAAAGCTACTAAAACACACCTAAGTTTTGGCATCTAACCCCTCACCAAAACCGAAACCTACCCCCCAATACTACTCAAAATTCGGCTAACAACCTCCCAACACCACCATACCTTGATCACCTCCTACAATCACTCCCCTCCCCACATTTGAATTCATTTGAAATATTCAAAATCCCCATTTTACTCTTGTCCATCATTTTAAAATATTTGACTAAGTCCACCTCCACTCTTCAAGGCTCCCAACCAAATCCATCATCCAAGCTCCTAAAAATAAAAATAAAATCTGCATTGCTGACGACGAGAATCGAACTTGTTCCCTCACTGCTCCCCGTGGCGTCACTCACCTGCCTCTTAAGTGGCACCTCCTTGCCACTTTACTAAAGCACTTCTTGTGTCAACAACCATAAGTAATAACCCTTAAGTCCTGCCCCAATCAGCTTCCCTCCGAAAATGCTCAAAATTGAAATTTTGGCCAAGGTTCCAACTTAATCCCGGGCCTTCCCAGAGACACCAAACACACTCAAACAACATACAAAGTATACCAAACACATATATACAATGTAAATGCAAAGCCCTTAAATCTCAGATGTTACAGACTTGAAAAGAAAAGACATTGAATTCGAAATTGGTGATAAAGTATTTTTGAAAGTATTTATGTGTAAGAAAGTACTCAGATTTGGATGTAAAGGCAAGTTGAGTCCAAGGTTCATCGGACTGTATGAGATCATTGAACGTATTGGGCCAGTTGCTTATAAGTTGTTGCCACCGGAACTAGAAAGGATTCATAATATATTTGACGTGTCAATGCTTCATCGGTACAAATCTGATCCATCACATGCGATTACTCCGTCTGAGATTGCAATCCAATCTGATATGACTTATGAAGAAGAATTGATTCGTATCTTAGCTCGTGAAGTGAAAGAATTGAGACATAAGAAAATCTCGTTAGCGAAAGTGTTGTGGCATCGACACAGGGTTGAAGAGGCAACATAGGAGCCTGAAGATACAATGAGACAACAATATCTGAATCTGTTTAACGGTAAGATTTTCGAGGACGAAAATCCCTAAGGGGGAGCATTTTTTAACAGTCCGATTTAGACCCTAGTCGGTTAGTGATTTCGGGACCACAAATCTGAGTCAAAAAAATATTTCAATATTATTTTCTGTGTCTACAGTATGTGATTAAGCATGTGTTAAAGTTCCATGAATTAATTTGTCTTTTTGTGTGCTTAATTTGACATAAGGATTTAATTGCATAAAATGTAAATTTTGCATGATATTCGTAAAAGTGCCTATTTGTTGTGGCTTTAATAATATGGAGTCCTTATGTTTCAAATTACCCATCAAATTATAGGATGGACGGTTAAAGGCCATTTATATATGGTTTTGAAATGTTTTATTAATGGGTAAAATAGTAAAATAGGTATTATTATGTAATATAATAAAAACAAAGTTAAAATGGTGGACACTTCTAAGTTTTCATCTGTCGAATATTGAAAGAAAGAAAAAAGAACAAAAGCTTTCAAGGATTCGACTATGATTTAGCTAAATTAAGGTATGGATTTTGATCAGTTTTTGATAATTTCTACGTTTTTGTAATCGTTGCTTTGTGTTCTTCAAAACCCATGCTTCAATTTTTTGAATTAATGATGATTTTGAAAAGTTCCATTGATGAATTCATGAGCTTTGTGATGATTGTTGATGAAATATGAAATATATGTGTTAGATTAACATATTTTGTCTTTGGATATTTGATGATTTTGAGTAATTTAGACTAAATTGACTAAATAATATTTTGAAGGACTAAATTTTGAAATAAATGAAATGTATGGATTGGTATCATTATAGTGAACATTCGGCCAAGCATGGGTACAAGCAAATGATGTGTATTTTGTGATTTTGTGAAATAGGGACTAAAATGTCAAAATGTGAAAATGTGAGGCTAATTTGTAAATTTCCCTAAATATGTGTTTTTGGACTGAATTGAATGATTTGGTGAATAGATGGATTAAATTTGAATATGTATAGATCAAGAACCGAAGAAAACGAATTTAGATCGCGGAAAGTCGAAAGTGATCGAGTAGTCGAGTCCGTACGTTATCCGAATTCAAGGTAAGACTATATACAAATAAATGTATTACATTGATATATGTATGTTCATATGAAAATTCATAATGGTGAATGTGTAAGACGAGTACATGAAATCCAAGGTAGTACCAACATGGTGTCAACATCCGAAAAGTCCTGTACGAACCTAGGAATAGGTAGGATTGCATATGTCATGACATAGATGTCTGATTGAGATATCGTGTAAAACCGCGTCTAGGACGTTGGCATCGATATGATACATCGTGTAAGACCACGTCTAGGATGTTGGCATCGATCTGAGATTTACGTGTAAGACCATGTCTGGGACATTGGCATCGTATTGATTCGTGTAAGACCCTGTCTGGGACAATGGCATCGAAACCTGGTTTCATGTAAGACCAAGTCTAAGACATTGGCATCGTATTGATTCGTGTAAGACCCTGTCTGGGACAGTGGCATCGAAATCTGGTTACATGTAAGACCACGTCTAAGACGTTGGCATTCTACGACCATTTTGAGTATTCCGAGCATCCTATTTCATTCTGAACGGTTCAATGGGCAAATCTGAGAAACGAGAGACTACGTAAAGTGTATAAACGAGTCAGGTACGTCTGAAAGGTACACTATGTATGTGTATGAAAGGTAAGTGTATATATACGAACTTACCAAAGTAAATATGTGTATGGATTTGATGAGATAATATGTGATATATGCTTGAATGTTTTATGGGCATAAGTGAAGCTTTGAGATGTTATATGTTGGCATTCTATAGATAAACAAATGAGCCAAAGAACATGTTATGAAATTGCAAATGAGAACTATTAATGACATTGTATCAATATGATTATGTGCATTTTATGTTATGTTTATTTGTATGTGGCTTACTAAGCTTTTGAAAGCTTACTTTGTGTGTGTTTACTCTGTTTTACAGATCGTCAAAGCTACGGAAGGCTCGGGAATCGTCGAGCATCAGCACCACACTATCAAACTCTACTTTGGTACTTTTGAATGTGTATATAGTTAAATATGGCATATATAGGCTAGTTATTTTAGGATATGTTTATGATATATAATAGCCATGAGATATGGCTAGATAAATTGTTGTGTTATGAGTGAAGAATCATGCTATATGATGCTTGGTTTTGGTATGGTTCTATGGTTAAGAAAGGGTGAAAATAATGGTAAGCTCATTTATGCATGGTAAGCATATATTGGATGAATGGTTACTATAAGGAAATGGTATGTTTGTGATGCACTTAACTTGGAAATGATAGTGAATAGATTGAGCTAATTGTTGAATAAGATGTTGTGCTTGAGATGCTTTTGAATGCTTGGAAAAGTTGGTTATTTTGGCATAAATTTCCCACACGGTTGAGCACACAGGCGTGTGGCTCGACCGTGTTCCTCGTGGTTGCATTTCGAAGCAAGCCAGTCTCGACCACAAGCAAGACACACGGGCGTGTGTTTGGCTGTGTGGATCAAGTCAGTTTCAACCACGGGATGGACACACGGGCGTGTGACTGGCCGTGTGGTGCAAGTCAGTAGCGACCACGGGTGAGGCACACAGGCATGTCCACGGCCGTGTGGACAAGGTAGAATGTATGCCTCGTTTTGACACGGCTTAGACACACAGGCGTGTCTGAGGCCTGGAAGGCATACGGCCTGCTCACACGAGCGTGTGACCTCTGTAACTTTGAATTTTTTTTTTAAATTTCTTAAATTTTCGTATGTGTTCGGTTTATTCCTTGCCTTATTCTAAAGTATGATTAAGGTCTCAAAGACCTATTTAAGGGACACTTTGATGTGATTTGTGAAATTAAGTTTTTGATTTTTTGGTAATGCCTCTTAACCCTAAACCGGTGATGGTACGGGATAGGGGTGTTACATTAAATGTGTTGTATCACTATTAAAAGATTCAACATATCAGTGGTGGAACATGTTGATTTCTGTAGTACCGAGAGAGCGGATCACATGAGAATTCTTTCAAATCGAGTTCAGAAAGAAATATATATGTCAAAGGTTCCTCAATCAGTTAGCGCAAAGAACTTCTTAAGCTTAAGTAGGGTTGTATGACAGTATCTGAATATGAAAGGGAGTTCGTCAGATTGAGTAAGTACGCCCGAGAATGTATTCCAACTGAAGTTGAATGAAGACATAAAGCTTTTAGTCAGAATTCTTGAGTTGAAAGAATTCATTGCTTTGGTTGACAAATCACATAAAGCTGAGAAGCTTAGTAAAGAGAAAAGAAAAGTCGATTCTGAATCTAGAGATTCAAGAAAGAGATCAACTAGGAAATCGTATCATTCATGATCAAAGAGATCGAAGGGTTACCATAATCGTTTCACCGCTTCAGTGGGATATCCTAGCGGAGATCGTGGTAAGGAACATGCAAGTTCTAAAGCTCAAGCTACATCAGTAGCAAGCATTGGTAGTGTTAAAGCCAACAAACCTGATTGTCAACGATATGGACGATGACACTTTGGCAAATGTCGAATGAATGACGGAGCCTATTTCAGATGTGGTTTGTAGGACCATTTTATTTGGGATATTTCTAAGTTACCTAAAAAAGACAAAACTTAGACTGTTCGACTGAGCAATACAACTGGGAGAGGGAGACCGCCGAGGCATCCTAGAAATGTGAATAATAGTTGATGTGCGACTAATGACTCAACTGTGAGGTCTGAGGCACGAGCACCAGCTAGAGCCTATACGATCTGTGCGCGTGAGGAAGTTTCTACACAAGATGTTATTACTGGTTTTTTTTCTATCTTTGACACCAAAGTTACTACTTTGATTGATCCTGTATCAACACATTCGTATGTATGCACGAATCTAGTGTCAGGTAAAAACTTACTTGTTGAGTCCACTGAATTTGTGGTTAAAGTATCGAACCCCCTAGGTCAGTATGTGTTAGTTGATAAAGTCTGCAAGAACTGACCTTTGATGACTCGGGGTTATAGCTTTCAAGCCAATCTGATGCTTTTTCCATTTGATGAGTTTGATGTGATTCTGGGTAAGGATTGGCTGACTCTGCATGATGCTATAGTGAATTGTAGACGAAACCTTATTATACTAAAATGTTAGAATGGAGAAACACTTCGGATTGAATCAGATGAGCCGAGCGAGTTACCTATTGTTATTTTAGCTATGACATTGCAAAGATATGTAAGAAAAGGTTACGATGCATACCTTGCTTATGTTCTAGATTCTAAAGTGTCTGAGTTGTAACTTGAATCAGTACCTGTGGTTTGTGAATATCCAGATGTGTTTCCAGAAAAGATATCCTGGTTACCACCGATTAGAGAGGTCGAATTTGCTATTGAGTTAGTATGGGGAACATCACCGATATCGATAGCTCCATACAAAATGGCTCCTACAGATTCAAAAGAGTTGAAAGCCCAGTTGCAAGAGTTAAAAGATAGAGGTTTTGCACGACCTAGTTTCTCACCTTGGGTGCATCGGTTCTATTCGTTAAGAAAAAAGGCAGATCAATAAGATTGTGTATTGATTACCATCAGTTCAACAAAGTGACGATCAAGAATAAATATCCTTTGTCGTGAATTGATGATTTATTTGATCAGTTGAAAGGTGCAACAATATTTTTGAAGATTGATTTACGTTCTGGTTATTATCAATTACGAGTTAAGGATTTGGATGTGCCGAAAACTACATTTAGGACCAGGTATGGACACTATGAATTTCTTGTGATGCCGTTTGGGTTAACTATCACACTTGCAGTATTTATGGATTTGATGAACATAATTTTTAGACCGTATATAGATCGATTCATCGTGGTTTTTATAGATGGTATTCTGATTTATTCTCGAGATGAGTCTGAGCATGCCGAACATTTGAGAATTGTATTGCAGACCCTGTGTGAGAAGCAATTGTTTTCCAAATTTAGCAAATGTTAATTTTGGCTTTAGGAAGTCAGTTTTCTAGGACATACAGTATCAGTTGAAGGCATCAGAGTTGATCCGAGTAAAATTTTAGCAGTTGTTGATTGAAAACCTCGAAGAAACATATCGAAAGTTAGAAGTTTTCTAGGATTAACTAGTTATTACAGAAGATTCATCAAAGGATTCTTGATGATAGCTACTCCGATGATGCGACTATTACAAAAAGATGTGAAGTTTGAGTGGCCCAAGAAGTGTCAGCAAAGTTTCAATCAATTGAAAGTATTGTTGCCCAAGGCACTAGTTTTAGTTCAGCCTAAATCGGGTAAAGAATTTGTAATTTTTAGCTATGCATCTTTGAATGGTTTAGGCTGCGTTTTGATGCAGGAAGGTAAAGTGATAACTTATGCTTCCAGATAGTTAATGTAACACCCCTTACCCGTATCCATCCTCGGAATAGGGTACGAGGCATTACCAGACCTAATCACCTATAACCGATCATTTCTGAGTCATAAATTTCCATCCAAAATTTAAAACTTTTCATATTCAATCATAGAGTCCCTAATATGGACCTACGAGTCCAAAACATGCTTTGGAAGCAGTTCGAGACTAAACTGAGAACTTTGAAAATTTTCACAACACTTAGAAATTTTTTCTTCAAAACAGGGTCACACTCAATATGCATCCTCAACAACACTTATACATGCATAATTATATCTAATTATCATACCATACCATTGAGCCAAACTTAGCCATTCGACATTAAGACTACTAGCACATTAACCATTAGGTATTTAGGCCATCACCCGCAAATCATCATGTATCATGCAAACACAACTTACTTCAAAAGACATTGGCATATAAATAATATATATAGGCTTACAATCATTAGCCAATATAAGCCAATTAGCATGGCTACATACTACAATAACCTTTAACCATTACAAGCCAATACATTTGGCCAAAACATAATAACACATACACAGAATGATTAAGTCCCTATACATGCCATAGACTTAAATTACTTGAAGGCATTGATACCAGTCAAAAGCTTGATAGTGTGATAGAATCTCTGACGATCTCTAACCCGAGCTAGCCTCTATGACACTATAGGAAAAAGGAAAGGAAAGGGGTAAGCTATATAGCTTATTAAGCCCGTATGAAAATAACATAAGTTGTAACACCCCAAACCTGGCCTAGACATTATGGTCGAATCTGGTGTGTCACATTGAAATGTCTTTCAAAAATTGACTTGTTGGTAAAAATTCGTTTCTAAGTTTAAAAACCCTTTTTATTATTTTACAAATCATATAGTCAAACCGTTTGCCTTATTATCTGCTCTTGTTATAGGGTTGATTCAAAATCGCGGAAACTTTTGAAAAATCTAATGTTTAAATTTCGTGTCTTTGAAAACATTAATTATCTTGAAAATTCGCCTTCTCCTAAACTAGGAGTTTAAAATAAGCAAACAAAGCCCAATTTTAAAAAATAGACATAAATGGCATTATTACATAAACAAAACCCAACATAAACTTTAAATTTAAATAAAAATAAGTGTAGAACAGTTGCAGTTGTGTAGCAATATTAGGCAAACAGTTGACCAAAAATGGGGTGAAGGAAGAAGAGCAAATCAGAAGAAAAAAGCAATATGAAACTGCCCAACACTAATCGATCAAGGTTTGGGGAAGTAGAGGAAAGGAAAGAAATAGCAAAGAGAGGAGGGGAAGAGAAAGAGAAAGAAGGATTCAGCAGGGGAAAAGAAAGAAAAATGTAAAAAAGGAAAAAGTGAGCCGAGAAAAAAAATGCCAAAAGAAGCTACCACATTCGGCCAAAGAGAGAAGAAAAAACCCAAATGAGCAGTATACCTCTCTTGGCCAAATTCTTGAGTGCTAGAGTCCAAATTCAGCACAAACTGCCTCCCCTCTCATCTCCTTGATTTTCTCCTAAAATCTCTCCTGAAACCCCTCCATAACTAGTTCAAACTCCATTCAAACTCCCCTTAGTTGTGTTTCCGTCAAACTCCACTACCTACACAGCTCAAGCAGCAAGATAAACACTCCACTGTGTAACCCAGGACTTGAAGCTCAGACCTCCCAGTTACACAACACGTCACCTTGCCACTAGACCACAAGCTTTTTTTGTGTCATAAAACAAGAATTATTATTTATAAGGCCTAAATGCCAGTGTCCAGATTCATATAAGAGCAAAACTAAAAATTTTGCAAAAGCCAAGACTTGACCCCAGGCTTCTGACACAGCCCCATACACACCTAAATCACTTAGCCATTAAAGCAAACAAGCATATCATGTAAAAATTAAAGACTTAAAATTTTGAGGCATTACAATTCTACCCCCTTAATGAAATTTCGGCCTCAAAATTTACCTGGTCAAAATAGATGAGGGTATTGTCAGCGCATCGCCTTCTCAGGTTCCCACGTGGCTTCTTATGAACTTTGATTATGCCAAAGCACTTTGACTAGTGGAATAGATTTATCTGTCAGTACATTAATCTCACGATCCAATATCTGCACTGGCTCCTCCTCGAAGGTCAGATTTGGCCTAAACTTGATCTCCTCGACTGGTACTATATGTGTGGGATCAGAGCGATAACGCCTCAGCATGGAGACGTGGAACACACGTGAATCCGATCTAATTCCAGAGGCAACTCAAGTTGATAGGCGACTAGTCCCACACGCATCAGTATATGGTAAGGCCCAATGAACCTAGGGCCAAGCTTACCCTTCCGCCCAAACCTCAGTATCTTTTTCCATGGAGAGGCCTTGAGAAATACGAAGTCCCCCACAGAATACTCAATCTCTCGGTGTTTAAGATCTGCATAAGACTTTTGTGTATCAAATGCTTCCTTCAACCGGTCTCGAATCAGTTTTACCTTCTTTTCGGTATCAAAAACTAACTCTGGCCCCAAAACTAGCTGCTCACCCAGCTCAGTCCAACAGGTAGAAGTACGACACCTGCGACCATATAACGCCTCGAACAGTGCCATTTGAATACTGGACTGATAGCTATTATTATACGCGAACCATGTTAGCGGCAAATAGTCTTCCCAGTTGCCTCAAAAATGAATTACACAACTTCTTAACAAGTCCTCCAGTATCTGAATTATCCTCTCTGAGTGACCATATGTCTGAGGATGGAATGCAGTACTGAAGTCCAACCTACTACCCAAAGCCTCGTGTAATTTCTTCCAGAATCGAGATGTGAATCGAGGGTCTTTGTCGGATATGATGGAAACCGGTACCCTATGCAGTCTTACAATCTCAGCCACATACAACTCTGCCAGCTTCTGCAATGAGTAATCTGTACGGACTGGTATAAAATGGGCAGATTTAGTCAATCGGTCTACTATAACCCATACTTAATCCTTCTTAGTAGGCGTTAAGGGCAGCCGACTCACAAAATCCATGGTTACCCTCTCCCACTTCCAAAGAGGAATCTTAATTGGCTGCAGTAACCCTGAAGGCAACTGATGCTCAGCCTTAACTTGCTGGCACGTCAAGCACTTACTCAAAAAATCAGAAACTTCGTGTTTTAGCCCTGGCCACCAGTACGAAGATCTCGGTATAACTTGTTTCCGCCAGGATGCATACCATATAGACTACTATGCGCATCCTGCAGTATAGACTGCCTCAGATTAGAATCCCTTTGGTACACACACTTCCACAGAAACACAATACTCATTTACTATTTAGTCCAAAATCCGAAGTTTCCCTATTTTCAACTTGTTAGAAACGAGGAACCAGTGACTCATCTAGCAACTGTTTACCCTTAATCTGTTCAGTCCATATCGGTCTAACTTGCAGCTTAGCTAACAAGCTACCATCATCAAACAAGCTGAGACGAGCAAACATTGCTCTCAAATTAGATACAACCCTAAGGCTCAGTGTGTCAGCTACCATGTTAGCCTTACCAGGGTGGTACTCAATTGAGCAATCATAATCCTTAAGCAGCTCTATCCATCTTCGCTGCCTAAGATTCAGCTCCTTCTGAGTGAGGAGGTACTTGAGGCTCTTGTGATCTGTGTAGGTAATACACTTCTCACCGTATAAATAGTGCCTCCAAATTTTTAGTGCGAATACCATCGTGCCTAACTCCAAATCATGAGTAGGGTAATTCACCTCATGAGGTTTAAGCTGACGAGATGCATAAGCAACCACCTTGGGCTCCTGCATTAGCACATAACCCAAACCAACGTGTGATGCATCACTGTAGACAGTGAATACCTTCCCAGACTCTGGCTATATCAAGACAGGTGCCTCAGTTAGAACTTTCTTCAGTTTTTCAAAACTTTCTTGCTGCTTATCAGTCCAGTTAAACGGTACCCCTTTACGAAGTAGCTTAGTCATAGGTGCAACAATAAAAGAAAACCCCTCAACAAAATGTCTGTAATACCCTGCCAGACCCAGAAAGTTTTGAATCTTAGATACGGTCTTAGGTCGTTTCCAATTCAGTACGACTTCAATTTTTCGAGGATCAACCCTAATCCCCTCGGCAGATACTACATGACCCAAAAATATCACTTCTCGCAGCCAGAATTCACACTTGCTGAACTTGGCGTACAGTTATTTCTCCCTTAAACTCTGCAGAACAATTTGGAGATGTGCATCATGTTCATCCTTGGTTCTTGAATACACCAAGATATCATCTATAAATACAACCACGAACTGATCCAGGTAGGGTTGGAATACTCGGTTCATCAGGACCATGAAGGCAGCTGGTGCATTCGTCAACCCAAACGGCATCACTAGGAACTCGTAATGACCATAACGAGTCCTAAATGCAGTCTTATACACATTAACCTCCTTAACTCTCAGCTGATGGTACCCATAATGAATATCTATTTTGGAGAAAATTGAAGCTCCTTGCAGCTGATCAAATAAATCATCAATCCTCGGTAAAGGATACTTATTTTTTATAGTTAGTTTATTCAATTGTTGATAGTCGATGCACATGCAGGAGCTCAAAACTGGTGCCCTCTATGGAGACACACTAGGTCGAATGAATCCTTGATCCAACAGTTCTTGGATTTGAACTTTTAACTCCACCAGCTCCTTCAGTGCCATCCTATAAGGAGCGATGGACACTAGAGCTGTTCCAGGCAGGAGCTCAAAACCAAATTCAACTTCGCGGTTCGGAGGCAACCCAGGGAGTTCATCAAGAAATACATCAGAAAAATCCTTAACTATTTTGATATCTCCAACAGAAGCACCCTCAGAATCAGATACACCAAAATAGGCTAGAAATTCCTCACAACCCTTGAGAACCAGTTTTTCGGCTCTTAGCGCAGAGATCATATTAGACAAAGTCCCTTTCGCTCCCAAATCACAGCCACCTCCTCATCATTCGTAGTCTTCAACACCATACACTTAGCAGCACAATCCAAACTTGCACGGTGCTTTACCAGCCAATCCATCCCTAAGATTTGGTTGAATTCACCAAATGGTAGCTCCATCAAATCCGCTGGAAATATAACTCCTTGAACTTCTTGGGGCACATCTCTGAACAACTTGTCTACTCTTACTGACTGTCCCAGCGGACTTCACACAGTCATCTCATTAACAACACTCTCACACATGATACCCAAGGTGCCATACACAATGCATGCAATGTATGAATGTGTAGACCCTATATCGATTAGAGCAGTGTAAGGTACATTATGAATTATGAACGTATCAGTTATAACATCTGAAGTGTAACACCCCAAACCCGGCCCATTTGTGTGACCGAATTTGAAATGCCACTGCAGAAAACGTTTGAAAAACTTTTGACTTAGAATTTAAAACATAAAAGATTTGTTGTCTTTACTAAAACATTGTGTAATTAAAGTTCCAAATAAAATTAAGTTGTTTAAAATAAAACATTTTCAAATAATAATGTAATCAACAATTTAACTTAAAACATAATAAAAATCCTTAAATACTTAAAATGGCCCTTATTACAATAATTAAATACTTAAAATACTGAAACATAAAATGTATAAAGAAAATCCTCTTTTGCATGGGCCACCTCGTATCCACTCCAACCCGGTCCGAGCATCACCTGAAAGGTTTGAAAAAAAATTGGGTGAGTCACACAGACTCAGTGTGTAATTAATCCACTGAATTCCACCCACATGTTAACCACATATTAACCCATATATCAGATAACAAAATCTCATATTCACATATTACCACATTTCGGGCTTGGCCCACATTCATATCACATATCAGGTAACAGGGTAAGTAACCCCATAATTCCAAATATCGGGCTTAACCCATTTCCACACTAATCCACATTTATAAACTGGACTTGGCCCATTTTCACATTAATTCACATATCCATTGAGATTATGCAAAATGCACCCAACCCAACCTAGGTCCATCCTCTACACACCCCCATATCCAGCCACCACACACCAGGGGATTATCAAATCACCCTCTCCTTTTTACTCCAAAAGGCAATCAATGCCGTCCACGTGCAATTAAGCACAATAATCCACAACACGACCTCGGTCAGCGCCAATCCACGATGTAGCCGTAGCTAACACCAAAACCACGATGGGACACATAGTCACTCATCAACCACGATATGGCACATAGCCGATATCAACCACGATGAGGCACACAGCAACTCATCAAACCACGCGAACTAAATCGCAATTAATCCACAACGTGACCTTAGTCAACGTCAATCCACGATGTAGCTCAAGGCTAACATCAAACCACGTACTCGAAGTACACCCGTACCTTCTTTCATATCATATCCCAACCCATGCACATGTAACATTCCATAATGACATAATATAATGATGCATGAGCATGTTCATCAAGCATATTATCACATATTCATAATAGTAATCATATTTGATCAGATTTGGTACTTACCGGATTATCGACATACCCCTTGAGGGTATCCATATCACCATTTCCATAGCACTAATTAGTACATATTTAACACATACAGATATAACATAAATACCCGGAAAATGGTAGGCTAACTACACACCTGCCTATTAGTGAAATCCCGAACTACTCGAATCTAACACGATCTCGAAACGTGGTTCTTCCTTCTCCCTAAATGCCGATTTGGTCTCCTACCAAATCCCGAATCACACTCTGAGTTCCCTTCCTTTAGCTACACACAAAAGAACACCTTTTATGGCACTATGAACAAACGGCCAAACCACAAAACTATAAGCAAAACTATTCGGCTATACCATCAAATCCCGAAAGATTATCGAATGAAATACTAAGTCTTACCTATAGACTTACCCAAAACGGTTGTCAGAGAAATGAGGCTTAGAACGATTGCTTCCAAAGTCCCGAAGAGCCTAAAAGAATAATCGGTTTCTAAAATGGTTAGAACCTTGCAACAAATGCCCATAGGTTCGGCCTTTGTCCACAAGAGATTGACATAGAAAAGAGAAAGAAAAGAAAGAAAATCGGCCATGAACACTTACCCTTTTCCAAAATCGATTGAAGAAAAAATAAAAATGTAAAGGGATGTTTTAACTTTGAGTAAATGAAAAAGAAATGGAATTTGATATGAAGAATGATTCGGCCAAGAGAGTGTAAAGGAAAATGTGATTATGAACAAATATCAAAGAAGAAAAAGAGAGAGATGTGGGAGAGAGAGGTTCGGCCAAACACTATTTTGCCAAAGAAGAAAAGTGCACAAAAATGCACAAAGTTCAAATTGTATTTTTGGTTTCAAAAGAACAATGAAAGAAAGAAAAATGGTATGATTTGGTTCAACAAAATGAGGCTAAAATCAAAAGCAATTTTGCACCAAAAGCAATACACACAATCGGCCAAGGAGGGAAGTTTTTGGAGAGAAAGAAAAACAAAGCCAAAAGATGCACAATTGCTAAAGTTGGCCAAATATCCCCCCAAACCTCCTATCAAAAATTCGGCCACCCCCCTAGTCATACATGCCGTCCACATACATGCACTAAAGCCTTGACAAAGTTTCCAAAACATATTCCTAAAGCCAAGCCTTTTGTCCCCCCATCTTTCCATAACCTTAAGAATTTTATCCCCAATTTCATGCTTTCCTTAAACCAAAATTCAACTTACCAAAAGAAAGAAAGTCCACCTTATCATAAATAAAGGTTGACCGTCCATCAATGCTAGAACACAAAAATAATACCTCCAAAATGTTAATCATGCTACTCGAACCTCTAACCTCAAGCAACCTTTCAAGCTCCTTAACCATCTTGCCACTTACTCCTCTTATGCTTTAATTTAACACTTAAATTAACTTAAGTGTCAAACTAACTTAATCCACTTCATTAAATAAGCCATACTAAAATTTATTCTAGTTTCCTAAATAAACTCAAGCCTTCACAAGACTATGCTAACACACAAAATTTCATACCTGAGCCAACACAAATAATACTCAAATTTTTTTTCCTAAAGCCCAATGCCCAATCGGCCCAATCCTACTAGGCCCAATTTCGGGATGTTACATGAAGCGTCACCATCCTCTCGGCGACGAGTAGCATAGACCAGTGCTGGCTACCTCGCCTCAATGTTACCAGCACCTCTACCTGGTGCTCCACGACCTCATCCCACACCATTTCCACCCCTGGCCTGCCCACGGCCTCTCAGTGGGTGCTGACCACCTCTCGCCGGTTGAACATAATCCTTTTCTACAGCTTGCATCTGAACAGGCATCTGAGGACAATTCTTAAATTGATGCTTCATAGACCCACATCTGAAACATGCCACAATATTCTTCCAGCACTCACCCAGGTGATGTCTCCTATAATTAGCACAGGGTTGTGGTCTTGCAACAGAAACCCCAGCTTGGACTGGCCTATCAAACCTATCCTTCTTTCTAGGCCTTCTAGAAGCACTTGAGGGCTCTAAATCCCTCTTATATTTGCCCCTATTTTTCTCACAGTTCTGGCGCTCAGAGCGCTTCACGTCCTCGGTGATTTTTGCCTTTTCTACTAGGGCAACAAAATCCCGCTCCCTCTGCGGAGCTATCAAGACTTGTAACTCACCTCGGAGGTCATCCTCAAATCACACACAGCATTCATATTTAGTCACCACTACGGGCGTCCTTATTCCCCTGGGCCAAGCTTAGAAATTCCTTCTACGGGCGTCCACATAACTTGGACCCACATACTTCCCTTGGAATGTCGCGTTAAAGAAATCCCACATTAATCGGTCGGCTTGAGTACCCTCTCTCACGGTAAGCCACCACTGATAGGTTGTATCCCGCAGTAAAGACACTACACCTTTTAGTTTTTGTTCAGAAGTGCAGTCGAGGTCATCCATTATTCTCTCTGTGGCTTTCAATCAGTATTCAGCCACATTAGGGGATACTTCAAAAATACCCCTGAAGATTTCACTCCATTCGACCGGAGCCATTCTGAAATCGTCCCACGGTCCACAGCACTAGTACTGGTCCCTACGATCCTTTCCAGAATGCGGAGCATAGCTTGGGATAGTGGATCATCCCGAGTCGCTCGATCGTATGATCCCATCTTAGTCACCGGTGAAGCTGGTGCCTCCCTAGCCTCGACATTGGGCATGTGGCCTGATGCCGAAGACCCAGCCCTAGCACCTCTTCGGCCTCTACCGCAACCTCATGTACCCCTTCCGTGAGCACCTCTAGTGCTTATATCAAATAACGTATTATCTGTTTAAAGAATTTTTATGTATCAGTTTGTAATTACAATAATTATTAATAGATGTCTTATGAAAAACAGTAGTCAGAGTTTTGTTTTCGCAAATCAAGGTCTCCCTACAGTTTCCAGTTTCCAACCGTCTTAGTTTACTCTAACTAAAGAGTTTCAGTACAGTTCTACTATCTATAGTAGTCCCTCGGTGTATTTCAGTCCAATGCAGTCTACAGTATAAAGAAAACTTACGGGTTCAGCGTTGGAGACTTGGTGTGGCACACTTGTAAACCTTCCAAAACACTTCAAGAACAGTTTTCCACAAATTCCAAGTATTTTCAAAACTCATTCCATAGTCGAGTTCTGCAACCGGGCTCTGATACCACTAAATGTAACACCCCAAACCCGGCCTAGACGTTATGGTCGAATCTGGCGTGTCACATTGAAGTGTCTTTCATAAATTTAACTTGTTGGTAAAAATTCGTTTCTAAGTTTAAAAACCCTTATTATTATTTTACAAATCATCTAGTCAAACCGTTTGCTCTATTATCTGCTCTTGTTATAGGGTTGATTCAAAATTGCAGAAGCTTTTGAAAAATCTAATGTTTAAATTTCGTGTCTTTGAAAACAGTAAATATCTTTAAAATTCGCCTTCTCCTAAACTAGCAGTTTAAAATAAGCAAACAAAGCCCAATTTAAAAAAAAAATTAAATAGACATAAATGGCCTTATTACATAAACAAAACCCAACATAAACTTTAAATTTAAATAAAAACAAGTGTAGAACAACTGCAGTTGTGTGGCCACCTCCGAGTCCCTCACAGCACTAAATCGCCTATGGCTGAGGATTACCTATACAATTAAAAGGGAAAGGTGAGTTTATGAAAACTCAGTGTGTAATCCCCTATCAGTCAGTCAGTATAAAACATGCAGTAATAGTCTGGGCCTGGGCCCTATTCAGTAACAGTACAGTATGGGTCTTAGCCCAATACGGCAACAGTGTGGGCCTTAGCCCAATACCATATCAGTATAGTGCATTAATGCAACCCATCCCAATCCAGCCAACACACCACTCCGTACCACCAACACACCATGTGGGGAAAATCAACCCACCTAGCCAACACACCAATATCACAGCAAAGCTGTCAGTAACAGTATTGTAACAAAGCTACCGGTAACAGTATTGCAGCAAAGCTGCCAGTAACAGTATATGTGGCAATGCCACCAATACAGTATACTTCCTCCATAACAGTATCCCAACCCCATGCAGTATGTCATGTCATAAATCATACATAATTTGCAGAATGTCATACTTAGTAACAGTCAAATACAAATCATTAACACATCAGTCAACCTACCATTAGGGGTATAACGGTCATTTCCATCCAATAGGGGTAAAATAGTCATTTCACCCTTCAGGGGTATTTTGGTCATTTTACCTACTTTGGGGTCTCTCTCAAGATATCGACCTCTTCGAAGGTCTGCAGTCGCCTCGAGTGACTTCGGTAACCTAAATGGTCATAACAGTGTAAATGGGCCCAAGGCCCGTTACTCGGCCCAAGTGGGCCCACACGCTCGTACGGCCCGTTCAGCCCAGATTTTTCCACGGCTATGAGACCTACATAGCCCAGTCCAGTATTCCCACAAATCATGGATTTCATCTGTGTGGGGCCCATGAGCCTATTGGGCGCACACGACCCATTTTAGCCCAACGTGGCCCAATACAGCCTAAGCCCATGAAAATGCTCATGGAGGCCTCTACAGTCATACGCTTGTGATTCATTGGCTCGGTTTTACCACACGAGCGTTCGCACGCCCATGTGACCTCAAAGCCCAATCTTTCGACTTTTCAGCTTTTCAGATTTTGCCGTTCTACAATCAAAATAGTGTGAATACACACCTGTTTACGCAATCGCTCCAAGTTCCCTGAGCACGAAACCTACATTCATACAAGGCTTTCCATTAGTTGCTGAACAACAAGGTTAATCCCCTTCTTTTACACCACTAACTAAAACTAAAATTAACACTTCCCCGATTGACAATTATGGCTTAGCCCACTTATACCACCTACGAAGGTTGACTACAGTCTCTTTTGACGAATATCTGCATTACAAATGGATTTTATTAAACAGGATTGTTTATTCATGTGGTTTAAATCCACACATGATAACTTACAGAATCGTAGAAAGCATTCGGCCAACACTTTAGAATTCTAGCCTACATACTTACCTTTGATCGAATGATGAGAGAAAGGTTTTGATGTTTTTAATCTTACCTGAAACTTTTTCACTCCTCGAGGAATTCGAACCGTCAGACAATAGCTGTCAAGCTGAAAACACAATTGAAGAGATGAAGAGGGAGAGAAAGGCAATATTCGACAAACAGTTGACCAAAAAAGGGGTGTGATAAACCGTAATGTATACATATTTTAATCCCACATTTGGCATATGTTTGGATGATTTGTCCTTTGAATTGTGAAATTTGATGCTCCTAATCCTTTAATTTCATGTTTTATACTTAAGAGAGCATAAGAGGATGAAAAGAACGAGAAACGGGCCAAAAACGGAGAAAATTGGCCAAAGTGAGAAATCAACACGGCCTGGACCACACCACAAGGCCGTGTCACTTTAGCAGACATGAACACTGCCTTGGACTCGATTCACACAGGTGTTTGCCACGGGCGTGTCCCTACCGTGACCTGTTTTAATTCCACTCGGAATAAGACAGTTGTGGGCCAAGTAAAGCATCCCGAAAGCCTATATAAACACCCTAGAGGGCAACCTAAAGGGGAGAGTTCGACAGAATGCCTCTGTCAGGGCTTTTGACTGGAGCAAAGCCAAAGAGAGCTGAAATTATGGAATTACTCGAAGAAAGCCAGTTGATCCATCTCAGAAGCCGGAATCACGCTCAAGATTGAGGATTTTTCCTTCAATTTCCTTTAGGGGTTTTAGGGTTTTCTTTATGTTCTGTTATTTAATTTCTTCTAAGTTGTATTCTTTTATAAACATGAACTAAACCCCTCAACTACCTGAGGGGGATGAAACCTATGACAGATCTTGTTATTGTTTTCTGAACTGTATGATAAATACTTGATTTGTTCTTAATTATGTGTTCTTAATTCTTGTGTTAATATTTCAGGATATTGATTCAAGTATTGATGTGCTTATTCAGAGGAGCAAAAGTCCCTCTTTAAGAGTGGATCAGGCATAGTTAAGTGGAGTTGATCGAACTCCTAGAGATAGGATGACGAAAATCTGTCGGATTAGGGTCAAACCTAATATGAGAGTCCATGGACCTAGTTAATGGAACAGTAAGGGTTTTAATTAAAAAGAGATTTCAATTAATCAACCTAGGGTTAGACGTTAGTAGCCTCGAGAGAGGTATTAATATAAATTAGGGAATCCTATAGATCAAGTCAAGTGAATAAATCGTCTGGTTCAGAGTTAAATAAAAAGTGAAGTATAGGTAGATTCTTCGTTGGGTATTGTCTTAATCAATTGGTTTTCTCAAAAGTATTTTCCCAATTCATTCTCTATGTCTTGGCATCCTTAGCTTAGGAATTAGTTAGATAAACATCAATCCCTTTTATTTTTAGGTTAGATAATAAAAAAAAGTCAGTACTAGTAGTTTTGGTTCCCTTGGGTTCGACATTCCGGTCTTGCCACTAATCTATACTACTGTCCGATAGGTGCGCTTGCCTCAATCGTGGTGATAGTTAGTTTTTAGGCTTGATCATTCGTTATATAAATACTAAAACTCTCAGACTACGATCAAGTTTTTTGCGCCGTTGCTGGGGAACTGAAATATTAGGAACACTCAATTTTTATTACTTTAGCCATTTTTCTTTTATTTATTTATTTATTTCTAATTTTTATTTTTGGTTTTCTAATCTCTCTATTATTTTTTCTGATAGGTTTTTCTAGTTTATGACTAGGAGGAACCTTTCAAGACCCTTGATTTTTGACAATGATATAGAAGGTACCGTTCGTAGAAACAGAAGAGAAATAAGGCGAAGCTTACAATACATAGAAGAAGAGCAAGAGGATGAAACCAACACTACCGAAGAGATGGCTGATAACAATCCGCTACCTCCTATGGTGGCCGCAAATCCAGTGAATCAAAATCCTGCTCCTCGTACTATGTATGATTATGCTAAACCTAATTTAACAGGAACAGAGTCAAGTATTGTTAGACCTGCTATTGCTGCAAATAATTTTGAACTGAAACCTAACACAATTCAGATGATACAACAATTTGTTCAGTTTGATGGTTTGCAGGATGAAGATCCAAACAATCATTTGGCGAATTTCCTAGAATTTTGCGATACTTTCAAAATAATTTGCATTTCTGATGATGCCATTCTTCTTCGGTTGTTTCCCTTTTCATTGAAGAACAAAGCTAAACAGTGGTTGAACTCGTTACCACAAGGATCAATCACTACATGGGAACAAATGACCGAAAAATTTTTGTTTAAATATTTTCTGCTGGCTAACACGGCTAAGTTGAGGAATGATATCTCTTCTTTTGTGCAGATGAATTTAGAGACACTCTAAGATGCATGGGAGAGATATAAGGATTTACTAAGAAGGTGCCCTCACCATGGGTTACCCTTGTGGTTTCAGGTTCAAACCTTTTACAACAGTGTGAACCCCTCAACCAGGCAGTTGATTGATTTAGCCGCCGGTGGAACCCTGAATAACAAGACCCCTAAAGCGACTTATGAGTTTATAAAGGAGATGTCACTGAATAACTATCAGTTGCAAGTTACAAGGACAAGGCCAACAAAAGCCGCCAGTGTTTTCAACCTCGACGCAGTGACCATGCAATCAAACTAGGTAGAAATATTAAATAAAAAGATTGATGGTTTATGTGGTTCTTCGCAGGTACATCCAGTGATGCAGTGCGATATGAATGTAAGCGGAATGAGAAATACAGAATATCAATCCTACAACCTTGGCATAGAAAGTGAACAGATGAACTATATGGGTAACAATTCTAGACCTCAAAGTAACCCTTATATTAACACTTACAATTCAGGTTGGAGGAACTACCCCAATTTCTCATGGGGTGGTCAAAGAAATCAAAGACAGCAACCTCCTCCAAGCTTCCAACAACAACCCTACCCACAGGACAAAAAGCCGAACCTCGAAGAGATGCTTACGAAATTTATCGCGATGTCAGAAACTCGCTTCTAGAACACCAAAACAACCCTCAAAAACCAGCAAGCATCGATTCAAAGGATTGAGAACCAATTAGGTCAGCTTGCTAATCTAATTTCAAAACGACCACAAGGCAGCTTGCCAAGCAACACTGAAACTAACCCAAAGGAGCAACTTCAAGCCATAACAACTCACGATGGTGAAGGGTTAAATGAACAAGAATTGAAGCAAGAGAAAGTGGTAGAGGAAGGTAAGGTTGAGGTAATCCGTGATAAACCCAAATATGTAATTAAAGAGTACCAACCTCGTGTGCCATACCCCAATGCGATGAAGAAAGACCACACAGATGAATAATTCGGTAAATTTCTAAAACTTTTTAAAAAAATTACATATTAACTTACCGTTTCTTGAAGCTCTTTCGCAGATGCGAAATTCAAGGAAATTTTTAAAAGAGCTTTTGACAAACAAACAAAAGTTAGAAGAGGCGTTGCATGTGGAACTAAATGCAGTGTGCTCATCAATTTTGCAACATAAACTACCACGAAAATTAAAAGATTCAGGGAGTTTTACAATTCTGTGCTTAGTTGGTAGTTTATCTGTTGATAACGCTTTAGCTGATTTAGGGGCAAGCATTAATGTTATGCCTTATAAAATGTTTAAACAGTAAGTCTAGGGAAACCTAAACAAACTAGCATGAGCATTAAATTAGCTGATAAAACTATTAGAATTCCTAAGGGTATAATCGAAGATGTTCTAGTAAAAATTGATAAATTCGTATTCCCAGTAGACTTTGTCATTTTAGACATTGATGAGGACAATAATATCCCTTTAATTTTAGGAAGACCCTTTTTAGCAACTGCTAGAACTAAAATTGATGTTGGTACAGGCAAACTCATACTTCGTGTAGGTGACAAAACGATCACTCTTCAGGCTCTTGACTCAGCCAGGACATCAAGTAATCAAGGTGAAAACATCAACTCTACTATTGACCATTTGGTTCCACCTTCTTTACAGGAAACATCACGAAACTACACAGCTGAGCCACATCCTACACCTTGTGCCAACAAAGAAATAACTCACGAGGAATGACAGCTTCAGATCGATGAACTAGACGAGTGGAAGACACATTACAAGGAGAAACTAGAAACACACGAAGCAGAACCAAAGCAAAACCATGTCAAACTCAATGAGGAGCCAAACCAATTTAAGATCGGAGATCAAGTATTTTTGGATAAAACAGACCCTCGAATCGCCACTTCAGACCTTGATACAAACAAAGAAATCCCTTTTGAGGTACTGAATATCTTCCCATTTGGAACAGTCGAGGTAACTAACTCCAAGTTCGGCACTTTTAAGGTAAACACTACCCGACTCGAACTATATAGTGATCATAGAACTGACAGCAGAGATGAGGAGTTTCAACTCCTCAAATCACCATGAATGTGCGAAAGAGAGGTAAGTCTAGCTTAAGACTTTAAACGAGCGCTTCCTGGGAGGCAGCCCGAACACTAAACCCATTAATTTTCATATTTTTTTCTTACTACAAACTAACCACGTTAACAAAACGCAGATTTCCCTACCATACGGCCTTGCACACGGGCGTGGGCGTGGCCGTGGCTGTGTGGCCAAACACAGATTTACACACGGCGTGGTAGAGATCGTACGAACCAAGGACAAAAAAATCCCCAAAACCACAGGCGGTGATAAAATGCCACGGCCGTGTGATACGGCCGTGGTCGACACTGATTTATCAACATGGGCGTGGTGACCACTACACGGGCGTGAGAGAAACGAACGAAGCACAACACGGTCGTGCGATACAGCCGTGTGACCCGGCACGGCTATGGTACACGGGAGTGGGAAACCACCAGATCCCTATTTCTATATAAACCCCATTTTCTGCTCACTTTCTCCACCAAACCCCTTCCTCTCCCAAACCCTAACCATCACATTTCTTCCTCTTTCTTTCGTCTTCCCCCTTTCATTTTCCTTTTTCCCTTTTTCCTCACTCTTTCTATACACCACCATTACAATGTTGAAGAAGCGAAAGGAGCCTAGCACGGTCTCCCCGTGCGCAATTACTCTTCATAAGTTCATGCCGGTGGCTTCATTCACCCAACAATACAAAGATCATTAAAGTTGTTCATCCTTTCTTTTTCTTTTCTCTTCTACTTTATTTTCTTTCTCTTTTTCTTTCTTCTGATTAATTTACATTATTATATTTTAATTTCTATCATTTAGGTTCAAAAGACTGTTAGGGAATCACCACACCACGACCATAGCAATCACCCTCACCTCGCGAACCATCTAACGATAAGGACTTTTAAGTCCATTGATCTCTTCTTTTAATTTTATTTTAGTTTTTACACTGTTTCTCTTTATCTTTCTTGTCTTTAAATACATAATTAATATATTTTGAATTATTCTTATTATTTCCTAGATATTTCTTCACGAGTTTCCCAATTTGTTCATATAGCGTAGTGATTGTTGGTGGCCACCATACCACCACCAGAGACGCCTCTTCCAACTTATCCTACACCTCCGAATGAAGTTTCTACACTTCTAATCAAGGAATCCATCCAAAATTTAGGAAGTTTCACCTCTCTCTTTCTCTTTTAATATAATGCTATTAATCTCTAGAATATCTATCTTTGTACATCGAGGGCAATCTACATCTTAAGTGTGGGGGGTGAATTTTAAGCCCTAACTTTTTGCATTATTCTCAAACCCCTAAATTTTGTTGAACAAATTCTGATTGATTAATGATTTTTATTGATATGTCTTGAATTAAAACATAGGCAGTTGTGCTTTGATTATTTAAACTTGAAGGCTTTAGAGAATCAAGCATGATAAGTTGACTTTTGAAAATTAAAAATTTGCTAGGTTGTTTTCCCAAGTTTAGGTATTATCTTGAAATTTGAAGTTCACAGGGTTGACATCAAAAACCAATAATTTCTGTGAGATTTTGAGCCTTTAGAGCATACATTCTTTCGTGCTCACTTTTATTGTTGCTTTGAGTGAGTTAGTATTGATCTGTTATTCTAGAACTTGTTTCGATTATACATGTCGAGACCATATTTTTTATTTGATATACTGAGATGATAAAGGCACCTAGGATTTAACCTGCTTACTTCCCAAAAGGCCTACCTTCGTAATTAACCCCTAGTGAACCCCTTTGATCCTAATAAACCATTCATTGATTTACCCTTATTATTAACCCAAGACTTACTCTTTTTGATTCATTAAGAATTTTTCCTATTAACCTTTTTATCGAGATTTGATTTGAGAAGTTGTCTAACTATGTTTTCAATTTCAGTTGTTAAATTCTTATTATTGTACTTGATTTGTTCTTAAAAAAAAAGTTGAAAGTATATCCATTATTAGTTCTATGGTTTTATGAGCTTAAACAGTAAATCTCATATCTTTAGAAGAAGCTCGTATTATTAATGTAATTATTCATTACTAGTCTATTTTTCTAGTTAGGTAATTTATCAATTCGATCTCGATTCTAACCTCCTCTTTCAGCCTGTGACCACGCCCCCTAACCAAGCCACGTTACAACCCTTTTTAAAGACCTTTTGATCGATGTATCATCTCAATTTATAGTGGTGGAGATTTGATTTTCATGCAAGCCTATGGTAATAACTTTTCATGTTGACTATTGAGTGCTTAATTTATTGTCCCTTAAACACTTCAAGTGATTTGAGTAAATCCTGTAATAGTCCAGTTTGTACCCTAGTCGGAACAGTGGTTTCGGGACCACAAATCTGAGTTCGTATAATAATTCAATATTTTTTCTATGCCATTGATGAGTGTTTAAGCATGTGTTAAATTTTCGTAAGCTAATTTGTCCATCTGTGTATTTAATTTGACAAAAGGATGAAATTGCATTAAATGTGAAACTTGTATGCTATCTGTTAAAGTACCTAAGTGTTGTGGCTTTGTAAAGTTGAAGGCCTTAAATGGCAATTAAACCATTACTATAGCAAGTGGACGGCATTAAATGTGGTCTTATATATATTATATGTTTATTTATATTATATGTTTTCATAAGTTTATAATATATGTTAAATTAGTATATTAATTTATAAGTTATAATATTATATCAATAAAAAGAAAACAAAAGAAAGTGACTTTGTTATTATCACCATTTGGCCGAATGTTCTAAAGAAAAAGAAAGAATAAAAGCTTAAGGGTTCGGTTGGTTTCAAGCTTGAATTCAAGGTTAGTTTTGATCCGTTTTCGATAATTTCTACGTTTTTGTAATCGTTGCTTTGTCTACTATCAAGCCCATGTCTCAATTTTGTGTACTGATGATGTTTGTGTAAAGTGCCATTGAAGATATGTCGGGTTTTGAGATGAGTTTAGTTGTTAAATGAAAGATTTGAGCTAGATGAAGAAGTTTTGTTCTTGAAGTTTTGATGAATTTAGCTAAATAGGGCTAAATTATGAAAATAGCAAATTGAGGGACTAAATTGCTAATTTGATGGAAAATATGAGCTTGAATGAGATGTATATGCATTCAGATAAGTATGTGTATATGTTGATTTTGTGAATTTGATGTTTTGAGAAAAATGGACTAAATTGATAAAATGTGCAAATGTGAGGGCTAAATTGCAAATAGCCCTAAATGTGTGCCTTTAGATTGAATTGGATGAATTAGTGAATAAAAGGGTTAATTTTGAATATGTTTAGATCAAGAACCGAGGAAAATAAATTTAGATCGCGGGAAAGCAAAAGTAATGGAGTAGCCGTTTCCATTTCGATAGATCGAATCCGAGGTAAGTTACTATGCAAATAAACGTACTTGTATGAAATTATAATTGTTCATGTGACTAATGTTGATAATGGATGCTTATGAGAGGTTATGCATATGAATTCTGAGATATGTTTGATATAGTGACTAAGTCCGAGAAGTCCCATATGAACCTAGGAATAAATAGGATTAGCTATGTTATGACATAGGTATTTGTTCTGTTTTATCGTGTAAGACCCTATCCGGGACAGTGGCATCGATATCTGATTACGTGTAAGACCCTGTCTGGGACAGTGGCAGCGATATCTGATTACATGTAAGACACTGTCTGGGATAGTGGCATCGATATCTGATTACTTGTAAGACCCTGTCTGGGACAGTGGCATCGATATCTGATTAAGTGTAAGACCCTGTCTGGGACAGTGGCATCGATATCTGATTAAGTGTAAGACCCTATCTGGGACAGTGGCATCGATATCTGATTAAGTGTAAGACCCTGTCTGGGACAGTGGCATCGATATCTGATTACGTGTAAGACCCTGCCTGGGACAGTGGCATCGATATCTGATTACGTGTAAGACCCTGTCTGGGACAGTGGCATCGATATCTGATTACGTGTAAGACCCTGTCTGGGACAGTGGCATCGATATCTGATTACGTGTAAGACCCTGTCTGGAACAGTGGCATCAATATCTGATTACGTGTAAGACCCTGTCTGGGACAATGGCATCGATATCTGATCACGTGTAAGACCCTGTCTGGGACAGTGGCATCGATATCTGATTACGTGTAAGACCCTGTCTGGGACAGTGGCATCGACAACCGAATACATGTAAGACCACTTCTAGGATGTTGGCATTGTACAATTAATCTGAGTTTTCGAATATCTTTTTAGATTCTAAACTGTTCAATGAGTAAATCCGAGTTAAGAACAATTATGAGAATGTATATTCGTTTTAGATATGGTTGGTATGTACACTAAGTGTGTATAAAAGGTAAGTACCTATATGACTTTGTTTTGAAGAAAAGTATTATTGAATATGAGAATGAGAATGAGATGCAAGAATGTTTAAGAAAGAGTTGTATATATATATATATATATATGATTCTTGTATGGATGAATATGGCAATTGTGTCCAAGTATATGATCGAAAGCATTATGTGATAGTTTGCTAAGTAAATGTTATGTGTCAATGTACTTTATGCATATATGGCTTTATGCTAGGTTCATTTGTATTACGACTTACTAAGCTATTGGAAAGCTTACTCTGTGTGTGTGTTTTCCTCTGTTTTATAGGTCGTTAAAGCTACTGAAGGCTCGGGACCGTCAAAGATTGTCATCACACTACTAAAATCATTTTGGTACACTTTGGAAATGTATATAGTTAAATATGGCATGTATAGGCTAGTATTTTGGTATAAGTTGTTATATGAATTTAGCCATGGGACTTGGCTAGTGATAAGTTGAAATTATGCATTATAATCATCATACGTGAAGTAGGTTTTGGCATGTTATATAGCTTATGAAATGGTCAATTTATGAGTAAGCAAATGAATGATTTATGTTTGTAATGAAATGAGTTTAAATCTTGAAATTTGGCATGTTTGGGATTGGTATTGAATGCATGGTTTGAATGATGATTTTGGATTGTTTCTGGTGGTCATATGTGTATGAGAAGTTTGGTATATGTTGCCTGTAGGTGAGACCCAAATGGGTGGCATTATGGCTTTGAAAATGGCCTATAATGCCACACGGCCATGGCACACAGGCGTGCCTAGTGACCGTGTGAGCAAGTCAGTATATGGCTTAGTAGTACACAGCCTTAGCACGGGGGTACTGGATAACCGTGTTGGTTTTGGCAGGATCGACCACGGTCAGAGTACACGGGCGTGCTTTGTGACCGTGGGAGTGTAGTCAGGATAGTCCACGGCCAAGGCACACGGACGTGCTTGGTGACTGTGGGAGTGTAGTCAGGATAGACCACGGGAAGGACACACGGGTGTGTCTATTAGCCGTGGAAGGCACACGGCCTGCCCACATGGGCGTGTAAGTACTGTAACTTAGAAAAGTTTTAATTTTCCATGAAACTTTGTATGTGTTTCGATTTAGTCCTGACTCGGTTTATAAGCATGCTTAAGGTTTGGAGGACTCATTTAAGGGACGTTATGCTTGGGAATGATGAATGAATGTATGAATTTCTATATATGCTTTCCTATTTGTCCGGTAACGCTCCTAACCCTAATCCGGCGACAGCCACTGGATAAGGGTGTTACAAATTCTTAGTGAAGATGTTAACTTTGTGATATTTTGAATCAAAGGTGATTACCTAGATAAGAGGGGATACTTATGTTTTTCATGAATAAAATGCTCAACTTGGATTGTTTGAAACTTTGATGTTCTTTTAGTTGAATTCTCAATGTATGATTACCTATGGATTATTTCGAAACACTATTGATAGGAGTTATAAATTGAGAAGAATGAATTTTAATTGTGTGTTGAGAATTTTGCTTGAGTACAAGCAAATGCTTAAGTGTGGGGGTATTTGATAAACCGTAATATATACATATTTTAATCCCACATTTGGCATACTTTTGGATGATTTATCCCTTGAATTGTGGAATTTGATGCTCCTAATCCTTTAATTTCATGTTTTATACTTAGGAGAGCATAAGAGGATGAAAAGAACGAGAAACGGGCCAAAAACAGAGAAAATGGGCCAAAGTGAGAAATCAACACGGCCTGGACCACACCACACGGCCGTGCCACTTTAGCAGACTCAAACATGGCCTTGGACTAGATTCACACGGGCGTGTGCCATGGGCGTGTCCCTGCCATGACCTATTTTAATTCCACTCAGAATAAGACACTTGTGGCCCAAGTAAAGCATCCGGAAAGCCTATATAAACACCCTAGAGGGCAACCTAAAGGGGAGAGTTCGACAGAAGGCCTCTGTTAGGGCTTTTGACAGGAGCAAAGCCAGAGAGAGCTGAAATTAGGGAATTACTCGAAGAAAGCCAGTTGATCCATCTCAGAAGCCGAAATCACGCTCAATATTGAGGATTTTTCCTTCAATTTCCTTCAAGGGGTTTTAGGGTTTTTCTTTATGTTCTGTTATTTAATTTCTTCTGAGATGTATTCTTTTATAAACATGAACTAAACCCCTCAAATACTTGAGGGGGATGAAACCTAAGACGGATCTTGTTATTGTTTTCTAAACTGTATGATAGATGCTTGATTTGTTCTTAATTATTTGTTCTTAATTCCTTTGTTAATATTTCAGGATATTGATTCAAGTATTGATGTGCTTATTCAGAGGAGCAAAAGTCCCTGTTTAAGAGTATATCTACCATAGCTAAGCGGAGTTGATCGCACTCCTAGAGATAGGACGACGAGAATCTGCTGGATTAGGGTCAAACCTAATATGGGAGTCCATAGATCGAGTTAATGTAACACTAGGGGTTTTAATTAGAAAGAGATTTCAATTAATCAACCTAGGGTTAGACGTTAGTAGCCTCGAGAGAGGTATTAATATAAATTAGGAAATCCTACGGATCAAGTCAAGTGAATAAATCGTCTGGTTCAGAGTTAAATAACAAGTGAAGTCTAGGTGGATTCTTCCTCGGGTATTGTCTTAATTAATTGGTTTTCTCAAAAGTATTTTCCCAATTCATTCTCTATGTCTTGGAATCCTTAGCTTAGGAAATAGTTAGATAAATATCAATCCCTTTTATTTTTAGGCTAGATAATAAATAGAAAGTCAGTACTAGTACTTTTGGTTCCTTTGGGTTCGACATTCCTGTCTTGCCACTAAGCTATACTACTGTTCGATAGGTGCGCTTGCCTCAAACGTGGTGATAGTTAGTTTTTAGGCTCGATCATTCATTATATAAATGTTAAAACTCTCAGACTACAATCAGGGTGAAGGAAGAGAAAAAAATCAGAAGAAAAAAGCAATACGAAATTGCCCAACACTATTCGGTCAATGTTTGGGAAAGTAGAGGAAAGGAAATAAACATGAGGGGAGGGGAAGAGAAAGGAGGATTTGGCAGGGGAAAAGAAAGAAAAATGCAAAAAAGGAAAAACTGAGCAGAGAAAAAAATGCCAAAAGAACCTACCACATTCGGCCAAAGAGTGAAAAAAAAACCCAAATGAGTAGTATACTTCTCTTGGTCGAAGTCGTGAGTGCCAGAGTCCAAATTCGGCACAAACTCCCTCCCCTCTCATCTCCTTGATTTTTGCCTAAAATCCCTCCTCAGACCTCTCCATGACCAATTCAAACAACATTCAAATACTATTCAAACTCCTATTAGCTGTGTTTCAGTCCAACTCCACTACCTACATAGCTCAAGCAGCAAAATAAACACTCCACTGTGCAACCCAAGACTTGAACCTCAGACCTCCCAGTTACACAACACACCACCTTGCCACTAGACCACAAGCTCTTTTTGTGTCATAAAATAAGAACTATTATTTATAAGGCATAAATGCCAGTTTCTAGATTCATATAAGAGCAAAACTAAAAATTCTGCAAAAGCCAAGACTTGAACTCAGGTTTCTCACACACCCCCATACACACCCAAATCACTTAGCCACTAAAGCAAACAAGCATATCATGCAAAACTTATGTTCTCACAATATGTTCTCAAGGTAATACAATCATAATTGCACAAAATTTCACTATTTACTTATGTTCATCTCAAGTTGTCTACTCGAGTCACAATCACTAAATTATTTATATCTTAAGCTACGGAACTTCAAATTAAGATCCGTTAATTTTTCCTGAAACTAGACTCACATATAATATTATCATAAAATTTTCAGAATTTTTGGTTTAGCCAATAAGTATGGTTTATTCATTAAATCACCCATGTTCCGCTGTCTGATAGTTCCGACCCCTCTTCACTAAAAATTAATTATCTCATCGTACGAGATTTGGATTATGTTCCCATTTATTTCTTTTGAAAATAGACTCATTAAGGGTTTTAAACATATAAATTATAACCCATAATTATTTTTTTAAAAGTTTTTAATGATTTTCCCAAGTCAGAATAGGGGATTCCAAAATCATTCTGACTTTGTCTCACAAAAATTCAAATATATTAGAATATGAAATTCTTTTGCTTATACCGTTTATTTTATGCGAAAATAGGCTCAATAAGCTTTAATTTTATATCTTATTTAACCTGTAATTTGATTTCCACAAATTTTGGTGATTTTTCAAAGTTATAAAACTGTTATTATCCAAAACTATTTTATTGCTAATTTTACTCTTTCATGATTTCTTTGTTTCAACTTCCATTTACACATACATAACACCAAAACATATCCATTACTAGCCATTTACAAATATTTACATGCCATTCATTGGCCAATTTAACCTATACATAAATAACAAAAACTTAACATATCATGTCTCAATTTAATTTAGCGTAAAAGCCCCATACATGATCACCAATCACATTTACCACATATTTATTCATCATAAGCATAGACCTATAATCACAAGGTCATCAAAAGATCATTCTCATAAGTATAACCTACTCGTTTATATTCTTACCAAAATTCGATCACATACCGAGCACATTGCTCGTGAGTGTACACATACATATACCTGCACTTAACCGTCACATATTCACATTCATTTGCACTTTAGTCATTTTCCCGTTGAACGCAACGGAATAATAATAGATATACGGAAATTTGCACATAAATGCCACACTTGTTGCTAAAGATACTTCATATCACACTTTTCACATAGGCTCGCTCACGAGCTAATCACATTCACGAGTCTACTCACACAAGTTGTCGGTCATACGTAACTACTCAGTGCTGCTCACACAAGCTGTCAAGTATCCGCAATACATGCCGATTACCCAGCCACTGGTAGAACTTATAAGACCAGCATCCGTTTCACATAGTCACAATCTCAGGTCTGCTCACACAAGCTGTCGGTCATGACGAAACTACACGGTGTTGCTTTCACAAGCTGTCGAGTATCCATACCACATGTTGGATAACTCAACCACCAGTAGAACATACAGACCAGCACCCGGATCACTTATTTCACTTAGATTTCACATAGGTTTCTAGTGAACATGTCACTCGTATCCATTTTTAGTCCTAAGGGTCAACCGGGAAATTTCTCACTTGTCAATATTTTGTCAATTACATCAAATATTCAGCCACAATTCATACCATCTATCAAATTATGAAAATGTAAGTATGCGTTATTTACATACAAACTTACCTCGGTAGCACAATTTATGAAAAGGACTTATTCATCATATTCTTTGTTTTTCCCTCGTTCTAAGTCTGAATCTCGTTTTTCTTGATCTATAACAACACATTTCACTTATTTATTCAATATTCTACTCAAATTAACCCAAAATTCATATTTTGGAAAAATTACATTTTTGCCCCTAAACTTTGTCATATTTACGATTTTGCCCCTAGGCTCGTAAAATGATTTTCCTTCAATTAATTTGTATTTTAAGCCTAGCTGAACCATTTTCATAACTACAACAACCCACAATTTCCACTAATTAACACTTTTATGACAAATTTTAAAACTTTTCCAAATTAGTCCTTTTTAGCATTTTTACCAAAAATCACTTAGTAAAAATTGTTTCTCTAACCATAAGCATGCATTTTCTACCATTAAACACAAAAATACACACATATTCATCATGGGTCAAAACCCTAGACTTCAACCATATCTCAAAATAGTGGTAGAAATAGAAAGATCTTGTTACGAGGATTTCAAAAGCGTAAAAATCATTAAAACCCTAACTTAAAAAACCCTAGCCATGGTTTCCCCTTGTGAAATTTGGACATGGGGTTGATGATGGAAAAAAATTGGCTTTCAATTTTGTTTTTAATTCATTTTAATTACTACATCACCAAAATGCCCCTAACTTAAAAATATTCTGTTTCACCTATTTCATGTCCATTTTTTGTCCAACAAATTAACCTGTGCTTTAATTATCATTTAAGGACCTCAAATTTAAAATTTCATAACAATTGGACACCTCTAACATGTAGAAATCAACTTTTTCACTTTTTACAATTTAGTCCTTTTAACTAAATTGAGTGCCCAAACATCGAAATTTTCGAACAAAATGTTCATGAAATCTTTCTATGAAATCGTAGACCAAAAAAATATAATAAAAATAAGATTTTCCTCGTCAGATTTTCCTCGTTCATGAAATCGGGTTGTTACAGTTAAAGCCACATGAAAAGAATTACCCGACACATGATTTAAAGTTGGTAACAATTGTATTTGCGTTGAACATTTGGAGACACCATCTATATGGAAAAAAATTCACATTTATACCGATCACAAGAGTTTGAATTATTTATTGTCACAGAAATAATTGAACCTAAGACAGCGCAGATGGCTTGAGTTGTTGGAAGACTATGACTTGATTATTGATTATTATCCAGGTAAAGCAAATGTAGTGGCTAATGCTCTAAGTAGAAAATCTCTGTTTGCTTTGAGAGTGCTGAAGATTTAATTGTCATTGTCCGTTGATGGTTCTATTTTAGCATAGTTAAAATCTAAACCGTTGTTCTTACAATAGATTTGTAAAGCTCAGAAATGAGATGATGTGTTGATAGCTAAATGGAAATTATATGAGTCGACTCCTGATTCAGATTTTTAGATTGGGTCTGATGATTGCTTACTTTTTAGAGGCAGATTTTGTGTACTGATGGATTCATAGTTAATTCAGAAGATTTTGTATCAAGCTCATTGTGGTAGATTGTCGATTCATCCTAGTAGCACTAAAATGTACAATGATTTAAAACATATGTATTGGTGGCTGCGAATGAAGTGTGAGATTTTTTATTTTGTATCGAAATGTTTAGTATGTTAGCAAGTAAAAGCTGAATATTAAGTACCTTCTGGTTTGTTGCAGCTAGTGATGATACCGTAGTGGAAATGGGAGTGAGTTACTATGGATTTCGTATCGGGTTTACCCCTATCCCCGAGAAAGAAAGATGTCATTTGGGTTGTTGTTGATCGTTTGACGAAGTCAGCACATTTTATTCTGGTACGTACAAATTACTCCCTTGAGAGATTAGCTAAGTTATACATCTCTGAGATTATCAGATTCCACGGCGTGCCAGTTTCTATTATTTCAGATAGAGATCCTCGGTTTACGTCATAATTTTGGAATAAGTTGCAAGAAGCTCTAGGTACGCGGTTACATTTTAGTACTACATTTCATCCCCAGGCAGATGGTCAGTCCAAGCGAGTAATTTAGATACTAAAAGATATGTTTCGTTGTCGCGTATTAGAATTCAAAGGCAACTGGGAGAAGTATTTACCGTTTGTTGAGTTCACGTACAATAACAGTATTCAGTTAGGTACAAAGATGGAACCATACGAAGCTTTATATGACCGAAAATGTTGAACTTGTAAAACCCCTAACCCGTATCCATCGCCGGATTAAGGTTAAAGGCGTTACCAAACAGATCGGAAACTTTTACAAGGTTAAAGGCGTTACCAAACAGATCGGAAACTTTTACAGACATTTCATATTACAATTCATCAATCACAATCAAAGTGTTCCTTGTATAGGTCAACAAGACCTTAATCATACTTTAGAATAGGGTCGGGACTAAACCGAACACATACTAAAATTCCCAAAAATTTAAAATTTTTCTAAGTTATAGAGGCCACACGCCCGTGTGGGCAGGCCGTGTGCCTCCCACGGCTACTAGACACACCCATGTGTCCTGGCCGTGCCAAATCAGAGCATGTATATTGACTTTTCCACAAGGCCACCAGGCACGCCCGTGTGCCAAGGCCGTGTAACATTAGGCTAGTTACTGACTTAACCACACGGCTATCAGGTGCGCCCGTGTACCATGGCCGTGTAAAGTTAGACTAGCTACTGACTTATACACACGGCTACCAAGCACGCCCGTGTGCTATGGCCGTGTAGGCAAAACAGGCCACTTGCAAGGCCAAAATGCCACCCACAGAAGGGTCAACTCTGCTAGCGAAATACCAATTCATTTCATGTACACTTGACATCCCAAAACATGTCAAACAATCAACAACTCATCATATTCAAACTCGTTTCCAATCATACCGCTTTGCCCAATCAAAACATATATACATTCAAGCATGATTCACCTACAATTACCTTTCATATAACTATTTCTTTTCTCCAACATACATACTCATAATGCATTCATAAACTTACCATATCTTTGACCATTTCATTAGCTATCCATCCATACCAAAACATGCATCATTTTTCATATATGCCCAAGCATATTACCAATACTTATTTAGCCACATCTCATGGCTTTTATACACATTTCACACATAACCAAAATGACTAGCCTATACATGCCATATTTAGCTATATAAATATACCAAAATGAGCTAGGTAGTATGATAACGATCCTCGACAGTCCCGAGCCTTTTGTAGCTTTGACAACCTATAAAATAGAGTAAACACACACAGAGTAAGCTTTTCAAAAACTTAGTAAGCCATATACAAATAAACTTAGCATAAAAAGAACATAACCATATTGATATTATGATCATAATGGTTATCATAGCAAATTCATCACTTATATTCTTTAGCTCGTTTGCTTAGCCATAACTTACCACAATCTTCAACTCATATATCACATATACACATAGCTCATTTAAGCATATATTCACATATCATTCCATCAAATCATTGCACATATGCATCTTAGTAAGTTCATATAGATACTTACCTTCCATACACACTCAGTGTATAAATCAAACATACCTAAAAAGGATATACAAATCACGTAATCATTCATATCTCAGATTTGCCCGTTGAACTATTCGGAATCTAATAGGATACTCAGAGTGCTCGGAATAGTCGTACAATGCCAACGTCCTAGACGTGGTCTTACATGTAGTCAGATGTCGATGCCACTGTCCCAGACAGGGTCTTACACGAATCATTACGATGCCAATGTCCCAGACATGGTCTTACACGTAAGTCTCATATCGATGCCATCGTCCTAGACGTGGTCTTACACGAAATCTCAAATCAACGCCAACGTCCCAGACGTGGTCTTATATGATATCACACAACAGACAACTATGTCATGGCATAGTTAATCCTATCTATTCCTAGGTTCAGACAAGACTTCTCGGACATTAAGCTATGTCGATTCCATCTCAGAATTCATGTACACAACATCTCATATACATTAATCATTATAGATAGTCATATGAACATACTTAATTCAATACCAAATACATTTATTTGTATATCGACTTACCTCAAATTTGGATATTTGTTCAGACTCGATTATTCAACTACCTTTGCTTTCTCGCGATATAAGTTTGTTTTCTTCGATTCTTGATCTATACATATTCAAATTTAACCCTTTCATTCATCAAATTATTTAATTCAATCCAAAAACATACATTTAGGGCTATTTACAACTTAGCCCTCACATTTTCACATTTTATCAATTTAGTCCATTTTTCACAAAACATCAAATATACAAGATCACCATATATCCATGCTTAGCGGAATGCTCATGTATCTCATATAAGTTCAAACATTTCATCAAATTCACAATTTATTCCCTCAAAATAATATTTTCACAATTTAGCCTTGATTAGCTACATTCATCAAAAATTCAAGAACAAAACATGTTCATTTAACATATATCTTCATTTAACACCTAAACTCATCACAAAGCTCACCATTTCATCAATGATACATCTCATAAACATCATCAATTCTTTAAATTACAACATGGGCTTGATAGTAGACCAAGAAACAATATAAAAAACATAAAAATCATCAAAAACCAAAGTCAAAACATACCTTAATTTGAGCTTAGATATGGCTGAATATAACAAAGCAAATCCCTTTCTTTTTCTTACAACAATTCTGTGGAAGATGAATGGAAATGGCCACTTTAATGTTTTATTTTATTAAAACATTAACCATTTATTCATTTACAATATTAACCTTACAAACAAACATATAAAATACATAAATATATGGCCATCAATGCCTTTCATGCATCCACTAACTAAATATTGGTATAGTTGCCTCATAAGGCCTCCTTATTAAAAAGCCATCTCAAATGGACACTTTTACAAATTCATGCTAGTTTTGCATTTAATGCAATTTAACCCTTTTCTGAAATTAAGCATACAGATGGATAAATTAATTTGCGGAATTTTAACACAGGCTTAATCACATATTAAAGGCACAAAAAATAATATTAAAATATTATTTAGACTCGGGTTTGTGGTTTCGAAACCACTGTTCCGACTAGGGTCTAAATCGGACTGTTACAGAACTCCTTTGTATTAGGCCGAGCTTAGTGAGAAAAAGATACATGGGGTTTATTTGATCTGTGAGACTGAAAAAAAGTAAAAGTAATCCGTGACAGTTTGAAATCAACCTCAGATCGACAAAAGTCATATGCAGATTTGAAACGTATAGATATTGAATTTCAAACCGGCGATAGAGTATTTCTGAAAGTATCGCCTTGGAAGAGAGTTCTTCGTTTCAGTCGCAAAGGGAAGCTTAGTCCGCGATTTATCAGGCCATATGAGATAATTAAAAGAATATGGCCATTGGCGTATCGACTGGCTTTATCATTAGAGGTAGAAATGATTCATAATGTGTTTCATGTATCCATGCTTCGACAGTACCAATCAGACTCTTCGCATATCATTTCACCAACAGATGCTGAAATTTAGCCTTATATGTCCTATAACGAAGAACCAATCAGAATTTTGGCACGAGAGGTTAAAAAGTTAAGAAACAAATGCATAGCTTTAGTAAAGGTTCTTTGGCAACATCACAGGATAGAGGAAGCCACATGGGAACCCAAGGAAGCTATGAGAAAGCAATATTCTAAACTATTTTCTGGTAAGATTTTCGGGGATGAAAATTTCTTAGAGGGAGACTTGTAACAGCTCGTTTTCAAGGAAATCAGAATAGTGGTTTTGGGACCAAAAATCTGACATGAAAAAATTTATTTTAATATTATTTTAATGTTTATAGCATGTTAGTAGTGTCCTATAAAAATTTTATGAAGAAATTTTATAGTTTGCATGCTTAATTTGGTAAAAGGACTAAATCACATACAGTGCAAAACTTATGTGCTATTACGAAAAGGTGTTAAATTGCTATGGAATTTAAATATGAGTGGCCTTAAATGGTAATTACACCATTTATTTTTTAAATGGACAAATATGGGAATTAAATTAATTGATTTGAATGTTAATTAAAAAGGTTAAAAGTGTAAATTAATAAAACAATTTATATAATAAACTAAAGTAAAGAATGATATTATCTTTTTTTTCTTCTTTACAACCCCAAACTAGGGCTTAAGGAAGCCATAACCAAGCTTCAACATTCGACTAGCAATAAATCCCTTGCATGTGAGTATTTTTCATCCCGTTTTTAATGATGTCTATATTTTTGAAATCGTTGTAGCTTAATCTAGCTAGCTCGGGGACAAATTTGCAAAATTGTTAAAAGCCTAAGGTTTTACCATGAATGTATATTGGTTGTTTTTATGTTTGATTGATGAAAATTAATATTTGATAATAGTTGAGCAACTTTTGTAAAAGAATTTTTGATGAATTTGTCATTTAAGTATTTAATTGAAAAATAGAAAAATGTTCATGGTAAAAATGTGAAATAAATGAAACATGGGGATTGCTAGGGACTAAATTAATATTCAGCTAGCATGGGTGTGGACTAAAGACTAAATTGAAATGAATTTAAAATTATAGGGGCAAAAGTTTTATTTTTCCAAAATATGATTTTTGGATTAAATTGAATAGAATGAAGTTTAAATGAGTTAAATTTGATTATATAGATCAAGAAAAGCAACATACGAAATGAGATTGGGGAAAAGAAAAAGTATAGGATTAATATATCATAATTCTTTGTTCGTGATTGAGGTAAGTTCATTAATTTAAATAGCATTGAATTATGTTCGAACTAAAATAATTATTTTTATATATTTTGATATTATGACTCTACAAAAATATCCAATGAAGTTTTGGCGACTTTCGGAGCCCGTTTGAACCTTAGAATATATAGGATACAAATGACATGTCATTAGGGGTTACTGTGTTTCGGGTGTTGGTCTTGTACATCCTATCAGTGGCTGAGTTTCCGGCATGTGATATGGTTACTTGACAGCTTGTGTGAGCAGCATCGTGTAGCTACGTCCTGATTAACAACTTGTGTGAGCAGACCCATTTATGGCTCGAGAGAGAACATTGATACGAGATATGTGATAGTAGTAGTTTCGACCACATGTTGGCACATAGTGTTTGAGATTCCCGTGTATCTGATATTATTCTAATGGTTCAACGGGTATGAAAAAGGAAAGATTGAACAAATGCTTTAATAAGTGATGCTATGAAAGTATGGAAAGGTATGAGTTGATGATGTTTGAAATATGCTTAGCCATATGCTTGGAAATATGAATGCTTATAAGTAGTATATATAATAGATATGATGTTTTGAGATGATTTGCTATGCTATGTGATTATCTAACTTGAAAGGTTGTTGTTTCTTAGGCTAATGCCAAGTCTTGTTGGATTGTCTCAAATTGATTTTATGCTTATAAATTGAAATGGTAAGTTTTGTTTATGAATTACGAACTTACTAAGCATTATATGCTTACTTCGTGTTATTTCCTTTATGTTTCTAGATAATCGGAAGCTCATTTTGATTGGAAGTTTTCAGAGATCCATCACAGTATCCATCGGTTATATCAATATATTTTGATGATTTTGAGTCTTGGTTATAATGGCATGTATAGATGTTTTGTTTAATGAATTTAGCCATTATGTGTGGCTTGTATACATGTTATCTTGGTTGAGGAACTAGTTTGTATGATATTACAATTATATTGTATTTTGTGTGGTTGTGTTGGTTAAGATGATGGTGAGGAAATGTTGATGGAAATGGTTTGGTAACAATGAATGGTGGGTGTGGTATGAATGTAGCATGATGTTGAAAATGGCTTGTTTTGGTAATTTTGAAGTGATCATCTTTTGTTCAAATTGGTATGGTATATGTTAGTTGGGAAAATGGTCATTTTGTGTTGGATGTACATAAGTTTTTGGTATATGATCATTATGGAAAATGTGATAGTGAATTTGATCAATTAATATTTTAATTAGTGAAGAAATTGGTTAGGTGTTTAGATAAGTTTGGCTGTTGTGATTGAGGTGCCATTTCAGCATATTCATTGAATGGATAGTTTCTATGTTGTGTAAGCTTGAATATGCATTATGAAAAGTGTGTTTTGAATGCATTCTTTTAGGTGCAAATGGCTTGTGCATGATGTGTGAATTGGGTGAGAAAAATGGCTTGATAATGGCCTACTTTTCGTCCACACGGGTAGAGACACGAGCGTGTCTCTCAGCCATGTGTCCCTTGTAGCTTTCAAAAGGTTGCAAGTCAGGCTATTGCACGGCCTAGTATAAGGCCTGGCACATAGGCGTGTGAGGTTATTTTGATGGGTACACGGCCTGGCACACAGGCGTGTGGCTTGGCTGTGTGGCCCAAGTTAGTAAGTTACATGGGTACGGACATGGGCTGGGACAATGCTGTGTGTCCCTATTTCGAATGCCCACACGGCTGTGTGACCCCTGCAGTTTGAAAAAATTTAGCTTTCTCTGAAAAATTTCATATGTTTTTTATTTAGTCTTGATTTGTTTCTAATGTGTTTTTAGGGCTTCGAGGGCTCGTAAAAGGGACCGTATGTATGATTATAATTGATGTTGCTATGATTTATTTGATAAATTGTTAATGTTAAATAAATGTTCAATGTATGATTGTAACATCCCCAAACCCGGCCCATTCACTACGACCGAATCTGGTTATGCTATGGGAAAAACTTATTGAAGAAAACAGGTTGCCATTTAACTTTTTGTCTAAACTCCTTTAGAGTAGTTTTACTTGTAGAAATCTTGGGCATGTTTGTTTGCAAACCGTTAGGTTACTTTGAAATCTCGGGGTTTCGTCTTTAAAACTCTTAGTTGTCAATTTCCTTAGGTTGGAAAACGTTTAAAACATCAGACTCAAGTGGTTTAAGCTTAGTTCATAAAAGTAACATTATTCCCAAATCTCTTTAGACATAAATTACCAAAAGAAAACCAAATAACTTAAGAGGCTCTTATTACAACATAATGATTCCAAGTACTTGGTAATAAAGTGCATAAAGAAAATATTAAAACGTCCTTTGCATGGGCCACCTTGTATCCACTCCAACCCGGTCCGATCATCCTTTCACCTGCGATGTTGGATAAGAGATTGGGTGAGTCACAATGACTCAGTGTGTAAGTTAACCACTGAAATCCACCCACATGCTAGCCACATAATATCCCATATATCAAATGCAACAAGTAATGTATATTCATTTTAACAATTACCACAATCTGGGCTTGGCCCACATTCAAATCATACTCAAATACTGGGCTAGGCCCATTCCTCAATAAACCACATATCAACTGGGCTTGGCCCATTTCCATGTATGTTCCCAAAACATACCTATCCACATGTCATATTGGGCTTGGCCCATTACCATATCTTTTCATAAATGAAATAATGCAATCATGAAACCCAACCCAAGCCTAGGGTCCATCCGCTACACACCCCCTGATCCAGCCTACCACACACCAGGGGACTATCGAGTCACCCTCTCCTTTTCCCTCTAAAAAAGCAACCAATGCCATCCACGATGTAGCATATAGCTAACATCAAACCACGATGGAGCACACAGCAATCCATCAAGCCACGATATGGCATAAAGCCGATATCAATTAAGGTAACCACGCGAACTAAATCGCAAAGATCCACAACGCGACCTCAGTCAGCGCCAATCCACGATGTAGCACAAAGCTGACATCAACCACGTACTCGAAGTACACCCGTACCTTCTTTTCAAAAAAACCCCACCCATGCACATGTAACGTGATATAATGACAAGGTGATGCATGAGCATGTCATTCATACAAATATAGGCATACAATCATATTTAAATCAGTGATCACATAGTAACAAGTTTGCCACTAACCTGGTCATCGTCATACCCCTTAAGGGTACCATTTTCACATTTAACTGCACTTGTTAGCAAACATATACAATAGGCAAATATCACGCAAATCCCGGAAACAATGGCTAACTACACACCTTAAAACCCGGAGCTCTAAACCCTCGATCCCGACGCTATCGACTAGCGAGACTACCGCTATCTGCCTATAGCTATCTCCTGCCGCTGGCCCACACCCCGGTGGCCAATCCCGAACTGCTGAAACCGCTCTTTTCTTGAACTTCGGAATAGGGACCTTCCCTTGCCCACTCTGACTGGTTGTGGCCTCTATCAAAAAGCTTAATCAGGTAAACAGGTTAACCCCCAAAACACCACTTAAGCATTTAATCTAAATAAATATCTCTTACCAACTCAACTTGAATCCCGAACGCTACTCTATGCCACTGCAACTGCTGACTAAACGACCTTGCTAACCACTCCCTATTGCTCCAGCTAGAAACGACCACCACCAAGGAAGTAAGGTTCGGCTCAGGGACTTGTAACCAAAGTGAAGAGAATGGATGATTCGGCAAGGCTCTAAGATAGTGTTTGGGATATTCAGCAATGGTAGTTTTCTATGGATGGTTACGGTTTAAGCAAGGTTTAAAAAGAAAAAGGTGAGAAGGGAGAGGGATATAGGTTCATAAAAGGTTAAGCCCTCTGCTACTTTCGGCTACAAAGAAATGGCATGAAAAAGGGGTTTGCTTGGACTAACTTTCGGCAATGGACAAGGGAAAATAAATACAAACGAAGGAAAGAACTTTTTGGCAAGGGAGAGAAACAAATGATGAATGAAACAAGCACCTCCCTCCCCCCTATTTATAATATTCGGCCAAGCCCCAAGCTCCCCAAAAAAAAAATCCTAAAATCTCTCCTAAAACACCTCCCTTCCATCCATTTTAAAAGTTTGAATGAGTCAAACTTTTACCTAGCCAAATTTAAAAAAAAGATGACCAAGTCTTCTCCACCTTTCAAGCATCCAAAAACCGCCCAGCTTCTATCCTCCTTGACGCAAAAACAAGGCCCCAAGTGCTACCCTTGTGAATCGAACCTGAGCCCCTTCCCCCTGCAAATGGCGTCACTTCTCCATGCTCTAAGTGGCACCTCCTTGCCACTCTGCCAAGCCACTCTTTATGCCAAAACTCCACCAAAAATTCTCTTAAGACCCCCTCTATCCAAGTTCTCCTTTTTAGCCCCTAAAACTAAAAATTTTCCAAAGCGTTCTACCATCACCTAGGGTTCTCAGGACCCCTAAAACTTACCCAAACACACACTGAAGTGTGCCAACACCCGAGCTAAGCACCAGAAATCCAACCCCTAAAACCAGGGTGTTACAATTCTACCCTCCTTAAAATAATTTCGTCCCCGAAATTACTTGTCTAAACTAACAGTCCAATTCCTCCCGCTACGCTATGGCTGCGCACTCTGATCTTAAAGAGCTAACATACTTCCCAATCATAGCCTCTAAGTTCGCACTCAAAATTCAAAGCAACTCAGAAAAGAGCTATTCCCACAAGCAAGCAAAGCAATTAAAGCATGCACCAAAGCAGAGGAGCTTACCCGATATCACCTCCTTGGTTGATTCTGACTGGAACCATTCCCACCATGGCTTGAACCATGACCCCTCGTTGATCGAGGACAGTTCTCAACCAGATGTGCCTTAGATCCGCACCGAAAGCATGTTTTACTATTCCCCCAACACTTTCCTGTGTGAGGTCTTCCACATCGAGCACAGAGACAATTCCGATTCTCAGCAACTGGCACGGGTGTATGTACCGTATTCCCAACTCTTGGTCTTTTCTGAGCATCTCCAAACGATGCTGACCATCCAACACTTCTCTTATTCTCGTTCCTATTCTTTCCTCGGTTTTCCCTTACCGTCCTCTTAACTTCTTCGGCTATACGAGCTTTCTCCACTAGCACGCGAAGTCTCTTTCCCTCTGCGGAGCGATCAGCACTCGAAGTTCATCTCGCAATCCGTCTTCAAACCGGACGCACCTCTCATAGTCAGTGGCCACAATTCCCTTAGCATACTGACTTAGCCGTACAAACTCTGCTTCGTATTCCGCTATCGACTTATTTTCTTGCACCAGATTTAGAAACGCCTTCCTTTGCGCATCTAAGTAGCTTGCTCCAACGTATTTTCCTTCAAAATTTTCCTTAAAGTAATCCCAATCCAATCGATCTGCCGGTACACCTTGTTTGACAGTGAGCCACCATCGATAAGCCTCATCCCGTAGTAGCGAAACAGCACCTTTCAACTTTTCCTCTGGGGCACAATCCAAGTCGTCCATAATTCTCTCGACTCCTTCTAGCTAATACTCCGCTACGTTCGGAGCCGTTCCCGACACTCCTCTAAAAACTTTAGCCCCATTCGACCTAAGTCTCTCGGACACTGACTTCCGAGCTCCATTTCCCCTACTAGCTCTTGCCACTTGCTGAAGCACGCGTAACATAGCCTGCGACACTGCGTCCTCTTCACTTATCGGATCTTGTTCCTCTACATCCACTGCTGGCGGCACTTCGCTTTCTGACCCATAACCAGACCCTACTGGTTCCGAAGCTGTCATTCTACCTCTACCGCGTCCCCTAGAACTCATCTCTAGCGCTTCGATTTAATCCGTTTAGAAAGTTTTATGGATTAGAAATTATTGTTTCACTGCTTTATCCACGAGCAATTTTATGCAATGAAGGTTCCGAGAGTAGTTCTTTCGAGCAATCAAGTTTCCTTTTCCTACCCAGGGGTAATTTCGTCATTTTTCCTAAAGAGATATTTCGGTAATAACTCAGGGTCAATTTTGAAAATAGTTTTTCCAACTTAGAGATTTTTCAAAATTTGCAAATCTCAAGAGTCATCTTGAAAATTTTGTTTCTCAAACGAAGTGTGTTGCAAAAATTTCAGAAAGTAGGGTCATTTTCGTAATTTTGGAAATCATGGGCATTTTCGTAAATTCTCAAAATCGAGATATCACCACATTTTACAAAATAGAATTTTCTGATATTTAGTAAAGTAGGAATATTTCAGTAGAAGTTGAGAGAAATTTGAAAATTTAGAAACCAAGGGCATTTCGGTAATTTTGTCAACCAGGGGTATTTTCGTAAATTTCCACAACTCAGAGTATCCTAATATTTTGAAAACTCGGATTTTAGTATTTTGCAAGGTAAAGAGCATTTTATCAAAATTTGAGGGTAGTACAGTAATTTTGCAATACAGGGGCATTTTGGTAATTTTGCCACTAAGGGCATTTTGGTAATTTTGTAAATCGAAAGAAAAACGTCCTTCAGAATCAGATTTAAGGTTTCACAAACCAGAGGGGTAAATTTGAAAATTTAAAAACAGGGAATTTAGGAAACAGCAAGGCTAATTCCCTTTCGGGTTTTAATAATTAGTTCAGCCTGTGAACAAATCCTCTTGGTTAAGGTGAACCGTAGCTACGCACCAGGTAGGATTCGAGTAAAGAGGAGGTGAGTCGCTAGGACTGCTTAAATACCAAGCTCTTACTGAATGCCACTCCTAGACATGCGTACAGTGGTTACCACACCTTAACTCGGCGACTTACTTCACAGGTTTGTTTAAGAGCTTTAAGTTTTATGCAAGTGTTTGAGTAGACTAATCCTAGGGTCCAATAGCCTTAATATTCTAAACTACGAGCCCAACTAAGCCCATAACAGTTCATAATAACAAATCACTTCCAAAGTTCGAAGTACTTACCTGGTGGACTTCGGGTCGGAGGTACAGGTGCCATGCCAAAATATCCTGAAAACCTTTTTATAAAAGCCCATTTTTTTCAAAAAGTCCATTTTGAAAACTGTTTCGGGCCCAAAAACCCTCAAAGCCGAGTTTTGAACTTGGCTCTGATACCAAACTGTAACATCCCCAAACCCGGCCCATTCACTACGACCGAATCTGGTTATGTTATGGGAAAAACTTATTGAAGAAAACAGGTTGCCATTTAACTTTTTGTCTAAACTCCTTTAGAGTAGTTTTACTTGCAGAAATCTTGGGCATGTTTGTTTGCAAACCGTTAGGTTACTTTGAAATCTCGGGGTTTCGTCTTTAAAACTCTTAGTTGTCAATTTCCTTAGGTTGGAAAACGTTTAAAACATCAGACTCAAGTGGTTTAAGCTTAGTTCATAAAAGTAACATTATTCCCAAATCTCTTTAGACATAAATTACCAAAAGAAAACCAAATAACTTAGGAGGCTCTTATTACAACATAATGATTCCAAGTACTTGGTAATAAAGTGCATAAAGTAAATATTAAAACGTCCTTTGCATGGGCCACCTTGTATCCACTCCAACCCGGTCCGATCATCCTTTCACCTGCGATGTTGGATAAGAGATTGGGTGAGTCACAATGACTCAGTGTGTAAGTTAACCACTGAAATCCACCCACATGCTAGCCACATAATATCCCATCTATCAAATGCAACAAGTAATGTATATTCATTTTAACAATTACCACAATCTGGGCTTGGCCCACATTCAAATCATACTCAAATACTGGGCTAGGCCCATTCCTCAATAAACCACATATCAACTGGGCTTGGCCCATTTCCATGTATGTTCCCAAAACATACCTATCCACATGTCATATTGGGCTTGGCCCATTACCATATCTTTTCATAAATGAAATAATGCAATCATGAAACCCAACCCAAGCCTAGGGTCCATCCGCTACACACCCCCTAATCCAGCCTACCATACACCAGGGGACTATCGAGTCACCCTCTCCTTTTCCCTCTAAAAAAGCAACCAATGCCATCCACGATGTAGCATATAGCTAACATCAAACCACGATGGAGCACACAGCAATCCATCAAGCCACGATATGGCATAAAGCCGATATCAATTAAGGTAACCACGCGAACTAAATCGCAAAGATCCACAACGCGACCTCAGTCAGCGCCAATCCACGATGTAGCACAAAGCTGACATCAACCACGTACTCGAAGTACACCCGTACCTTCTTTTCAAAAAAACCCCACCCATGCACATGTAACATGATATAATGACAAGGTGATGCATGAGCATGTCATTCACACAAATATAGGCATACAATCATATTTAAATCAGTGATCACATAGTAACAAGTTTGCCACTAACCTGGTCATCGTCATACCCCTTAAGGGTACCATTTTCACATTTAACTGCACTTGTTAGCAAACATATACAATAGGCAAATATCACGCAAATCCCGGAAACAATGGCTAACTACACACCTTAAAACCCGGAGCTCTAAACCCTCGATCCCGACGCTATCGACTAGCGAGACTACCGCTATCTGCCTATAGCTATCTCCTGCCGCTGGCCCACACCCCGGTGGCCAATCCCGAACTGCTGAAACCGCTCTTTTCTTGAACTTCGGAATAGGGACTTTCCCTTGCCCACTCTGACTGGTTGTAGCCTCCATCAAAAAGCTTAATCAGGTAAACAGGTTAACCCCCAAAACACCACTTAAGCATTTAATCTAAATAAATATCTCTTACCAACTCAACTTGAATCCCGAACGCTACTCTATGCCACTGCAACTGCTGACTAAACGACCTTGCTAACCACTCCCTATTGCTCCAGCTAGAAACGACCACCACCAAGGAAGTAAGGTTCGACTCAGGGACTTGTAACCAAAGTGAAGAGAATGGATGATTCGGCAAGGCTCTAAGATAGTGTTTGGGATATTCAGCAATGGTAGTTTTCTATGGATGGTTACGGTTTAAGCAAGGTTTAAAAAGAAAAAGGTGAGAAGGGAGAGGGATATAGGTTCATAAAAGGTTAAGCCCTCTGCTACTTTCGGCTACAAAGAAATGGCATGAAAAAGGTTAAGCCCCTTCCCCCTGCAAATGGCGTCACTTCTCCATGCTCTAAGTGGCGCCTCCTTGCCACTCTGCCAAGCCACTCTTTATGCCAAAACTCCACCAAAAATTCTCTTAAGACCCCCTCTATCCAAGTTCTCCTTTTTAGCCCCTAAAACTAAAAATTTTCCAAAGCGTTCTACCATCACCTAGGGTTCTCAGGACCCCTAAAACTTACCCAAACACACACTGAAGTGTGCCAACACCCGAGCTAAGCACCAGAAATCCAACCCCTAAAACTAGGGTGTTACAATGATGTTATGCTCCGGTAGCTCTCCGTAGCCCGAATACGATGACAGATACGGGCTAAGGGTGTTATAAGAAACCCAATACATACACAATTCTATTTAGCAACTAACATGCCCTACTAGTGACCCATCATATCCGGAAATCAAGTTTGGACACCAAGGAAGTCATATTTATTTATTATCACTTACATGCATATGCAGATGGTTACATGCAACAACTTACCACATTCAAAGGAGACGGTTTTACCTTAATCCAAAACCCTAAACTATTACAGCTAAGAAACTAACAATATACAAGGACTCTGAGTAGACTCATAGAAAACCCACAAAAAATTGGTTACACACAAAAGATCCCAAAGTAGCTGGTTACACCACAAGTCCTTTGCTACACTCCACAACCTTTTACTTGTTATTCAAACACTCATTGGTTCTTCGATGATAAGGTTATTCCCTCTTTTCTTGAGGTACAAGAATAGAAACAAGGCAAGAGAAAGAAAAGAAGAAGAATCCCCACTACAACAGCCACACCATTATTTATAGCCTACGTATCTCTCACAATAACCCTACACGTGGCCAACCATGCAAAGCTGACTCAACACACTTTTGTGGCCGACATAATAATTTCTAGACAAACCTACTTTACACATCCTTGCACTCTAGTAATTTCCAACTAGATATTAACAAGAAACTAGCTAAAATTTAGCAGCATACCCACATGCTCAAAAAGAAAACTATCGGGTCCATGACCTAACAATCCGCCACTTGCGGATACTAACAGAAGGATCCGCCAACACAAGGCTTGCAAAGAGAATGCTCTAATTGGCAGGTTCTACACAACTGCCACATCAAGACATATAAATCAATAACCTATACTTCACCAAAAGCCGAAACTTCAACCAAGTCTTTATAGACTTACCTGATTGGCCAAACAATCCGTCAATCATGGCGCGACAACCAGTATTAACTTAACCTAGCGGATAGGGCGTAAATTAGCCTTCATTGGCTTATACTTTAGCATATATTCAACTCAGTCCTTATCACTATCATTCTATCTAAATCGAATCAATTTAGCTCATTTCATCACATCATCACATAACGTATCATATTTCAGTCCAATTTAAGGTCAATTTCATAATTATTATAATTTGCAATTCATCTTATTCAATTTAATCCTCTATCTTACCTTTTTTGTACTAAATTGTAAACAATTAAAATTTTAATTAAACCTAATTACAATTATAATTTTAAATGCATAACAATTTAACACAAACATACCATATGAACTTACCTAGTAAAGAAGCAAACAAACAACTCTCGAATGACTAATCAATAAATTTTGTCGTTTCCTCGATTATCTTCAATTTGGTCCAATTTCTGATCTAATCAATATTTAAATTCAATTATCAAATCCAAAAAACTTATATCATCCTATTATAAGTGTATACCAGTTTAATTTTATTATTCAATGCCCCTAAACTTTTGCATTTGATTCATTTTGGTCCCTAAAACCAAAACTATTATAACTTTCACAATTAAACTTCATTTTTCATTCCAATTTCAATTATGTCCTTCTACAGCCCTGTAAAACCTAAATTTACAGAAATATTATGACAGTTTCATCAAATTTTTATTTTAGTCCCTATATCCAAAACTAACAAAATTACTTAACAAATTAATCTTTAATATCAAACTATTAAACCTCAAAAACTTCAAATTTCATCAATGAAAACTTTAGAAATCTTAAAAAAAAATGGAGATACTGGTTAGTTGGACTTAGTTGCAACAATATCAAAAATATAAAAATTATGAAAAATAGGCATAGAAAACATTACCATGCGAAGACCCTAAGTTGGCCAACCCTTGATGTTCAACAATGGAGTTTTCAATTTTCATTTTCGGTGGAAGAAGAAAATGAAAAATGGTTTTGTGTTTTTCTAAGTCTTTTATGTTTATAATACATATACTTTTATTTAATAATAATTTTTTAACACGCAAATTAAATAAAAGTCAAGCATTAATCGCCCACCCAAAATAAAAGGAGTATATTTGCCTCATAAATCCTCCCACTTTAACCATTTAAGCTTTTTAATTAATAAAAAACAATATCGATTAACTTTTACTATTTTTACAATTTAGCTATTTTTCCTTAATGAGCCATCTAATCACTAAAATTTTTGGACCAAACTTCAATTCACCTATATAACAACTCCGTAAATATTTAATAAAAATGTTCATAGGCTCGGTTTATAGAAATGACGTCCTGATACCTAATTTTCCAAAACCGCTTGACTTTCGGTACGTACAACTTGTAGATTGACTAATTGACAAATTAATAAAATCTATTAATCACGATTCCCTATTATACTATTTTTAACTCATAAATAGTAATTAAATATATCTATGAACTCTCTCGTTGGAATTATTGTCCCAAAACCACTATTTTGACACCATTGAAAAACGGGTTGTTACATCTCCTCCACTTGTCTTTATTTATTCTTCTTATTTTTATGTAACGCCCCTCACCAGTTCCAAATTATTGGTATGGATGAGAGAGGGCACCAAAGCATGTACATGTAAGAAATCTTATATTTATTTAAGGAATAAAATTTTAAAACATTTGTTTAAATCATTTAAATCATCATTTTCCTTAATATTGTTTAAGGTAAGTTCACTAGGCCACACACTATTAAAGCTCATTATCATGTGAAATTCTTTTTTGCTTACTAGGCCACACACTATTAAAGCTCATTATTTTTCTTTAGTGAACTTACCTTAAACAATAATTAGTATATGTCTTATACAAATTTAAAGTTTTAAAATCATTTAAAATTTATTTGAAGTTGATCAGGGGTGATAGGAACCTAAAATAGGCTCAGAAGCTCAAAATAACTTAAAATATTATAGGGCTATAACAGTGGTGCAACGTCATGACAAGATTGAATGAGTAATCAATTCGCGACATGAGGAATGTAAAATTGTGACATTGGACACCGAGGTTGCGACATTACAACTTTATGGTCGCAACATGACTCAGTGAGTGCAACCAAAACACTTAAAAATCACTCTAAAACATATCTCGAACATCATCATATCATTCTAACACAAATCATGTCATTATAGATAAAAAATTTAACTCATTTGAGCTTTAAAAACTTAGCATGAACACATCCAAAACAAAGTATACATATTTTTTGAAGAGAAATGCAAAAGAGGCTCAAGTTCGTCATTTAACTTTACAATTGCTAGACTAATCTAAGTTTTTGAAGACATGCCAATAATCCAATACAAATGGTATTTAAACACTAGAATCAAACCTTAAAAGCTCGATAGACAATGCGGTGCTCCCAACCCAACACCATGACTTCTTGGTAAGTCCAAACTTATGTGTTTTAAACAACTAACGTGCAATCTTAAAAGGCTTAGTTAGTAGACAGTGATAAACTTACTTATCTTAGTCCATATTAGTGTGAGCTCCTCCTATGGTTTCATGCTAGTTTCATTCAAGCCACATTTCAGTACTATTCATTGATTCATTTTGATTTACCAATGTGAAATGGTTCAAGTTACACATTAACAATTTGTTAACCAATTCATTTATTGAAATTACCTATTCAAGAATCTTAAGTAGTCTATAGTATCTTGACATGTGCTTTCGTATTTTCCATTTGTAGTCGTTAATGATTTTATGATTCATATACATGATTTTCATTTCTTTTAACTATAATATACTTAAATCATCATTTTCCTTAATATTGTTTAAGGTAAGTTCACTAGGCCACAAACTATTAAAGCTCATTATCATGTGAAATTCTCTTTTGCTTACTTATTCATTTACCTTATTTTCATCTCTTTTATTTACAAGACATTCATTTCATGACACTTACTCTTGTTTTTTGCCATCTGTAGTAACATTTAAAGTTTATTACTAGCATTTAACTTATTTTTTCCTATAGTAAATGTAACACCCCCAAACCCTGCTCAAACGTTATGGCCGAATTCGGTGAAGTCACATCAAAGGAATAATTCAAAACGACTTTGCTTAGTTAAAACTTAAGTTTAAGGCTTAGAAACCCAAAAATCTAAGCAACTTGTTAATTAATGATAAAAGCCCATGTTTTAAGAAAACACCCATATGTTATAGGTATTTCGAAAACCATGTTTAAACTTAAGAAATTTATTCAAGTTTAACAATTACGCAGTTGAAAACATAAGGAAACCCAAATGTAAAGTCAAATTGGAGATACAAGGCCTTATTACAAATGAAATAATTAACAATAAGTCATTCGAAAACAAATAAACAAAAACTTCTAAGTAACTTGTAGTGTGGCCATCTCCGAGTCCTCTCCCAAGTCCAGTCGTCTACTGAGGGTCACCTGAAACATTTAATAAAAGGGTGTAAGTTTTGAAACTCAGTGTGTACGACCCTTGGTAATCCAATCAACATGCGATTATCACATTGGGCCTAAGCCCTATTAAAAATGGTGGTCTTGGGTCTTAGCACACAATGACCACATATCACATAAATATCACATAAATATCACATGAATGCAATGTTCCCATCCCAAATCCAACCCTGCACTCCATTTCCCTTCCAACCCTACACTTCTGTGGGGATATAAATATTAATCCACCCATCCCTACACACCAAAGGTAGCACCAATAGTGGCACTACTCAAATGTCGCACCAAAGCTGCTAAGCATATAATGGGCTTAAAGCCACCGGTGGATCCACGGTCGTCAAGCGACTATGCAATCCTCACATATCTTCCTCCGTATCATCAAACCCACCCAAGTGCAACAGATATCTCATGAATGCAACATACACATTTTCACACATTAAGCACCTAGGGATATTTTAGTCATTTCACTACCTAATGGTATTTTTGTAAATCTACACTACAAGGGTATTTTGGTAATTTTATAAATCAAGGGTATTTTGATAATTTTACAAATTAGGGGTATTTTGGTAGTTTTGCAATCCGGGGGTATTTCAGTAATTTTGCAAATCGGGAGTATTTTAGTAATTGTGCAAATCACGAGTTTTAGTTAGGAACTTTGGCCCATTAAGAAGTCCTTGCGGCTAAAGTTAACAGACACTATGCACCAGGTAGGATCCTATAGAAGAGGATGTGGGTCACTAGGACCGCTTAAGTACCAAGCTCTCCCTAGATCCAATCCTAGACATGCATATGTCCATTGCCACACTCTAACCTAGTGACTTGTCCACAGACATGTTTGATTATTAAATTAAGTGTTCTGCTATTTATGAATTGATCAGAACTAGGCCTAGAGTCCATTAAAACCCTAGCATGCATTTCTAAAATCCCATAAGGCCCACTAAGCCTAATCATGTCCATATAGCCCATTAAGCCCAATCATGTTTATGTAGCCCATTAGGCCCGATCACAATCAAATCATACAACCATCCATCATTCAGTCACACATATCAACTCTTGCTGATTTGGACCCACGAGCTCGGCAGGCCCATTTAGCCCAGTCTGGCCCGGTCGACCAAATAGTGGCCCGAGACCATGAGATAGCTCTCTTGGCCCCGGTAATTGTAGCAGTGTTCCCACACGAATGTTCGCACGCTCGTGTGGTTGCCGACACCAACCTTTCAGCTTTTCGGCTTTTCTGCATTTCTGCAAAGAAAGATAGAAACTCAAAGAACCCTTCTAAGGAATTCGACACCCCCCTTTATAGCCAAAGCCGAACTACCTTCCCCCCACAGTCCCATTCGACACCAACACATCCACACCTCAACCCCCTATCTTTTCTCTCTTATCCTTACCTTAAATTTCTCTCCTGAACTCTCCCTTCCAAAGTCCACTCTAGCCCCGCTACCTTCCTTCCATGTGCAAAAATAAAACTCCTTAATTCGCCACTCTTAAGCCTCGAACCTTGGACCTCCTCACCTGCTAGTAACGCCACCTTGTAGCTCCCCAAGTGACGCCACCTTGCGACTAGACCACAGGCCCAATTGTGTCCTATTTTCCTCTTAATCTATTTAAGAGGCCTAATCCCTGATACTAGGGTCCACTTAAGGCAAAAAATAAATTTTTCCCTATGGTCTTCCCTATCCCTAAGACTTCAAATAACCCTGGTAATACCTTAAAATTAATATTCTAAGTGCTACCTGTACATACCAACTTCAGTGCATAGAAATTTAGAGTTTCGAAATTTTGGGGCGGTACAACTCTACCCCTCTTAAAAAAAATTCCGGCCTCGACATTTAGCTATTTGAAACAAGTGAGGGTATTGCCGTCGCATTGCCTCCTCCGATTCCCAAGTAGCCTCCTCAGTATTATGGTTATGCCAAAGCACTTTGACCAAAGGGACAGGCTTCCTTTTTAGCACCTTAACATCTTGATCTATTACTCGAACTAGCTCCTCCTCGAAAGTTAGGTCTGGTCTAACCTCAATCTCCTCGACTGACACGATGTGAGAAGGGTCTGAGCGATAACGCCTTAGCATCGATACATGGAACACATCGTGTATTTGGCTCAGTTCAGAAGGCAATTCCAGCTGATAGGCAACTCGCCCAATTCGCCTCAACACCTGGTATGGCCCAATGAATCAAGGGTTTAACTTGCCCTTCCGACCAAACCATAACACCTTCTTCTAAGGGGAAACCTTGAGAAAAACCAAGTCCCCCACCTCATACTCAATCTCTCTTCGTTTGAGGTCAGCATACGACTTCTGCCTATCCGCTGCCTCCTTCAATCGATCCCGAATCAACTTTACCTTATCTTCGGTGTCTGCTACCAACTCCGGACCCAATACTCGCCACTCACCCAACTCGGTGCAACAAGTCAGAGTACGAGATCTTCACCCATACAGTGCTTCATATGGTGCCATTCCAATACTTGCCTAATAACTATTGTTATACGCAAATTCAGCTAACAACAAGTAATCCTTCCAACTACCTCAAAACTCAATTATACACCCCCTCAGCATATCCTCCAAAACATGAATTACCCTCTCCGACTGACCATCAATCTGAGGGTGAAATGCTGTACTAAAATCCAACCTCGTAACCAGTGCTTCATGCAGCTTCTTCCATAAGTGAGACGTAAAACGAGGGTCTCTATCAGATATAATAGAGACTAGAACCCCATGCAATCTCACAATCTCTGCCACATACAACCTTGCCAACTTCTGTAATGAGTACTCAGTGTAGACCGGTATAAAATGGGAAGACTTAGTTAACCGATCCACAATAACCCGCACAGAGTCCTTCTTAGCAGGCATCAAGAGTAGCCCACTAACAAAATTCATAGTAACCCACTCCCACTTCCATAGTGGGATCTTAATCGGCTGGAGTAACCCTGATGGTAGTTTATGTTCCTCTTTCACTTGCTGACATACCAAACATTTGCCCACAAACTCCGTAACCTCGAGTTTCAATCTCGGCCACCAATAAAGCTCTCATAAATCCCGATACATCTTGTTACCTCCGGAATGCATTGCATAGGAACTACTATGCGCTTCGTGTAGTATAGACTTCCTTAGCTCTTCGTCCCTAGGCACACAAATTCTACCATGGAAACACAACAACCCATCACCATTTAACCTAACATCCTTCGTTTCCCCATTCTTAATTTGCTTGAATTTAGAACCCAGAGTTCCATCCAACATCTGCTTAACTTTAATCTACTCAACCCACAGTGGCTTCACTTGCAACTCGGCTAACAAACTCCCGTCGTCATGCAAACTTAACCCAGCAAACATCGCCCTCAAATCCAACATAGCCCTACGGCTTAGCGCATCAACCACCACATTTGCTTTGCCCAGGTGATATTCGATCATGCAATCATAATCCTTTAACAGCTCAATCCATCTTCGCTGTCTCAAATTCAACTCCTTCTGAGTTAAAAGGTACTTCAAACTCTTGTGATCCGTATAGATGGTGCACTTCTCCCCATACAAATGATGCCAGCAAATCTTAAGTGCAAATACTACTGCTGCCAACTCCAAATCGTGGGTTGGGTAATTTCTTTCATGAGTCTTAAGCTGGCGTGACGCATACGCAACCACCTTCCCTTCCTGCATTAAAACACAGCCCAGGCCCACGTGTAACCCATTGCTATAAATCGTAAACTCCTTTCCAGGCTCTGGCTGAATCAAAACAGGGGCCTCCGTTAAAACCTTCTTAAGCTTCTCAAAGCTTTCTTGTTGTTTATCAGTCCACACAAACGACACCGCCTTCCGTAGCAGCTTGGTCAAGGGTGCAGCGATTAGCGAGAGCCCTTCAACAAACCGCCTATAGTACCTTGCCAGGCCTAGAAAACTCTGAATTTCTGAAACCGTCTTAGATTGTTTCCAATCCAACACTACTTCCACCTTCCGAGGATCAACTCTAATCCCCTCAACTGAGACCACATGCCCTAAGAAAGTGACTTCCCTTAACCAGAATTTGCACTTGCTAAACTTAGCATAAAGTTGCTTCTCCCTTAGAATCTGCAACACCATCCTTAAGTGCACATCATGATCATCCTCCGTTCTCGAGTATACTAAGATGTCATCTATGAACACTATTATGAACTGGTCTATATACGGTTGAAAAACTCAGTTCATAAGATCCATAAAAGCAGTAGGTGTGTTCGTTAGCCCAAAAGGCATCACCAAAAACTCGTAATGTCCATAACGAGTTCTGAAAGTTGTCTTATGCACATCTGCTTCCTTAACCCTTAGTTGACGGTACCCTGAACGCAAGTCAATCTTCGAGAAAATTGAGGCTCCCCTAAGTTGATCGAAAAGGTCATCTATCCTAGGCAGTGGGTACTTATTCTTAATGGTTAACTTGTTTACTTGCCGCTAATTGATGCACATCCTCATGGACTCATCCTTCTTCTTCACAAATAATACCGGTGCTCCCCATGGAGACACACTTAGTCTAATAAATCTGTGGTCCAATAACTCCTAAATATGGGCCTTCAACTCCATCAGCTCCTTCAGTGCCATCCTATAAGGTGCGATGGACACTGGAGCCGTACTAGGTAACAATTCTATTCCAAACTCCACCTCACTATTGGGAGGTGACCCAGGCAATTCCTCCAGAAAAACATCAGGGAATTCTTTTACTGTTTTCAAATCCTTAACGGTAGGACTCTTAGATTCCAAATCACTAATATAGGCTAAGTAAGCTTCACAGCCCTTCCTCACCAACTTTTCTGCCCTTAAAGATGAAATCACGTTTGACAAGTAATCACGTCTTTCCCCGATCACTACTACTTCATCACCTTCCACAGTTCTTAACACCATCCGCTTCGCAGCACAACCTAAAGTTACTTGGTGCCTTGTCAACCAATCCATGCCTAAGATGAGGTCGAACCAAATGGTAATTCCATCAAGTCCGCTAAGAAAGTAACTCCTTGAACTACCAATGGTACATTCCTAAACAACTTACTAACTTTCATCAACTGCCATAAAGGACTTAGCACAATCATTTCATTCGCAATAGTTTCCAACTCATCTCCTACAGTTTTAGCCTTATTGCATGCAATGTACGAATGTGTTGACCCCACATCGATTAGTGCAATATAAGGTAACTCACGAATAAGTAATGTACCTGTTATAACATCTGGTGCATCTCCTTCCTCTCTACGACGAGCAACATAGACTAAAGCTGGCTGTCTCGCCTTTGCCTGTTCTGCACCTCTGCCCGGTGCTCTACGTCCTTGTCTTGCGCCATTGCCGCCTCTGGCTTGTCCACTGCCCCTTGGTGGTTGTTGACCACCCCTATCCGGTTGAAAATTACCTCTGCCATTGACTCACACCTGATCTAGCCTTCCCAAGCACTCTCTAATCCTATGTTCCATAGATCCGCAGCTCAAACAAGCTCCTATTCTCCTCCAACATTCGCCCGTATGCCCTTTTCCACACACAGCACAAGGTGGTATTCTGATATTAGTAGCAGTAATAGAGGCCCCAGCTCTAACCAACCCATTCACTCTGGCCCTCCTCGTAGGCCTCTGTCCAGCCCCCATAGCTTCCACGTTCCATTTGTTCTTGCCCTTCTCCTTCTCTCGGTTGAGGTGCTCTGTGCGCTTTACTTCCTCCGCTATCTTTGCTTTCTACATCAAGGCCGCAAAGTCCCACTCCCTTTGTGGAGCTATAAGTACCTTAAGGTTGTCTCTTAACCCATCCTTGAACCATACGCTCTCTCATACTCTGTTGCAACTATTCCTTTGGCAAATCGACTAAGGCACAGAAACTCAGCCTCATACTCTGCTACGACTTATCTCGCTGAGTCGACTCAACAACTCCTTCCTTCGAGCATCCACATAGCCCGCTCCAACGTACTTCCCCTAGAATGTCGATTTGAAGAACTCCCAAGTGATCTGCTCCGGTTGGTTGCCCTCCTTTACGGTCAACCACCACTGATAAGCTTCCTCCTTAAGTAAGGATATCGCCCCTTTCAACTTTTGTTCCGCCGTGCAGTCCAAGTCGTCCATTATACTTTCCATAGCTTCTAACTAGTACTCCGCCACATTCGGGGCCACCTCAACTACTCCTTTGAAAATCTCCACCCCATTAACTTGGAGTTATTCCGCAATCTACCCACGACTTTCCATACCATTATTGGGCCCAGCAACCCTTTCTAAAATCCTTAACATGACCTGCAGTACTGCATCTTCTGTAGCGGCAGCCCATTCATATGGTCTCGTTTCAACTACTGGTGAGACCGGAGCCTCCTCTACTCCAGCGTTGGGCATATGGCCCGACGCCAATGACCCAGCCCTAACATTTCCATGGCCTCTGCCGCGACCTCTTGTACCTCTTCTAGCGCTCATCGTTGCGTGCATATTTCTTGATTAGAATTTTTATGAAATTAGTTCATAATTTTACTGTTTAAAGCGCATGTCTTATGCAAGTAACAATTTAAAAGTTGTTTCGCAGACGTAAATCCACTACAGACTTAAGTTTCCTATGGGCTTTAGTCTATAAAACCCTATTATTTACAGTAGCCTAATATCTAAATATAGTTCAGCAATTTAAACAAGTGTAATAAAAGAAAAACTTACTTGGCTCGACGTCGAGGGCTCGGTGAACCACACTTCAAGAACACTGCAAAAACTTTTTAATCTACTTGTTTTAAAAACCCAAAATCTAAGGCCTATTTCACAGCCCAAGCTTTACAACTGGGCTCTGATACCACTAAATGTAACATTTCTAGACCCGGTCCAGACGTTATGGTTGAATCCGGTGAAGTCACATCAAAGGAATAATTCAAAACGACTTTGCTTAGTTAAAACTTAAGTTTAAGGCTTAGAAACCCAAAAATCTAAGCAACTTGTTAAGTAATGATAAAAGCTCATGTTTTAAGAAAACGCCCATATGTTATATGTATTTTGAAAACCATGTTTAAACTTAAGAAATTTATTCAACTTTAACAATTGCGCAATTGAAAACATAAGGAAACCCAAATGTAAAGTCAAATTGGAGATACAAGGCTTTATTACAAATGAAATAATTAACAATAAGTCATTCGAAAACAAATAAATAAAAACTTCTAAGTAACTTGTAGTGTGGCCATCTCCGAGTCCTCTCCCAAGTCCAGCCGTCTACTGAGGGTCACCTGAAACATTTAATAAAAGGGTGTGAGTTTCGAAACTCAGTGTGTACAAGACTTGGTAAGCCCTATCAAAACGGTGGTCTTGGGCCTTAGCCCACAATGACCTCATATCACATCAGTATCACTTGAATGCAATGCTCCCATCCCAAATCCAACCCTGCACTCCATTTCCTTTCCAACCCTACACTCCTGTGGGGATATAAATATCAACCCACCCATCCCTACACTCCAAAGGTAGCACCAACATCGGCACTACTCAAACGTTGCAGCAAGGCTGCTAAGCATACAATGGGCTTAAAGCCACCAGTGAATCCACGGTCGTCAAGCGACTATGCGATCCTCACATATCTTCCTTCGTATCATCAAACTCACTCAAGTGCAACAGATATCTTATGAATGCAACATACACATTTTCACACATTAAGCACCTAGGGAAATTTTAGTCATTTCACTACCCAAGGGTATTTTTATAAATCTACCTTACAAGTGTATTTTGGTAATTTTACAAATCAAGGGTATTTTGGTAATTTTGCAAATCAGGGTTATTTTGGTAGTTTTGCAATCCGAGGGTATTTCGATAATTTTGTAATTTAGGGGTATTTTAGTAATGTTGGAAATCAAGGGTTTTAGTTATGAACTTTCACCCATTAACAAGTCATTGCGGCTAAAGTGAACAGACACTATGCACCAGGTAGGATCCTAGAGAAGAGGAGGTGGGTCACTAGGACCGCTTAAGTACCAAGCTCTCCCTAGATCCAATCCTAGACATGCATATGTCCATTGCCACACTCTAACCTAGTGACTTGCCCACAGACATGTTTGATTATTAAATTAAGTGTTCTGCTATTTAATAATTTATCAGAACTAGGCCTAAAGTCCATTAAAACCCTAGCATGCATTTCTAAAATCCCATAAGGCCCACTAAGCCTAATCATGTCCATATAGCCCATTAAGCCCAATCATGTTTATGTAACCCATTAGGCCCGATCACAATCAAATCATACAACCATCCATCATTCAGTTACACATATCAACTCTTGCTGATTTGGGTCCACGAGCTCAGTAGGCCCATTTAGCCCTGTCTGGCCCGGTCGGCCAAGTAGTGGCACGAGACCATGAGATCGCTCTCTTGGCACTGGTACTCATATCAATGTTCCCACACGAATGTTCGCACGCTCGTGTGGTTGCCAGTGCCAACCTTTCGGCTTTTCAACTTTTCGGCATTTTGGCTTTTTCAGTATTTCGGCTTTTGCCATTTTTTCGTGTGTGAAATGTATGTACACAACTGGTTACTGCGATGTGCTACACTATCCTCAGCCTTGAACCTACAATCAATACCAACCTCCAGTCAATACATGCTTAACTACAGTATTTACCCAAAAATCGAAACCTTACCATAACCTTACCGTGTGCCACCAGCTCTAGTAGCCCTTCTTTAGCTACTATTCACGTAGATTTGCACACACATATATACTATCAATTATCAAGTGACTCATATTCCATACAAGTCAAGCTATACTTACATTCAACCATTCACTAAACCACAACTGAGACGAGTAAACTTATCACTTGCTAACGATCCTTACCATGCTTGCGATCTTTGAGCCCTACCCTTGTTAATACAAGGTTAACGACAAGAAGATGTTAGGTAGCCCTTAGACTTTTAACAAAACACCATAAGGATGTTGATTGAGTACTTACCGCATCTCACCTTTGATCCTGCAGCCTAGATAGCTACTGAACGAGATCTGGCTTTTAACACTTGATCAATATATTTGTGATGGAGGAAAGACAACAAAGAATCGACACAAACAGGGACTTCAGTAAACAGGGATGATGGTATTCGGCAATGGAAGAAAATAAGGATGAGGGGAAGAAAGGAAAAAAAGATGGAAACTCAAAGAACCTTTCTAAGGAATTCGGCACCCCCCTTTATAGCCAAAGCCGAACTACCTTCCCCTCACAGTCCCATTCGGCACCAACACATCCACACCTCAATCCCCTATCTTTTCTCTCTTATCCTTACCTTAAATTTCTCTCCTGAACTCTCCCTTCTAGAGTCCACTCTAGCGCCACTACCTTCCTTCCATGTGCAAAAATAAAACTCCTTAATTCACCACTTTTAAGCCTCAAACCTTGGACCACCTCACCTGCTAGTAACGCCACCTTGTAGCTCCCCATGTTATGCCACCTTGCCACTAGACCACAGGCCCAATTGTGTCCTATTTCCCCTTAATCTGTTTAAGAGGCCTAATTCTTGAGAATAGGGTCCACTTAAGGCAAAAATTAAATTTTTTCCTATGGTCTTCCCTATCCCTAAGACTTCAAATAACCCTGGTAATACCTTAAAATTAATATTCTAAGTGCTACCTGTACATACCAACCTCAGTGTATAGAAATTTAGAGTTTTGGAATTTTGGGGCATTACAGTAAAACTCTAGTAAAACTGACTCGGATACACGAGACTCCTCCACCACACTAATGAGCACTGAATCCCTAAATTTTAAAATAGCGTAAAACATCCCTCCACCATACCAAAGAGCTCATAAAAGCATAAAATACACCACACCAAAATACAGATAAGTGTAAGGCTCGATGGAGACATAAAGTTGATCTGCCATAATTTAATATGGTAAATTAAGTCCCTTTTTATACTTTAAGGAGCATGTAATCGATCATTTTGATGTTCTTTTTTTTTTTTAATTTTTTATGAAGTATGTGTTATTTATGTTTAATTGAATAAATACAAGCCTCTTATGAAGTTTATCGACCAATTAGGCCAACTCGAGCTTAATGAAGTTCTAACTAATGATGTAGTGGTGCAGGAAATGACTTGAACCAAATGGTAAAGAAGTTAGGGGACAGCTCAAAATGTTGTGACATGGAGAACATGAAGTTGCGACATTGAAGTTGCAAACACACTTAGGAGCAGTTTTGAGCAACATCAACAATGAAATGGATTGTTGCTAAAGTCGCGACATTAGAAGCTAGGAGTCTCGACATCCTCGGCAATAGCTTGTGGTGTAAATCGATCACAATGTTGTAGCAAAATCGTAACATTAAGAAGCAAAGTTGCGAAACCCGAGTCACTCTACAAAGACTCGAGCAAACTACCAAGGAAGTCGCAACACCAAACTTGTGGTGTCGCAAAATTTAAGCTTGATGGACCTAAAATCTATAGAGGTGTTTTAGTCTGTACAATCAAACTTTTACTTGTAACTCAATGAAAAGTCATCCAAATTAGGTCAAAGATGAATAATATTATAAATAGTACTTCGTAAACATGATTAAAGGAGGCTTTTTATGATTAGTAGTTTCTAAGTAGTTTGTTTGTAGGATTTTTTTTACAACATTGTTATTTTGATTCTTGTTTCCTAGTAATTTTAGTTTTTGTAGTTTCATTCATTAGTTTTCAATATTTATTTTTCTTGCATTCGTTAGTTGTGGATTCATCAAGCTTTAAACCCTTCGAATTACGAGAATTTCAATTGCTACCCAAATACGGTCTCCACAATAAGAACTCTTTGAATTACTGAGCATCTTTAAACCCTCTAACTCCTATAAATCGAGTACGTAAATATTAAATAGAGATATTTATGGAGTTAGTATATAAATGAACTGAAATCTGGTCAAGTAATTTAGCTGAAAATGTGGTTAATTTAAGCCCATGGACTAAATTGTAAAAGTTTAACCGCTATAGAATTTTAAATAAGAAAAATGCTTGAGGACTTAAACAACAATTATCCAAAGGACTAAAATGAGAAATAAACCAGACTAAAATAAATGACAATGAGATTTGATGGTGGATGCCGTTAGATTAAATTAATTTAGGGTTAATTTTAATTATGATTAAGTTAATTAATTAAGTTTAACTAAAATTAATCTAGGTATATAAGTAAAAATAAGTGGTAAAAGATGAAAAAAGTCATTATCATCTTCCCACCACTGTCCACCATTATAGAGCTAAAATAAAAGCTGTAAAACTTAGCTTGATATTTTGCCAACATTTCAAGTAAGTCCTTAGCCATTTTCTTTTAATTTTTATAAATTTTTTTTATCATGAGATATTGATTTACCTAGCCCATATATCAAAATTTTCAATCGGTGAAACTTTGATAAGTTGCAATTGTTGAGAATTGATAGAAGTATGTGTGAAATTGATAGAGAGTAAGCTTAGTTTGTGAAAAGGATTAAATTGTAAAGCTTAACAAGCTTGACTAGAAGCTTTGTTACATTGGGAACAAAATTGAATAAAATGCAAACCTGTTATGAAATTGTGGTAGGAAAACAAAGTATATGGTCCCTAATGAATAAATGTGAAATGAGATTTTAATTCGAAGCTTTAGATTGAAGTTATGCTTGTCTCGAGTTTAGGGACTGAATTGAATAAATTACAGAATATGCTTGATCTTGCATATGATTGTGAATTGGATGGAAATTGATAATATTATATGTTTTGTGGCTGTATGTAGCTAACTTAAATGCAGAACCTTCGAGAGGGAAGTTATTTGTGAGTTGATTATTGTTAAGTCAGACAAAGTTGATTACGTTATAATGTCATATCTGTGATTTCTACTTAGAGGATGGTTTGTAAAAGATGCAAAACATTTTTAGCTTACATTTTACATACACGAGCATTAGAGTCAAAGACTAGTCAGTGACTGATAGACAAGGAATTCACTGATATGTTTCTTGAAGAATTACTCGGATAACCATCAGAATGAGAAGTTAAGTTTGCTATTGGGATAATGTTCATAACTACTCCAATATTAATTGCTCCGCATAAAATGGCTCCGACTGTACTAAGAGTTAAAGGAACAGTTTAAAGAGTTGGTTGGTAGAGCTTTGATATGACCGAGTGTGTAATATGGGAAAAACAATACTATGTTTATGAAAAAGAAAGATGGGATTATGAGAATTGTCTAATGATTACAGGTAGCAGATTGAGACACCATGAAGAACCAGTATTTTTTATTTTATAGAGATGACTTAATTGTTTAGTAAAAGGAGACTACTATATTTTTTTAGTATTGATTTTCAACCAGGTGGTTGTCAGCTTAGAGTTATGAAACAACTGTGCCGAAGATTACTTTCCAAACTTAATATAAACAATGTAAGATTCTAATAACACCGCTTAGATTATCGATTGCTAAGTCACTTTACAGACCTAATGGAAAAAACTTGCTAGCTATATTTAAACAAAATTATTGCTATGTTATCAGTGATATTCAATCTATGCGAGGAATGAAATTGAACATGATCAACATTAGAAAATAGTGTTACAAATTTTACAAGAGAAATAGATATTTGCAAAGATCAATAATTATAAACTCTAATTTTGAGAAGTAAAATTTTCTAGAATTTTTTATAACCACTGAAAAAATCTGAGTTACTTTGAATCAACTCCTCATAATTGCGAACTAGGGAATAACCGGGAATTATTACAGAAGTGCACAGTTCTCTAGGATTCACTGTATATTACAGATGATTTGTTCAGACTTTTTGATGATAGCTCTACCATTGATGAAATTGTTACAAATGTTAGTTTTGTTTGATTGAGTATTGTCAACAGAGTTCGAACAGGCAAAAGATACGTTAATAGAAGTTCAAAATTGAATCAGAGATAGGGCAGATGTCTAGAGTTATTGAAAGATTGTTATATAAGCATAGATTATCATACATGTGAAAGCAAATGTGACGATTGATCTACTAAGCTAGAAATTTCTAAAAATTAGGAATAGTCACCTAAACGAAAATGTTATGGTCTTATTGTTGAGCTGAGAAATAAACTGGTATTTTACAAGGAATTCAAGAATTGCGGAAATATGATTTGAAACAGTTAACTAAACAAAAACTTGTGAAAATGATCAAACTTTGGTGTTCAATGACAATAATTATAGGAATATATGTTTCCAAAATTGTTGATGTGTGTTGAGAAATTTTAGAATTGACAGATAAATGGTTAGTTCCTTCAGAATTAATACTACTTATGATAATTGTTATCAGTGAAGAAATAGAGTGGCACTACGAGACTTTAATACATAATTCTTTGCACTAATCAGAATTGAATAATAAGAAATTGGAAGAAATTGATTTCTTATATGAAACAAAAGAAAAGGTCTGGTTTATTTGATATAATTTAAAACCTACTTTAGACCGTCAGAAATCATATGTGAATTTGAAACAAAAAGATATTAAGTTTCAAGTAACAGTGTATTACTGAAAGTTTTTCTGCAGAAGAAAGTGTTACGGTTCGGGGAAAAAGAAAAGCTTGGTTTTAGGTTCATAAAGCTATATAAAATTATCAAGAGAATGGGTATAGCGACTTACAAACTGGTGAGGTTGAAATTTAGCCCGAATTATCGTACCGTGAAGAAACTGTAAAAGTATTAACTCGAAAAGTAAAAGAACTACAAAATAAACAAGTACCGTTAGTTAAAATTTTGTAGAACCGTTAGGGTACAGAGGAACCTACATGGGAAATGGAAGAATCAATGAGATCATAGTACCTAAACTTTTTCAGAAGTAAAAATTTCAAGGACCAAATTTCCTTAGGGGGAGAGTTGTAACAACCCGTTTTTCAGTGGTTTCGAGAACACAATTTTGATGATCTAATTCATCGATATATTTAATTAATATTTATGAGTTAAATATAGTATAAGAATGAAATCTGGATACACAGTGGTGAATTTGTGATTGGATTGAAAATCAAAGCTTGAATTTGAAAGATATAATAATTTTTACTTTAGGGATTAAACTAAATAAAATGCAAAACTTTAGTGAAATTGTGCAAAATGAATAAAATATATTACATTCATGAATTTAGATGGTTTAAGGTGTTAAAATTTGATAATTTGAAATGAATTAATATATAGATCAGGGATTGAATCGTATAGAGGAAAACCGAGAAAAAAAGGAAATTACAAAATAGTCCCTAGAAATCAACTTGTTATCTGAATACATTAGGTAAGATCATAGTGTATTGAAATTTATATATACATATTATTGTTGTTGAATTTCATATATATATGTTCTTAATATTATGAATTGGAATTGAAATGTTATAAACTAATGTTAAGGTGAGTAGGGACTTAATTGAGACATGTTGAATATTAGTGAAACATGATTTATATGGGTTCAGAATGAATGTTACTTGTTTACAACATCTATACTGAGAACATAGAAGTGCCTCTAATTCACAAATATTATGAATCATGTTTAAGTGACCGTTTGAACGCATTAAACGATTAGGGTACGATTGGCATGCCAATAAGGTTATATTGCGCATTTTATGGGTTTGATACGAGATGAGATGATGACAGATGATATGTTTATATGTTCACTGAAAGTGTCGGTATCAAAAATTTTTTATGTATTTTTGAGTTGTATTTACAGTGATTCAGGCGTGTTTCTGGGGGAGGATGTGTAGCCTTTAGGCTTGGCACTTAGTACCTAGGTGTGTTCTTGGTCAGTTTTGTAACAACCCATTTTTGGTCAAATTGGAACAGTGGTTTTGGGACCACAAATCTGAAGTTAAAATATTTATTTTATTATTATTTTAATTTTGACAGCATGATAATGTGATTGTGTGAAAATTTCGTTAAGAAATTTTATCGTTTGGTTGGTCAATTCGATAAAAAAGACTAAATTGCAAAAAGCGTAAAACTTGATTTCTATTAGCTAAAGGTATCTAATAGCTATAGAATGTTAAAATGAAGGTCCTTATGTGGTAAATAACCCAAAAAATGTTAGTGGATGATAGTGGCTTGGTAATTTTGAAATTTGTAAAGTTTTAATGGTTAATTTTGGTATTTAGTAAAGAATGGTTAAATTAAATAAAACAAAACCTAAAATTTTATGTTCATCTTCTTCCTAAAATACTAAGAACTGAATTTTACATGGAGAAAGAGGGCAAGGGTTTGGCCAACCTTCATATGCTCAATTAGGTACGGTTTTTGTCCCATTTTTTATGATTTCTACATTTTTGAGATCATTGCAGCTAGGTCTAGCTAGTCCAGGGACTATTTTGCAAAATTGTTAAAGGTTTTGAATGATTCCATTGATGAATACATGTGTATTTTGAAGTTTCTTTATAGATTATGAATGCTTGTTGATAGATATACAAGTTTTGTTAAGTGATTTTTAGTGAAAATGCAAAATATGGATTAAATAAAGAAATGTTGAAACTTTGTGGTTAAAATGTGAAATAAATAGAAGGTGAAACACCCCAAACCCGGCCCACAAGCCTCGACCGGATCTGACATGTTCCTTCGGAGAACTTAAAAAAATTCCATTTCATGTTCTTGTAAAAATAAGTCGATTAATAAAACAAGATTGAAATTTTAGTGAGTTGAAAGCAAGTTGTCGTTCAATTTTGAATTACATTAAAACATCTCCTTCACATTCCGTAAATTAAAAGTAAAGCCGGATTTTTGAGCTTATTAAGTTGAAAACCGTAGTTGATTAGATGATAAAACATTTGAAGTTGTTAAAGAAAAATATTTAGTTACTCATTCGTCGATTATCGTATGAAAAGTAAAACTTAAAGCATAGAATTTAAACAGTTAAGTAGTGGCCTTATTACAAATTTAAAATACCAATTAAATCCCGTAAGCAAAGTATGCTAAAGAAAACGCAAAGTTCAACCATACGAAAACCTGAAATCACTGAGCATGGCCACCACCTAGTCCTCGCTGTCCCAGTCTATAGCACTAAGTATCACCTGCAAAAAGTTAGCCCACGAAGGGTGAGTCAACAGACTCAATGTGCAACAGCCAACACGAAGTCCCCAACCGATTATAGCCTTAATCCCAACCATTTCGGGCAAAGCCCATCTTTAGTCATATCTGACCATAGGCCCATAACATAGCATACTTATCATAGCATATAAAGTCACATATATATATATATAATGGAAATGCAACCCGAACCCACCTAGATATCCAACCTCTACACACCACCCGTACCTGCCAATCACACCGTGGGGATTACTAAATCGACCCTCCATCCGCTACACACCCTCGAAGGCAGTCGCTGCAGTCAACTACACATCGCCCTTATAACGTGGCATAGCCACCAGATAATGTGACAGAGTCACCGGATTCATAATATGTGACATAAGTCACCGGATTCATAATATGTGACATAAGTCACCGGATAATGTGGTAAAACCACCGGAACACTTCCCCTTTATCATTATCACCCGTATGCCCATGCATCATACAAAACATATAGATATCATGCAATATACCTTACCCCAAGGCCATAATGAAATTACTCATATTTTCATATCAATGTTTATAAACATTATTAACTGAGTATTAAGGGGTAACGTACCTGATTACACTGTACCATTGAATGGTACCCTTAGCCATGTTTATTCATAACCTTATTAACACATATTTAACATTATTATTATGAATCTATCGGGAATTAGGGTGGGGTTACACACCTGATAACACTGAGAACAACGCTTTCGATCTCACTGACACTTTCGCTTGCAGGGATCACAGAGATTTGCTTATCCCTTTCCGATGCTGGCCCACACCCAGGTGGCCAATCCCGAACTGCAGAAACTGAGCGTTTCTTAAATCTAAGGGTAGAGACTACCCCTTTCTCTCCTTCACTGGTACTCGCATCCATCGAATATCTCTTAATCAGGAACCTGGTTAATCGATACGTAACAATCTAAACAAAAACACATCTATAACTTAAACACCCTTACCGAAATAGATCTGAATCCCGAGACTCCTCCTTTATCTCTGTCGAACTCCCCCTAAAATACCATAGTTAGAATCGGCCAACCCTTAATAAATAACATGGCCTTTGGCTGAATACTACAACTCCCATACCTTGCTTGATTAAATCCCGAAAATTGTCACCTGCCCTTAGAAGTTATCGAAATCCCTCGAATATCCAAGTCCCGAAAGATCTCCTTCTAACGTCGGCTACAAAATGAATCTCGAAAGATCTCCACGCAAATAGCCCGATTCAATTTTGATGAATCCAAAAAGAGAAGAGTATGATGGCGGAAGAGATGAAGAGATGTTGAAACAAGACTAAGATGAGAAGATATAACCTTAAGGGTTTTCGACTAGAACTCTAGGTGTATTCGGCTTTCAATCAAATGAATGAAGGAGAGAAATTTGGGGTTTAAGATGTTGCGGCAATGGAGAGAAAGAGTGAGATGTTTTCGGCTAATCAAGAAGAGAAAAAGAAGAGAGGGATATGGAGAAGAGTAGATTCGGCCTAAAAGAAACAAATAGAGAAAATAGATGCACAAATGGTTCCCAACTTTCAGCTTTTGGTCAAGAGAGAAAAGGGTGCAAGTTTTCAGCAAAAAGCAGAGATGAAAAGAAAACTTTCGAAAGGGAGAAAAATGGCCACCCACTCACCTTTTTTCGGCACCTAAAGCCCCCTAGCATAGCCACTCCTCCTCTTGGCCGAAAATGCCACACCAAAACCCCTCCATTTGGCCAACTCTTCTTCTCTCTATCAGATTCCTTCTTTTTCTCCTATTTCTTCTCTTTTCCACTCATTCAAAAGAGTTTGAATGAGTCAACACTTATCTCCCTTCTTAGCCGAATTTTCAAGTGAATTTGACCAAATCAAATGCTCATCCATTCAGTGTCCCTGTGCCGTCCAACTCCTCTCTTGCCTGACGCAAAAAGCAACCCCAAAATGCTCCCATTGCTGCTCGAACCTAGGCCCCTTCTCACTCCCTGAGGCGTCACCCTCCTGTGCTCTAAGTGGCGCCTCCCTTGTCACTTTACCAACTGAGTCCTTGTGTCTTAGTCCACATACTAAACTCCTTAAGGCCTAGCTCCCTTAGCTCTCCTTTAAGACTTGAAAATCCAATATTTTTCTAAGGCATCTACCTACTCCCCAGGGTTCCCGAAGCCCCTAAAACACATACAAACCACACACAAGCATGCTACTACATACATTCAAGTGAAAATGCATAACCCCTAAATCCCGGATATTACAGAAGGTATGGGCTTCTAGGGGTATAATGGTAATACGGCTAGCATAGGTTAGTCTTGAATTTCATGATTTTGTGATTTTGTGTAATAAGGACTAAATTGTAAAAATGTGAAAGTTTAGGGGCTAATATGTAAATTAGCTTAAATGCATATTTTGGATTGGATTGAATAAATATATGAATAAATAAGTTGATTTTGATTACTTATAGATCAAGAAAAGAGGAATTCAGACTTAGATCGGGGAAAAAGCAAAGTAATTGAATAGCCAGTCCGTTTCGTTTTTTTATGTATACGAGGTAAGTTCATATAATTGAACTTAATTGTACATTTGTTTAATTGATGGCTTTATGTATTCCATTAGTTAAATTTGGAGATATTGAATTTAAATGTACGATTTAAGTATACAAGTTGCTGAGTAAGACCATAGCTAGGATATGGCAAATCAGACAATAAGACCATAACCGGGTTATGGCATGTAAAAGTAAGACCACGGCAGGGCCTTGGCAACGTATGTGTAAGACCATAGTTGGACTATGGCATCAAAAAATTGATGTATTTGTATCGTAAGCATTTATAAGCCGAAGTTGTTTGAGAAGAGAATTGGTGAGAAATAGATAAGACGGTAGAGGTATGTACGAAAAACTATTCAAGTAACGAGTTAGAAGAAGTTGATGACTTATAAGTTACAATGTGGTTAATTTTTTTTTAATTCATTGATTGATGCTTAAAATGCTAATTATGTTATCCATTTTGATATGTTAATGGATGTTAAGTTTAATTCTTATTTACATATGAACTTACTAAGCTTTATAGCTTACTTTGTTTATTTTCTTCTATGTTTTATAGTATTTCGAAGCTAGCTTTGATCCGGGAATCGTCAGGGACTTCATCGCACTATCAGACATATATTCTGGTACTTTTAAAGTGTGTATATATGGTATATGGCATGTATAGGCTTGAGCATTTTGGTATGATTGATGAATATGTAGTTAGGCCATTTAAGTTGGCTTGTGATGATGAATTTGTTAATGTTTAAAGATGTGTAAATAGCTTGGCTGTGTGTTAAGTTTCGTAACTGAGATATATTGGTGAATGAGGTTGAATTGATAATACATGTTTGAAATGGTTTAATTAAGGAGTTATATATGTGAATTATGTATAGTAAAGTAAAATGAGTTGATAGGTATTTGAATAGGTAAATGCCATTGAATTGAGTATTGAAATGGTTGAAATAAATACGGTATCATTGTGTATTGGTTGATGACTTTTGGTTGCATATTTGTGTTTTAGATTGGTATGAATTGGGCTTGTATAGGTATGTGCAAAATGGGTGGAAAAATGGCTTGGTAAATAGACTATTTTACACGGGCAGAGACACAGGCGTGTGTGATACACGGTTATGTTACACGGCCATGTGTCCTCTGGTGTTGAAATTGAAATGAAGTCAGTATGCTCCACACGGTCCCACACACGGGCGTGTCATTGACCGTGTGGCACAAGTCAGTATACCTCTTTAATTGGCACATGGCCTAGCACAAGGTGCTTGTGACTTTGGCTGTGTTGCATAAGTCAGTATACCCTACAAGTTTGGCATGGCCTAACACACAAATGTGTGTGGCCACTTCAAAGGGCACACGGGCTAGACACACGACGTGTGGTTGGCCGTGTGACACAAGTTAGTATGTAACCCCTATTTTTACATGGCCTGTGACACGAGCATGTCTGGTGGCCGTGTGAGAGACACGGCTTGGCCACACGGGCGTGTGTCCCCTGATTTGAAGAAAATTTTGCTAAGGGTTGAAAATTTCTTGAGTTATCTGTTTAGTCCCGAACAACTCCCAAAGCATGTTTAAGGCCTCGTAGGCTCTTAATAGGGACAAATTGATTGAGATTGAATGATGAATGATTGAATTGAATAATTGTATGCTAAATAGTTGTTTAATTGTTTTGTAAGTTTGGTAATGCTTCGTAACCCTATTCTGGCATTGAATACGGGTGAGGGGTGTTATAGGTTTAGCTCGTTTGAGCATTCTAGCGTATTTTTTTTTTGGATAACCGAGTATCCAAATTATTTTGTAATAGTTCATTAGGCTACTTGCTAAAGGAGACTATATTGACTGATTTCATTAGTTGCTTGGAAATGGTATGGTTGTTCGGCTATTGAAATGATAGCTAATGAAGTTTAATGAATGATAAGTGTGTGTTCAAAAGTTTTTTCGAATTGATATCAAAATGAATAAATGTTTATAGTTTACATGTATGGAACACTTGTTTTGTACTTGTTTCATGTGGGGATAGTGCTATATGTTTAAAAGAAAAAGACATTTGATTGTGTATGTAATGAGTTGAGAAGAATGTGTTTAAGAATGGATTTGATCAATTGATTAACTTGATTCATAGGTTTTATAGTTGACTAAATGATACTATTATGTATCGTATTGAATGGATTTGGGAAGATTATATAATTTGATACGTGATGTACTCACCTTACTATTGTAAAGTGTTTTGACAGGAAAGTGACTTAAAATAGTTAAATCTATTTACTTAAATATGAATCTAAGGTAAGACTATTGTTTATGTACCCATGAACTTCTTAAGCATGTCAATGCTTACCCTGTTTTATTTTCTTGTCTTCTGTAGTTGCATCTTTGCAAAATTTGACTATAACACCTCTAACCCGTATCCGTCGCCAGATTAGGGTTACGAGGCATTACCGTACAAAACATAGTTCAGCACAGTCATTTATCACCTTTCATGCACCAAAGAATAACGATACATTTATAACAGTATCAAACTTGAATATCCACAATTCACTTATTTTAAATTCGAATTCATGAATCATAATTCCAATTCAAATCAATCAAACCTTACTAATCATGTATCACAAAGAAGCACATTTCAAAATTCAACTAATTCAATTAGAACATACATCAAAACTCAATTGAACGTGTTCCATAGTTACCAAATTCGAACCAAACATGTATACATCAATGCTATGTTCACATATTTAATACTTTCAATATTTGATTCCCTATATCCATCACATTGATGACATTTTCATAATTAAATCATATTCAAGCATATATATTCACTTTTCATATTCAGAAAATATGTTAAGTATCAGACATTTCATTTCATAACTTCTGTATATGTACAAAATGAAACCAAATGAACCAATATGTATACAACTTAATGTCCAATCACATATGCGACATTAGCAACATTACAATATGGTCATACATGCCTTTGATGTCATTATATTATACGCATTTTACCCTAAATGCATCCGCCCTTTTCTATGTATATTTACCGAATCAATATTAACCTATACCATTAATTAAGTCATGGCTATACCAATTCACATGTTATGCATGTTTGTCTAGATTTAAACATCCACGTGGCATAATAGGCATGCGTATATAATACGCATAAACAAGCATCTCCATTTAACCACAAACAATTATGATTATTACCAATTTTAAACACTATTACCAAAGCAAATCATACCAAAGTACCTATTTATCATATACCAAATTATTTAACCACAAATATGGCTCATTTTCAACTCAAATATTAAACCAACATTTTGATCTTTCATTACCAAACCTCAAACAAAGCATATAAACCAAAATAATCATATAACATATTCATTATTTGCCTTCACCAACTGTACCTAATTAGCCAACCATTCAAGCATAATATATTTGCATACATTGGCATTACAAACCGAATCAAAATATCCAATACACAATCGAATATATAATTATCATTTTACCCCATTAGTAAACTGAATTATAAAACCATTCACAAAGACAAAACATACCATGCATCAAACTTACCAAAAATGAGCTAATCATAAGCTATTCATATCATTACTCAATCAAGCCATATAACCAAAACACTATACTTACATGCCATTAAACATACTTACCAAAATGAGTTTATACCATGACCGGATATATATATCACACTAGCATCATGATCAAGCCATTTTTGCATAGCTATATATATGCAATTCAAAACCAACCATATCGAGCTAGACTATACATGCCATATGTCATAAACGTACCAAAATAGATATCGATAGTGTGATGGCGTTCCTCGACGATCCTGAGCTCGAGCTAGCTTTAAATATCTATAAAACATAAAAAGAATATACAAAGTAAGCTTTGAAAGCATAGTAAGCCATAAGCAAATAAATTAACACAAGAACATTCATAATTCATTTCGAAACAACAAAACCTAATTAATTCCACATATATATATATAATCCCAATTCTCATAAAGTTCACATAATCACTTTAATCATCAACACTTACCTTTTCTTTCAAAGTTCGTATAAGCTTAATACATACCTGAATCGTTTAAATCGAACTCACATCCGGTCTTGCCATGTCTTTGCCCGTTGAACCATTCGGAATTGTTAAGGATACATGAAAATCATAATATGCTCGTACATTGCTATATCCCGGGTATGGTCTTACATGCGATCACATATCGATGCCACTGCCCCAGACAGGGTCTTACACGGATCATATACGATGCCAATGTCCCAGACATGGCCTTACACAAATCACACATTGGAAATCCTAATGTCATGACATACGTATCCTATACTATTCGTATGGTTCGTACGGGGCTTTTGAACTTCGTAATTCAATTAATTCGAGCTCGATACAAGTCATACCATGCTTATATCAATTCAAAAATAAGTCAAATATATACATACCAATTCGGTAACATTTAAAACATATACATTCAAATTTAACAACATTTATTTACTTATGAACTTACCTCGCACAGACATGAATGGACCGGAACGACTATTCGACAACTTTTGATTTCCTCCAAACCAAATCCGATTTCTACTTTTCTTGATCTAAATTAATACAAATTTCACTAATTTAATCACACATTTAATCAATTCAATCCACAAATACATAATTAGGCCTTTTTACACTTTGGCCCTTATAATTTCACACTTTGACATTTTAGTCCTTATTTCACAAAACACAAAATATACATAACTTCCTTCTACACATGCTTGGCCAAATATTTCATTAATTCATATAAGTCCATATCTTTCATTTATTTCAAATTTTGACCCCTCAATTTACAAATTTCACAATTTAATCCTTAATACACATTTTTATCAAAAATCACATAATTAAACATAATAATCTATCAACAAAGATTTATTTTTCATCATCAAACCAAAAAAATCTCAAGCTATCAACAATGGCAAATCACAAAATCCACAACCAAACTCAAAAATTCAAGCATGGGCTAGCTAGTATTCAAAGCAACGATCTCAAAAACGTAAAAATTATCAAAAAACGAACAAAATTCATTCCTTAATTAAAGAAAACCAAGGCCAGACCTAGCTTGCTCTTTTTCTTTCTTCTTCTTTTGTAGTTTCGGTCAAAAGATGAACAACATGCATGGCCATTTTAATTTTTGTTTTATTATATTATCATATATTAACTTAATTACCTTATTAACCTTAATGAAATAATATAAAAGCTTTATAATGGTTGTCCATGCTATTATTTAATGGCCTAATTTCATTTTAAGGCCTCCACATTAAAAAGAACATAGCAATATAGCACTTTAACAAATAGTAAGTAATTTTTGAATTTTACCCGATTAAATCCTTTTATCAAATCGAGCACGCAACAATAAAATTTTCACATGAAACTTTCACACGTATCAATTAACATGCTGTAAACACAAAAAATAATATTAAAATAATTTTACGACTTCAGATTTATGGTTTCGAAACCACTGTTCTGATTTAGCTAAAATCGGGCTGTTACATTGACTATCGGATAATTTTCAGAGCTCACACTATCTAGCATCTCTGTTGTTAATCTTTGGTTCATCTTGGTTCAGTTATAAGTGGCATGTAATAGGTGTGATATATATATGTATATATGTGCTTGGTGTTCAAATTTATGAACTTGCCCATTTTCATATATTTATTTGGGTATTGTATTAAAGCATGTTAATGGAATTGTTTTGCTAAGTTGAACTATACTTATACTCATTTTAACACTTAGGTTTGTGCAAGTGTACACTGCCATTATCAAGTAAAATAGTAAATAAAAGATTTATCGTATCACTCAACTAATTCAAATGCATCCAATCATGTAATGCCCTGAATTTTGGGCCTAGATGAATTGGGCTTTGGGCTTTAGGTCTCATAAATTTTTTTAAGCAAGAAAATGACAAACGACGTGTTGGCTTTAAGGGTTTAATAAACTTGGAGTGTCTAGGGGTGTTGGAGAAGTGTTGGGTTCAAATTTTGATGAGAAGGAATTTTTATTTAATTATTAAAGGAACCAGGGCGGTGAGTAGTTGGGCTTTTAAATAAAAATAGGGAAAAATGACATCAAAGAGCCTTGTGGTAGAGTGGCTAAGTGACGCCACTTAGGGTATAGGAAGGTGGCGTTATGGGCGACCAAGGAGATCCTAGGTTCGAATCCCAGCTTAGTATTTTTTTAGGAGTTTAATTTTGGCCTTCTAGAAGGTTGGAAATGGTGTGATGATGGACTCTAAGGAGAGTGATTAGAAGAGAAAATTTAGGAAAAGGATTGGGGAGTTATCAGGGAGAAAAACAAGGAGATGAGATGGGGAAGAGTTGGAGCCGATTGGGACTTTGGGGGGTAGACAGAGTCGGTTTTGTGTATAAATAGGGGATGCCGAATCCCCTCTGTGCTATTTCGGCAACTATAGTGCTCTGCTGAATTCTCCTTCACTTTTTCTGTTCTAAACCTCGCCTCTTCCTTATGTGTTTTCTTTTCTTCTAAAGCCTTAAATCGAATATCACTCTCTTCTTTCTCCATTGCTTGTGCCGTCCCACTTTCATCTCAATTGTTGGGGACTGAATATTCGTGACTTCAAAAGCCGAAAACCTTTGCTCATAGAGCCGATTTCTTCATCGCCCCAAACCTTGTGCCGAATACTTTACTGACCAAATCTCTGTTGTGCTGTCATCATTCCTTTGATTTTTGGTGTATCAGATCTTGGAAAAAATTGGAATCAAGCTAGGATCTGTATGTCTCTGCCGAAAAGCTATCCATACGTTTCGACTTTTGGGTAAGTGTTCTTGATTTTGGGATAAGTTGGTCGAATAGTCTATAGTAAGGGAAAGGGTGACTTAAGTGGAAACAAGTCACCTATTATTTTGTCTTTAACTATTAAGATTGATGCAGATCTAGGGGATATTCGTGAGTAGCAGCTAAGGAAGGGCTATTAGGACTGGTGGCACACGGTAAGGTTAAGGTAAGGCTTCGATTTTTTGTAAATATTGTGGTTAAGTGTGTGATTGATTGGAGGTTGGTATTGGTTTGTAGGTTCAAGGCTGAGGATAGTGTAACACGTCTCATTTACCAGGTGTGTACATACACTTCACACACGACAAATTGGCAAAAGCCAAAATCCCGAAAAAACCGGAATGCTGAAAAGCCGAAAAGCCAAAAGGCTGGCGTCGGCAACCACACGAGCATGCGAACATTAGTGTGGGAACACAGATATGATTACCGGGGCTAAGAGAGCGATCTCATGGTCTTCGGCCACTTTTTGGCAGACCGGGCCAGACGAGGCTAAATAGGCTTACCGAGCTCGTGGACCCAAATCGGCAAGAGTTGATATGTGAAATTGAATGATGGATTGATATGGATGGTTGTATGATTTGATTATGATCGGGCCTAATGGGCTACATATACATTGGTCTTAATGGGCTATATGGACATGATTGGGCTCAATGGGCCTTATGGGATTTTAGAAATGCATGCTAGGGTTTTAATGGACTCTAGGTTTAGTTCTGATGAATTCTTAAACAACATAAAACTTAAGTTAATAATCAAACATGTCTGTGGACAAGTCACTAGGGTACAGCGTGGCAATGGACATATGCATGTCTAGGATTGGATCTACGGAGAGCTTGGTACTTAGGCGGCCCCAGTGACCCACCTCCTCTTCTCTGGAATCCTACCTAGTGCATAGTGTCTGTTCACTTTAGACAACGAGGACATGTTGACAGGCCAAAAGTTCGTAATTTAAAACCCATACTATTAAGAATTACTGAAATACCCCTGAATTGCTAAATTACTGAAATACCCTTAATTTGTGAAATGACTAAAATGCCCCTATGTGTTGAATGTAAGATTTATGGATGTTACATGTACATTTGCTGCATTCATATGATATTCTGTTTAGGATGCATATGGGTGAGAATTATGGAACGGAGGAAGTATATGATGATCGCATGGTTGCTTGAGAACTATGGGTCCACCGATGGCTTTCTAAGCCTATTATATGATAAGAAACTTTGCTGCAACGTTAGGTAGTACCGCAATTGGGCTACCCTTGAAGTGTATCGGATGGGTGGGTCGATTTAGAAATCCCCACAAAAGTGTTTCGGTTGGATGGAGACGAAGTGTACCGGATGGATTATTTGGGGAGGGTTTGCATTGCATTACATGTATGATATTGTTATGTTAATAATATGATATGTATGCTATTTGTTTGACGAGGGTCGTACACACTAAGTTTTCAAAAACTCACTCCCTTTTTTATTTTTCTCAGGTAATCCTCAGTAGGCGGTTCGACGGATGGAGGGACTCAGAGGTGGCCAACTAGCAAGACGATTAGACCAGTTTTTCTAAATGTCTAAATTCTAGGTTCTAAGTTAGTTACTTTAAGTTATTTATTTTTCAGATTATAATAGGGTTTTCCCTCTAGTTATTATTCCATTTCTTCCACTATGCATTGAAATTATGAAACGGAACCTGGACTTATTTCTTTTAAGCATATTTCAAGTTTTTTGAAAATAATTGTGTTTTAAGAACGAGCTTCCGCTGTCAAAGGAAATTTTTACATAGAACAAGGAAATGGTTTTTGGCTACTCCTCATTTTGAAAGCAAACTGGATTTTACTTAACTTTTCTCAAAGGGTTTCCAATGAAAACAAGGTTTTCACAAAAACACTTTAATGTGACATGCCAGACTCGGGCCTAACTTCTAGGCCGGGTTTGGGGTGTTACAAATCACGTATAAATGAAATACATACTTGAATTTAATTGAAAACATGATCGACTGAGGCACAAACACTATAAACATGATTTAACAAACTTCATTGAATGAATGTAATCATCCTAGCTCAACAGATTAAGGTACCATTGTTGATGTCAAGATCATAAAACACATTGCAAACATATTTAAATCAAATAACAAAGTAAAGGAAGAATAAACTTTGTTCAAATCAGTACTCTCGCGAACTCCGAATGAAGATGTTTTTCTCTAATCATCGTGTTGCTCCTTTGCTAATGGCTGCTCATGGTGGTCGGCTGAGAAAAACCTTATCACAATTTTGCTGGCTATAAATAAAGGGAAGTATGGGGTGCTAGGCGTGAAAAGAAAGAACAAAATGAGAGAATGAAGAAAATGAATGGATGAGTAATGAATAAAGGAATGATGGACGAGTTTAGGGATGAATGAAAAGGTGAGAGGAGTGTGGTATTTATACTTGAGGTTGGTGGCTGAATTTACTAAAAATGGCATAAAAAATCCCTTGGTTCTCTCACATTAATTTTTGGCCATAACAATTGGAAATGAGGGGGAGTTGGTTATTTGATTTAAGTATGGAATCCTGCTAAATTTAGCCATGGGGTGGATGGTTTCTTGAGCAACCTTCATGTGCTGATTTTTAATGAGTTTCACAATGTAGGGACCTCCAAATAATTATCCCAAAGTTGATTTTTAGGCAGCCACAGGCTTGTGCTGAATTTGGGTTGGACTCCCTCTTGTTGGATGGTTTCATGACCCAATAAATAACTAGACATGTCCACCATGTAATATATCACTTTAACTGGGTCAAATTAACATCCTTATGACTCAATTTTGAAGTTTTATTGTCCAAGAAGGGTGGACTTGTTCATGTCCATGCAAGAATTGTCCTAAGCTCCATACTATATCATCTCATGGTTCCACTGCATTATTAAAACATAGCACATTAATAAATAGCATGAAAATGATTTAATTTATGCACAAAATTTAAATAATAAAGCACAAATTTGCTTATTTCACAAATTCATTTCCATGATTGAGATTTAAGAAAAAATCACGAAATTCATTAACAATTGCTCGGGATTAATGTTATTTTTAAGAAAAATGGTGGTGTAAATGACTAGAAAAACCTATACAATTTAGATTTTACACTCGTATGTTGTGAAGATGTGTATGACTAGCTCGAAAGTGTGCTAAGTGATTTAGGGTTGGGTTTGGATAGACGATGCTATTAAGGTAAAAACAATAGTGGTGGTCAGATTAGATACTATAGTGATACTTTAGCATGAGACAAAAAGTAAGCTAAATGCATCGCACTGCACTAACCATCCAAACCCACACTTAGAATGTGATAGTTAGATGAATGCATAAATTATAAGTGATGGATTAAAATAATTTAGTTGATTGTAGTGCCAATTATGGCAGTTTTGTTAGACGTTTAGGAATGCTTTATAGGTTATATTTTGGGCATGAAATGCACATATTTGAGTAGGTGTTGATGTTAGTAAAGGAATGCATTATAGGTCTTTGTGTAAGGTTGAGCCAAATTGTACATTAGGTGCCTTTTTTGGCATATAGAGCTTGTCAAATGGCCGTGTGTCTCACACGGTTGGTTGACACGGTAATGTGCCACTGGTAATTTAGATGCATGAATGTTGACACTATCTCAGCCTCTCACACGGCCAAGCCATGCCGCTGTGTGAATATTTCCAAAGTTTTACAGTTAGGTCCACACGGTCATAGTTGGTTACACGGTCGTGTGACCCTGCATTACAGGGCATTAGTGTTGTACATAGTTAGAGTACACTACTAAGTGGTTCAGCACCACACAGCCTCAGCCTATGACACAGCATGGCCATACAACCGTGTAACCCTCTACTATGAACGTTTTAATGATTATTTTTGTAAAACCCTATACCCGACTCGGTTTACCGGACCTAGATATGGGATGTCACAATACTTAAATACTTAACAAAAATTTTACAACTTGCAAAAATCATACTGAACATACTTCTTTTTATTTATATTCTTTTCTAAGTCAAAAGCTTTGGAAAGAAGTGTTTATTAATTACAATAGATTCACAACAGCAGTAGAAGACATTACAACTTATGTTGCATTCCAGAATCTGATGGACCCTATTTGAATGGGTATAGATGTAAAGATACATGTTTAGCATAGTGTAGTCCACCCATTTGCAGTTTTTGACGAATAAGAATTTGGCGTATGGTGATCGTTGTATAAGTAATTAAAGATTCTGTCCCATGTTATTCTGTTATTTATGAAGGGAATGTGACAAGCAAAGAGTATGCCTAGTAAGACTTACTGCCAAATGTATAGTGTGCCCAGTGTGCCTGAGCACTATGCTAGTTGGGTTTGTAGTGTAATATGGTTAGGAACCAACAGGATTCATTGGTCAAACATCATTTGTGTAGGATTTTCATTTATGGTTCTCTAGGATCTTGTAAGCCTGTAACACCCCAAACTCGGCCTAGACCTTACGACCGGATCTGGTATGTCACATGGAAAAGTTGTTAAAGAAACTTTGTGAATTGTTAAAAATTTCGAGGTTTGTTTTCATTTTGAAAATCAAATTCATTTTTAAGGTTTTCTTGCAAAATGTTATTAATATTACTAATTACCAAAAACTTGTTTTATAATACGAAAATCAGAACCAGTGGAATTTAGAAATGTGCCGTTTTGAAACAGTTATTGTAGTTTTAAGAAAATCCTGAGTTTATTTATCTATAGGTTGTGAACCGTTTGTTAATATTTTGGAAAATAGTTATTTACATTTTTAGGAAAACCCCGTATTGATCATTTCATAATAGATAATAGCCACATTAAAACAAAACCAAATTAAAATCCTAGTGGCCTTATTACAGAACATAATCTCAAATTAAGATAAATTTGAAGTAATGAAAAACGGAGTTTACTAAAAAAGCAATGTATAGCCATCACAGAGTCCACCTCGGCTCCAAAACCTCAAGTAAGGGACTACCTGCAAAATTAAGCAGACGGGTGAGTTACGAGAACTCAGTGTGTAATCCCCCACATGAACACTAACTAGGCCCGAGCCCATTCAGATACTACCTGGGCCTTAACCCTTATGAAAACAAACTGGGCCTGAGCCCTATTAGCATGGTATAGCAGATAATGAATGCAATGCAACCCAGCCCAACCTAATAATCCATCCGCTACACACCACCCATTCCAGCCAAAACACACCGGTGGGGATTTCTATAATCAACCCTCATCCGCTACACACCTCGATGGCAGTCACGCTGCTTATCGTCAAAATTGTGGCAGTGCCACCGAAATAATGTGACAGAGTCACCGAAATATGTGGCAGAGCCATCGAAATACACTTCCCCGATCAATCAATATCACTTTCCCATACAGCATGTTATATCATCATAATGTGGTGAATGCATACATATATCAATGTACATCAGATAATCAGAACACACATACAATCATGCTAATTTATCCAAATGGTATAGTCATAAGTTTTACTCACCTGGTATATCTCCAACCTTACCCACTAGGGTATCTGAATTGCATTCCCGTTAAGGGTATTTCGGCTTGTAGCCGACACATATCATAATACAACCAAAATGAAATAAAGGTGTGAGATTACACACCTGATTACGCGAAGAACTAAACACTCCTGATCACCGTCACCCTCACTAGCGCGAACAACAACAATTTGCCTATCCCAAACAGATGTCGGCTCCCTACCACAACCCGACGGAAAATCTCAAATCGCTGACACCTTACGTTGTTTGAACTTGGGAGTAGAAACTACGAGTCCACTCCCCTCAGGCTCCCTTAACGCAACCTCCCTAGATCGGCTAGCACTCGCCTCTATGAACAAAGTCTTGATCAGTAAGGTATCACAGTGAAAGAATGGTGATTGTCTAACGAGAAGGTTTGGTTATGGCAGAGTAAAACGAAAATAGACTAGTCGTAAAGAAACCAGAGAGAAAACTCCTTACCTTGATTAATGAGGAACCCCACAACAACAGATTCGGCTATGGAACTAAACCAAAGTGAACCTTATGATCACAAAAGAACCAAACACCCCTGACAACTTCGGCACACAAAGAACACCAAGCTTTCAGTTGCATGGTGTTCGGTCTATGTAACGAGAGTCTACCACGAATCACAAAAAGAAACAAGGCCACAACGTGATGTAGTAATCAGTTACGAAGGAGAAACCAAATTCAGTTACGAAAGATGAGTGTTCGGCTTTTATGAAAAGAGAGAGAAGAAGAACATATGTGCCAAACAAAATATAAAAGAAACCATTACCTTCAATAATCGAACAAACAAGATGAATCCGATTCACTTGGGACCAAAGGAACTATTCGACTTAAAGAGAGAAATAGAAGGAAGACAATGAAGGAGCAGCAAAGTTTCGGCTATGATGAGAATAAAAGAGAAGACAGATGGAAAGAATGGATGAAGGAAAAAGAGATGAAGGAAAAAGAAATGCACAAGTGGTCACTCTATAGATTCAACTAATACTAAAGAGACAAGAAGAGATGAAGAAAGTGAGCTGAGAGTTTCGGCACAAGCAAAGAATAGGAAAACCTGAAAGGAAAATCAAAAAGAACTTTGCAAAAGGCGGCACCCCATTCAACATATGACTGATTATGCTAACAAAATTTGCCTAAGAAACCGAAAGGACATACGGCACACACCCACACTAACTAAAACCGAAAATACTCCCTCACTCCTCCCCACTTTCAGCCAAACACTTCCACACACCCAGTCCCACGATTCTCTCCCCTATTACCTCCACAATTCACTCTCCATCCATCATTTTGAAACATCCAACCACTTTGACCCATTCAAACTCCCCAAACTCCTCTCCTCTTTCCATTTTGAATTCTTTAACTCATTCAACAACCACCCCATCAGAGTCCCACGCCAACACCACCTCCTCTCCATCTTGGGCAAAAGAATAAATGCCATATTTTGCAGCATGTAACACCCCAAACCCGGTCAAAACGCTATGACCAAATCTGGCATGTTACAGAAAAGGAAAATTTTAGAAACCGAGTTAAAAATCATGGGTTGAGAAAGATTTTGCATATCATTATGCCTTTGGTGAAGATTTAAAAGCAATTGTTTAACTTAAGCCGTAGTACAGTTCAGGTTTCGTAAACCAAAGTCTAATTTTAAAGAAACAATATTGAGCGATCAGTTGAAAACTATCTTCAGTCTTAGCTTGAAAATTTGAGTTAATTTGTTACTAAAACCCGATCTTAACTAACCAGTTACAAAATCGTAGAATTTAAAATCTTTGAGTTATTTTGTTTTAAAAAAAACTCCCACTTAGATAACCTATTAGGCATGTCTTAACAATCAAAATAATGTAAAATAAAATAAATAAAGGAAAACCAAATTATCGTTTAATGGCCTTATTACAATACCAAAATCCTGATTAAAGCAGTAATGATCCAAAATAAATATTAAAGATAAAATCAATTAAAACATTATGCATGGCCACCTCGAGTCCACCTCAGCTCCATATCCGCGGTCTAAGGATTACCTGCAAAATTTAACAGAAGGGGTGAGTCACCGAGACTCAGTGTGTAAATCCCCGTCCTAATGAGCCTTGGGCTCTCACACAAATTCATAAAATCATGTGCGTATGAATGTAGCCCAACCAACCTATTATGTCCAACCTCCAAATCTCCTGAGTCTACCCAAAAGCTGTGGCACCTAGCCACTGGTGGTTCCAAACCACTGGTGACAAATGTCACAGAAGAGATTACGTGGGGCCAACCCACTTGTGGTACCAAACCACTGGTGACAATCCCGTAATGAATATATGTGGGGCTAACCCACTGTGGTACCGAACCACTGGGACGAGTCACAAAATAATATATGTGGTATCAAACCACTGGTGGTTCCAAACCACTGAGACTTAGTCACAAGATATAATATGTGGGGTCAACCCAGTTGTGGTACCAAACCACTGGTGACAGTCTAAAAGAGATCATGTTTCCTCCCTCTTCACCTCATATCCCAATTTCATGTTCATGTTTAACAGTCAATGTAACACCCTGGTTTAGGGGTTATGCGTTTGAAGCATAACCCGAGCATTTAGAAGGCTTAAGGTCCTGTTGGAGGAATTTTAGGGGTTTTGGAGAACCTTAGAAGGCAAGGGATGCCTTAGAAAATTTTTTAAATTTTAGGGTAATAAGAGAGAAATAGGGTAGAAAGGCCTTAAAATAAAATTGTGGAGTTTAAGGCACAAGAAAGGCATTGGCAAAGTGGTGCCCGTGCGCCACTTAGGCGCTGGAGGAGGGTGAGGGCGCTGGTTCGAGTGGTAGAAGCGGCATTTTGGTGTTTTATTTTTATATGCGGTTATGGGCTGGCGTAGGAAGGGTTTAAAAATAAAATGGTGTGGCTTATGGACATGAAAGGCAGGTGGGCGGAGTGGCTAAGGCGCTACTTAAGAAGGGGCTTTGTGCAGGTCGCGGGTTCGAGGGTTGGAAGCAGCATTTTGGCATGTTTTATTTTATGCGGATATGGGCTGTAGTATGAAGGCCTTAAAAATAAAATGGGTGGCTTTATGGCATAAAAATCAAAGTGGCCGAATGGCCTGGGCGCTACTTGGCTGTTGGCTTCCCCCAGGTCCCAGGTTCGAGACCTATGGGCAGCAATTTGGGGTGTTGTTTTTATATTGATTTTTGTAGCAAATTTGAAGGGTGGACGGCACATGGAACCTGCAGGTGGGGATAAAGATTAAGATTAATTTTGTTTTATTTCGGCTGGAGTGATAAGGGTGGGTTTTATTTTTTTATTTATTTTAGATAATAGGATAATTGTAGGAGTATTTTAATAGGATTAGATTAGTGGTTAGTTTTTAAATTCGGCTGGGGGGGTAGCTTTGTTAGTTTATTATTTTAGATAATTATAGGATTAATTTAATTAATCAATAAGGGATAGTGGCTGGTGGTTTAATATTTTCTTTAGGATTAAGTGATAAAATAGGGGTTAATTTAGGAGTGTGTAATTCAAATCAATTTGAATTAGGGGCCATAGGTGATGGCCGAAACTTGGGCTCTTCAGGTGGGGAAGTAGCCGAATATTATTTAAGGGTGTGTGCTCTCCTTTTCCAAATTTTAGTTCCCTCTTTTAGATCCTACTTCCTTAAATTCCTTTTTATATTTTTTCTTTTCTTTCTAGTTGACCAAACCTCCAAGTGATCTTTATTTCTTTTTGTGCTTTGAAATTGAAATCCTCCCAAACACCATTAATCCCTGCCGATTTCTCCTTTGGCTTTCTATCGAATATTTCTTTTGTTTCTTTTAAATCCCTTGGCAAGCCGAATCTTCTCTTTTACTTTGGCCGAATATTGGTGTGGTGGGGATCTCTTCGGTTTCTTCTCCTCAATCGTTGGTAGTCAAGATTCGGTAAGTGGTGGTAAAGGTCCAGGTTGTATTTATTCTTTTATTATTCGAAAGCCGAAGGCTATTAAGGCTAATCATTTATGCGTTTAGGGTGTGGTCGATTGCAAAAAGGACCATTCCGTAGTCCTGAGATTTGATTGGAAATCAAATCAGCCTTGAGAAGCAAGGATATTTAAGGACATAGATCAATTCTCCGGGATTCAAGATATTTTGGTAAGTAATATTTGGTAAAGGTTCAACATTTAGTTTATGACTTGGAGGTTTAACCCGTTTATCTGATTAAGCTTTTTGATGGAGGCCAATACCAGTCAAAAGGGGAAAGGGAAGGTCCCTATCCCAAAGTTTAAGAAGAGAGCCGTCTCGGCAGTTCGTGATTGGCCACCGGGGTGTGGTCGTGCAGCAGAAAACGATAGGCAGATAGCTGTAGTCTCGCTAAGCGATAGCGTCGAAATCGAGGGATTAGAACTTCAGGTTATAAGGTGTGTAACTAACCCACTGTTTCCGGGTTTTGTGTTTTACTAACAAGTGCAGTAATAAGTGTGCCATGTATACCCTAAAGGGTATAGCGATGATCAGGTTAGTATCGGACCTGTTGCAATGTGATTATTTGTTTATGAGTATGTTTATGGATATTAATAAGCATGTGTATGCATTATCACGATTATATTTTACGTGGCATGTGCATGGGTGGGTTATGAAAAGAAGGTACGGGTGTACTTCGAGTACGTGGTTGATGTCAGCTTTGTGCTACATCGTGGATTGGCGCTGACTGAGGTCGCGTTGTGGATCTTTGCGATTTAGTTTGCGTGGTTACCTTGATTGATATCAGCTTTATGCCATATCGTGGCTTGATGGGTTGCTATGTGCTCCCTCGTGGATGGCATTGGTTGCCTTTTTGGAGGGAAAAGGAGAGGGTGACTCGGTAGTCCCCTGGTGTGTCGTAGGCTGGATAAGGGGGTGTGTAGCGGATGGACCCTGGGTTTGGGTTGGGTATCATGTTGCATTATTTTTTGTAATAATATGGAAATGGGCCAAGCCCAATATGACATGTGGATAGGTATGTTTTGGGAACATACGTGGAAATGGGCCAAGCCCAGTTGATATGTGGTTTATTGAGAAATGGGCCTAGCCCAGTATTTGAGTATGATTTGAATGTGGGCCAAGCCCAGATTGTGGTAATTGTTAAAATAAATATATTATTTGTTGCATTTGATAATTGGGATATTATGTGGCTAGCATGTGGGTGGATTTCAGTGGTTAACTTACACACTGAGTCATTATGACTCACCCAATTATTTTCAAACATCGCAGGTGACAGGTTGATCGGACCGGGTTAGAGAGGATGCAAGGTGGCCCATGCAGAAGGAGATTGATTTAATTATTTTTAAGCAATTTTTAATACAAAGTGTTTTGGATTAATTATTTTTGTAATAAGGGCCTTATTATTATTATTTTTGTTATCACTATTTTTGATATTACTTGATATTATGGTTTACTTAAAAGAAATTATTATGTGAAGATGATTTTAATTTTAGCAACCTATTTAATCAAAGTATTTATATATTTTTATACTAAAGTTTTAATATGGATTATTTTTAATAACAAAGCTTTATTTATAATTTTAAAAGAAAAGACATGGTTTCCAAAAGTTAATAAAATTTTCAAGTTTTATTCTAAAGTCAAAGATTTTGCAAACGGTTTCCGTAGTGACATAACCAGATCCGGTCAGGACTTGTGGGCCGGGTTTGGGGGTGTTACAGTCAATTAACATGGTATGCTCAAGCTTACAATACATGCATTCATTGATAACAAAACATAGTAGAACATACCCGGAGTCCTTGCTTTTACCCACAAGGGTATTTTAGTGACCAATAACGTCACTTCGGCTTTCAGACATAATAGTTACTAACAAAATAACATATGAAGTGTGGGAAAGTTACACACCTGATAACACATAATACCACGCTCTCTATGTCGATACTATTGCTAATCGGAACTACTGCTATCTGTCTACGACTCTGCTCAGAAGCCGGCCCACAACCTGGTGGCCAATCTCGAACTGCTGACACTGCTCGCTTCTTAAACTTAGGGGCTGGGTTTATGGGTCCAACCCCCTCCTTAGAATTGCTGGCATTCAAGTCCATGGAACAGATCTTGGTCAGAAGACCGAGTTAAAACATAGAGTAAAATATGAGTAGAACTATGCGTTTGGCAAAATAGATCTCCTTACCTAGATCGACAAAAGCCGAAAGCTTTAGGGTTTGTTCACAAGTCGAGTGAATCCCGAAAATCTCCAAAAAGAATGCGACACCACCCCCACCTATATTCGGCCAAAGCATCCAAAACATTAAGCCAATTAGCCATTCGGCTTTGGCTACCAAAACCCGAAAGGAAGATAACGAAATAGGAGAAATCGCCTCTTACCTTGACACAGAAGATCTGAATAACACCTAAGAGAAATCGGCACAGCACAGCAGTAGAGAAGGTTCGGCAATAACAGGGGAAAAGATGAGAGAGTCGAAACTACAAATGGGACTTAGAACTTTCAGTTTTAACAGAGATGAAAAGAAAAGATGGAAGAGAGGAACTATGAAGATTCGGCTTGCAAACGAACATCAGAAAAGAGAACTATGGGCAAGGGACATTCGGCTATAGCATAGAAATGGAGATGAGAATGGAGTTAGGGGTTTCGGCTTTTGAGAAAGAACAATTGAGAGAAGAAGGATGACAATCCAATGAAAAGAAGTGATAGGAATGGTTAAGAAGAAAATAGAGAAAGCTATAGGCGAATTCGGCTAGGGGTTGCCATGAAAGTGAATACTAAAAAAAAATAGAAGAAAGAGTTGCGGTTTCAGCTTTTACCAAATGAGAGCACAAGTGATGCCTACTAAGAGGAGGTCACTAACCGAAAATTGAGAAGGGACCAAGAGCATTTGGCTTCTACAAAGTTTAAGCTACCCAAAATGTACCCAAAACGGCACCCCAATACTCTCCAAAACCGAAGATGGAAGGAACCCACAACAAAATTTCGGCACACTCCTAGACACACAAAAACCGATCCCCCCTCTACAATGAGTTTGAAATTCGGCCAACACCAAGGTCACCATGCTCATCCCTTTCTTTCCTCCTCAAATTCCTCCTGATCACCCGTTTGAAATATTTTGAACACTTCAAACTCCACATTTTCCTCTCTGCCACTCAATCAAACTATTTGACTCAGTCCACTCCCCTATCCTGAAGTGTCCCGGTCAAAATCTACCTCTACTCTCCCTGACGCCAAAAAGAACTCCCAAAATGAGCTCCTGGTGACTTGAACATGCTCCCTCCTCTACTCCCTGTGGCGTCACTTACCAGCATCTTAAGTGGCGCCTCCCTGCCACTCTACCACTCCCTTTTCTTGTGTCAACCAAACACCAACATAATCCCTTAAGTCCTACCCCATCCAGCTCTCCCCTAAAGTGCCTAAAATAGAAATTTTAACCAAGCCTCCGGCTTAACGTCAAGCCTCCCCAAGACCCCCAAACACACCAACACAACATACAGAGCATAGCATATACACAGAAACACATCATATGCAAAGCCCCCAATTCAGTATGTTACACAGCATGTGGGATTCAAACTCCTCCCCCCTTGCTTTCTCTCCTTGACACCACACTACCACACCACACACTCCACTTGTGTTATCAAAACACAAGCAAATATGCTTAACTCCTGCTTCCACTAGCTCTCCCCCCTTAAGTGCCCAAAAAGCAAAATTTTACCAAAGTTCTAACACGACCCTAGGCCTCCCCAGGACCCTTAATCACGTCTACACAACAACATAACAAGCACAACACAAGCACTTGTCCAAATTTTACAAACCCCCTAATTTTAGGATGTTATAGTTCTACCCCCTTAAAAGAAATTTTGGCCTCGAAATTTACGTGGTTAAATGAGGTGAGGGTATTGCTATCGAATTGCATCCTCTAGTTCCCACGTGGCCTCTTCTGAACCGTGATTACGCCAAAACACCTTGACCAGCGGAATGGACTTCCTCCTCAATACTTTGACCTTTCGATCCAAAATCTGCACTAGTTCTTCTTTAAAAGACAGATCGGGTCTAACCTCGATTTCTTCCACCGGCACTATGTGAGATGGGTCAGAACGGTAGCGCGTCAACATCGAAACATGGAACACATCATGTATCTGATTCAACTCCGGAGGTAACTCAAGCTGATAAGCGGCCGGTCCCACACGTTTAACTATCCGATAAAGCCCAATGAATCTGGGGCTCAACTTGCCCTTTCGTCCAAATCTTAAAATCTTCTTCCAATGTGAGACTTTTAAGAAGACACGATCCCCTACTGAAAATTCTATCTCCCTATGTTTCAGATCCGCATACGATTTTTATCTATCAAAAGCTTCTTTTAACTGATCCCAAATCAATTTAATTTTCTCCTCCGTCTGTGAGATCAATTCCGGACCCAACAACTGCCGCTCACCTAACTCTGTCCAACAGGTAGGGGTACGGTACCTATGACTATACAATGCCTCGTAGGGTGCCATCTGAATACTGGATTGATAACTATTGTTGTACGCAAATTCTGCCAACGGCAAATAATCTTCCCAACTACCTCTGAAGTCGATTACATAGCCCCTTAACATGTCTTCTAGAATCTGAATTACCCTTTCCGACTGACCATCAGTTTGTGTGTGGAACGCTGTTTTAAAGTCTAGTCCTGTGCCCAAAGCTTCATGTAATGCTTTCCAAAACTGAGACGTAAATCTAGGGTCCCTGTCCGAGATTATAGACACGGCACCCCATGCAGCTTCACAATTTCTACTACATACAGCTTAGCCAACTTCTGAAGCGAGTAGTCTGTACAAACCGGTATGAAGTGAGCAGACTTAGTCAATCGATCAACAATCACCCATACCGAATCTTTCTTAGTAGGCGTTAGAGGTAGCCCACTAACAAAATCTATTGTTATTCTCTCTGACTTCCAAAGTGGAATCTTCACCGGTTGCAGCAATCCCGAAGGCAACTGATGTTCCGCCTTCACCTACTGACATGTCAATCACTTCCTCACAAACTCGGTAACTTCCCATTTTAGACCAGGCCACCAATACAGTTCACGTAGGTCTCGATACATCTTGTTTCCACTGAGATGCATAGCGTATGGGCTACTATGCGCCTCCCGCAAAATCATCTGCCTCAACTCAGAGTCCTTCGGCATACAAATTCTTCTACGGAAACATAACACCCCTTCACTGTTCAGCCCAAAATCCATAATCTCTCCCCTTTCCACCTACTGAAGCCGAGAACCCAATGATTCATCCAACGATTGCTTCTCTTTAATCTGACCTACCCACGTTAGTTTCACCTGAAGTTCCGTTAATAAGCTACCATTTTCGTAAAGGCTGATATGAGCAAATATTGCTCTCAAATCCGATATCACTTTACGACTTAATGCATCTGCCACTATGTTAGCTTTACCCGGGTGATATTCGATCAAGCAATCATAGTCTTTCAGCAACTCAATCCACCTCCGTTGCCTTAAATTCAACTCTTTCTGGGTAAGGAGATATTTCAGGCTCTTATGGTCGGTGTAGATAATCGACTTTTCTCCGTACAGGTAGTGTTTCCATATCTTCAGGGCGAACACCATAGCAGCTAACTCCAAGTCATGAGTGCGATAATTCACTTCATGTGGCCTTATTTGCCGAGACGCATATGCCATTACCTTCCCTTCTTGTATCAACACACATCCCAACCCTGTGTGCGATGCATCACAATAAACAAAGAACTCCTTCCCAGCCTCAGGCTAAATCAACACTGGTGCCTCAGTCAGAATCTTCTTTAGCTTCTCAAAGCTTTCCTGTTGTTTATCAGTCCACACAAACGGTACTCCTTTTCGCAATAACTTGGTTAGAGGTGCAGCAATAAATGAAAACCCCTCAACAAACCTTCTGTAGTACCCAGCCAAACCCAGAAAACTTCAAATTTTAGACACTAACTTCGGTTGCTTCCAATCCAACACAGCTTCAACCTTCTGAGGATCAACTCTAATCCCTTCAGCAGACACAACATGACCCAAGAACGTCACTTCCTTCAGCCAAAACTCACACTTACTAAATTTAGCGTAAAGCTGCTTCTCTCTTAATATCTGCAAAATAACCCGAAGATGTGAATCATGCTCCTCTTCAGTCCTTGAGTACACCAAGATATCATCTATGAATACCACCACGAACCGGTCCAAATAGGGCTGGAAAACCCGATTCATTATATCCATAAAAGCAGCAGGTGCATTTGTTAACTCGAACGGCATCACTAAAAACTCGTAGTGCCCATAACGAGTTCGGAAAGTAGTCTTATGAATATCTGCCTCCTTGACCTTTAGCTGATGATACCCAGATCTCAAATCTATCTTCGAGAAAACCAAAGCTCCTCGCAACGGATTGAACAAATCGTCAATCCTTTGTAGCGGGTATTTGTTCTTAATAGTTAACTTGTTCAACTGACGATAATTAATGCACATACGCATCGAGCCATCCTTTTTCTTCACAAACAATACCGGCGCTCCCCACGGAGATACACTTGGTCTGATAAAACGACGATCCAATAGCTCTTGAATCTGAGCTTGAAGTTCTACAGCTCCTTCGGCGCCATCCCATAAGGGGCGATGGACACCGGAGCCGTTCCCGGAAGTACCTCAATGCAAAATTCCACCTCGCGATCCGGAGGCAACCCTGGAAGTTCTTCAGGAAAGACGTCCGAGAACTCCTTCACCATTCTGACATCCCCTACAAACAATTCCTTAACATCCGATGTGCTAAAGAAAGCTAGGAACGCCTCGTACCCTTTTCGCACCATCTTTTCAGCCTTTAGTACCGAAATCACATGGGACAGATAATCTCTCCTTTTTCCTATCACAATTACTTCCTCATCCTCTGGAGTTCTTAAAACCATATGCTTAGCAGCGCCATCCAAATTTGCATGATGCTTAACTAGCCAGTCCATGCCTAAGATCAGATCAAACTCGTCGAATGGTAGTTCCATCAAGTCTACCAGGAAAACAATCCATTGTACTTCTAATGGCACATTCCTAAATAGTTTGTTCACTACCACCGATTGTCCTAGAGGGCTAATCACAGACATTTCTCTAGCAGCAATCTCAGATTTTATACCCAAAGTCTCAGACACAGTATATGAAACATATGAATGGGTTGATCCAATATCAATCAAAGCAATAAATGGCACATCAAATATAAGAAACATACCAGTTATGACTTCTGGTGCGTCGTCATCCTCTCAACGTCTAACCGCATAAACCAATCCAGGCTATCTTGCATCTGTATTCCCAGCACCTCTGCCCGGTGCTCCATGACCTCGGCCAAACCCATTTCCCCCTCTGGCCGGACCAAGACCCCTCGGCGGCTGCTGACCACCTCTCCTTGATTGTGCAAATCCCCGACCTACAATCCGCACCCTAGTCACCTCTTGTGGATAATTCTTTATCAGATGATCCCTAGATCAACATTTGAAACATCCCCCGAATGTATTTTCCCACACTGAGCACACGGTCGCAACTGACCAACAGCAACAGGCATCCCCACTCGAGCTGGCCCATCCAACCTAGGCCTCCTTTGAAAACCCCCAGAAGATCCTAACGACCCAAAACTTCTCTTATTTTTGCCCTTATCCCTATCTCGGTTTTGCCTCTCAAAACATTTCACTTCTTCGGTAATTTTTGCTTATTCCACCAACACAGCAAAATCTCTTTCCCGCTGTGGGGCTATCAACACCCTCAACTCATCCTTCAAACCATCCTCGAACCGAACACAGCGCTCATAAACGGTTGCGACTATACCCCGAGCGTAACAACTCAAGCGCAGAAACTCCGCCTCATACTCTGCCACAGATTTATTCCCTTGAACCAAGTTCAAAAATGCCTTCCTCTGGGCATCCACATAACTCTCCCCAACATATTTTCCTTAAAATGTTGTCTTAAAAAAGTCCCAAGTGATACGATCTGCTTGAGTACCTTCCCTTACTGTGAGCCACCACTGATATACCTCATCTCGTAGGAGGGACACTGCTCCTTTCAATTTCTTCTGCTGTGCAGTCCAGATCATCCATAATTCGTTCAACTGCTTCCAGCCAGTATTCAGCTACGTTTGGGGCCACGCCAGAAATACCCCTAAATATCTCAGCCCCATTTGCCCAAAGTCGCTCAGGAATAGATTTCTAGGCTATCGATCCAGTGCTTGCCCCAGCAACCCGCTCCAGAACACGCAGCATAGCTTGGGACAAAGCATCGTCCCCTCCAATTCAGTCTTGAGACCCTGCTTCCGCCACTGGCGATGCTGGCACTTCGCCTTCTGGTGCATGCCCTGATTCTGAAGATCCAACCTCAGCACCCCGGCCTCTACCACAGCCGCGTATACCACGTCCACGTCCTCTTGTACTCATATTTACTGAAGCGAATTAATGTGATTAGAAATTTTATGAATTAGTATATCATTCCACTGTTTATTAATAGATATTTTATGAAGATAGAATTAAAAGTGGTTTTCACGAATCGAATTACTAATATCTCAGTCTCTACAATCTTAACTCTTATAGCTAGCAATCATAACACACTAACTCTAATAGTTTGGTAACACCCCAAACCCGGCTGAAACGCTACGACCAGATCTGGTATGGTACGGGTTAACAGTTGAAAACTTCTCTTTGAAGGGATTTGAAATCTCGGTTTGTTTAAGTGGGTATTTGGTAAATACGTGCTATTTGTAGAAAACTTTTGTAGTTTTTTTTTTAAAAAAACATATCTTTGCGTTAAACGTGTTTGAAATTTCCCATTTCATTGCTTATAAAAATTAAGTCTTTAAAACAAATTCAAAATATAACATCAACACATATAAATCAATAACCTAAGCTATGGAGCCTTATTACATAAATGGTCCCAAATTTAAACTTAAAGAAAAACCGAAAATAATTTATGAAAATAAAAACTTGATGGCCCCTCGAGTCCCTCTCGGCTCCCATGTGCACGATCTACTGCTCATCTGAAAAATTAAGGAAAATAAAGGGTGAGTCACCAAGACTCAGTGTGCAAATCCCGAAAACACTTAAAAGGCTTGAGGCTCACAAACACATTACGGGCCTTGGCCCATACATAATGGCAACAAAATATTTACATGCAACATGGCCCAACCCAACCTAAAAGTCCATCCTCTACACACCAGCCCGTACCAGCCAACACACCTTGGGGATTTCTACAATCAACCTGCCAACCGCTACACACCATATCGACAGTCATGCTGCCTATTCCTACAATCAATAATAAATTTAACGTGGCTTAGCCACCGATCACTATTGTGACCTAATTTAAAATTCGTAGTTTAACCACCGATCACCAGGTGACCTATTACATGCTCTTCCCCTTCATCATGTTTATCCCACCCCATGCATACATCCATGCAGAATCAAAACAACATGTAACCTAAAAGATCACAGATTATCACATACATCGATACACATATATAAGTTTCTATTGTTACGTACCTGGCATCCCTTGCCTACCCTTTTCGGGTAATCCGACTGTCTGTACAGCCTTTTTTCGGCTTTTAGCCCAAAACATACATATAGTATAGATTAGTTAGTGTGTTCGAGATCTACACACCTGATTACAGACAAGACGAGACTTTCTATGTCGACACTATCAGAAGCCGATACGACTGCTAACTGTCTAAGGTTTTGTTTTGAAGCCGGTCCACAACCCGGTGGCCAATCCCGAACTGCTGACACTGCTCGTTTCTTAAACTTAGGGATAGGGTTTACAGATCCAATCCCCTCCTTCGCCTGATCGACATTTGATTCCATTAAAAGACCTTATCAGTTGCTACCATCATATCATATGGTTAAGATCACAATAACGATAGCGAATCTAACAAGAATCTAAAGAAAATCCCTTACTTGAAATCCCGAAAAGAGAGATATGAGGTTTAGAGACTAGCGGTTCCGGCTTTTAGATCTAAGCGATCTACTTCAATTCCCGAATGTCGCCCAACACGTAAACACAAGAAACCAACAATCCATTAGCCTTTCGGCTTTGTCTTCTAAAAACCGAAAGAGAAAAAGAATAGATTAGAAGAAATCGACACCTACCTTTACAGAGAATTCGGCGACTCTTAGAAGATTTTGGCTTTTGAGAAGATCAAAAAGAAAAGATGATCTTAAGAGATCTATAAAGTTTCGGCTTCTAAGAAGGTTAAAAAGAAAAGATGATCTCAAGAGATCTATGAAGTTTCGGCTTTTGAGAAGGAGATGATTGAGAGAATAGAGTAATATCAAACGTAAAGAAGTGATAGGAACGGTATAGGAAAAAGAAGAATTTCGACAAGGCTAGGGCAGATTCGGCTATGGCAGACAAATGTGAAAAGAAAGAATGCTTAAGGGAGTTTTCGGCTCTTATTTAGAAAATAAGGAAAAGAGAGAAGATGAAAACCCTAAATACCAAAAATAAAGAAGAGAATGGGAGAATAAAACCCTAATGCCAATTTTAATTAAAATAGTTGGGCTTCATGCAACTTGAATTTGGGCCTCCTCAGTTGACGCCACTTCCCTGCTTTTAAGTGGCACCACTTTGCCACTGGGCCACAAGCCCATTTGTATTTTAAAACACAGATAACATCTTTTAAGCCCTATCTTACCAGGCTTTCCACTAGAGTGTCCAAACAGAAAATTCGATTAAGGCCTCTGCCCAACCCTGAGCCCATTCTGGACCCCTAATACTCATATTAAACATAACCACACATTAAATGCATAGCCCCACAATTTCAAGATGTTACAATTTTTTTTCTAAAATCATTTCATATTATCAAACAAAGTCAGAAGACTTACGGATTTGGTGCCGGAGACTCGGTGTGACATACTTTCAGTAACGCTATCACTTTTTTTTCTAAACCAACGTTTTAACAAAATTGGAAAAACGTTTTCGAACCCATTCCACAGTCGAGTTTTGCAATCTGGCTCTGATACCATAAAATGTAACACCCCAAACCCGGCCTATACGTTACGACCGAATCTGGTATGTCACATGGATAAAGAAACTTTGCGAATTGTTAAAAATTTCGAGGTTTGTTTTCATTTTGAAAATCGGATTCATTTTTAAGGTTTTCTTGCAAAATATTATTAATATTACTAATTACCAAAAACTTGATTTATAATACGAAAATTAGAACCAGTGGATTTCAAAAATGTGCCGTTTTGAAACAGTTATTGTAGTTTTAAGAAAATCCCAAGTTTATTTATCTATAGTGTAACACCCCTAACCCGTATCCGTCGCCGAAATTGGGTTTTGAGGCATTTTAAGTTAACCCAACCCGAATAGGCTCAAATAAACACATACCAGTCTTTATTTGAGTACACTAAATGTATTTAACCAATTTTAAAAAATTACATTACTAATAAACAAAATCAAATTATCAATACATTCAACCGTACAACATTTGTAACACCCCAAACCCGGTCAACACAATACGACCGAATCTGGCATGTCACAGAGGAAAAACGTTCTGAAGAAAATCAGGATACCGATTAAATTTTAGTGAAAACTCTTTCTTGTTCTATGTTTGTAGAAATCAGGTGCATGACTAGTTAAAAACCGATAGTTTACTTTGAAATCCCGGGAATGAATCTTTAAAACTTAATTGTCAACCTATAGGTTTGGAAACGTGTGTATCATTTTTTTTAAAAAAAACCCAAATTATTCTTTCTTAGTTATTTTGAAATCAGTTGAATTAAATGTGGAAATCTTAAGTTTGAAATCCATTTGAGTTGTTGTTGTTATCCATTGATTTGTATTACCCGATGGTAAAGTTTTGAAAACCAGTGCGTCTTGTAGTTTAGAAAACCTTGGCTTATATTGTTAAATCCATCAAGTAATTTATTTAACTATGTTTAAAACAAACCCAAAACATATAAATAAACCGAAAACATAACTTAAATGGCCATATTACAAACCCAAGTAAAATGAACTCAAATTTAAAGAAATAATGTACCCAAACCATAGTCCTTGTGAAACCGAATTTATTTAATGCATGGCCACCTCGAGTCCACCCGGCTCCTCATCCGCGATCTATGAATCACCTGAAAAGATAAGGGAGAAGGTGAGTCACCAAGACTCAGTGCATAATCCCCCTCCCAGTTAATGCCACATACTTACACAAATCACAACCAAGCAATATATGTAATGCACCCAAACCTAGCCATCCGTAACTCCATTTCTACCCCGTGTGGTACCAAACCACTGGTGGTGCCAAACCACTGGTGACCCAAAGTCACGATATCCAATAATAATGTGGTGCCAAACCACTGGTGACCCAAAGTCACGAATAATCCATCTGTGGGGCCAACCCACGTTGTGAGACCAAATCACTGGCGACAATCCCGTAATATCAAATGTGGGGCCAACCCACTGTGGTGCTAAGCCACTGGGACGAGTCGCTATGAGGTGCCAAACCTCTGGTGACCCAAAGTCACAAAATAAACTGTGGTACCAAACCACTGGAGGTGCCAAACCTCTGGTGTCCCAAAGACACGGATATCAAATCTTCCCCCTCCTCTCATATCACCCACATCAATGCATCACATGTACAAATCATGCCATCATGCCTTAATATGAACATATAGCAAATATATCATAGTTCATAGTATTAAGCATCATATAGCAAAATCATATTGAAACGGACTTACCCGTATCCTTGCTCATACCCATAAGGTATCATATCATGATCTTCACAGTTTTCGGCTTTTCACATATTTAGGTTATTAATATATATTTACTAAGTTATAAAGTGTGTAAGTTACACACCTGTTACTAGCGAAATCACTAAATCCTGAAGACCCGATCTACTGCACTAGATCTCATTGTCCTTAATGCTCCTCGAATATTAGACACCACCCAAAGTATGCGAGATCGAACCTTTCCCTACAATCGGCCAACGTTAACACACAATCTCAAAAGCCTTCGACTTTTCAAATATCTAATGGAAAGATTGAACTAACATAAATCCTTACCACTTGACTTACCAACTTCGAACGCTAAAGAATAGGGGCTTAAATCGACTACTTCCACAATCCCGAAGAACTTAGGAGAAATCGATTCCCATTAATGATTAACAACACTATCAACAAATGCCGAATTAGGCTTTCACCTATGTGTGTCAACAGAGAAGAAAAGAAAGTAAGAAGGGAGTTTCGGCCATGGACACTTACCTTCTTAAAACTGATTGAAGAACAACCAAAAGAGATCAAGGCTTGATTGAGTTTCGGCCAAAATAAACTAGAAGAAAGAAAGAAGATTCGGCTATGTGGATAGAAGACAAACAAATGAGATTCGGCTAGAGTGGAAAAAGAGAAAGGAAAAGAAAAATGCAATGGAAGAGGAAGGATTCGGCAATAGAGTATGGTTGATAGAAGAGAAAAGCAATTAAGATCCGGCTTAACTAAAAAGGAGAGAAAGGAAGAAATATGAATGGTATTCGGTTTTGATCAAGAATGAGAGAAAGAAAAAGAGAGAGATGGGGAGAAAGAGATTCGGCCAAGGAAGAAAAAGAATAGGATGAAAGAAAAATGCCTCCCTTCAATGGTAGAATATTTTCGGCACAAAGAGAAAAAGAGCTTGAGAGGAAAAGAAAACAATACCAATTTAGTCAAGAATAAAAGCCAAAACCAAAACAAAAGCTTACCTATTGCTCAAATTCGGTTTAGGACAAAGAGTTTTGAGAGAAAAGAAAATGATGCACAAAATGCTAAGGAATTTGACCAACTAGCTACCAACCTACCAAAACCTTCAACAAAAATTTGGTCACCCCCCAGACCATAATGCCGTCCAGATACATGGACAAGTTGGCCATTAAAAAGTTTCCAAAAACCTCATCCTTAATCCAAGCCTTATGTCCCCTTATCATTCCTTAATCAAAATGATTCCTTTCCCCAAGTTCAAGCTTACCTAAACTATTTGTCATCTTGCCATAAAAATTTAAAGTCCAACTTACCAAAAATACCTCTTGACCGATACTTAAGGAAAGCATGCAAAAATAATCTCAATTTGCATACAAAGTGATTCGAACTCCTTCCCTCAAGGTACTACAAGTAACGCCATAACCACTTTACTAATAGCTCATTTATGCTAGCTATTTACTCATAAATTTCTATATGTCTTGAAGCTACTTACCATCTCTACTTAAAGTGCTAAAATACCAAATTTTTCCTAAAGTCTAATTAAACCCGAGACTTCATAGAAACCTTGTAACCTTCCAAATCTACTTAACTAATAAGTCCAATTTGCAATAACACCGTTCTCATATTCTTGAAGATTTTAAACACTCCTAAGCCCAAGGCCCAATCGGCCCAATCCTACTAGGCCTAATTTCGGGATGTTACAACATTTACATACATAGACTTCACTACTATTTTCGATCTTTCCTAGTTTACTTACATGTGATATTTATAACCAAAACAATGAATTCATTTGCAACATTATTCCTGCTATATTCGGCATTATCACATATAGGTGGTTATTCGAACATTCAAGCCATCTCATTAACAATTCTATGCGTTATTAGTTTACTCCTTTAACATACAATCCGAACATATAATGATATTAGCATACGGGTATAAGATGTGTATAAGTCTTATCAAATTGTATCTAGTCATTTAGTTACTCCTACAATAGCATGCCAAAACGATCTATTGCCATTCAAAAATTCGTTAGACATTTGTACCATATCACAATATCAAGTGTGGTTAAAAATCATTCATCAAGACATATAAACTTATAATAGAATTTAACCATGACATAATTCATACAAGTTCAAATGACATAGTTTAGCCATCTTTACAAGATTTCTATAAATATTCCAACCCAAAAGATACTATATAGTGTCTAAGCTTATACATGCCATAATTTCAAAGGTTAAAAGCTAATAATATTAATACCAAGTAGGTGATAATGTGCTCAACTTCGACAAAGATCCTCAAGTGCAAGCTTGATCCAAAGATCTATACTCAAATAAACGAAATACAAACGGTAAGCTATTTAAAGCTTAGTAAGTCATAAGCAAAAGAAGTATACAATTAACCAAGCAATTTTAATAGCTTCTAAATGACTCAACTTTTATCTTTGGTAGCTTGCAATAGCAAAAACACATATTAGGTCATCATTAACCAATATTGAACTTACTTACCATCCAAACCAAAACTGAATATCTATATGCTACATATTCGAACCCAAAATGACTTACCAAAATTTTACTCCAAGAAAATTTAACCATCATACAAGACGTTTATACCTATCACATCGTTTAACTCCATGAAATATTTTCGTCTAGTAGGAAAATTCAAACATCCGTACCTGTAGTACAAATCTCGTAATGTATCGCTCACACAGAGCCGTTACTTACATTTTCGCACACATAGTGCCCACCTTCCGTAACGTATCGCTCACTTAGAGCCGTTACTTAACCTGTCCACACACGTGGTGCAACTTTCCCGTAATGTATCGCTCACTTAGAGTCGTTACTCAATCTTTCTGCACACACAGTGCTAACTTCCCGTAACATATCGCTCACTTAGAGCCGTCACTGAACCATTCCGTACACACAGTGCCAATTAGCAATCCCCACTTAAACATAACATATGACTTCACATATTATAACATTTAACATACATAATTATACAGATTCAACCCCAAATTCTTCTCTCTTTTTCTTATCATTACAATTGGCCTTGTGCATTTAAACCCATATTTATCCATTTAATCACTACTATCCCTCATTTCATATTCTCTAATTAACTACAAATCAACCCAAAAATATTTATTCAAGCCAAACATATTTACCTTTCATACCTATGGCAACATATCTTTATACTTACCTCAACCATCCAAAACATTTCAATATATATACATACATATACATTCGACAATCACATTTAAATCAACCTATCCCATTCGACATTCTCAAGGATATATATATATATATAGGTATAAATGTATATGTATTTATATGCACCCATATCCGTATAATTACCATGTATATAAAATAGTGTGTATTCGGCTCCTTATCTCAATTGTACATAAGCATGTATCTATAATTCCACATTAACTTAACTACCATGTATAATATACCATATGCCATATTCGGCCAAATTAAAAATGAGAGCATTTATGTTACTTAAACATGTACATATACATAGAGAAAATTCATATTTGTAACATCCTGAAATTGGGCCTAGTAGGATTGAGCCCAATGGGCCTTAGGCATAGTAGCATTTAAAATTTTAGAGAACGACATTAATGAGAGTTTGACTTATTAGTTAAGTGAATTTGGAAGGTTACGAGGTTTCTATGAAGTGATACGAGCTCACCTACGACACTTGTGACGGACGTCAATCATGACCCGATAAGGCTATCTAATGGGCCAATTACACGTTCTCGAGCCAAGCAATTCAAAGATGCCACAATGGTGTTGGTGGCACAAATTTGGAATGACGATAGAAGAGATTCCAAAAACATGCTGAGCTATTACAATTTCTTTAGAGTTGAATATACTAGCTAGCCCGACTGCTAGAATATTTAATACTATAAAATACGCATGTTTGATTAAATTTTCAGAAGTTGTGACATTTTCTTAATTCACATTATTTTTGTTTAATCAGCACGAGTTTTTAATAAATCCTTTGTCATAGTGAATAATAGTGTGTTTTATCTAGTATTTAAATAAAGTAATTAAAATATGTATTAATTTGTGTTCAACCGAAATATTACTAATGTTGGATTATATTTTATAGGTGATTCACGGATGACAACAATAGAAGCTGTAAACAAATAACTTGTGGCGTGGACGACTTAGAGTGGGAATAATGCGTGGAAGGTGAAAGTGTGTGAGAATGAAAGCACTTGCACAGCAATATGGTCAAATTAAATGTTTGAAGTGCATAGCAATTGAAGGAATAAAATAAAGAGCATAGGAATATACTTAGCATGGGACGACAAGCATTGGAAAGATAATACCTATATTACTTGGGAGTGCAAAAATCATCATGAATCATGAATAAACAATTGATGCTAAGTGGGCGGCAAATTGGAGCAAGAAAGCACATGGAATACTGAATTGATGCATGCGGCAATAAGGATGTAATGGGTAAATAAATAAATCAAAAAAGTTGCAAATTGGATGGACGGCATGGACATATTTTAGATGGCATTTGAAAATTAGTCATGCGGCACTAAATTTGTGGAATAAACAAATGAATGGAATCTTGATGGACAGCATGAGCAAAATGTTGATTGAAGCAAATGAATTGGACGGCTAAACATGTGCTAAGTGGAGGAATAAAAAAAAAATTAAACAAAGTAAGAACAATTGGAAGACATGTCATGCGTGAATAATCAAAGAAATAGTTGCATAAAATTTCAAATTCTTCATCAACATGGGGACGGCACAAAGGAATTTAGGGGAAATAAAATAATAAATTTGTCTTTTATGGACCATATGGAAATACGGCAGCAATCTTTGAAGGAAGGTTTTCAAGAGCCTATAAATATCTAGCATATTTCATTTTGTAAAAAACAAGTTGAAATTTAATGAAAAGAAGTATTTCTTTTGGTGAGTATTTACTCTCCTAAATTCTCGAGGTTTGAATTGACTTATCTAGTTTTCTAGTGGCGTCTTTCTTTCCTTGTTTCGAACTTATCATCCTTTCGGGTGTGGCGTTCATTCACCTATACCGCTGGTTCCTATCTCGCTAGATAGTGGGTCTCGGTTTTATTTCACAATTCATTCCATCAATTTGAAACCTATAAGATTCGGGTCTTTAATTCTTATTAAAGGTTCTTTCTTGTTTCAAATACGTATCCATCACCTATCTTGCATTTCAAATATATTATTTCCAATAAGATTATCCCTTTTGTTAGTTGAACGAGAAACTGTCTAATTTACGATCGGGCAACTTTAACGATTCGCCTCCTAACCCGGGACGGACCGTTATCATCTGGTATCAGAGCCAATTAAATTAGGCATGTTTTGATCGTCTTGAGTATTTCCAAGTAAGTTTCAAAAAAAAAAAAGTTCAAAAAAAAAATCGAGGTTAAAAAAAAAATCCGAGTTAAAAAAAAAATTCCTACCTTGGTCTGTTTAGATTGTCAAGTTCTTCTCTAAGAAGACGAACGACATTTGCTTGCTTATATTCCCAGTGTTTTACAAAGTATACTAACTGAGACGAGTCCTTGTCTGTATAATTAGTTAGCTCTATAAGATGTTGGAAATCAACTATAGTTGACTTTCCCGCAATTGTTACCTCCTCTAACCTATTTTGGTCATCTCTTGGCTTTTCTACATTAAACTGCTTCCCAGCTGTCAACCAAACTTACCTTTTTAACTCTCGAAACGACCTACGAGCTGTTAGTAAGTCAAAGACAACCTTCTAGAATTTAGAAGAGTGAACTCGAGCGGTAAAAGGCAAGAGTGAATACATTAAGGAAAAAGCCAGAATTGAGTAAAAACACGAGTGTGAGTGTTGATAATTTTTTTTTTTGAGTGAACGAGTGAGGATTGTAGTGAGGAATTCATTATTTTTTTTTTAAAAAAAAAATGTCTAGGAACCTCGAACATCGAATAATAAGTGACGAAGCATCCGACGCTGCCGGAGGTGGGGGAGGATTACAACCCCGAAGAAATGATCCCGAAGGGAGAAATCAGGATGTGCAAACAGTATTGCAAGAAATCACACGTATGTTCAGAACAATCACCGAACAATTAGATCGAAGAGAGGAACGAAGACCTCGAGCAAACACCCCTCCAATTCCGAGAAGGGGACTAGAACAACCTTGGTTACGTGACAACGAAGTCTACGAACCAAGTGAAGCCGACAGCAACCGGGCTTTTGAACACGATGAACGACGAAGAAATCCACGAGCCCGTGAGCGAAGGGATCGAGAATGGGCCGATGACGACTTAAAGAACATTAAAATGACGATTCCTGCTTTCCAAGGGCGATCCGATCCGGAAACCTACCTTGAGTGGGAAAAGAAGGTGGAATTAATTTTCGACTGCCACAATTATTCAGAAAATAAGAAGGTAAAACTTGCTGCAATCGAATTTTCTGATTACGCCCTTATTTGGTGGGATCAACTAACGACGAGTCGAAGACGGGATGGTGAACGCCCAATATCCACATGGGCGGAAATGAAGGCACTAATGCGGAAAAGGTTCATTCCAACCTATTATCACCGCGAGTTGCATCAAAAATTGCAAAGCCTAACCCAGGGTCACCGAAGCGTAGAAGATTACTACAAGGAGATGGAAGTGGCCATGATCCGAGCCAATGTGGAAGAAGAACGAGAAGCCACCATGGCACGTTTTAGCGCTGGCCTCAATCGAGATATCGCAAATATTGTAGAATTACATCATTACATCGATATCATCGAAATGGTTCATATGGCTATAAAGGTAGAAAAACAGCTGAAACGAAAAGCTACACCTAGAGCAAACCCCAATCAAGCCTCAACATCGAAGTGGGGACAAGTGGCCAACAAAAGGGACATGCCGAGTCGAGCCAAAGAAATCAGTGGCGTACCCAAGTCTAACAAGCCTATCGGTGAAACAAGCAAAGGCAAAATGGAAGCTCTTCCGAATCGATCCCGAGACATTAAGTGTTTCAAATGTTTGGGACGAGGACATATTGCAAGTCAATGTCCAAACCGAAACACTATGTTTATTCGAGAGAATGGCGAGATCGAATCTGAAAGTGAAGAGGAAGATGATGCCAGTGAGACATCTCAAGATAAGGAAGAGATAGAACAAGCCGAAAGTGGAGAGATCTTGGTGGTAAAAAGGAGCCTTAGTTTACAAGGTGTCGAAAATGAGCAACAACGCGAAAACATCTTCCATACGCGTTGTCAAATACAAGGGAAGATTTGTTGCGTCATTATTGACGGAGGAAGCTGTACTAATGTGGCTAGCACCATATTGGTAGAGAAACTTGGATTGACTACCACCAAACATCCCCATCCATATAAGTTACAATGGCTTAATGATGCGGGAGAACTTAAGGTCACAAAACAAGTTTTGGTTTCCTTTTCAATAGGGAAGTATCAAGATGAGGTTTTGTGTGATGTGGTTCCGATGCTAGCGGGACATCTACTGCTTGGACGACCTTGGCAATTTGACAAGCGAGCAATTCATGACGGCTACACTAATCGGTACACTTTTAAGTACTTGGGCCGGAACGTGACACTAGCTCCGTTAACACCCAAGCAAGTTTATGAGGATCAGTTGAAAATGAAGACATCAATGGAAAAATCAAAAGAAAATGAGCGGAAAAATGAGAAAGAAAAAGAAAAGAATGTTAAAAAAAAGAGGGACAAGAAAATAAGTGATAAAACGAGAGAGTGTGAACAAAAAAAAGAAGAAACGAAGGAAGAAAATGGAAAAATGAGTGTTTTTGCAAAAGCAAGAGATATCTGAAAAGCTTTGTGTGTGAGACAACCGATGTATGTCTTACTATACAAGGAATCGTTTTTGAATACTAACGACTTACCCGAGAATCTTCCTTCTTCTGTGTTGTCTCTGATTCAGGAATTCAAGGACGTTTTTCCAGAAGAATTACCAAGTGGTTTACCGCCCATTCGAGGCATAGAACACCAAATTGACTTGGTGCCGGGAGCTTCACTGCCCAATCGACCTGCATACCGGAGCAATCCCGAAGAAACAAAAGAGCTCCAAAAGCAAATCACTGAATTGCTAGAAAAGGGATATATCCGAGAAAGCCTTAGTCCATGCGCAGTACCGGTGCTACTAGTACCAAAGAAAGATGGTTCGTGGCGAATGTGTGTCGACTGTCGCGCCATCAACAAAATTACCGTCAAATACCGACACCCGATACCCCGACTTGATGATATGCTAGACGAGTTGAGCGGAGCTCGAATCTTCACAAAGATTGATCTCAAAAGTGGCTATCACCAAATTAGGATGCGGGAAGGTGATGAGTGGAAAACGGTTTTCAAAACAAAGTTAGGTTTGTATGAATGGTTGGTAATGCCATTCGGACTTACAAACGCTCCGAGTACTTTTATGAGACTTATGAATCATGTCTTACGAGCTTTTATTGGCAAATCATGTGTTGTTTATTTTGATGACATATTAGTGTACAGCAAATCTTTGGAGGATCACCTCCAACATCTACGTGCGATCTTAGAAACACTGCGAAAAGAGGTATTGTACGCTAATCTCGAGAAATGTTCTTTTTGTACTGACAAGGTTATTTTCTTAGGATACGTCGTGAGTGCAAATGGATTAGAAGTGGACCAAGAGAAGGTTAGAGCCATCCAAGAATGGCCCCGTCCCACAACGGTTAGCCAAGTACGAAGTTTCCATGGGTTGGCTAGTTTTTACCGTCGATTCGTGCCCAACTTCAGCACGATAGTCGCTCCTTTAACGAGCGTGATCAAGAAGAATTCAGCTTTCCATTGGTCCGATGAGCAAGAACGGTATTTTAAGGCTCTTAAAGAATGTCTTGTTAAAGCTCCATTGTTATCCCTTCCTGACTTTACTAAAACTTTTGAAATTGAATGTGATGCATCAGGAGTAGGGATCGGAGCCGTTCTAACTCAGAATGGAAGACCGGTGGCGTATTTCAGCGAGAAATTGAATGGAGCTACACTCAATTACCCCGTGTATGACAAAGAGATGTACGCTCTAATAAGATCGCTTGAAACGTGGCAACATTACTTGAGGCCGAAAGAGTTTGTTATTCATTCAGATCATGAAGCACTCAAGTATATTAAAGGTCAGCACAAGCTCAACAAACGACATGCAAAATGGATTGAGTATTTAGAATCGTTTCCGTACGTAATTAAGTATAAGAAAGGTAAGGAAAATGTGGTTGCGGATGCATTATCACGAAGGTACACTTTATTAACCTTTCTTGATTCTAAAATACTTGGTTTCCATCATATTAAGGAATTGTATGCTAACGATGCTGATTTTGGCAATGTCTATAATGCTTGTGAGAGTGGTGCTTTTGATAAGTTTTACAGGCATGAAGGATTCCTTTTCAAGGAAAACAAGATTTGTATACCGCAAGGTTCTATACGAGACATGCTTGTGATAGAAGCACATAGTGGTGGCCTTATGGGTCACTTTGGACGAGACAAAACATTGTCCACTCTTCAAGAACATTTTTTCTGGCCAGGAATGAGCAAGGATGTTGAACGAATTTGTGAACGTTGCATTGCTTGCAAACAAGCCAAATCACGGGTCCAGCCTCACGGTTTATATACGCCCCTTCCCATTCCAGACACTCCGTGGGTCGACATTTCCATGGATTTCATCCTTGGACTACCTAGATCTAAAACTGGGAAGGACTCGATTTTTGTTGTAGTTGATCGTTTTTCTAAAATGTCCCATTTTATCCCTTGTTCTAAAACTGACGATGCTGTGCATATTGCCAATTTGTTTTTTAGGGATATCATACGATTGCATGGAGTTCCGAAGACGATCGTATCTGATAGGGATGTAAAATTTTTAAGTCATTTTTGGCGAACTCTGTGGGGAAAGTTAGGGACGAAACTACTATTCTCGACCACATGTCATCCTCAAACGGATGGACAGACTGAAGTAGTAAACCGAATCCTAACAACATTGTTGCGAACCTTGGTGCAAAAAAAATCTCAAAACGTGGGAAGACTGTCTGCCCCACATCGAATTTGCTTACAACCGAGCTGTTCATTCTGCAACTAAATTTTCGCCTTTCGAGATTGTTTACGGGTTTAACCCTCTCACCCCTCTTGATTTATTACCACTGCCTTCAGATAAATTGATCCATTCTGATGCTAGGAAAAAGGCGGAATACATAAAGGAGCTGCATCGAAAGGTGCGCGGGAATATTGAAGCAAGAACCAAGCAATACACCCAACGAGCTAACAAAGGTCGTAGACGCATTCTCTTTGAACCAGGGGACTGGGTTTGGGTTCATATGCGAAAAGAAAGGTTTCCTAAGCAAAGGCGATCTAAACTTCTCCCAAGGGGGGACGGTCCATTTCAAGTCATTGAACGCATAAATGACAACTCGTACAAATTGGACTTGCCAGGTGACTATAATGTGAGCGCGAGTTTTAATGTTTCTGATCTTTCTCCTTTCGATGTAGGTGATGATTCGAGGACGAATCAACTTAAAGAGGGAGGGGATGATACGAGCTCACCTACGACACCTGTGACGGACGTCAATCATGACCCGATAAGGCTATCTAATGGGCCAATTACACGTTCCCGAGCCAAGCAATTCAAAGATGCCACAATGGTGTTGGTGGCACAAATTTGGAATGACGATAGAAGAGATTCCAAAAACATGCTGAGCTATTACAATTTCTTTAGAGTTGAATATACTAGCTAGCCCGACTGCTAGAATATTTAATACTATAAAATACGCATGTTTGATTAAATTTTCAGAAGTTGTGACATTTTCTTAATTCACATTATTTTTGTTTAATCAGCACGAGTTTTTAATAAATCCTTTGTCATAGTGAATAATAGTGTGTTTTATCTAGTATTTAAATAAAGTAATTAAAATATGTATTAATTTGTGTTCAACCGAAATATTACTAATGTTGGATTATATTTTATAGGTGATTCACGGATGACAACAATAGAAGCTGTAAACAAATAACTTGTGGCGTGGACGACTTAGAGTGGGAATAATGCGTGGAAGGTGAAAGTGTGTGAGAATGAAAGCACTTGCACAGCAATATGGTCAAATTAAATGTTTGAAGTGCATAGCAATTGAAGGAATAAAATAAAGAGCATAGGAATATACTTAGCATGGGACGGCAAGCATTGGAAAGATAATACCTATATTATTGGGAGTGCAAAAATCATCATGAATCATGAATAAACAATTGATGCTAAGTGGGCGGCAAATTGGAGCAAGAAAGCACATGGAATATTGAATTGATGCATGCGGCAATAAGGATGTAATGGGTAAATAAATAAATCAAAAAAGTTGCAAATTGGATGGACGGCATGGACATATTTTAGATGGCATTTGAAAATTAGGCATGCGGCACTAAGTTTGTGGAATAAACAAATGAATGGAATCTTGATGGACAGCATGAGCAAAATGTTGATTGAAGCAAATGAATTGGACGGCTAAACATGTGCTAAGTGGAGGAATAAAAAAAAAAATTAAACAAAGTAAGAACAATTGGAAGACATGTCATGCGTGAATAATCAAAGAAATAGTTGCATAAAATTTCAAATTCTTCATCAACATGGGGACGGCACAAAGGAATTTAGGGGAAATAAAATAATAAATTTGTCTTTTATGGACCATATGGAAATACGGCAGCAATCTTTGAAGGAAGGTTTTCAAGAGCCTATAAATATCTAGCATATTTCATTTTGTAAAAAAACAAGTTGAAATTTAATGAAAAGAAGTATTTCTTTTGGTGAGTATTTACTCTCCTAAATTCTCGAGGTTTGAATTGACTTATCTAGTTTTCTAGTGGCGTCTTTCTTTCCTTGTTTCGAACTTATCATCCTTTCGGGTGTGGCGTTCATTCACCTATACCGCTGGTTCCTATCTCGCAAGATAGTGGGTCTCGGTTTTATTTCACAATTCATTCCATCAATTTGAAACCTATAAGATTCGGGTCTTTAATTCTTATTAAAGGTTCTTTCTTGTTTCAAATACGTATCCATCACCTATCTTGCATTTCAAATATATTATTTCCAATAAGAATATCCCTTTTGTTAGTTGAACGAGAAACTGTCTAATTTAGGATCGGGCAACTTTAACGATTCGCCTCCTAACCCGGGACGGACCGTTATCATGAAGTCTCGGGTTTAGTTGGGCTTTAGGAAAAATTTGGTATCTTAGCACTTTAAGGAGAGATGGTAAGTAACTTCAAGACATTTGGAAATTTATGAGTAAATAGCTTGCATAAAAGAGCAATTGGTAAAGAGGATATGATGCCACATGATGGACTTGAAGGGAAGAGGTTCAAATCTCTTGGTGTGCAAATTTTGATTATTTTTGCATGCTTTCCTTAAGAGTTGGTCAAAGAGGTATTTATGGATAAGATGGACATTTTTTTTATGGCAAGAAGACTTAAGGTTATGGTAAGCATGAAATAAGGGATAGAATTGCTAGATTGTGGGGATAGAATTTCTTTAACTTTGGGAAAGTAGAGGATTTCAAGGCATGTATCTAGGTGGATGTTTCGGAAACTATTTCTTGGCCAACTTGTCCATGTATGTGGACGTCATTATGGTCTAGGGGGGTGACCGAATTTTGTTGAAGGTTTTGGTAGGTTGGTAGCTAGTTGGTCAAATTCCTTAGCATTTTGTGCATCATTTTCTTTTCTCTCAAAACTCTTTCTCCTAAACCGAATTTGAGCAATAGGTAAGCTTTTGTTTTGGTTTTGGCTTTTATTCTTGACCAAATTGGTATTGTTTTCTTTTCCTCTCAAACTCTTTTTCTCTTTGTACCGAAAATATTCTACCATTGAAGGGCGGCATTTTTCTTTCATCTTATTTTTTTTCCTTGGCCGAATCTCTTTCTCCCTATCTCTCTCTCTTTTTCTTTCTCTCATTCTTGATCAAAGCCGAATACCATTCATATTTCTTTCTTTCTCTCCTTTTTAGTTAAGCCAAATCTTAATTGCTTTTCTCTTCTATTAACCATATTCTATTGCCGAATCCTCCCTCTTCCATTGCATTTTTCTTTTCCTTTCTCTTTTTCCACTCTAGCCGAATCTCAATTGTTTGTCTTCTATCCACCATAGCCGCATCTTCTTTCTTTCTTCTTGTTTATTTTGGCCGAATCTCAATCAAGCCTTGATCTCTTTTGGTTGTTTCTTCAATCGGTTTTAAGAAGGTAAGTGTCCATGGCCGAAACTCCCTTCTTACTTTCTCTTCTTCTCTGTCGACACACATAGGTGAAAGCCTAATCCGGCATTTGTTGATAGTGTTGTTAATCATTAATTGGAATCGATTTCTCCTAGGTTCTTCAGGATTGTGGAAGCAGTCGATTTAAGCCCCTATTCTTTAGCGATCAAAGTTGGTAAGTCAAATGGTAAGGATTTATGTTAGTTCAGTCTTTCCATTAGATATTTGAAAAGCCGAAGGCTTTTGAGATTGTGTGTTAACGTTGGCCAATTGTAGGGAAAGGTTCGATCTCGCATACTTTGGGTGGTGTCTAGTATTCGAGGAGCATTAAGGTAAGGTTTGGGGTTCCATGCGTTAACCCTTCGGGATTTGTTGGTGTGGTCGAATGGCCTTGTTAATGGTTTTGTGGTTTGGCCGAATGTAGGACAAGGAGATCTAGTGCGGTAGATCGGGTCTTCGGGATTTAGTGATTTCGCTAGTAACAGGTGTGTAACTTACACACTTCATAACTTAGTAAATATATTAATAACCTAAATATGTCAAAGCCAAAAACTGCGTAGATCCTGATATGATACCTTATGGGTATGAGCAAGGATACGGGTAAGTCCGTTTCAATATGATTTTGCTATATGATGCTTAATACCATGAACTATTATATATTTGCTATATGTTCATATTAAGGCATGATGGCATGAGTTGTACATGTGATGCATTGATGTGGGTGATATGAGAGGAGGGGGAAGATTTGATATCCGTGTCTTTGGGACACCAGAGGTTTGGCACCTCATAGCGACTCGTCCTAGTGGCTTAGCACCACAGTGGGTTGGCCCCACATTTGATATTACGGGATTGTCGCCAGTGATTTGGTATCACAACGTGGGTTGGCCCCACAATTGGATTATTCGTGACTTTGGGTCACCAGTGGTTTGGCACCACACTTTTATTTGGATATCGTGACTTTGGGTCACCAGTGGTTTGGCACCACTAGTGTTTTGGTACCACACGGGGTAGAAACGGAGTTATGGATGGTTAGGTTGGGGTGCATAATATATATTGCTTGCTTATGATTTGTGTAAGCTTGTTGCATTAACCGGGGGAGGGATTATGCACTGAGTCTTGGTGACTCACCTTCTCCCTTATCTTTTCAGGTGATTCGTAGATCGCGGATAAGGAGCCGGGTGGACTCGAGGTGGCCCATGCATTAAAACATTTGGTTTTACTTGGATTTTGAATTGGGTAATTATTTTATATTTTGCTTTTATTATTTGGGTTTGTAATAAGGCCTTTTAAATTATGTTTTGAATTATTTATATGTTTTCAATTTGATTTCGAACATGGTTAAGTGAATTACTTGATTAATTTAATAATGTGAGCGCAAGGTTTTCTAAACTACAAAACGCAATGGTTTTCAAAACCTTACCATCGGGTAATACAAATCACTTGATAATAAATGACAACTCAAATGTTTTCGACAACTTAAACGGTTTCCAAACTTAAGTTTACAAACTCAAATAGAAACAGTTTTCAAATTAATCATTTGGTTTTCTTTTAAAATGACAAAAAGGTTTTCTAAATCTATAAATCGACAACTAAGTTTTAAATATTTATTCCCGGGATTTCAAAGTAAACTATCGGTTTTTAACTAATCATGCACCTGATTTCTACAAACATAGAGCAACAAAGAGTTTTCCACAAAATTTAACCTTAACTTGATTTTCTTCAGAACGTTTTTCCTCTGTGACATGCCAGATTCGGTCGTGGTGGGTTGACCGGGTTTGGGGTGTTACAATATTAATCTAATTGCTTAGGGACTTACATTGGAAGTCGATAAACTTGAGTTTCTCGGCTATTCGTTTAGTTTAGCTTTTCCCCGGTCTAGCTCCTTCTAACATCCCCAAACCCGGCCCATTCACTACGACCGAATCTGGTTATGTCACTGCGGAAAGACGGTTGAAAATCTTTTTGACTTAGAGTTAAGACGTGAAAATTTATTTGACCTTTAAAAACCAGGTTCTTTTGAAATCATAACTGAAACTTAAGTATTACAAAATGTCTGAATTAAGATACCTTATCAAACATATTTTGCATAAGTAAGTATTAATAAAACAAAAATTATCTCCAAGTAATAACTTAAGTTATCCAAGCCATAATTTAAAATAATACCAACTATAATAAAATGGCCTTTATTACAACCCAAAACTTAAAATGAAATACTTATATCAAAAATCATGCATGAAATAATTAAACATGATCCTCGGCATGGGCCACCTTGTCCTCTCCGAACCCGGTCCAGCTCTACGCATTACCTGAAAAAGTTAAAGGAAAAAGGTGAGTCACCAAGACTCAGTGTGCAACCCTTTTTCCCGGATTAGTAAAAATATCATTCACAATCATAACCAAGCTTATCACGCATCCAATTGATATGCACCCAACCTAGCCATCCACAACACCTTTCTCTACCCCGTGTGGTACCAAACCACTGGTGGTGCCAAACCACTGGTGACCCAAAGTCACAATATTCATCAATGTGGTGCCAAACTACTGGTGTCCCAAAGACACGAATGTGATACCAAATCACTGGTGACCGAAGTCACGAATCATATGATGGGGCCAACCCATCGTGTGATACCAAATCACTGGCGACGATCCCGTATCTCAAAGTGGGGCCAACCCACGGTGGTGTTAACCACAGGGACAAGTCGCTATGAGGTGCCAAACCTCTGGTGCCCCAAAGACACAAAATGTGGTACCAAACCACTGGTGACCGAAGTCACGAATCATCGAGTGATGGGGCCAACCCATCGTGTGTTACCAAATCACTGGCGTCAATCCCGTAATATCAACCGTGGGGCCAACCCACTGTGGTGCTAAGCCACTGGGACGAGACGCTGAGGTGCCAAACCTCTGGAGGTGCCAAACCTCTGGTGACCCAAAGTCACAAGTTGTGTTACCAAAACACTGGTGCCCGTCGGCACGAATATCACTGCCCCCTCCACTCGTCAACCCACAACCATCAATGAGATGCATTTTTAACAGACAAATACCAACATGCTTGTTTACTACATACATAAGATTTATCATCAACCAATCAGTATAGCATATATACCAGATCTATCATGCTTACCAAAAGCATCATAAAGAAAGCTCATAACAGGGACATACCTGACCCCTTGCCTAATACCTTAATGGTATTAATCCACCCTTTACATGGATCCAAACAACACACAATATATATAAATATAATAACAGAGAAGTGTGCGCATGTACACACACCTGCCAGCCTTAATCGAAGAACCAATCTAAGACCCTTGATAACCTCGATAACCTCTGCTCCTAAAATCGGTCAAACAGGAGATTAGCACCCTAGGCCATTCGGCCAAAACAGAACATACCAAAAAGGGTCAACACTCGAAACCCGGGACCTTACCTACACGCTTTTGAACACTAGCCCACACCACCAAGTGCTCTTGCTTCACCTCCCTACAATCGGCAACCAACCAATAATAATAGCCTACGGCTTAAACAAAATACCAACCGAATAGACTGTTAAAGCAACCACTTACCAACGATCAACCAAAGAACAGAGGCTACGCTTGACTGCTTCGAATCCTGGATGCCCTATGCCAAAACGATTCCAAACAAATGATCAATACACCACCAAACAAATACCAAAACCAACACTTACCCCTTGTAGATGTCGACAGAGAACAGAGGATAATCCATAAAGCATTCGGCCTTACCTATCTACCTTCTCTAATGATTGAAAATGAACTCCCACGAGCAATCCACCACACTCAGGTTCGGCCAAAGAGCAGAACAAAAAGGAAAGGGAAGATTCGGCCAACACTTAGTCAAAAGGAAGAGAAATCGGCTTAAGATGTTTAACACACCTATATTCGGCTTGAGTGGAAAGAAAAGAGAAGATGAGAAGTGAAGGCAAGGTTTTGGTACAAAAGAGATGGGGAGATAACAAATGGAGAAATCGGCTAGAGCTTTGGGAGTAGAAGCAAAGAAATGCTAAAGGGAGAAAGAATAACTCTTAGGCAGATTAGAAGTAAGGGAGAGCAAATTCAGTTAAGAAGCAAATGAGAGATTCGGCACAAATGGTTTGAGAGAAAAGAAATGGAAATATGAGAAGGGAAAGGTAGCTAGTTTCGGCAATAAAAGAAATTAAAGGAACAAAAGCACAAAATCGGCTAGAAGTATATGCTGTTTGGGGATTTTCAGTTTCAAGGAAATCATCAAAGAGAAATTCGGCTTTTTGGCACCAAAAACAAGGCTGACCGAAACATCAACATGCCTAAGAGAATTTCGGCATTCACCCTCCTTAACACCTCCAAAAACCAGCCACACACCCACTTGAAGACTCCACCAAACGGCCACCTCCTAGAAGCTCTCCAAGCCACTAGTTCAAACTAGTTTGAACTAGTCAAATCCCCCAAATCACTCCTTGCCATCCATTCCACCTATTGACTTGGTCCAAGGCAGAGTTTGAACTGCCTACAACCTCTCCTCTCCTTGGCGTCAAAAAGAAAGACAAAAGGTGGCCACTCTGCAGCTTGAACACACGACTTCCCCCTGCAAGTGGCGTCACACCCCCAAGCCTCAAGTGGCGCCTATCCTGCCACTCCACCAGCTCCCTACTTGCCACAAAATCCTCCCAAATAATTCTCTTAAGACCCCCAAAAGCCAAGCTCCCCTTTTTCCCACTGAAAATCAAAAATTTCCTAAAGCCTTCCCTACCTTCCAGGGTTCTCCAAAGCCCCCAAAAACTTGCCTAAGCATACAAGAAGCCTACCAACACCTGAGATATGCACTAAATGCATAACCCCTAAAACCAGGGTGTTACACTCCTTTTCTTTTTGTTCACGATCTATGAAATGTCAAATAAAGTTTGTTCATATGCACTTTTACTTAATCTAATTCAAAACTCAAGATTATATAATTTTTACTATTTTACCCATATAGTTTTACAACTTTTTCAATTAAGCCCCAAGTATACAATTCACAAAATATACTTAATTCGAATTTAATTCTTCATGGTCGAATGCTATTTACCCCTATTCGAATCCATACAACTCAATTTTTGTACAATTTAACCTTTCACTAATTATTTACAAAAATTGCAATTTACCCTCTAGTTTCGGTTCCTTGTAATTTAGTCCCCAAACAAAATCACAAGAATTTCATGAAATTCAGACTAACTCCTTAAGAGTCGAATCTTCTTCCCTCATTCACAAGTTCATATAAACCATTTATTTATGCAATTATACTCTCAACTATTTATTTCCATAATTCAAACCTTCATACATACCTTTCATCTAAAATTCCTATTTAAACATGTTGATGTCGTAAATATGCTTAATGTTCTTTTATCAAACATAACAAAACCAAGATGTTCATCCATGGCCGAACCTAGAATGAGCTTTAAACTCCAAAATTTCCACATGTATTTGATAACATTCAAGATAACCCACACAACCATGCAAGAATTTATCAAAATTAAGCTTAATATCTCACCTTAGGAGCACATGCAATGACCAACTATGGAAGCTCAAAATTTCACTTCTTCTCTTTGTTTTCGTGAAGATGGTGAGGAAGTGGAAAGAAAGGAATAAAAAAAATTTATTTCTTATTTTTATTATTCTTTATTCATTTCATAACATAAAATAAATAATTAAAATTCCATTAACATAAATTCAACTTCATTTATATATATTTTCTAATCATTGCCGTCCACTACCTTAATTTTTGGGTTATTTGACATGCAAATCCCTTTTTTTCAAACAACACTCAAATTAAACCCTTCAATTTAATGAATTCTACTTTTATACTTTACCTATTTGATCTTTTCTCTTAATTCAAGCATACCAAGCAATCAAATTTGCACAATTCAACACACAACACATAAAATAAATAAATATCATGAGATTTCCTACTCAGATTCGTGGTCCCGAAACCACCATTTCGATTAGGGTCATAATTGGGCTGTTACATATAGGTTGTGAACCGTTTGTTAATATTTTGGAAAATAGTTATTTACATTTTTAGGAAAACCCCGTATTGATCATTTCATAATAGATAATAACCGCATTAAAACAAAACCAAATTAAAATCCCAGTGGCCTTATTACAGAACATAATCTCAAATTAAGATAAATTTGAAGTAATGAAAAATGGAGTTTACTAAAGAAGCAATGTATGGCCACCACAGAGTCCACCTCAGCTCCAAAACCTCAAGCTAGGGATTACCTGCAAAATTAAGCAGGGGTGAGTTACGAGAACTCAGTGTGTAATCCCCCACACTAACACTAACTGGGCCCGAGCCCATTCAGATACCACCTGGGCCTTAGCCCTTACAAAAACAAACTGGGCCTGAGCCCTACTAGCATGGTATAGGAGATAATGAATGCAATGCAACCCAGCCCAACCTAATAATCCATCCGCTACATACCACCCATTCCAGCCAAAACACACTGGTGGGGATTTCCACAATCAGCCCTCATCCGCTACATACCTTGATGGCAGTCACGCTGCTCATCGCCGAAATTATGGCAGTGCCACCGAAATAATGTGACAGAGTCACCGAAATATGTGGCAGAGTCACCGAAATATGTGGCAGAGCCACCGAAATACACTTCTCTGATCAATCAATATCCCTTTCCCATGTAGCATGTTATATCATCATAATGTGGTGAATGCATACATATATCATTGTACATCAAATAATCAGAACACACATACAATCATGCTAATTTATCCAAATGGTATAGTCATAAATTTTACTTACCTGGTATATCTCCAACCTTACCCACTAGGGTATCTGAACTGCATTCTCGTTAAGCGTATTTAGACTTGTAGCCGACACATAGCATAATACAACCAAAACGAAATAAAGGTGTGAGATTACACACCTGATTACGCGAAAAACTAAACACTCCTAATGACCGTCACCCTCACTAGCACGAACAACAACAATTTGCCTATCCCAAACAGATGTCGGCTCCCTACCACAACCCAACGAAAAATCTCGAAACGCTGACACCTTACGCTGTTTGAACTTGGGAGCAGAAACTACGAGTCTACTCCCCTCAGGCTCCCTTAACGCAACCTCCCTAGATTGGCTAGCACTCGCCTCCATGAACAAAGTCTTGATCAGTAAGATATCACATTGAAGGAATGGTGATTGTCTAACAAGAAGGTTTCGTTATGGCAGAGTAAAACGAAAAGAGACTAGTCGTAAAGAAACTAGAGAGAAAACTCCTTACCTTGATTAATGAGGAACTGCACAACAACAGATTCGACTATGGAACTAAACCGAAGTGAACGTTATGATCATAGAAGAACCAAACACCCCTGACAACTTCGGCACCCAAAGAACACCAAGCTTTCGGTTGCAAAGTGTTCTGTCTATCTAACGAGAGTCTACCACGAATCACCAAAAGAAACAAGGTCACAACGTAATGGAGTAATCAGTTATGAAGGAGAAACCAAATTCGGTTTGTGATTTAAAGGATGAGTGTTCGGCTTTTATGAAAAGAGAGAGAAGAAGAACATATGTCCAAACAAAATAAAAAAGAAACCATTACCTTCAACAATCGAATAAACAAGATGAATCCGATTCACTTGGGACCAAAGGAACTATTCGGCTTAAAGAGAGAAATATAAGGAAGACAACGAAGGAGCATTAATGTTTCGGCTATGATGAGAATAAAAGAGAAGACAGTTGGAAAGAATGGATGAAGGGAAAAAGAAATGCACAAGTGGTCACTCTATAGATTCGGCTAATACCAAAGAGACAAGAAGAGATGAAGAAAGTGAGCTGAGAATTTTGGCACAAGCAAAGAATAGGAAAACCCGAAAGGAAAATAAAAAAGAACTTTGCAAATTCGGCACCCCACATAACATATGACCGATTATGCTAACAAAATTTTCCTAAGAAACCGAAAGGACATACGACACACACCCACACTAACTAAAACTGAAAATACTCCCTCACTCCTCCCCACTTTCGGCCAAACACTTCCACACACGCACTCCTACGATTCTCTCCCCCATTTCCTCCACAATTCACTCTCCATCCATCATTTGAAAACATCCAACCACTTTGACCCATTCAAACTCCCTAAACTCCTCCCCTCCTTCCATTTTGAATTCTTTGACTCATTCAACAACTACCCCATCAGATTCCTACGCCAACATCACCTCCTCTCCATCTTGGACACAAAAATAAATGCCATATTTTGCAGCATGTGGGATTCGAACTCCTTCCCCCCTTGCTTTCTATCCTTGACGCCACACCACCACACCACACACTTCACTTTTGTTATCAAAACACAAACAAATATGCTTAACTCCTGCTTCCACTAGCTCTCCCCCCTTAAGTGCCCAAAAAGCAAAATTTTACCAAAGCTCCAACACGACCCTAGGCCTCCCTAGGGCCCTTAATCACGTCTACAAAACAACATAACAACCACAACACAAGCACTTATCCAAATTTTACAGACCCCATGATTTTAGGATGTTACAAAGCCATTGATTGAGACAAGTTTTGGTCATCATTGACACTTATCAAGTTCCACTAAGGGAAACTAAGGGTATATATATGTAGTGAAAAGAGTTCATCAAGAGGTTTTTAATTTCTGGAAAATACTATTCTCGAGTTCTTCTTCTTAAACTTGTATTTTCTCTTCTTCCTTATTAAGATGGAGCTAAGGTTTTTAAGTTAACTAGTGGATGTTTCACCTTCTAGTAAGTCAAATAGCTATGCATGTTAAGTTTTTGAAGGAATAAAGTTATTAAGAAGCTTATGAATAGTAGGTTATGAATACATGGCCTTGCATGGGGGTTGTCTATGATTGAGATGTTAGCATTTTGTATGTAAATGTGTTCTAATGGTGATTCTCTGTTCCTTAAGTAGTTGTTGCTGCTAGATCGAGTAGAATATTCGAGTTTGGAGTTTGGAGTTATAGTATAAGTGAGTAATAGGCGAGTCTCTATTCTGGCTCCTGCATGTGCAATGTTAAGTAAATATATGCATGATGATAACTGGTATGAAACACCCCAAACCCGGCCCACGAGCCTTGACCGGAACTGGTATGTTCCTCGATGTAAACCGGTTCAAAATTCTTTTGTTACTTAGGAAAAACTTGTGTGTTTGTAAGAAAGATTGGTTTGGGTTGGGCTTGAATTGAAAACAAGTCTATTTTATTAAAAATCTTTTACTTTAGGTGACAAAACATTTAGGGTTTGTTTTAAAATAAATTTGCTTAAACTTTACGTGATAACAATTCGTACATAATAATTAAGAGTAAAATAAAGTATTTCATCTATGGCCTTATTACATCAAAATAATTCCCAAAATTTAAATTAATGTACTTAATAAAATAAAAATCCAAATTAAATAAATTCCGAATAAAAATGAATTTCTTGCTGAGCATGGCCATCCCTAAGCTTCTGCCGGCCCGGTCCATCACTGATCGTCACGTGGAAGAAAAAGTACCCCAACAGGGTGAGTCAAACAGACTCAATGTGTAACCAACACTAAAATTTAATAACTCAGGCATACATTATCATACATGTTCATATAACAGATAGAAAAAGTGATGCAACCCGAACCCAAACCTATATACCATCCGCTACACATCACCCGTACCAACCTGCACACTGTGGGGACTACTAAGTCAACCCTCCATCCGCTACACACCATCGAAGGCAGTCGCTGCAGTCGACGTGCTCATCGCCCTTATAAAATTCGTGGCATAGCCACCATATACATATTTTGTGTCAAGAGACACCACATTCAGATATCATGGTCTTAGGTCACCACATTCAGATATCGTGGTCTTAGGTCACCACATTCACTTCCCCTTTTCATAATATCCCATATGCCCCCATATATCATACACATTATGCAATATCATGCCTTAATTCACATTCTTATCATATTCACATTCATGGCATAACAAGTCTTATCATACTCATAGTAGGAGTAGGAAAACGTACCTTAGAACTGTGTACCATAACATGGTACTTAGCCATATTTTCACATTCGTATAACATAAATACATATTAAACATTGCCTGAAACTTATTAAGAAATAGTGTGGGGTACACACCTGATTAACTTAGCAACTTCAATTCAAATCCCGAAGATCCGATCTAAAGCCTTAGATCTCAATTCCTACATTCGGCCAACCTTAGTATGTTAATATAAAGCCTATTCGGCTATAAAACCAAATCCTAGTAGGATTAGTACACTTAAAACCTACCTTGTTGCCGATTGACTTATAAATCAAGTCCCGAAACTTGATGATGCACACCCTTGTAATCGGCCAGCCACCAAAACTCCTAATTGGTTAGTTTCGGCTTTTTAAACAAAATAAAGAATAGATCTAAACCAAAATAGGCCTTGGCTGATTGTACTTATGCATATTACCTTGTGATCTAAATCCCGGAATCCTTGTATATTATTGTCGACTGGCCCTTATGATTCGTAATTGGATCCTTACTTCTTTAGTGATGTCAAAATCCCTATATACCCATGTTAGATCTAATCTAACATTAAATCATAATAATATAGCTTATGGCCGAATGGTATTCATAGCTTACCTTAGATCTTAGAAGTCCCGAAAGATTCTTCTTTGAAGTCGACAGCACCTAAATCCCGAAACCTCCTTTCCATATTTCGGCCAAAGAATAATATGTGGGATTAGTCCCCAAATTTCGACAGGCTTAAAAAGAAAAAGAATGGAAACCGAGTCTAGATCTTACCCTTACTTGGAGAAATCGACAACTCCCTCCTGACACCACTTCAGAGATTCGGCTATAGACTAAGTGAATACTTGACAGATTTCGGCTTTTGATCGAGTGAAGGAATCGGCTTTAACAAAGATGAGAAAAGAGGTTTGTGAGCTTTGCGAGAATCGGCTAGGATGAGTTTTGAGAAGGAACTATTCGGTTTTGCCAAAAATAGAAGAGAAGAGAGCTTTACTTAGAAAATTCGGCAGAGACTTTAGAGAAAAGAAAAGAAAATACAAAGAATGGCATTGCTTTTCTTTCTTGGCCGAAAATACTACCTAAGGAGTCCCTCAATCGGCCAATTCTCCATAATTTGATAACTTTATTTCTTTAATTATCACTTTATTCAATAATAGAATTAATCCCTCAATTATCTCTTATCTCTTAAAAAAAATATCAATAATAATCCATTATTTATCCATCTATTTGCCGAATTTTAACGAAAATAAAACACCTCCCTATAGAGCCTTAATGCCGTCCACTTCTCCCTCTTAATGCCGAAAAAATAAAACTTTATTTTGCTTCCCACGCGACTCGATCCTTGGCCCTTCCTCACATGCTGGTGGCGTCATTTCCAGGGCCCTATGTGGCACCTCCAAGCCACTTTTCCAAGCCCAATTGTGTGTCAAGTTTCCTCTACTAATTTTCTTAAGGCCACCTTGTTTTAGTTTCCTCTTTTAAACTTCACATTTCTAAATCATTTCCTTACATTTCTAAGTTTCCAAAAATGTTCACTTCCTCTTTTGAAACTTAACATTCCTAAAGCATTTCCTTACATTTCCAAGTTTCCAAAAATGTTCATAATACATTCATAACACATAAGACATGCCATTTCGTATAATTAAATCAAAATTGCATAGGCCCATTTTCAGGATGCTACAGTTCTACCCCCTTAAAAATAATTTTGTCCTCGAAATTACCTGGCTAAAGTAAATGAGGGTATTGCTGTCGCATTGCCTCTTTTGGCTCCCACGAAGCTTCCTCCGATCCATGATTTCTCCATAATACTTTGACTAGAGGAACTGACTTCCTCTGTAATACTTTCACATCTCGTTCTAGAATCTGAATCGGCTCTTCCTCATAGGACAAATCCGGCCTTATCTCCACCTCTTCAACTGGAACCACATGAGATGGGTCCGAACGATAACAACGTAGCATGGATACATGGAATACGTCGTGTATCTGCTTCAACCCCGGTGGCAACTCCAACTGGTACGCCACTGGTCCAATTCGCTTTAACACTCGATAGGGCCCTATGAACCTTGGGCTTGACTTCCCTTTCCGACCAAATCTCATCACCTTCTTCCCAGGCGAAACCTTAAGGAATACTTGATCTCCCACAACAAATTCTATCTCCTTCCGTTTGAGATCCGCATACGACTTTTGTCTATCAGAAGCTTCCTTCAATTGTGCCCAGATTATCTCAACCTTCTCTTCAGATTCTGCCACTAACTCTGGACCCAAAACTCGACGTTCTCCTAATTTTGTCCAACACGTAGGAGTTCGACACTTCCGACCATACAACGCTTCATACGGTGCCATCCGAATGCTAGCCTGATAGCTGTTGTTGTAGGCGAACTCTGCTAGAGGCAAATGGTCCTCCCAACTTCCTCGGAAATCCATCACACAGCCTCTCAACATATCCTCCAACACTTGTATTACCTGCTCAGACTGCCCGTCTGATTGTGGATGAAAAGCCGTAGTGAAGTCCAACTTAGTGCCTAAAGCTTGATGAAGTGCCCTCCAAAACCGAGAAGTAAACCTTGGGTCCCTATCTGAGATGATTGACACCGGAACTCCATGCAACCTTACAATTTCCGCCACATACAGTTTGGCCAATTTTAATCAACCCTTACCGGAATAAAATGCGTGGACTTAGTTAATCGGTCCACTATCATCCATACCGAGTCCTTCTTAGTAGGCGTAAGGGGAAGCCCACTAATGAAGTCCATGGTAATTCTCTCCCACTTCCATTGTGGAATCTTAATCGGTTGAAGCAATCCTGACGGAACTTGGTGTTCAGCCTTGACTTGCTGACACGTCAAGCATTTGCCAACAAATTCTGTAACTTCTCTCTTAAGTCCAGGCCACCAAAATTGTTCCCTTAAATCTTGGTACAACTTACTTCCTCCAGGATGCATAGCATAGGGGCTACTATACGACTCCTGAAGAATCTTCCGCCTTAACTCCTGATCCTTAGGCATACAGACCTTACCCTTGAAGCACAACACTCCCTCGTCATTAATACCATAACCCGCCAACTCCTCGTTCTGTACTTGCTATAGCTTAACACTTAATTCATCATCAACCAACTGTCCCTCTTTCACTTCATTTAACCTCGTCGGCTTGACTTGCAACTCTGCCAATAGGCTTCCATCCTCATACAGACTCAAGTGTGCAAACATCGCCCTTAGATCCGACACAACCTTCCGACTTAGGGCATCAGCCACTACATTCGCCTTGCCCGGATGATATTCTATAGAACATTCGTAGTCCTTCAGTAATTCAACCCACCTTCGCTATCTCAAGTTTAACTCCTTCTGAGTCAACAAATACTTAAGACTCTTGTGGTCTGTGTAGATTACCGACTTTTCTCCATAGAGATAGTGCCTCCACACCTTCAGAGCAAAGACCACTGCCGCCAATTCCAAGTCATGAGTCGGGTAGTTAACTTCATGAGGCCTTAACTGTCGAGACGCATACGCGACTACTTTCTCATCTTGCATCAGTACACATCCCAATCCTGTATGAGAAGCGTCACAGTACACCGTGAAATCCTTCCTTGCCTCCGGCTGAATCAAAACCGGAGCTTCAGTTAAGACCCTCTTAAGCTTCTCAAAGCTCTCCTGTTGCTTATCCGTCCATACAAAGGGTACTTCCTTCCTCAACAACTTTGTCAAAGGCGCGGCTATTGACGAGAACCCTTCCACGAACCTTCTGTAGTAGCCTGCCAATCCCAAGAAACTGCGAACCTCCGCTACAGACTTAGGTGGTTTCCAATCCAACACTACTTTGATTTTCCTAGGATCCACCCTTATTCCTTCTGCAGATACCACATGTCCTAAGAATGCAACCTCCTTAAGCCAAAATTCACACTTGCTGAATTTGGCATAGAGCTCCTTCTCCCTTAACACTTGTAACACAATCCGAAGATGCTCATCATGCTCCTCTTCAGACTTGGAGTACACCAAGATATCGTCGATGAACACAACGACAAACCTATCCAAGTAGGGTTGAAAAACCCGGTTCATCATATCCATAAACGCAGCTGGGGCGTTCGTCAAACCAAACGGCATTATTACGAACTCAAAATGGTTGTATCTTGTCCTAAAAGCTGTCTTATGGATATCGGCTTCCTTCACCTTCAACTGATGATATCCCGACCTTAAGTCGATCTTTGAAAATACTGCCGCTCCCTTAAGCTGATCGAACAAGTCGTCAATCCTTGGCAAAGGATACTTGTTCTTGATGGTCAGCTTATTCAACTGACGATAGTCTATGCACATTCGCATAGTTCCGTCCTTCTTCTTTACGAACAAGACCGATGCCCCCCATGGAGACACACTAGGTCGAATAAACCCACGATCAAGTAACTCTTGGATTTGAGCCTTGAGCTCCACCAACTCCTTTGGTGCCATTCTGTACGGAGCAATTGATATAGGAGCTGTTCCCGGCAGCAAGTCAATCCCAAACTCTACCTTCCTATCTGGGGGTATTCCCGGTAATTCCTCCGAAAACACATCTTTAAAATCCCTTACCGTTCTAACTCCATTGACACCTTCTTCCTTCCCATCTAACGCACTTACGAAGGCTAAGAACGCCTTGCACCCTTTCCGGACCATCTTTTCAGCCTTTAGTGCAGAAACTACATTAGACAAGTAGTTCCTTCTTTCTCCTATCATAATGACCACCTCATCCTCCGGGGTCCTTAATTTCATTCGCTTAGCTGCACAGTCCAACACAGCCCGATGCTCCACTAGCCAGTCCATACCAAGTATGAGATCGAATTCTCCAAAGGGAAGTTCCATCAAGTCGGCAGAAAATACTATTCCTTGAATTTCTAAAGGCACTTTCCGAAAGATCTTATTCACCACTACAATTTAACCTAGTGGGCTTACTACAGTCATCTCCTTATCCAAAAGTTCAGAGGCTATATCTAGAGTCTCAACTATTCTACATGCAACATACCAATGGGTCGAGCCCACATCAATCAAAGCAAAATAGGGCTTGCCAAATATAAGAAACGTACTGGTTATGACGTCCGGCGCGTCTCCATCTTCCCTACGGTGAACTGCATAAACCAAACCCGGTTGCCTTGCCTAAGTATTATTATTAGCACCTCTGCCAGGTGTTTCACGTCCTCTTCCAGCGCCATTACCTCGGCCATTCGGACCACGACCTCGCTGAGGCTGCTGACCACCTCTACCAGCCTGATTAACATTCTGAGCTACCGGTTTATTCCCCTCCGGCCTCATTGGACAATCATTAATCATATGGTCCTTGGACCCAAATCTGAAGCATCCTCCCTTCTTCTTCCAACATTCCCCTGAGTGTTTCTTCCCACACTGATCACAAGTACGATATTGCCCTCCAATACCAACTTGCTGACCTCGCGGCCCATCAACTCTAGGCCTTTTCTGAGCATTCCCAGAAGATCCAAATCCTCTTTTCTGCTTATTCCGATCAGTGTTCTGCTTCACCGTGTCCTTAATCCCTTCCGCTATTTTAGCTTTCTCTACTAGCGCAGAAAACTCCCGCTCTTGATATGGAGCAACCAACAACCTCAGGTCATCCCTTAATCCGTCCTCAAACCGGACACATCGCTCATGCTCAGTAGCCACTACACCTCGTGCATACCGGCTCAACCTCAGAAACTCAACTTCGTATTCTGCTACGGACTTGTTCCCTTGAACCAGCCCCGGAAAAGCCTTCCTTTGCTCATCAGTATACCGTGTGCCAACATATTTCTTCTGATATGCTTCCTTAACATACTCCCAGGTCAGATCCTCAGCTGTGGTACCATCCCAAACTGTGAGCCACCACTGATGCGCTTCATCGCGTAGCAGTGCCACCATTCCTTTCAGCTTCTCCTCCGGGGTCAGATCCAACTCATCCATAATCCGTTCCGTTGCTTCCAACCAATATTCAGCTGTACTGGGTGCCACACCAGATACTCCTCGAAACATCTCAGCTCCATTAGCTCGGAGTCGCTCGGGTACAGATTTCCAAGCTCCTGTGTTCCCACCTGTGCCAGCCACCAATTCAAGAACTCGCAGCACAGCCTGCGACACAGCATCCTCCCCCGTTTGAGCTTGCTGCTCAACACCAACAGCTGGGGGTGGTGGTGGCGGTGGTACCTCATTGTCAGACCCTTGACCCGATCTAACGGGTTCCGACATGGTCATTCTACCTCTACTGCGTCCACGACGACCACGTCCTCTAGAACTCATTTCTAAAGACTGCGCTTTAATCTGATTAAGAAATTTTATGAATTAGCCTTTATTATACTGATTACCAGCGAAGAAGTTTTATGAAAAGAATTTTAGGAGTAGTTCTTTCGTACTCATACATGCATACAGTCTTTACATTCATATATTCATCACTCAATTATGAACTTTCGTTCATTCAGAGAAATGTTGTAGTTTTCATTGTTGTTGTTTTTCCACTACCCAGGGGTATTTTCGTAATTTTCCTTACAGGGGTATTTTCGTAATTTTTCAAAATAAGGTCCCTTGGTGATTTTGTCAATAAGGGTATTTTGGAATTTTTTTGAGATCCCGGGAGTATTTCAGAAATTTTGAAATTACAGGGGTATTTCGGTAATTAACCAGGGTAAATTTGTAAATCTTAATAAATCGAGGGTATTTCAAAATTTACAAAACTTGAGGGTTCTTTTTGAGAATTTGTTTTCCAAATCGGTGATGTTGCAAATAATTTTGAAAATCAGGGTCATTTTGGTAATTGTGGTAAACTAGGGGTAATTTCGTAAATTTTCCCAAATCAGGGTACTTTGGACTTTTGCAAAATAGGATTTTTAAATACTTTTACAAAGTAAGAAAATTTTATTGAAATCGAGGGTAATATGGTAATTTTTAAACCAAGGGCATTTTAGTAATGTTGCAAATAGGGGTATTTTAGTAATTTTCATAAATCAAGAAATATTTTCGAAAAATTTTATAGAATAGCTTTTATAAATCAAAGGGTGATTTAAGAGTTTTAAAACTGGGGTTTTTATGGAAACACAGCTAATTCCCTTTCGGGTTTTAGTTAGGGGTTTAGCCCATGAATAAGTCCTCTTGGTTAGGGTGAACCGAAGCTAAGCACCAGGTAGGATTCGAGTGGAGAGGAGGTGAGTCACGCGGACTGCTTAAATACCAAGCTCCCACCGAATACCAATCCTAGACATGCACACAATGGTTGCCACACCCTAACTCGGCGGCTTAGTCACAGGTTTGTTTTATTAAGCATTTAAGTCTTATGTAATAGTTGGGGTAACTTAGTCCTAGGGTTCAAGTACTTAATTTTCTAATCTACGTTCCATTCCTACCCTTCTACAATTCATATTATAAATCACACAAAGGATAGGGGTACTTACCTGGTGGACTTCGGGTCGGAGACTTAGGTGCCATGCCAGAAAACCTGCTTAAAAATTGCACAAATTCTTTTGGGCTTCAATTTTTGAAAATGTTTTGGGCCTTAAACCCAAGGTCGAGAGTTTAAAACTGGGCTCTGATACCAAGCTGAAACACCCCAAACCCAGCCCACGAGCCTTGACCGGATCTGGTATGTTCCTCGATGTAAACAGGTTCAAAATTCTTTTGTTACTTAGGAAAAACTTGTGTGTTTGTAAGAAAGATTGGTTTGGGTTGGGCTTGAATTGAAAACAAGTCTATTTTATTAAAAATCTTGTACTTTAGGTGACAAAATGTTTAGGGTTTGTTTTAAAATAAATTTGCTTAAACTTTACGTGATAACAATTCGTACACAATAATTAAGAGTGAAATAAAGTATTTCATCTATGGCCTTATTACATCAAAATAATTCCCAAAATTTAAATTAAAGTACTTAATAAAATAAAAATCCAAATTAAATAAATTCCGAATAAAAATGAATTTCTTGCTGAGCATGGCCATCCCTAAGCTTCTGCCGGCCCGGTCCATCACTGATCGTCACCTGGAAGAAAAAGTTCCCCAACGGGGTGAGTCAAATAGACTCAATGTGTAACCAACAATAAAATTTAATAACTCAGGCATACATTATCATACATGTTCATATAACAGATAGAAAAAGTGATGCAACCCGAACCCAAACCTATATACCATCCGCTACATATCATCCGTACCAACCTGCACACCGTGGGGACTACTAAGTCAACCCTCCATCCGCTACACACCATCGAAGGCAGTCGCTGCTGTCGACGTGCTCATCGCCCTTATAAAATTTGTGGCATAGCCACCATATACATATTTTGTGTCAAGAGACACCACATTCAGATATCATGGTCTTAGGTCACCACATTCAGATATCGTGGTCTTAGGTCACCACATTCACTTCCCCTTTTCATAATATCCCATATGCCCCCATATATCATACACATTATGCAATATCATGCCTTAATTCACATTCTTATCATATTCACATTCATGGCATAACAAGTCTTATCATACTCATAGTAGGAGTAGGAAAACGTACCTTAGTACTGTGTACCATAACATGGTACTTAGCCATATTTTCACATTCGTACAACATACATACATATTAAACATTGCCTGAAACTTATTAAGAAATAGTGTGGGGTACACACCTGATTAACTTAGCAACTTCAATTCAAATCCCGAAGATCCGATCTAAAGCCTTAGATCTCAATTCCTACATTCGGCCAACCTTAGTATGTTAACATAAAGCCTATTCGGCTATAAAACTAAATCCTAATAGGATTAGTACATTTAAAACCTACCTTGTTGCCGATTGACTTATAAATCAAGTCCCGAAACTTGATGATGCACACCCTTGTAATCGGCCAGCCACCAAAACTCCTAATTGGTTAGTTTCGGCTTTTTAAACAAAATAAAGAATAGATCTAAACCAAAATAGGCCTTGGACGATTGTACTTATGCATATTACCTTGTGATCTAAATCCCGGAATCCTTGTATATTATTGTCGACTGGCCCTTATGATTCGTAAATCTCGAATTGGATCCTTACTTCTTTAGTGATGTCGAAATCCCTATATACCCATGTTAGATCTAATCTAACATTAAATCATAATAATATAGCTTATGGCCGAATGGTATTCATAGCTTACCTTAGATCTTAGAAGTCCCGAAAGATTCTTCTTTGCAGTCGACAGCACCTAAATCCCGAAACCTCCCTTCCATATTTCAGCCAAAGAACAATATGAGGGATTAGTCCCCAAATTTCAACAAGCTTAAAAAGAAAAAGAATGGAAACCGAGTCTAGATCTTACCCTTACTTGGAGAAATCGACAACTCCCTCCTGACACCACTTTAGAGATTCGGCTATAGACTAAGTGAATACTTGACAGATTTCGACTTTTGATCAAGTGAAGGAATCGGCTTTAATAAAGATGAGAAGAGAGGGTTGTGAGCTTTGGAAGAATCGGCTAGGATGAGTTTTGAGAAGGAACTATTCGGTTTTTCCAAAAATAGAAGAGAAGAGAGCTTTACTTAGAAAATTCGGCAGAGACTTTAGAGAAAAGAAAATAAAATACAAAGAATGGCCTTGCCTTTCTTTCTTGGCCGAAAATACTACCTAAGGAGTCCCTCAATCGGCCAATTCTCCATAATTTGATAACTTTATTTCTTTAATTATCACTTTATTCAATAATAGAATTAATCCCTCAATTATCTCTTATCTCTTAAAAAAATATCAATAATAATCCATTATTTATCCATCTATTTGCTGAATTTTAACGAAAATAAAACACCTCCCTATAGAGCCTTAATGCCGTCCACTTCTCCCTCTTAATGCCGAAAAAATAAAACTTTATTTTGCTTCCCACGCGACTCGATCCTTGGCCTTTCCTCACATGCTAGTGGCGTCATTTCCAGTGCCCTATGTGGCACCTCCAAGCCACTTTTCCAAGCCCAATTGTGTGTCAAGTTTCCTCTACTAATTTTCTTAAGGCCACCTTGTTTTAGTTTCCTCTTTTAAACTTAACATTTCTAAATCATTTCCTTACATTTCTAAGTTTCCAAAAATGTTCACTTTCCTCTTTTGAAACTTAACATTCCTAAAGCATTTCCTTACATTTCCAAGTTTCCAAAAATGTTCATAATACATTCATAACACATAAGACATGCCATTTCGTATAATTAAATCAAAATTGCATAGGCCCATTTTTAGGATGCTACATGGTAAGTGTGTGAAGCATAGTAAAAATGCTACTTATGGAATAATGATATGTATAAAGTATTGCATAAATAGGAAGTTGAGTGTTAAATATGCAAGTAAAGCCTGATATGAGATAGTAAAAATTAGTCCAGTATGTGAATAAATATGGGTAAGTAACTTCTGAGTAAAACATCCTTGTGATGTCTTTGGTATGGCAATTAAATTGTTAACCAGATTGGCAAATCACAATACGAAAATAAGTGCAAGACCATGTAGCTGAGGCCTATGGCATTGTGTGATATGAAACCACTCATGATGTTGCTTTCAGTAAGATGAAGACTAGATTGGTAGATCGTGACATGGGAAATGTAAGTCCATGTGGCTGACACTCATGGCATGATTGTAAGAATATTCATGGTGATGCCTTCGGTAATATGTAAACCGGACTTATAGATCACAACATGAAGATATGCATAAGTCTATGAGAGAGAAAACCATGGTACCCTTTTGTGAAAGTCCAACGAGATAGTAAACATGTGATTTTGTGTGTTGCATGTGTGGCATGATCTGCTAAGCCTTTATGGTGTCTTCTATGTGGTAATTGTGGCAAGTTCTGTATCGTCTCATTGGCATGTCTAGTGATGTTTGTGTGGTAAGTTCTGGATATGGGCATATTCGTAGCTATGAGATATAAGTATTTGTCGGTCTAGGTTTGTTTATGCTAAGTAGGGTTGAAATCTGAGTTATCTGGTATTCGCCATATCTGAATAGTATCATGTCTCATTCTGGGATTTTATAGAATTTGAGTTGTTTGACATATTGGGAATTCTTGTGTGTTGTGACAAAGATGCGTTGAATTCTTTTAAATGGTTTGGATAATTCATTATCAGTATGAGCATGTATTGGGTTTTGAATTGTGATATGATTTAATTGACAAACTGATAGTATCGAACTCAACATGGGGATCCACCAAACGTAAATCCAGATAGTAAGTATTCGCCCGCGGATAGTGTCACGTGTGAAATGATATGTGAATTGTGCAAAAATACACGTCGCATCAAGTAATAAAGAGATTAGTGAGATCGTCTCCATAGTGATCAGAATAGGTATAGAAACGATGAAGTTATAATAATGATTAATGTTATGGAAAAATCGAGTTAAATATGCAGTGATAAATTAAAATAATAAGGATGAGTGCGAAATGTATACTGACTAATATTGGAAAATGCTATGGCAAAGCAAGAGTAAAAAATGCAATGGCAATTACAAGAATGATGGCGTGACTATTAATAAGTAAATGAACAGATAAACAACTAAGAATGCTATAAGATTCTAGGCTAAAGATAAGGGTTACACGATGTTTAGTGTAACAGCTCGATTTTGGGCCTAGTCGGAACAGTGGTTTTGGGACCACAAATCCGACAAGGAAAAATTTATTTTTATTACATTTTATGGTCTACACTTTGACAAGACAATTTCATGAAAATTTCGTTCGAAAATTTCGACGTTTGGGCACTCAATTTAGTCAAAATGACTAAATTGTAAAAACTGTAAAAGTTGAGTTCTACATGTTAGAGGTGTCCAATTGTCATGAAATTTTATATTTGAGGTCCTTAAATGATAATTAGACCATTGGTTAATTTTTTGGACAAAAATGGACATAAAATAGGTGAAATAGAATATTTATAAGTTAGGGGCATTTTGGTTATTTAGTAATTAAAATGAATTAAAAACAAAATTAAAAGCAAATTTTTGTCCATCTTCAACCCCATGGCCGAATTTCACAAGGGGAAACCATGGCTAGGGTATTTCTAACTTCCAAGCTCGACTATCAAAGAAAATGAGGTTCGGACCTAGAACGGGAGAAAAATGAGAAATTGACGGTTAGGTCCTTCTTTGCTATTTTTTGGTGTTGAGGTAAGTTTGTATGTAAATAATGCATCACTTTTACTCACATTTTCATATTTTGATAGATGGTATGAATTGTGGCTGAATATTTGATGTAATTGACAAAATATCGACAAGTGAGAAATTTCCCAGTTGAACCTTAGGAATAAAAATGGATAGGAGTGACATGTTCACTAGAAACCTATGTGAAATCTAAGTGAAATAAGTGATCCGGGTGCTGGTCCATACGTTCTACCAGTGGCTGAGTTATCCGACATGTGTTGCAGACACTCGACAGCTTGTGAAAGCAGCACCGTGTAGTTTTGTCATGACCGACAGCTTGTGTGAGCAGACCTGAGATTGTGACTATGTGAAATGGGTGCTTGTTTTATAAGTTCTACCACTAGCTGGGTAATCTGGCATGTGTTGCGGATACCTGACAGCTTGTGTGAGCAGCACTGAGTAGTTACGTATAACCGACAGCTTGTGTGAGCCCCATGAATTTAGCTCGAGAGCGAGCCTATATGAAAAGTATGATATAAAGTATCTTTAGCTACAAGTATGGCACTTATGTGCAAATTTCCAAGTATCCGTTATTATTTCGATGCGTTTAACGACAAATTGACTAAGTGAAAATACATGTGATCATGTAACGATTAAGTGTAATTGAATATGACTATGTGATGAATAAGTGCAGGTATAAGTGTGGAAATTTATGAACTATGTGCTCGATATTTGATCGAACCTTCGGTAAGATGAAATGGAGTAAGTGAAATTATGAAAGAGTAAATTTAGCGACAAAACTGTTTTGGACAACAGCAGTTGTGTGAATTTGAAAAATCACCAAAAATGGTAGAAATTAAATTAGAGGCTTAATAAGATATCAAATTAAAGCTTAATGAGTCTCTTTCCACATAAAAGAAATTTTGTAACAAAAGAAATTCAAATTCTGTGATATTCAAATTTTTGTGAGACAGGGTCAGGATGATGTCAGAATCCCTTATTCCGACTTTGGAAAATCATTACAAATTGTATAAAAATAATTATAGTTTATAATTTATATTCATAAATTTCTTAATGAGTCTACTTTCAATAGAAATAAACATAAACATTATCAAAATTTTGTATGATGAGATAATTAATTTTTAGTGCAGAGGGGTCAGAACTGTCAGACAGCAAAATAGGGGAAATTTTAAAGAATAAATTATACTTATTGGCTAAACCAAAAATTCTGAATATTTTATGGTAAGAGGATATGTGAGTCTAGTATCAGGGAAAATTAGCGGATCTTAATTTGGAGTTCTGTATCTCTAGTTATAAATAATTTAGTGACTGTGACTCAAGTAGATAGCTTGAGATGAACATGAATAAATAGTGGAACTATGAGCAATTATGATTGTATTATCTTCAGTACATATTGTGAAGATTTATAAAATCCTGTTAATAAATCACTTATTATTTACATACCTACTTACTAAGCTATAATGCTTACCCCCCTTCCTTTCTTTTTCCTATAGTGTCATAGATGCTAGCTTGAGTTGGAGGTCGTCAAAGATTCTATCACACTAAGAAACTATGGATGGGTATCAATGATTTTTATTCTAGCCTTTTAAGTCTATGGCATGTATAGGGACTTGGTCATTTGTGTACATGTTATTATGAGTTGGCCTAGAATATTGGCCTATACTAATTGAAGGTCATTGTTGTATAAGGCCATTTGATGTAGCCAATATTTGTTATATTATAAGTCTATGATGAAGAATTACATGTATGTGCATGCTTCTTTGGGTTGGATGAGTGAATGTGTGATAATTATGTGTGACAAATACTAAATGTGAATGGTTGAGTACGTTATATGCTATGATTAATTAAGTGTATGTATGGTTGTGTATGATGAATGTGATTTGTAAATGGTATGTGGATGTCTTAGCGTGGATGTTTGAATGCTTAAGAACACCATGTTGTGTGATGATAAATATATATAAGTGTATAAGTGTTTTGGGGTGGCAAAGGGCTTGGTAAATAGCCTTACTTGTGGCCAAACGGCCATGTGCCCAGGGTGTGTGAAGTCTGCACTTGATTTTTGGAAATTCGAAATGCCACATGGCCTAACACACGGGCGTGTATCTCGGCTGTGTGAAGGACATGGCCTTGGACACGTGTGTGTGCCCCTGTTTTTGAAGAAATTTTATAATGTTTTCCAAAGTTCTCGGTTTAGTCCCGGACCACTTCCAAAGTATGTATTGCACCTCGTAGTCCCTATTTAGGGACTCAAAGATAAAAATTTGAAAAGTTTTAATTTGGATGAAATTTTATGACTCGGTTTAATACGTTTACAAGTGTATGTGTTTCGGTAATGCCTCGTACCCTATTCCAGTATTGAATACGGGTAAGAAGTGTTACATTAGTGGGAAGGTCGGGATTCCTAAGAACCTACTTTTCCTATCAGTAATGCCTCAGCAAAATCATACTTATCCTACTACTCAGAAGAGTTCTAATGTGGCTAGCTTCTTTCAAGAGCAGAACCGTCAAGTTACCTTGCTTATGTCTATAGTCCTTGAATATGGTACCATGCACTGTTTCCTTCTATACGAACGTTGCTCTATGTCTAGAGTCTACTAAAAGTATCTGTCGAATACTTGCTCATATCATTCAACCACAGCCTAACTAATCTAGCCTTTTCATGAGTTAGATTAATTTAAGGGTATGTTGCACAATTGACTATGTCTAGGGATTACCCACATACATTTTAAAGAATAAAATAATTATATGAAACAATAAAATAGTTCAAATTTATACTACAACCATTACAGACAGTCAAAGTTTCATCAAAGTAATCCCAACCCTATGAGATTTAGCTCATAGGTTGGAAAATAAAATTCAACTCAAATGTAACACCCTTAGCCCGTATCATTCACCGGATTAGGGATACGGAGTGTTGCCGGAGCATAACATCATACAATGAACATTTAGTTAGCATTAACAATTTATCACATAAATCATAGCAACATCAACTATAATCATGCATACGGTTCCTTTTAAGAGCCCTTGAGGCCCTAAAAAGACATTAGAAACGAATCGGGACTAAATCAGAAAAATATGAAATTTTTTAGGAAAGGTTAAAAATTTTCAAACTACAGTGGTCACACGGCCAAGAGACACACCCGTGTCTTAGGCCGTGTGGGCATTCGACATAGGGACACACGGTTGTGCCCCAACCCTTGTCCGTACCCGTGTAACACACTGACTTGGGCTACACGGCCAAGCCAAATGCCAGTGTACCCTTCAAAATAACCTCACACGCCCGTGTGCTAGGCCTTGTAACAGTCTGACTTGTAACCCTTTGAAAGCTACAGGGGACACACGACCATGTTGCTTGGCCGTGTGTCACACATGACTGAGACACGCGCCCCTGTCTCTACTAGTATGGACGAAAATAGGCCATTATCAAGCCATTTTTCTCACCCAATTCAAAAATCACGCACAATCCATTTGCACCTAAAATAAAGCATTCAAAACACACTTTCATAATGCATATTCAAGCTTACACAACATAGAAACTATCCATTCAACCAATATGCCAAAATGGCACCTCAATCTGAACAATCAAACATATCTAAACACGTAACCAATTCCTTCACTAATTAAACTATCAATTGATCAAATTCACCATCACATTTGCCATAATGATCATATACCAAAAACTTATGTACATCCAACACAAAATGACCATTTTCCCAACTAACATATTCCATACCAATTTGAAAAAAGATGATCACTTCCAAAATACCAAAACTAGCCATTTTCAACATCATGCTACATTCATTCTAGACCTACCATTCATTGTTACCATACCATTTCCATCAACATTTCCTCACCATCATCTTAACCAACACAACCACCCAAAATACCATATATTGTAATATCAACCAACTAGTTCCTCGACCAAGATAACATATATACAAGCCACAAAATGGCTAAATTCAATAAACAAAACATTGCCATTATAACCAAGACTCAAAATAATCAAAATATACCAATATAACTGATGGATAGTGTGATGGATCTCTGACAACTTCCAATATGAACAAGCTTCCAATTATTTAGAAACAAAAAGGAAATAACACGAAATAAGCATATAATTTCAGAAAGTTCGTAATTCATAAACAAAGCTTACCATTTCAATTTATAAGCATAAAATCAATTTGAGACAATCCAATAAGACTTGACATTAGCCTAAGCAACAACAACCTTTCAAGTTAGATAATCACATAGCTTAGCAAATCATCTCAAAACATCATATCTATTATACATACTACTTATAAGCATTCATATTTCCAAGCATATGGCTAAGCATATTTCAAACATCATCAACTCATACCTTTTCGTACTTTCATAGCATCACTTTATAACGAATTTGTTGAATCTTCCCTTTTCATACCAATTGAATCACTAGAATAATATCGGATACGCGGGAATCTCGCACATTATGTGCCAACATGGGGTCGAAACCACTACTCTTTCATATCTCATATCAATGATCTCTCTCGAGCCAAGACGTAGCTACACGGTGTTGCTCACACAAGCTGTTAAGTAACTACAACACATGCCGAAAACTCATCCACCGGTAGGACGTACAAGACCAGCACCCGAAACATGGTTACCCCTAATGGTATGTCATTTGTATCCTATATATCCCTAAGTTCAAATGGGATCCGAAAGTCACTGAAACTTCATTGGATACAGTCATAATATCAAAATATATAACACAAAAGTATTTTAATTCAGACATAATTCAATGCTATTTAAATTAACGAACTTACCTCAAAAACGAACGGAGAATGACGATCGATTAATCCAATACTTTTTTCTTTTCACTGACCTAATTCTGTATGTTTGCTTTTCCTGATCTATATAATCAAATTTAACTCATTTCAACTTCATTCTATTCAATTTAATCCAAAAATCATATTTTGGAAAAATTACACGTTTGCCCCTATAATTTTAAATTCATTTCAATTTAGTCTTTAGCTCATAAAAATGAAAATTAATGCAATTTAGTCCACACCCATGCTAGCCGAATATTAATTTAGTCCCTAGCAATCCCCATATTTCATTTATATCACATTTTTACCATGAACATTTTTCTATTTTTCAATTAAATACTTAAATGACAAATTCATCAAAAATTCGTTTACAGAAGTTGCTCAACTATCATCAAATATTCCTTTTCATCCATCAAAAATAAAAAAGAACCAATATACATTCATGGTAAAACCCTAGAATTTTAAAATTTTTGCAAATTTGTCCCCGGGCTAGCTAGATTAAGCTACAACAACTGCAAAAATCATTAAAAACGGGATGAAAAATACTCACATGCAAGGGATTTATTGCTAGACGAATGTTGAAGCTTGGTTATAGCTTCCTTAAGCCCTAGTTTCAGTTGGTAAAGAAGATGAAGAAAGATGATATCTTTCTTTATTTTAGTTTATTATAAATTATTTTATTAATTTACACTTTTAACCTTTTTAATTAACATTCAAATCAATTAATTTAATGACCATATTTGTCCATTTAAACAATCAATGGTATAATTACCATTTAAGGCCACTCATATCTAAACTCCGTAGTAATTTAATACCTTTTACTAATAGCACACAAGTTTTGGACTTTATGCGATTTAGTCCTTTTACCAAATTAAGCATGCAAACTATAAAATTTCTTCACGAAATTTTTGTACGACACTACTAACATGTTGTAAACATTAAAATAATATTAAAATAAATTTTTTGACATCGGATTTGTGGTCCCAAAACCACAGTTTTGATTTCACAGAAAAAAGGTTGTTACATTAAACATCATTTTCATCACTGTAATTCCTGAAGGAACATATTCAAAATAATGGGAGAACATCGGGAAGACAACATTCGCTTGCCCAATCCACACTCCAGCTACATAAGTGGATGAGAGAGACTACCTTCGTTTTTCCCCTTCCTCTATCTATTTAGTTGCTACATTCTTATTTCGCCTAAGGATTTTCACCCTTGTTCAATCTCTAGGGTTTCCTCCTTTTCTTCTTTTTACATTTTTTTCTTCTTTTTCAGGATAATTCCAACAACCCAAGATTTACCTCTTCTTCTTTTCTAGGTAGATTTATCTAGTATAAGTAGAGTTAGGCTAAAACTGATATGCATTGAATGCTGACTGGACACCTTCTCGGTATTGCCACGGCACCGAGTTGGCAATCTAACCACCCTTTTGCCCCGGGAAAACATCACTCCTTTATTTCTTGTTCCTTATCCTACACCTGCCAATACCACAAAACACAGCCCTTCCACAAGAAATTAAAATTACCTAATATTTAAATTAAGCTCAAGTTCTTATGCAATGCTAAAAGTACTAATGAAATGTCCCAAAATGCAACTAGATGTACTTAAGTACATGCAAGTAACTAGGTCCAAAGGTATAATATATAACTCTTTTCAAGAGTTATCACACCCCCAAACTTGAGTTTTTGCTTGTCATCAAGCAAAATATGCATGCATGCATAAATGCCAACATTTTGCCAACACACCAAACCAACTCATACTGCTAGGCTATTCGAAGAACAACAAGTACATCAGTTATCAACAATCTCCTTTTTCCTAAAACTCATTTAAGTGACAAAGGATTGATTAACAAAGGCAATGCAAAAATTTCTCCCTAAACACAGAATGTCCTAAATACTCATTTATTCTCTCTTTTGGCCTATAGCAACCATCTTCTAATTTACTTAGTTCATTTATTACCTAAACATAAGTTATTTGCTTTAAGCCCACTAAGAATATATTAATCATATTTATGCTATCTTTTTTTAATAGCATTATTATTATTAAGTGATTTAGCATGTCACGAAATTCTTTGACTTGACAATCACAGTGGAGCATACACCGAATTGCCTAATACTCAATCATGTTACACTTAAAACCAAAAGTCACCCATGAAGCTCAAACTTTTGACTAAAAAGATGGATGGAGCACACAACTACCTCCTTAGCTAGTCAGTCCTTTTTGCTACAGTGGAGTTGTAATATCCCGGTTCTAGGGGTTATGCGTTTTAACTTGAATGTATGTGGTAGCGTGCCTATGTGTGGTTTGAGTGTGTTTGGGGGTTTTGGGAACCTTGGAATATAGGTAGGTGACTTAGAAAAATAATGGATGTTTAAGTCTTAAAGGGGAACTAGGCAAGTGAGGCATTAAGAAAAATTTGTATGAGGATTTAATCACAAGAATTCAGTTGGCAAAGTGGCAAGGAGGCGCCACTTAGGGCCTTGGAAAGTGACGCCACAAGCAGTGTGAGGGGGGCTTAGGTTCGAATCCCATGGATAGACTTAAGGTGACTTTTATTTTTGCATTTGTATGGCATGTGTTGGTCAACTTTAATTAAGGTAAGGTTGGACTATTTTCTTTTATGGATAGTAGACTAAGGAAAAAGGCAAGTGCTAACTTAAGGAATGAAATCTTAAGCTTATGGTAAGTTAGGGGGACATAAGGCATGATGTAAGGAATGATGTTTTGGAAATTTCTTTTATGGTCTATTGACCATGTATGTGGACGGTATGGAGGCTAGGGGGGTTGGCCGATTATTGAAAGGAATTAGGGGATAATTGGTCAAATTCTTTAGCATTTTTTAGCACCATTTTCTTTTCTCTCCAAAATCTCACTCCCTAGCCGAATGTGTCTTGGGCAATAGGTAAAGTTTTGCTTTGGTTTTGGTTATTATTCTTGACCAAATTGATATTATTTTCTTTTCCTCTCAAACTCTTTTCCTCTTTGTGCCGAAAGTATACTACCATTGAAGGGAGAATTTTTCTTTCATCTTATTTCTTTTTATTTCTTCTTTGGCCTAATGTACACCAATTTCAAAAACTTCTTCTTTGATTCATTCTCCTCCATAACCGAAACCATATAGCCATTTTAGATTATTTCTTTTCTTATTCTTCTCTTCCATTCTTTTCTTTTCGTTTTACTTTGCTTTGGCCGAATCTCTTTTTCTTCCAAAAGTTCATCATTGACGAATCTCTCTAAACTTCATCTCTTTTCTTCTTATTTGTTAAGGGCCGAATCTCTCTTTGTACGCAACAAGCACCATCTAGCCGATTTCTTCATCTCTTTCTTCTTCAAAGTCAATCATTCATCTTTATAGCCGAATATCCCTGTGGTTTCAAACAAGGGTGCAATCGATCTCAGCGTTAGTGGAGGATTTCGGGATTTGGTTGTAGCCGACGGTTAGAAGGGAACCTTTCGGGATTCGGATACTCAAGGTAAAGCAAGTGTAATCTTAGGCCAAAGGCCATGTATTTTGGTTCATTAATGTTAGAAATCGAATCTAACATAGTTGTGTAGGAGGAGTTCAACAAATCGCAAGGTGCAAATTGTGTAGGCTACGGGGTTCGGGTTTAGGCGACTTTTGCTTATAAGGTGTGTAGTTATCGCACTGCTCTCTTGTTGTTTGTATGTGTTGTTTTATATATGTGTATAAGATATGTGTGGTGGCCGGAAATATGGCTGAGATGGTGACTACCCATGGTGGGTAATCGGTTAATTAGGTCAGTATTTAATGATATTAATCTACCTGTGATTTATGTGTAAAATTATGGTAAGCATGCGATGTATACTCATCTTAACATTGTTTTGTCATGATACATATATATATATATACATGGGGACTGGAATGTGAATATTGAAGGACAGGGTGTACATATTTATGTACGTGGTCCGATGTTAGCCTTGAGCTACATTGGCGCTTGATGTTGGCTATGTGCTTCATCAAGGTGGGGTGTTGGCTATGTGTCACATCGTGGGCGGATGATAGCTGTGTGCATCACCGTGGATTGAGGATGACCTTGAGTCACCTCGTGGATACAGATATGTGGGGTCACTTAGGTGATCGGTGGCTAAGCCACGGCCTTAGGCAGCAAGTCTGCCAAGGAGGTGTGTAGCGGTTGGAGGGCGATTTAGTAATCCCCTGGTGTGTGCGGCAGGTACGGGGGTGTGTAGCGGATGGACTCTAGGTTGGGTTGGGATTCATTTTGCATGATTGATTATGTGGACTGTGTGGATGTGGGCCAAGCCCATTTGTGGAGACATGTGAAATAATTACACACTGAGTCAGTTTGACTCACCCTATTTTTTTCCAAAAACAATGCAGGTGATACATGATTCTTGGACCGGGCTGGAGCGGATACGAGGTGGCCATGCAGAAGATGTTTATTTGTTTTATGCACTTTATATTTTTAGTACTTTTGAGTAAATCTTTATTGTAATAAGGCCACTTAAAGTATTTGGGAACTTTTTATGGTTTGAAGTTAAATTGTTATTATACTAATAACCGGAAATGATTTTTGGAACCTATTTATATCTTAAAAACTTATATTAAAGTTTTAAATCCGGAAATTTGTAACAACATAATTTTTACTTAAGAATTTTAAATGTACAATGTTTTATAAATGACGAAAAATTATTATGTTTTCACTCTTATGACAAATTCTTTTCAAACTTTTTCCTCAGTAGCATTCTAAATTAGGTCGTGGTATTTGGGCCGTGTTTGGGGTGTTACAGGAGTGCCCCTAATTTTCTTTCCATGAAACACACTCTTGCTTAGACTCACCTTTCTAATCAACAGCATGGTGGAGCAAACAAAGTGATGCTAACCTACTTGGCAATTCTAAACATTAGAGTGCCTACTGTCATTATTTAAATAATGTTTTGGCAATATACTAATGCTTGGCTTTAAAAATCCCTAAGTTCATGCAAAGATACTTACTATATCCCCCCCCACAAAACCCAAACACTTTGAGTATAATACATCCTATTTTTAGGAATTAATTTTCAATCATATTAACCTAAGCTAAATTCACCCAATCCACTGCCACATGTTCTTGGTAGATCAAAAAATGTAAACTCATCACCAAACATCATAAGTATAAATTGTCCTTCTCATAGAAAAACAGTACTTCGATGGTTAAAATGTAGTGGCAAAACATCTTTATTATATAAAATGCAACTAAAATGCACAATACACCCCCAAGCTTGAAGGATGCATTGTCCTTAATGCATGTGCATGCAACAAAAATATAGCTATGGGCAGAAAAATGTCATGGAAAAATGGAATGAAATGCATGATCATTAAAGGAAAGAAACTTATCTGGCTTGGACTATATTGTAGGTATGTTATTCAGCTCTTCGTGTGGACTTGCGGGTACTGACCTTCTACCCCATCTTCCTTTTCATGGGGTTTACATCTTTTCCTTCCTTATCGGTCTCTGTGAGATCATCAATCAACTGATGAATAGCAGGATCTTGTGTAGTCACAGGGCTGGTGGAGATGGTGGTACAAGAGTTTTACCTTTTTCTGGTGGCAAGAGTTGTAGTAGTGGTAGGGTTGTAACGCCCTAAAAATCCCGAAACCCTAATTTATGTGCCTATGTATGTATAGCACTTTGACTAATATTATTAAGTAGTATCGGGATTACTTGAGGACTTAGAGTTAGGGGTGACCATAGGGAAAATTTTATTTTTTCTTACTTAGTGGACCCTAGTCTCAGGCAGGAGGCCTCATAAGCAGATTAAGAGAAGAAAAGGAACACAGATGGGCTAGTAGTCTAGTGCAAAGTGGCGTCATATAGGGGCTATGAGGTGGCGTGTTAAGCAGTTAAGGAGGTCCAAGGTTCGAAGCTTAGGAGGGGAAATTAAGGAGTTTTATTTTTGTGCCTGTATAGAAGGAGTTGGCGTTGGAGGGGACTCTGAAAGGGAGTGTTCAGGAGAGAAATTTAAGGTGAAGATAGGGATTGGGAGGTGGATATAGTGGTGCCGAATTGGACTCTGAGGGAAGGGAAGTTTCGACTAGGGGCTATATATATGAGTGTCGAATTAAGTTCCTAGGTTAATGCCAAATTTTTGCTTTCCTTCTGGTCAAATTTCTTCACTTGTGAGAGGCTCAAACATTTTTTTCTCTAAGTGTGCCAAAGTCAAATTCTTCATACTCTCCTTTCTCAAATTCCCTTTTTGGTTCACCAATTGGTTCCAGTCGAATCACCTCTTTTCTTATTCCCTCTAGTGTTGCCGAATTGCCTCTGTCACCTTGAGAGTCGCAAAAGCCGAACTTAAGCCGCAGGATCAAAGGAAGATTTCGATAAGAGCTTAGTTGAATTTTTAGTGTGTTTTCTTAAAATCTGAAGGGCTATCTAACCTACATTTTTACCGTTACCATGTATTAACAAGAGTGAGGCTCAACAATCGCAAGTGCGGTAGGTAAGGATTACTATCAAGGCAGTAAGTACTCTCAAATCAGTTAGGGTTTAGTAAATGGCTGAATCTATTGTGGCTCATAAGAGTGACTTATGAATAATATGGGTCACTTGGTTTTGATGATATAGATGTTTTGGGTGCATATCTAAAGGATAAACGCCAATAGTAGCAAAGGAAGGGCTACTAGAACAGGAGGTACACAGTAAGGGTAAGGTGAGGTTTTGGTTTTTGGTCAGTATGTGTTAACGGTTTGGTTAATCACTAGTAATGTCAATTGTGTGACTAAGGGGTTCGCAGCATGCGAGGTTACCAGGTGTGTACAAACACTACACACACGATATTGACAATGCTGAAAAGTTGAAAAGCTGAAAAACCGAAAGTGGCTAAATGGGCCCGGTGGGCCCTGAGGCTAAGTTTGATGAAATGGTTTGGTTTGTTAAATGTATTGAGTTAGGCATGCATGATACACGATTTGGATTTTTTTTAGGCCTAGTAGGCCGTATGATAAAATTTGGGCCTAATGGGCCGTAAGGTTATAATTTGGGTTTGATGGGCTTTATGGGGACGTAGACAAATATGCTAGGGTTTATGGACTTAGGCCTAGTTTGAACAACTCTTCAATTTCATAAGACTTAAGTGTGGCAACGGGCATACGCATGTCTAGGATTGGATCTAGGGAGAGCTTGGTACTTAAGCGTCCTAGTGACCCACCTCCTCTTCTCTGGAATCCTACTTGGTGCGTAGTGTCTGTTCACTTTGGCCGTGAGGACTTGTTGATGGGCCAAAGTTCATAACTAAAACCCGAGAGGGACCAAATACCCTTATATTTGTAAACTTTCTATAATACCCTTGATTTGTAAATTACTAAAATACCCCTGATTTGTAAATTACCAAAGTACCCCTATTTTGCAAAAGTACCAAAATACCCCAATTTTGCAAAATTACCAAGATACCCCTATTTTGCTAAATTACCAAAATACCCCTTGTAGGGTAGAATTACGAAAATACCACTGGGTAGTGAAATGACGAAAATACCCTATGTGACGAGTATGAGTTTATGGATGTTACTTGTGTGTTGATGCATTCATATGATATTCTGCTTAGGATGCATATGGGTAGGAATTATGGTACGGAGGAAGAATTGAGGATCGCATGGCCGTATAGTATGGATCCACCGGAGGCTTTAAGCCTAATATATAATTAGCAGCTTTGCTGCAACATTCGGTAGTACCGCAACCGGGCTACCCTTGGTGTGTAGCGGAGGGGTGGGTCGAGCCAGAATTCCCCACAGGAGTCATAAGGTTGGAAGGGAAATGGCATGTGTAGCGGATGGATTTTTGGGGTGGGTTTTGTATTATCTTGTCGAATATGATACGATATGATATGATATGAGGTCATTGTGGGCTAAGGCCCAAGACCACCGATTTCGACAAGGCTTAGGCCCAATGTGAATATTTGTATGTTGATTTTATTGCTAAGGGTTGTACACACTGAGGTTCGAAACTCACACCCTTTAATTTAATGTTTCAGGTAATCCTGAATAGACGACTTGACGTGGGAGAGGACTCGGAGATGGCCACACTACAAGCTGTTCAAATGTTTTAATTTGTTCAAATGAAATTGTTTTAAATACTTTGTTTATTTTCATTGGATTGTAATAAGGCCATGTAACTCCTAAAAGACTTTAGACTTTGGGTTTATTATTATTGTTCCAACTATTTGCTTAATAAATTTCATAAAATTTCTAAAGATGACATGGTTTTCGAAATAACTTAATATATGAACGTTTTCCTAAAATGTAGGTTTTTTTCCCTCTTAACTTAACAGGATAAAAGGGTTTTGGGCTTTTGGGCCCTAAGTTATTTAATTGTAAAATCATTTTGAAGTGTGCCTTTGATGTGACATTCCTGGATTCGGGCCTAACTTCTAGGCTGGGTTTGGGGGTGTTACATTTAGTGCTTGATAAACCGTAATTGTAACATATTTTAACCCACATTTAATATGCTTTTCGATGATTTATTCCTTGATTTTTATAAAAAGGTGCTTGTAATCCTTTCTTTTCATGTCTTAGACCTAGGAAAGCACCCGAGGATGAAAAGAACACAAATTGGGCCCAAAACAGAGTAAACAGGCCTTAGTGCGAAAGTGACACGGCCTAACCCAAAGTCCACACGGTCGTTCCTCGACGATTACCTAGAGCATGGCCTCAACTCCGACTCACACGGTCGTGCCCCAAATTAGAAGTCCTAACACGGCCTGACCCCGAGTCACACGGGCATGTGACATGGCCTTGTCTCTGTTGCTGGAAAGAACAATTTCAGTCGGAAAAGGATACTTAGGGAGAAAGAATCGCATTCCAAGAGCCTATATATATCCCCTAAGTGCCACCTTTGAGAAGGCATCAAAGTTAGGCCAAGGAGCCAAGCCGAGGAGGTCGGAGTTAGGAAATAAACGCGAGGATAGCCAGTTGATCCATCCCAAGACACCGGAGTTATACTCAAGACGGCAGAATTCTCCTTCAATTCCTTCAGGGGGTTTTAGGAATTTCTTATGTTTTGTTTTATCTTTTCTCTTGCGATGTTTTATTTATTCATTATGAACTAAACCCCTCAGATACCTGAAGGGGATGAAACCTAGACGAATCTTGTTATTTGATTTTTAAGTTATATGATGAATTACTTAGGTTGTTCTTAATTATGTTGCTTAATCCAAATCTAATGTGCTTAGGTGGAGGAGGAATAGACCCTACCTAAGAGAAGATCAAACATAATTAAGCGGAGTTGATCGAACGCCTAGAGATAGGGTTACGAGATTTTGCCGGACTAGGGTGAAACCTAATATGGGAGTCCATTGATCGATTTACTGCTATCCTAGGGGGTTATTATAAGCGAACGAGAGTTCCACTAATTATGTAACACCCTATACCCGAGACCGATGCTAGGACTGGATACGAGGCATTACCAAGCTAAAACTCACTTAAACATGTACTTACGGGCTGTAAAATTTTGAACCAACTTAAAACTTTTCTTTCTTGATCATAACATGCATATTATGGGCCTACGAGGCCTTAAACATTTATCCGAATGCCTCCGGACACTTCATCTAACTCTCATCTTAGAAGTAGGGTTCACACGCCCATGTTGCTTGAGGACACGCCCGTGTACTCATTTACACGCCCATGCCTACAACCGTGGAAGGTTACTGACTTTATTCACACGGCTTTGACACGCCCGTGTCTACCAACTGTGTGAAGCTACTGACTTCAACCACACGGCCTAAGCACACGCCCATGCTTTGAACGTGTGTCTTACACGGCCCATACACACGGCCGTGTAAAATGACCTTGGTCTAACTTGATTTAAAACATTAAGGTGTAGGGTTAACACGGTCTAGACACACGCCCGTGTGTCTAACCGTGTAGGCAGTTAGAGGCTATTTACCAAGCCATTTGTCTCCCTTAAATTAAGATCAACTCAACTTCAACCAATACAAATCATTAATAATATAAATTTTATGAACATTACTACATATTTCATTGACATCTATATACAAACAACTTAAACAAGTTTGGCCAACCACTCAGCCATATACAAGAGAATAATAACTTGATAGCCTATATAATGGCCTTACAGAAAAAGCATATTCTCAAAATGAATGAATTTCTATACATGCCATATTTAGTAATATAATTTGGCTATACCAAAATATGGGTCGATAGTGTGCTATGAACTCCGACCCCAATGATCCACATTTTAGCTTGGCGGGACTACATAGAAAGAAACAATCAAAAACATAAGCATTTAGCTTAATAAGTTTGTATGTATAACACATAAAAAAAATAAACTTGCTTCATATAAACCATTTGACATAAGAATGGTATTATTATCTCATCTATAAAGCTTACTTACTCATAAATGATTCTTACTTGTCCCATGGTACTTACTAATCTCATACTTGTAAGGTAACAAGGTACCTGTATCTCTTGATCCCATTGATCAGCATACTTAAACATAAGAATCATGTTTCTAATTCATCATTCATAACATGAATAATATTCAATTTCAATTTGATAATGGCTTTGCTTTCTTAACATTCTTGTTCTCACATTTTAGCTTTGCTCATTTGCCCGATGAATTTCTATGAATTACCGGGAATACTAGATCTCTAGTAATGTTCTTGATGCCAATGCCATACTTTAAATATGGACTTATGTGGAAGATCTCTTCCTGAATGAATGCCAAGCTTGCCTTGGTCTTACATGATAACTTATTCAATGCCAAGCTTGGGTCCTTGGACATACATGATTTGTTCAATGCCAAGCTTGGATCCTTGGACTTACATGATAACTTGTTCAATGCCAAGCTTGGGTCCTTGAACTTACTTGATAACTTGTTCAATGCCAAGCTTGGGTCCTTGGACTTACATGATAACTTGTTCAATGCCAAGCTTGGGTCCTTGGACTTACATGATAACTTGCTTAATTGCCGATGCCATCCCTTGGCTTGGTCTTATACGGACTTCCTTATCTCATATATTGGACCATATATCCAGGGTAATTCATCTTCAATCGAGACTTTCTCTTGTTTAATCATATTGACTTCTTTGTTTAACATAACATTAAACCATTCATGATAACAATGTATATTATACTAAGCAATTAAATGATAAAATCATAAAGCTTAGAACTCATACAAACTTACCTCAAAATACAAAATGTATGTAGTTAAGCAATTTAGTCCTCGACTTTGTTCTTGCCTCGGTTTTGATCCGGGCTTCGATTTTCTTGATCTATAATCATAAATAGATCATTTAATAATCATATTGACTGAATTGACTCATAACTCATACTTTGGCAAAATTACTAATTTGCCCTATACTTTCTCATATTTGTACTTTTGCCCCTAGGCTCGTAAAATTATTTTCATGCTACTTTCTTAAACATCATGCTTAGTTGAATCATTTTCTCTACTATAGCAATCATCAATTCTCTCTAGTTCTAGCATGTATGACCAAATTTTATAATCATTACAAAAAGGTCCATACTATCATTTTTCATGAAATTCCTTAAGGAAAAAATGTTTATCTAACATCAAACTCTCATAAACTTCCATAAAACATCATTTAGCATGCATGTGATTCATGGCTAAATTTTTAAACATGCATCTTAGCTCATCAAATAGCTAAGAATAGCTTACTCATGCTACCGGGACTTCAAAAATACGAAGAATATCAAAAACTGGGCTTAGGAGCACTTACTAGCAAGCTTCAAAAATTGAAGAACTCTAGCTATGGCTTCTTTCAATTTTCGGCAGTGGGGGAAGAAGATGATGAGATTTTTATCATCTTTTTCCTATTTTAAACACTTATTAGACAAATGACCAAAATGCCCTTCCTCTTAAAAAATTTCTATAACACCATCTCAAGGCCAATTTTGTCCAAAATAATATTTCTGGAAAAATTGCTATTTAAGGAATTATAATTACTATTCTAAAGCTATTTCATACAAAAAGCTTCTAGAAACTCATATTTTGCAACTTTTTACAATTTAGTCCTTTTGGACCAATCCACCACAATTTAATAAAATTGCTTCACGAAACATACATACTAGCATGCAAACATGGCATAAACTTTGTAAAATCATAAATTCACCTCGGATTCGTGGTCTCGCACCACTATTCCGACTAGGCCCTAAATCGGGCTGTTACAATTCTCCCCCACTTAGGGATTTTCATCCTCGAAAATCTTACCAGCAAAAAGGTTTGGATACTGGTTTCTCATATTCTCTTCTGTTTCCCACGTAGCTTCCTCTATCCCATGTCTTTGCCATAATACTTTCACTAAGGCAATACTTTTATTTCTCAATTGCTTGACTTCTCGAGCCAAAATTTTGACTGGCTCTTCACTGTAAGTCATGTCGGGATGAATCTCTATCTCTGATGGGGTAATCACATGTAAAGGGTCTGATCTGTAGCGTCGCAACATTGACACGTGAAACACATCATGTATCTTTTCTAATTCTGATGGCAGGGCCAAACGATAAGCAACCGGTCCAACTCTCTGAATAATCTCATAAGGTCCAATGAAACGTGGGCTTAACTCGCCTTTCTGACCAAATCTGAGGACTTTTCTCCATGGTGACACTTTCAAGAAAACTTTATCCCCGACTTGGTATTATATCTCTTTTCTCTTTAAATCTGAATAAGACTTTTGTCTATCTGATGCAGCTTTTAAACATTCTCGTATCACTTTAACTTTTTCTTCAGCTTCTTTAACCAAATCAACCCCGTGAATTTGGCTTTCTTTAAGTTTAGTCCAAAATAAAGGCGTTCTGCACATATGCCCATATGAAGCCTCATAAGGCGCCATCTTTAAGCTTGACTGAAAACTATTGTTGTAGGCAAATTCTATCAATGGGAGAAACTTTTCCCAACTGTTTTGAAATTCAAGAACACAACACCGGAGCATATCCTCTAGTATTTGAATTACTCTTTCCGACTGACCGTCAGTTTGAGGATGAAAGGCTGTGCTAAAACTCAATCTTGTACCTAAGGCTTCTTGCAGCTTCTCCGAAAATCTGTATGTGAATCTTGGATCTCTATCCGATATGATCGATAAGGGAATTCCGTGAAGCCTTACTATTTCTGAAACATACAAGTTTGCCAACTTGTCAAGTGAGTAATCCACTCGTACAGGTATAAAATGGGCCGACTTAGTGAGTCTATCAACTACAACCCATATAGCATATTTCTTACTTGGTGACATCAGTAAACCCGTTACAAAATCCATAATAATACGGTCCCATTTCCACTCGAGAACCAAGATGGGCTGAAGTAAACCAGAAGGTACTTGGTGTTCAGCCTTTACTTGTTGGCAAATCATGCACTTGGAAACAAACTCTGAAATGTCTTTCTTCATTTTCGGCCACCAATATAGTTGTTTCAAGTCATTATACATCTTAGTGCTACCCGGATGTACAGATAAACACCCGTTATGTGCCTCGTCCAAAATTCTCTGAATAAGTTCTTCCTTTCTCAGTACACAAACCCTATCTCTAAACATCAAATATCCATCAGAATCAATCTGAAAGTCGTAATTAACATCTGACTCACACTGAGTTCTCTTTACTTGCAATTCGTTATCTTCTTTCTAAGCCTCAAAGATCTCTTGAAGAAACATTGGTCTAGCTTTCAACTCAGCTAGAATAGAATCATCGTCGGATAAGGTCATCCGCAAATTCATTGCCCTTAATGCAAAAAGGGTTTTCCTGCTCAAAGCATTGGCAACCACATTCGCCTTTCCTGGATAATAGTCAATGATCAACTCATAGTCTTTGATCAACTCTAACCATCTCCGTTGCCTTAAGTTCAACTCTTTTTGCATCATCAAGTACTTCAGACTTTTGTGATCAGTAAAAATCTGACATCTTTCACCATATAAATGGTGTCTCCAAATCTTCAAAGCGAAGACTATGGCAGCCAACTCTAAATCATGCATCGAATAATTCTTTTCGTGAGGCTTCAACTGTCTGGAGGCATAAGCAATCACCTTGCCTTCTTGCATAAGTACACAGCCTAATCCATTTAAGGATGCGTCGCTGTAAATTATAAATTCCTTCCCTGATTCGGGTTGTACTAAAACTAGAGCTTCTGTCAGCATTGCTTTCAATTTTTCAAAACTTTGTTGGCATCTTTCTGTCCACTCAAACTTCACATTTTTCTGTAACAATTTAGTCATCGGGGTTGCAATCATGGAAAACCCCTTGACAAATCGCCTGTAATAGCCGGCTAGGCCCAGAAAACTTCTAATTTCGGAGATGTTCTTAGGTGGCTTCCAGTCCATTATGGCTGAGATCTTACTAGGATCTACTCGGACTCCATCTCTCGAGACAATATGTCCAAGAAATCCTACTTCCTTGAGCCAAAACTCGCTTTTACTGTACTTGGCATAAAACTGATTTTCTTGAAGAGTCTGCAAAACTATCCGAAGATGTTCAGCATGCTCATTCTCATCTTCGAAATATATCAGTATGTCATCAATAAAAACGACCACAAACTTGTCAAGGTATGGCCTAAAGATGCGGTTCATTAAATCCATGAATATCGCAGGCGCATTGGTCAACCCAAAGGGCATGACTAAAAATTCATAATGCTCATACCTTGTTCGAAAGGCAGTCTTGAATACATCTGAATCCTTCACCCTCAGTTGGTAGTACCCTGATCTCAAATCTATTTTAGAGAACACAGTAGCTCCTTTCAATTGATCAAACAAATCATCGATCCTAGTCAATGGGTACTTGTTCTTTACTGTCACTTTATTAAGCTGACGGTAATCTATGCACAATCTCATGGTGCCATCTTTCTTTTTCACAAATAATATCGGAGCACCCCATGGTGAACAACTTGATTTTGCAAAACCCTTATCAGTCAATTCTTGCAACTGTAACTTCAATTCTTTCAACTCTGTTGGAGCCATCCTATAAGGAGTAATAGATATCGGTACCGTACCGAGAACTAACCTAATGCTGAACTCAACTTCTCTAACTGGTGGTAGTCCCGGTAATTCTTCGGGAAAAACATCCACGTACTCATATACTATCGGTACTGACTCAATCCTCAGCTCTGTTTCTTTATCATTCATCACAAAGGCCAGATATGCTTCATACCCTTTTCTTAAACATCTCTGTGCCGTCATAATAGAAATCATTACTGGCAATCTATCATGTTCATCTGATTTGACATGAAGAACATCCCCACTTTCACATTTCATTTCTATGCACTTCTTCCCACAATTAACTGTTACATTATGAGTAGTCAACCAGTCCATACCAAGAATGAGGTCAAATTCATCAAATGGTAACAACATAAGATTTGCTTTAAAGTAATGACCTCTAATCATTAGTGGACAATCTTTACATACTTTATCAACTAACACGCTCTTGCCTAAAGGATTAGAAACCTTAATCATGAATTCTGTAGTATCTATAGGCATACTCAAATCAGATACTAATTTCATACAAATGTAAGAGTGTGTGGATCCGGGATCTATTAAGGCAATAACTTTAGTATTGTAAAGAGAAAAGGTACCCGTAATAACATCAGGAGAAGATGCCTCTTCGCGAGCGCGAATGGCATAAGTCGTTGCAGGCGCTCTATCCTCGGGTCTCGCGGCCTGGTCTCTAGGGTTACTTCTTCCACTTGCCCTACTTCCCGGGTTTTTCTACAGTCTCCCTCTGACCATATTCCCGGATCTCGTGTTTTGAGTTTTTTCTTCTTTCATCATATCTGGACAATCTTTTATGAAATGTTCTTGGGATCCACATCTAAAACATGCATTTTCATGTGCTCGGCACACTCCGAGATGACGTCTGCCACACTGTGGACATTCAGGTCTGTCAGGTCTAAAATTTCCAACACTTGCAACTGAAGTCGTCTGTACTTTATTTCCCGAATACTGATTACTCTTATCTTTTCTTTAAAACCCAGTGGAAGTAGCTGATCGAGCAGGGAAATCTCTTGACTTCTTGGACGAAGACTGGAATGACTTATTCCACTGTCTCTTTTTAGAGTCACGAGACTCCATTTCAGACTTCTTTTTCTCCTTTACCAGTTCTTTGACTTTACAAGCCCTTTCTACTAGCACAACAAATTCTTTTAATTCTAGGACAGCAGCAAGCAATTTGATGTCCTCATTTAACCCATCATCAAACCTTTTACTCATGATGGCCTCAGTGGATACACATTCGCGAGCGTACTTGCTAAGTCGTACAAACTCCCATTCATAGTCAGTTACAGACATCTTGCCTTGCTTTAACTCTAGAAATTCTTTTCTTTTCTGTTCCACAAATCTTTGACTAATATACTTTTTTCTTGAACTCTTCTTGGAAGAATTCCCATGAAATCTTTTCCCTTGGTACTACCGACACAAGGGTGTTCCACCATTGGTAAGTAGAGTCTCTTAAGAGAGAGACTACACACTTCATGCATTCCTCAGGTGTGCATGACAACTCATTAAATACTCTGATGGTATTTTCCAACCAGAACTCAGCTCTTTCTGGATCATCTTCCCTTTTAGCTCGGAATTCTTCTGCCCCATGTTTCCTGATCCTACCGATTGGAGGTTTATCTCCTCTTACTACCTCTACTACTTGAGGGGTTGTAGGAACAGGTTGTAGAACAGGCGGGGGTGGAGGGGGTTGTGCATTCGGGTTTGCCCGAATGAACTCTATATACCATGTGTTCATCATGTGGAGGAAGGCTTCTCTAGCCTCTTCTCCTCCTCTTTGACTCACCGTAGTGGGTCTATTCTTATTTTCGCTCGGCACTGTCCCCTCAGCGGGAGCCGGCGCATTACTTTCTACGTCATCCGCCACATTTCCTTCAGAATCCATTTATTATATGTATAAACAAAATTTTAAGTCGTCAAGAGTCGTCACACTATCATTATAAAAACATTCCTAGGTATGGCATGTATAGCTAAACTCGTGTTTATGCTACGTTAGTCCTAGAATCGACTAAACCGTAGCTCTGATACCACTAAATGTAAAACCTTATACCCGAGACCGATGCTAGGACTGGATACGAGGCATTACCAAGCTAAAACTCACTTAAACATGTACTTACGGGTTGCAAAATCTTGAACCAACTTAAAACTTTTCTTTCTTGATCATAACATGCATATTATGGGCCTACGAGGCCTTAAACATTTATCCGAACGCCTCTGGACACTTCATCTAACTCTCATCTTAGAAGCAGGGTTCACACACCCATGTTGCTTGAGGACACGCCTGTGTACTCATTTACATGCCCATGCCTACAAACATGGAAGGTTACTGACTTTATTCACACAGCTTTGACACGCCTGTGTCTACCAACCGTGTGAAGCTACTGACCTCAACCACATGGCCTAAGCACACGCCCATGCTTTGAACGTGTGTCTTACACGGCCCATACACACGGCCGTGTAAAATGACCGTGGTCTAACTTGATTTAAAACATTATGGTGTAGGGTTAACACGGTCTAGACAGATGCTCGTGTGTCTAACCGTGTAGGCAATTAGAGGCTATTTACTAAGCCATTTGCCTCCCTTAAATTAAGATCAACTCAACTTCAACCAATACAAATCATTAATAATATAAATTTTATGAACATTACTATATATTTCATTGATATCTATATACAAACAACTTAAACAAGTTTGGCCAACCACTCAGCCATATACAAGAGAATAATAACTTGATAGCCTATATAATGGCCTTACAAAAAAAACATGTTCTCAAAATGAATGAATTCCTATACATGCCATACTTTGTAATATAATTTGGCTATACCAAAATATGGGTCGATAGTGTGCTATGAACTCCAACTCTAATGATCCACAATTTAGCTTGGCGGGACTACATAGAAAGAAACAATCAAAGACGTAAGCATTTAGCTTAGTAAGTTTGTATGTATAACACATAAAACAAATAAACTTGCTTCATATAAACCATTTGACATAAGAATGGTATTATTATCTCATCTATAAAGCTTACTTACTCATAAATGATTCTTACTTGTCCCATGGTACTTACGAATCTCATACTTGTAAGGTAACAAGGTACCTGTATCTCTTGATTACATTTATCAGCATACTTAAACATAATAATCATGTTTCTAATTCATCATTCATAACATGAATAATATTCAATTTCAATTTGATAATGGCTTTGCTTTCTTAACATTCTTGTTCTTACATTTTAGCTTTGCTCATTTGCCCGATAAATTTCTATGAATTACCGGGAATACTAGACCTCTAGTCATGTACTTGATGCCAATGCCATACTCTAAATATGGACTTATGTGGAAGATCTCTTCTTGAATGAACGCCAAGCTTGCCTTGGTCTTACATGATAACTTATTCAATGCCAAGCTTGGGTCCTTGGACTTACATGACTTGTTCAATGCCAAGCTTGGATCCTTGGACTTACATGATAACTTGTTCAATGCCAAGCTTGGGTCCTTGGACTTACATGATAACTTGTTCAATGCCAAGCTTGGGTCCTTGGACTTACATGATAACTTATTCAATGCCAAGCTTGGGTCCTTTGACTTACATGATAACTTGTTCACTGCCAAGCTTGGGTCCTTGAACTTACATGATAACTTGCTTAATTGCCGATGCCATCCCTTGGCTTGGTCTTATACGAACTTTCTTATCTCATATACTGGACCTTATATCCAGGGTAATTCATCTTCAATCGGGACTTTCTCTTGTTTAATCTTATTGACTTCTTTGTTTGACATAACATTAAACCATTCATGATAACAATGTATATTATACTAAGCAATTAAATGATAAAATCATAAAGCTTAGAACTCATACAAACTTACCTCAAAATACAAAATGTATGTAGTTAAGCAATTTAGTCCTCAACTTTGTTCTTGCCTCGATTTCGATCCGGGCTTCGGTTTTCTTGATCTATAATCATAAATAGATCATTTAATAATCATATTGACTGAATTGACTCATAACTCATACTTTGGCAAAATTACTAATTTGCCCTTACACTTTCTCATATTTGCACTTTTGCCCCTAAGCTCGTAAAATTATTTTCATGCAACTTTCTTAAACATAATGCTTAGTTGAATCATTTTCTCTACTATAGTAATCATCAATTCTCTCTAGTTCTATCATGTATGACCAAATTTTATAATCATTACAAAAAGGTCCATACTATCATTTTTCATGAAATTCCTTAAGGAAAAGATGTTTATCTAACATCAAACTCTCATAAACTTCCATAAAACATCATTTAGCATGCATGTCATTCATGGCTAAATTTTTAAACATGCATCTTAGCTCATCAAATAGATAAAAATAGCTTACTCATGCTACCGGGACTTCAAAAATACGAAGAATATCAAAAACCGGGCTTACGAGCACTTACTAGCAAGCTTCAAAAATTGAAGAACCCTAGCTATGGCTTCTTTCAATTTTCGGCAATGGGGGAAGAAGATGATGAGATTTTTATTATCTTTTTCCTATTTTAAACACTTATTAGACAAATGACCAAAATGCCCTACCTCTTAAAAAATTTCTATAACACCATCTCAAGGCCAATTTTGTCCAAAATAATATTTTTGGAAAAATTGCTATTTAAGGACTTCTAATTACTATTCTAAAGCTATTTCATACAAAAAGCTTCTAGAAACTCATATTTTGCAACTTTTTACAATTTAGTCCTTTTGGACCAATCCACCACAATTTAATAAAATTGCTTCAGGAAACATTCAAACTAGCATGCAAACATGGCATAAACTTTGTAAACTCATAAATTCACCTCGGATTCGTGGTCTCGCACCACTATTTCGACTAGGTCCTAAATTGGGCTGTTACAAACTAAACTAGGGTTAGACGTTATTCGCCTCGAGAGAGGGTTTAATATAGGTTAGGGAGTCTTACAGATCAAGCTAAGTAAAGAGATCATATAATTAAGGGTTAGATAACAAGTGAAGTCTAGGTGGATTCTTCCTGAGGGCATCGTCGTGATCAATTGAGTTTTCTTCAAGTTATTTTCCAATTCATCCTTTTTGTCTTTGTGTCCTTAGTTTAGTTCTTGTCAATCTAGTTTAGAACAATCTTCACTTTAATTTTAAAGGCTAAATATTAAAAAGAAAGTTAGTATTAATACTTTTAGTTCCTTTGGGTTCGATAGGTACACTTGCCTTTAATCGTAGTCAGAGTTAGTCTCCAGGTTCGATCATTCTTTTATAAATTTTTAAAGCTCCGATTTTAGCAATCAAGTTTTTGGCGTCGTTGCCGGGGAACTAAAATATTAAGAACGCTTAATTTTTATTACTTTAGACTTTATTATTATTATTATTATTATTGCAATTTATTTTCATTATTATTTTTTATTTTTCATTTTTTTGCTATTTTTTTATTTTTTGGCAGATAATTTTAGAGATGGCACTAAATAATTATCAGTGGCAATTCATGAGGATAGAGCCAACAAAAGCAGCCGATATCTACAACCTCGACCCAGTACATCCAGTTATGCAGTACGAACCAAGTGGAGGCGTGGCGAATCCTGAGTACCCACTCTACGGATATGGCATGGAGAACGAACAAGTCCACTATATGGGTAACTATCCTAGACTTCAAAATAATTTTTATGGTAACACTTATAATGCAGGTTGGAGGTACCATCCCAATTTCTCGTGGGATGATCAAAATAACCAAAAACCAGAACTTCCTCCAAACTTTCAACAACCACCTTACCAACAGGAAGAGGAATCGCAGCATGAGGAGATGCTGACAAAACTCGTGGCAGCCACAGAAAACCGCTTCCAAGAGTCTGAGAAAACACTCAAAAGCAACGAGAACCGAGTCGGGGGACTTACTAAGTCAGTCAAGGAAGTCACTAATGCAGTCGAACAACTCGCAAAGCTAATATCAGAACTACCACAAGAAAGCTTGCCAAGCAATACTGAAACTAACTCGAGAGAGCAAAATCAAGCCATTTACGATAGTGAAGGGCTAGACGAACCAAACCCAAGGGGAGAACCTGTGGTAAGTGAAGGTAAAGTTGAGGTGTGCCATGATATACCAAAACCAGCAATTACAGAGTACCAACCTCGTGTGCCATATCTCGATGCAATAAAGAAAGACCACACAGAGGAAGAATTCGGTGAACTCACGCTTCGGTAGACGACGAAACAATCACTCTTCAAGTCTTGACTCAGCTAGGACATCGAGTAATAAAGGTATGAACATTAATTCTATTGATAATCATTTGGTTCAACCTTCTTTACAGGAAACATCACGAAATCACCTAGCCGAGCTCGATCTTAGACCTCGTGCCAACAAAGAAGAATCGTATGAGGAACGAAGCCTTAGGGTCGATAAATTAGAAGAGTGGAAAACAAAACTTAAAGAAGAACCAGAACCACACGAAGTGAAATCAAAGGAGCCTCCAGACGAGCTGATAGGAACAACGAATCACTTCAAAGTTGGAGATAAGGTATTATTGAATAAGGAAGACCCTCGAATAACCATTTCAGACCTCAAGACAAACGAATAATCACTTTTGAGGTACTTAATGTCTTCCTATACGGCACAATCGAGATAAGAAATCCTAAATTCAGCACTTTTGAAGTAAATATTACTTGACTTAAACTATATATCAATAACTGAAGTGATCACATGAGAAAGGATTTTCACCTCCTCAAACCACCATGACCATACGAATGAGAGGTAAAGTCTAGCTTAAGACTATAAACGAGCGCTTTTCGGGAGGCAACCCGAGCACTAACCCCATTTTTACATTTTTTTTATTTTTTTCTTTTCTTTTTCTTTTTAGCACCTAACCATAAACTAACAAAAGAGCAGATTTCTAGGCCACACGGCCCTACACACGGGCGTGCCCGTGGCCGTGTGGAAGCCAGGGGATGAACCATGGGCGTGCCAGTAGCCGTGCACGACATAGAAAAATTTCTTTTCCCAACACGGGTGGCGATAATAGTCCACGCCCGTACCGACGCCCGGGCGAGGTTACTAACTTGTTAAGCACGGGCTAAACACGGCCGTGCCTTCCAACCGTGCCAACATTCTGACTTATCGAACACGGGAGGAGCACGCCCGTATTAAATGACCGTGTGAAGAAAGACACGGGCGTGCCACTACACCCACGGCCGTGCCCGAACACCCTGAACGTGCCCAAAATTCAAAATCCCAAAACACGGGCTACATCTCTATTTAATCCTCATTCTCCCTTTTCCTAGTTGTCTTTCATTTTCCATTATTTATTTTTATTTTTATTTTTATTTTATTTTCATTTCATTATTTTTTTACTTTATTTTATTTTCTTCTTCTTATTCTTTATAATATTTAGATTTAGCTTAGGATACAATAAAACCAGACTGGCTGCTTCGAGGATTCAATTTCAAACGGTTCGAGACGCTTCCCCACGTTCACCTCCAATCCTATCCGATTTCTTTTCATTGACTTCATCCAAAATTCAGGAAGTTTCACTTCTCTCCCCATCTTATGATTTTATGATTATTTGATATTATCTATCTTTGTACATTGAGGGCAATGTACAACTTAAGTTTGGGGGGTTAACTACAGTATTATTTGAAAATCCCTGAATTATGCCTTGTTTAAAAGTAAAGTTTCTCATACTATGATTAGAATGAAATTTCTCCGATTTATGATTTTTATTGATATGTTTTGGATTAAGTCATTGATAATTGTGCATTGATGATTAAATTTAAAAGAATACTAGAGAATTAAGCATGACAAGTCCCTTTTTCACGAGTTAAAATTGTGCTAGGTTGTTGACCTAAATTTAAATACTACCTTAAAATTTGAAATTTACAAGGATAATGTCAAAACACCCATAATTTTTGTGAGATTTTGAACCTTATAAAGCATACATTCTTTTTCGTGCTTATTTCCTTGATTATGAGTGTGTCTACCATGAACTGTTATTCTAGAACTTGCCTCGTTTATGCATGTTGAGAACACATTTTTTTGATTTGATATACAGAGATGATAAAGGCACCTAGGTTTTAACCCATTAACTCCACTAAACAGCCTACCTTTACAATTAACCCCTAGTGAACCCTATTGATCCTAACAAACCCTTTTCATTAACTCACCTTGAAACACCCCAAACCCGGTCTACAAGCCCCGACCGGATCTGGTATGCTTCTTAAGAAAAACTCTTTTTGTCCTTTTGGAAAAACATGTGATTTTGTAGTAAGAGAATAGATTTGAAGTACGATCTTGTTGAAAACCGTTTTGTGATTTAAATTTGTATCTTATTAAAACATTATCTTTATGATTTTATAAATCAAAAGAAGAACCGGATTTAGAATTTATTATTAAGTTGAAAACCATAGGTATTTAAGTGTCAAAACATTTTAATTCGGTTATCGAAAATATTTAATTATTTAGTTAAAGTTGAGGGTAGCAGAATAAAAAAATTTAAAACGTATAAATAAAATAGTTTATGGCGGCCTTATTACAAAAACAAAACCCAAAATAAATCCCGAAATAATAAAAGAAAACGTAATAAGTTTAATTATAAGGAAAACCGAAATACTGAGTTGAGCAATGGCCACCACGTAGTCCTCGCTAACCCGATCCAACACGCTAAGTATCACCTGAAAAAGGTATCCCACGAGGGATGAGTCAACAGACTCAATGTGTAACAATACACTAAAAGCCCAATCGATCATAGCAATAAAGCCCATTTAAATCACATTTAGCCATAAGCCCATAATATAGCAAATCATATAATAACTGATTAAATCACATGTATATATAACATGAAATGCAATCCCGAGCCCAACCTAGATATCCATCCGCTACACACCACCCGTACCCGCCAATCACACCGTGGGGATTACTAAATCGACCCTCCATCCGCTACACACCATCGAAGGCAGTTGCTGCAGTCAACTTGCACATCGCCCTTATAAATTGTAGCATAGCCACCAGATAATCGTGACAGAGTCACTGGATTCATAATATGTGACCGAAGTCACCGGATAATGTGGTAAAAACCACCGGAACACTTCCCCTTTATCAATATCACCCATATGCCCATGCAATAAACAAATTATTTCGATATCATGCCATATACCCCCAAAATCATAACAGAATCATACACATTTCATATTCATGCTTATAGCATTATTAACGAAGTATTAGGGGATTAACGTACCTGAATATCATATACCACTGAATGGTACCCGCAATCATTATCAAACATATTTCTTAATAACACATGCAAATATTAATACTATCGATTTATTGGAAGTTTAGTGTAGGGCTACACGCCTGATAATAGTGATTACGATACTACCGATACCAACGCTCTCGCTAGCAAGAATTAACAATGAAATGCTTATCCCTATCAAACTACCCCTAAAAGATCATAGTCAAAATCGGTCAACCTTAATAGACAAATATGGCCTTTGGCTGAATATTAAAACCTCCTTACCTTGATTGTCTAGATCATGAAAATGTCACTTGTCCTTGGAGATGTCGAAATCCCTACATGATCTATGTTAGATTCAATTTCTAACATAATGAACCAAAATACATGGCCTTCGGCCTAAGATCACACTTCACTTACCTTGAGTATTCAAATCCCGAATGATCTCCCCCCAAACGGAAGAACCCTGAAACTTTCCTTCATGATTCGGCCAAAGAAACTAGGAGGATTAGAGTCTTGATTTTCGACAATCAGAGAAATATAAAGGAAAAGAGATTAGCCTAGAAGAGATTCTTACCGAAAAAGAATGACCAAAATGCAAATGGTTAAATGTTCTTGTCTTTTGATGAAATATGAAAAGAAGAAATGAAAGGGATGGAGTGTGATGCGAGTTGGCTTGATGACAAGAGGGAGATTCGGCTTTAACAAAAAGAAGAAGAGAGAGATGGGAGGTTTAAGGTGTTGCGGCAATGGTGAACTTTTGGGAGAGAAAGATTCGGCCTAAACAAAATAGAGAGAAAAGAAAAGAAACAAATGACCCTTATGGTCTTTTGAAGTTTCGGCCAAGGTGAAATAAAATGAATGAGAGGTTCGGCCTAAACAAAATAAAGAGAAGGGAGAGATGATCAAAAGAGAGAGATGCACGAATGGTCACTTATTTGGTTTACGGTCTCAAAGGAAAAATAACACAAAAGCTATCAAGAAAGAAATCGCACAAGGAATTGCCTAAACCTCACAATGAACATTCGGCCAAGAGGAAAAGATGAGAGAAAAGAAAATGTTTTTGGAAGAGCAAAATGACCAAAATGAAAACTCTCTCAAGCTACTAAATTTTCCAAAACTAATCACCAAAATTCAGTTCCCCCCTTTTGTCCATAATGCCGTCCATGTTCATGGTCAAAATGGCCATGAAATAGTTTCCAAAACATCCACCTAGATACATGCCTTGTAATCATCTACTTTCCCAAAGTTAAAGAAATTCTATCCCCACAATCAAGCAATTCTATCCCTTATTTCATGCTTACCATAACCTTAAGTCTTCTTGCCATAAAAAAAATGTCCATCTTATCCATAAATACTTCTTTGACCGACACTTAAGGAAAGCATGCAAAAATAATCAAAATTTGCACACCAAGAGATTTGAACCTCTTCCCTTCAAGTCCATCATGTGGCATCATATCCTCTTTACCAATTGCTCTTTTATGCAAGCTATTTACTCATAAATTTCCATATGTCTTGAAGCTACTTACCATCTCTCCTTAAAGTGCTAAAATACCAAATTTATCCTAAAGCCCAAATAAACCCGAGACTTCATAAAAACCTCGTAACCTTCCAAATCCACTTAACTAATAAGTCCAATTTGCAATAACACCATTCTCATATTCTTGAAGATTTTAAACACTCCTAAGCCCAAGGCCCAATCGACCCAATCCTACTAGGCCCAATTTCGGGATGTTACACACCTACTAATATTAACCCAAAGCCTCTTTGTATTCACCCTTTCTTTTGACTATCCCTAAATCGAGGACTGAGTTGATCAAGTTACCTAAGTTTATGATTATAGTAGTTAAATCAATCTTGTATTACTTAGGTTGTTCTTAATTAAAAATAAAAAATAAAAAAAATTTCAAAGTATTCAAATCTTAGTAGTATGAAAAGAGAGCTTACACAATCAAAATCCATTCTCAAAATAGAAACTCCTATTAGTAGGTTTATTAATTTTTAGTTGGGGATATTTCAGTATGTTTAGGTAGGTACTCATCAATTCAATCCTGATTCTAACCCTCTAATTTCAGCCTTTAACCACACCTTGACCCTAGCCTCGTTACAACCCTGATAAAGACCTTTTGATCTGTTTATCATCTCATATTACATTGGTGAAGATTTGATTTTCAGGCAAGCCTATGGGATTAACTTTTCAGGTTCGACTTACGAGCGATCTTTTTCCTGAACCTTAAACACTTGATTTGAGTGAATCTTAAAGTGAGGACATCAATGCTTGTTGGTTTTGAATTGAAAAGGTAGTCATTTTTGATAAGAATTGTAGATCATGGAAAGTTCGTTTTAATTGTAAGTTGAGAATTTTGCTTGAAGACAAGCAAAAGCTTAAGTGTGGGGGTATTTGATAAACCGTAATTGTAACATATTTTAACCTACATTTAATATGCTTTTCGGTGATTTATTCCTTGATTTTTATAAAAGGTGCTTGTAATCCTTTCTTTTCATGTCTTACACCCAGGAAAGCACCGGAGGATGAAAAGAACACAAATTGGGCCCAAAACAGAGTAAACGGGCCATAGTGCGAAAGTGACACGGCCTGACCCAAAGTCCACACGGTCGTGCCTCGACGATTACCTAGAGCACGGCCTCAACTCCGACTCACACGGCCGTGCCCTAAATTAGAAGTCCTAACACGGCGTAACCTCGAGTCACACTGGCGTGTGACATGGTCGTGTCTCTGTCACTGGAAAGAACAATTTCAGTCGGAAAAGGATATTTAGGGAGAAAGAATCGCATTCCAAGAGCCTATGTATATGCCCTAAGTGCCACATTTAAGAAGGCATCAAATCAAGGCCAAGGAGCCAAGCCGAGGAGGTCGGAGTTAGGAAATAAACGCGAGGATAGCCAGTTGATCCATCCCAAGAAGCCAGAGTTATACTCAAGACGGCAGAATTCTCCTTCAATTCCTTCAGGGGGTTTTAGGAATTTCTTATGTTTTCTTATAATAAACCCCTCAGATACCTGAAGGGGATGAAACCTAGACGAATCTTGTTATTTGATTTTTAAGTTATATGATGAATTACTTAGGTTGTTCTTAATTATGTTGCTTAATCCAAATCTAATGTGCTTAGGTGGAGAAGGAATAGACCCTACCTAAGAGAAGATCTAACATAATTAGCGGAGTTGATAGAACGCCTAGAGATAGGGTTACGAGATTTTGCCTGATTAGGGTGAACCTAATATGGGAGTCCATTGATCGATTTACTGCTATCCTAGGGGGTTATTATAAGCGAACGAGAGTTCCAGTAATTAACCTAGGGTTAGACGTTATTCGCCTTGAGAGAGGGTTTAATATAGGTTAGTGAATCTTACGGATCAAGCTAAGTAAAGAGATCATATAATTAAGGGTTAGATAACAAGTGAAGTCTAGGTGGATTCTTCCTGAGGGCATCGTCGTGATCAATTGAGTTTTCTTCAAGTTATTTTCCAATTCATCCTTTTTGTCTTTGTGTCCTTAGCTTAGTTCTTGTCAATTTAGTTTAGAACAATCTTCACTTTAATTTTAAAGGCTAAATATTAAAAAGAAAGTTAGTATTAATACTTTTAGTTCCTTTGGGTTCGATAATCTAGTCTTGCCTAAGCTATACTACTGTTCGATAGGTACACTTGCCTTTAATTATTGTCAGAGTTAGTCTCCAGGTTCGATCATTCTTTTAGTAATTTTTAAAGCTCTGATTTCAGCGATCAGTGCTATCAGAGCCCAGTTGCAAAGCTCGGGCTATGAAATGGGCCATAGATTTTGGGTTTTAAAAAACGTTTGTTCCAGGATTCTTGAAGTGTGGTTCACCGAGCCCTCGACTTTGAGTCAAGTAAGTTCTCTGGCCTAAATTATTGAACTGTATAGATATTGGGCTACTTAAAAATAGGCTTTTAGAGACTAAAGCCCGTAGGAAACCTAAGCTTGTAGTGTATTCTCGACCACGGAATAACTTTAAGAAAAAGCGTTATTACTTACATAAGACATGTGTCCTAAACAAGGGGAACTAAGTACTAATTGCATAAAATTTTTAATTCAGAACTACGCAACGATGAGCGCTAGGCGAGGTGGAAGAGGCCGCAGCAGAGGCTGCGGAGGTGTTAGGGCAGGATCGTCTGAGTTCGGCCATATGCCCAATTTAGGAGTAGGGGAGGCTCCGGCTTCACCAATACCTAAAAGAGGAGAAAATGAACGGGCCGCCACTACAGAAGATGTCGTATCGCAGGCCATGTTGAGAATCTTGGAAAGGGTCATTAGACCCAATAATGGTACGGAGAGTCATGGGTCGATCGTGGAGCGGCTTCGAGCTAATGGGGCTGAGATTTTCAAAGGAGTAGCGGGGGTGGCCCCGAATGTGGTAGAGTATTGGTTGGAAGTTATTCAAAGAATAATGGATGACCTTGATTACAAGACGAAACAAAAGTTGAAAGGAGCAATATCCCCACTCAGGGAGGAAGCCTATCAGGGGTGTTTGACCGTTAAGGAGGGCAACCAACCGGAGCAGATGACTTGGGAATTCTTCAAACCGACATTTTAGGGGAAATACGTTGGAGCGGCCTGTGTGGATGCCCGAAGGAAGGAGTTTTTCAGTCTGACTCATGGAGATAACTCAGTAGCATAGTACGAGGCTGAGTTTTTGCGCCTCAGTCAGTACGCCAAAGGGATAATAGCAACCGAGTATGAAAGGTGCGTGCGGTTCGAAGATGGATTAAGAGATAGCCTTAGGGTATTGATAGCTCCACAAAGGGAGCGAGATTTTGTGATCTTGGTAGAGAAAGCAAAAATAGCAGAGGTAAAGAGCACGGAGTGCCACAGCCGAGAGAAAGAGAAGGGCAAGAACAAGTGGAATATGGAACCTATGGGAGCCAGATAAAGGCCCATGAGGAGGGCCAGAGTGAATGGGCCAGTTAGAGATGTGGCCCCTGTTGCTGCTGCTAATAACGAAATACCATGTTATGCTGAGTGTGGGAAAAGGCATCCGGGCGAATGTTGGAGGACAGGGGCATGTTTGGGCTGTGGATCGATGGAGCATAGCGTTAGGTAGTGCCCGAGAAGGCTAGATCAGGAACAAGCCAATGGTAGAGGTAATTTGCAGCCTCAGAGGGTGGACAACAACCACCAAGGGGCCGTGGTCAAGCCAGAGGTGGTAATGGTGCAGGACAAGGGCGTAGAGCACCAGGTAGGGGTGCAAGTCAGGCAGAGGCAAGACAGCCAGCGTTGGTCTATGCTGCTCATCGCAGAGAGGAAGGTGATTTACCAGATGTAATAATGGGTACGTTTCTTATTTGTGAGCTACCTTATATTGCGCTAATTGATGTGGGGTCGACACACTCGTACATTGCTTGTAATAGGACTGAAACTGTAAGGGTGGAGTTTGAAATAGTTGAGAATGAAATGACTGTATTAAGTCTTGTAGGGCAGTCGGTGAAAGTTAGTAAACTGTTTAGGAATGTACCATTGATGGTTCAAGGAGTTATTTTCCTAGCGGATTTGATGGAATTATCGTTTGGTGAGTTTGACCTCATCTTAGGCATGGATTGGTTAACGAGGCACCAAGCAACCCTAGACTGTGCTATGAAACGGATGGTATTAAGAAATGTGGAAGGTGATGAAGTGGCAGTGATCGGGGAACGGCGTGATTATTTGTCAAACGTGATTTCAGCTTTAAGGGTAGAAAAGTTAGTAAGGAAGGGCTGTGAAGCTTAGCTTATATCAGTGATTCGAAATCGAAGAGTGTTACTGTCAAGGATTTGGAAACAGTAAAGGAATTCCCTGATGTTTTCCCAGAGGAATTGCATGCGATTACCCCCCAATTGAGAGGTGGGGTTTGGAATAGAGTTGTTACCGGGTACGGCGCCAGTGTCTATCGCACCTTATAGGATGGCACCGAAGGAACTAGTGGAGTTAAAGGCCCAAATTCAGGAGTTGTTGGATCACGGGTTTATTGGACCAAGTGTGTCTCCATGGAGAGCCCCGGTATTATTCGTAAAGAAGAAGGATGGGTCTATGAGGATGTGCATCGATTACAGGCAATTGAACAAGTTAACCATTAAGAATAAGTACCTTCTGCCTAGGATAGATGACCTTTTCGATCAACTTAGGGGAGCCTTAGTTTTCTCGAAGATTGATTTGCGTTCGAGGTACCATCAACTGAGGGTTAAGGAAGCCGATGTGTATAAGACAGCTGTCAAAACTCGTGATGGACATTACGAGTTTTTGGTAATGCCGTTTGGACTAACAAACTCACCTGCCACTTTTATGGATCTCATGAATCGGGTTTTTCAACCGTATCTAGACCGGTTTTTAGTAGTCTTCATAGATGATATCCTGGTATACTCAAGAACGGAGGTGGATCGCGATGCACACTTACGGATCGTGTTGCAAGTTTTAAGGGAGAAGCAGCTATATGCTAAGTTTAGCAAGTGCGAATTCTGGGCAAGGGAAGTCAGTTTCTTAGGACATGTGGTCTCCGCTGAGGGAATTAGAGTTGACCCTCGGAAGGTAGAAGCGGTGTTGGAATGGAAACGACCTAAGACGATATCGAAAATTCGGAGTTTTCTAGGCCTGGCAGGGTACTATAGGCGGTTTGTTGAAGGGTTTTCCCTAATCGCGGCACCTTTGACCAAGCTGCTATGAAAGGGGGCGACGTTTGTATGGACAGATAAATAGCAGGAAAGTTTCGAGAAGCTTAAAAAGGTTTTAACGGAGGCTCCTATTCTAATTCAACCGGAGCACGGGAAGGAGTTTAAGTTTATAGCGATGCGTCACAAATGGGCTTGGGTTGTGTTTTGATGCAAGAAGGGAAGGTGGTTGCTTATGCATTGCGCCAGCTTAAGACTCATGAAAGAAATTACCCAACTCATGATTTGGAATTGGCAGCAGTAGTCTTCGCGCTCAAGATTTGGAGGCATTACTTGTATGGAGAGAAGTGCACCATCTATATGGGTCACAAGAGTCTGAAGTACCTCTTAACTCAGAAGGAGTTGAGCTTGAGACAGCACAGATGGATTGAGCTGTTAAAGGATTACGATTGCACAATCGAATATCACCCGGGCAAAGCTAATGTGGTGGCTGATGCGCTAAGCCGTATGACTATGTTAGATTTAAAGGCAATGTTTGCTCAGTTGAGTCTGTATGACGATGGGAGTTTGTTAGCTGAATTGCAAGTAAGGCCACTGTGGGTTGAGCAGGTCAAAGCTAAACACTCATTGGATGAAACTCTAAGTTCTCGATTCAAGTAAGTTGAGAATGGGGAAACGGCGGATTTTGGAGTGAATGGTGAAGGGTTATTGTGTTTTTGTGGTAGAATTTGTGTGCCAAGGAACGAAGAGCTAAGGAAGTCTATACTACGGGAAGCGCATAGTAGTTCCTATGCTATGCACCCCGGAGGTAACAAGATGTACCGAGATTTATGAGAGCTTTATTGGTGGCCGGGATTGAAACGCGAGGTTACGGAGTTTGTGGGCAAATGTTTGGTATGCCAGCAAGTAAAGGCAGAACATCAGTTGCCATCGGGCTTACTTCAGCCGATTAAGATCCCACAATGGAAGTGGGAGCGGGTTACTATGGATTTTATTAGTAGGCTACCCTTGACGCCTTCTAAGAAGGACTCTGTGTGGATCATTGTGGATCGGTTAACTAAGTCCGTCCATTTTATACCGGTCCGCACTGACTACTCACTATAGAAACTGGTGAGGTTGTATGTGGCAGAAATTGTGAGGTTGCATGGAGTTCCGGTCTCAATCACATCTGATAGAGATCCTCGGTTTACATCTCGCTTTTGGAAGAAGTTGCATGTTGGAATTCAGTACGGTATTTCACCCTCAGACTGATGGTCAGTCGGAAAGGGTAATTCAAGTCCTGGAAGATATGCTTAGAAGGTGTGTGATTGAGTTTCGAGGAAGTTGGGAGGATTACTTGCCGTTAGCTGAATTCGTGTATAACAATAGTTACCATGCGAGTATTGGAATGGCACCTTATGAAGCACTCTATGGACGAAGATGTCGTACTCCGACTTGTTCGACTAAGTAGGGGGAGCAACGGATTTTGGGTGCAGAGTTGGTAGCAAACATAGATGATAAGGTAAAGTTGATTAGGGATCGGTTGAAGGAGGTGGCAGATAGGCAGAAGTCGTATGCTGACCTCAAGTGAAGAGAGATCGAATATGCTGTAGGGGACATGGTTTTTCTCAAGGTTTCCCCTTGGAAGAAGGTGTTAAGGTTTGGTCGGAGGGGCAAATTAAGCCCAAGGTTCATGGGGCCTTACCGAGTATTGAAGCGAATTGGGCCAGTTACCTACCAGCTAGAATTGCCTTCGGAATTGAGCCAAATACACGATGTGTTCCATGTGTCAATGTTAAGGCGTTATCACTCAGACCCTTCTCACATTGTGTTAGTCGAGGAGATCGAGGTTAGACCAGATTTAACTTTTGAGGAGGAGCCGGTTCAGATAATTGATCAAGATGTCAATGTACTAAGAAGGAAGTCTGTTCCTTTAGTAAAGGTGCTTTGGAGTAACCATAATGTTGAGGAGGCTACTTGGGAACCCGAGGAGGCAATGCATTGACAATACCCTCACTTGTTTCAAACAGGTAAATTTTGAGGCCAAAATTTTTTTTAAGAGGGGTAGAATTGTAACGCCCTAAAAATCTCGAAACCCCAATTTCTATGTCTATGTGTGTATAGCACTTTGACTAATATTATTAAGTAGTATCGGGATTATTTGAGGCCTTAGAGTTAGGGGTGACCATAGGAAAAAAAATATTTTTTCTTACTTAGTGGACCCTAGTCTTAGGCAGGAGGCCTTATAAGCAGATTAAGAGAAGAAAAGGGACACAGATGGGCTAGTAGTCCAATGGAAAGTGGCGTCATATAGGGGCTATGAGGTGGCGTGTTAAGCAGTTAAGGAGGTCCAAGGTTCGAAGCTTAGGAGGGGAAATTAAGGAGTTTTATTTTTGTGCCTGGACAAAAGGAGTTGGCGTTGGAGGGGACTCTGAAAGGGAGTGTTCAGGAGAGAAATTTAAGGCGAATATAAGGGAGAAAAGATAGGGATTGGGAGGTGGATATAGTGGTGCCAAATTAGACTCTGAGGGAAGGGAAGTTTCGGCTAGGGGCTATATATATGAGTGCCGAATTAAGTTCCTAGGTTAATGCCGAATTTTTGCTTTCCTTCTGGTCGAATTTCTTCACTTCTGAGAGGCACAGACTCTTTTTCTCAAAGTGTGCCAAATTCGAATCCTTCATACTCTCCCTTCTCAAATTCCCTTTTTGGTTCACCACTTGGTTCTAGCCGAATCACCTCTTTTCCTATTTCCCCTAGTGTTGTCGACTTGCCTCTGTCACCTTGCTAGTCGCAAAAGTCAGACTTAAGCCGTGGGATCAAAGGAAGATTTCGGTAAGAGCTTAGTTAAATTTTTAGTGTGTTTTATTAAAATCCAAAGGGCTATCTAACCCCCCTTTTTTCCGTTACCATGTATTAACAAGATTGAGGCTCAGCAATCGCAAGCACGGTAGGTAAGGATTACTATCAAGGCAATAAGTACTCTCGACTCAGTTAGGGTTTAGTAAATGGCCGAATCTATTGTGTCTCATAGGGGTGACTTATGATCAATATGGGTCACTTGGTTTTGACTATATAGGTGTTTTGGGAACAGATCTGGAGGATAAACGCCAATAGTAGCAAATGAAGGGCTACTAGAACGGGAGGTACATGGTAAGGGTACGGTGAGGTTTCAGTTTTTGGTCAGTATGTGTTAACGCTTTGGTTAATCGCTAGTAATGTCAATTGTAGGTTCGTGACTAAGGGGTTCGCAGCACGCAAGGTTACCAGGTCTGTAAAAACACTACACACACGATATCGGCAATGCCGAAAAGCTGAAAAGCCGACAGTGGCCAAATGGGCCCAATGGGCCCTGAGGCTAAGTTTGATGAAATAGTTTGGTTTGTTAAACGTATTGAGTTAGACATGTATGATACACGATTTTGATTTGTTTTGGGCCTAGTAGGCCGTATGATAAGATTTGGGCCTAATGGGCCGTAAGGTTGTAATTTGTGTTTGATGGGCTTTATGGGGATGTAGACAAATATGCTAGGATTTATGGACTTAGGCCTAGTTTGAACAACTCTTCAATTTCATAAGACTTAATCTAATTAAACATGTCTGTGAACAAGTCACTGAGTTGAAGTGTGGCAACGGGCATACGCATGTCTAGGATTGGATCTAAGTAGTGCTTGGTACTTAAGCGGTCCTAGTGACCCACCTCCTCTTCTTTGGAATCCTACCTGGTGCATAGTGTCTGTTCACTTTGGCCGCGAAGACTTGTTGATGGGCCAAAGTTCATAACTAAAACCCGAGAGGGACCAAATACCCTTATATTTGTGAAATTACTAAAATACCCCTGATTTGTAAATTACAAAAGTACCCCTATTTTGCAAAAGTACCAAAATACCCCAATTTTGTAAAATTACCAATATACCCCTATTTTGCCAAATTACCAAAATACCCCTATAGGGTAGAATTACAAAAATACCCCTGGGTAGTGAAATGACAAAAATACCCTTATGTCACGAGTATGAGTTTATGGATGTTACTTGTGTGTTGATGCATTCATATGATATTCAGCTTAGGATGCATAAGGGTGGGAATCATGGTACGGAGGAAGAATTGAGGATCCCATGGTCTTATGGTATAGATCCACCGGAGGCTTTAAGCCCAATATATAATTAGCAGCTTTGCTGCAACGTTCAGTAGTACCGCAACTGGGCTTCACTTGGTGTGTAGCGGAGGGGTGGGTCGAGCTAGAATTCCCCACAGGAGTCATAAGGTTGGAAGGGAAATGACGTGTGTAGCGGATGGATTTTTGGGGTGGGTTTTGCATTATCTTGTCGAATATGATGCGATATGATATGATATGAGTTCATTGTGGGCTAAGGCCCAAGACCACCGATTTCGACAGGGCTTAGGCCCAATGTGAATATTTGTATGTTGATTTGATTGCTAAGGGTTGTACACACTGAGTTTTGAAACTCACACCCTTTAATTTAATGTTTCAGGTAATCCTGAATAGATGGCTCGACGTGGGAGAGGACTCGGAGATGGCCACACTACAAGCTGTTCAAATGTTTTAATTTGTTCAAATGAAATTGTTTTAAATACTTTGTTTATTTTCATTGGATTGTAATAAGGCCATGTAACTCCTATATGACTTTAGACTTTGGGTTTATTATTATTGTTCCAATTATCTGCTTAATAAATTTTATAAAATTTCTAAAGATGACATGGTTTTCAAAATAACTTAATATATGAGCGTTTTCCTAAAACGTGGGTTTTTTTTCCTCTTAACATAACAGGATAAAAGAGTTTTGGGCTTTTGGGCCCTAAATTATAAAATTGTAAAATTGTTTTGAAGTGTGCCTTTGATGTGACATTCCCGGATTCGGGCCTAACTTCTAGGCTGGGTTTGGGGGTGTTACAAGGGTCATTTTGTCCTTCCTTGCCTTCTTATTTATCCTTCCTAGAGTCAACAGATGTTCACTTCTCGGTTCCCTGAGTAGCTTGTCCAAATTAGCATTGGTCTCTTTGTTTACTGAGTTAGCTCCGGCAGTAGTTGAAGTTGGTCCTGCTTCAGTCTTAGCAGATGGGAGCAAAGTTGTAGGGAAGATAAGAAATTATGGCATTGGCTTCGAAAAATTATTTTACAGTCAACCCTTGATAATTTCACACCTTATCACCTAGTTTGTCAATACATAATGATCCTCTATAATGCTACAACAATCATACTCCCACTATACTGTAATGAGTTTGGTCTTTTATCCTGCCTTTAAAAAACTACACTAATGTATAAAAATCATAAATTAAACAACATGAAATAAAAATTTAGCATATAAACAATGAACAAAATAACTAAAAAAATGAATTTAAAGTAAATCAAATCAAATAAAAAATTGCTAACTCAAGACTTGAAGGTCGATGCTTTGCTTGCCATGCTCCATATGAGCACCCCAATAGTGCTTCAAGCATTGCCCGTTAACTTCGAATGTAATACCCGTTTTCATGTCTTTGATAACAACAACTCCATGTGAGAATACTTGAACTACTTCAAAAGGACCTGACCAACGAGTTTTCAATTTACCATGGAACAATTTAAGTCTAGAATTAAATAGTAATACCTATTGTCCTTGTTCAAATTGTCTTGGCATAATTTTGTTATCATGCCATCGCTTGTTATTTTTCTTATATAGTTTAGCATTTTCATATGCTTGTGCCCAAAACTCTTCCATTTCATTCGACTTTAACAACCTTTTATTACCAATAGCAGCCCAATCCATGTTCAACTGCTTGATAGCCCAAAATGCTTTGTGCTCAAGCTCAATAGGTAAGTGACATAGCTTCCCATAAACAAGTTTAAAAGTTGACATCCCTAATGGTGTTTTAAACGCAGTCTGATAGGCCCACAAATCTTCATCTAGCCTGGTGGACCAATCCTTACTAGATGGATTCACCACTTTTTCCAAAATTTGTTTAATTTCTCTATTAGAAATCTCAGCTTGTCCATTTTTCTGGGGATGATATGTAGTAGCAATCTTATTATTCACCCCATACCTGCGCAAGGCATTGGCCACTAGTTTACAAAGAAAATGGGATCCTTCATCACTGATAATGGCTCTAAGTGTTCCAAATCTTGTAAAGAGGTTCTTATTTATGAATTTCAATACTGACTTAGCATCATTAGTAGCTAGGGCTATCGCTTCTACCCATTTAGAAACATAATCTACCGCCAAAAGTATGTAAATTTTCCTACTAACGGTGGAAATGGACCCATAAAGTCTATTCCACATACATCAAATAAATCAACCTCCAGTATACTTTGTAGCGGCATTTCATGTCTCCTAGATAGATTCCTCGTTCTCTGACAATGGTCACACAATTGATAGAATTCATGAGCATCTTTGAACAAATTTGCCCAATAGAATCCTAACTGAAGTACTTTAGCAGAAATTCTCATTCCTCCAAAATTTCCTCCATAAGGAGCTGAATGACAATGCTGCAAAATACTATGTATTTTGTCGTTAGGAACACTATAAAAACCCATTTTCAGTGAAACCGGAATAGTGGTTTCGGGACCACCAATTTGATGAGTAATTTTTTTATTATTATTTTAATGTTTATGGGATATTGGTATGATCTTTAAAAATTTTGTTAAGGAGTTTTGACGTTTGCATGATTAATTAAGTGAAAAGGACTAATTTGTAAAAAGTACAAAAGTAGAGTTCTATTAGTTAAAGGTGTCAAATAGCTATGAAATTTTAATTTAAGGGACTTGGATGGTCAATAAACCAATTGATTTGACAGTGGATATTTATGGACTTGGTTTTGTTGAAATTATGAATGTTTTTAAAGCATAAAATGGCAAACAAGTAATTAAAGTTAAAATAACTTAAAGAAAATGCATCCACCTTCTTCATTTTACACCTTCTCAAACAAATTTACCATCGAAGACATAGCTAGGATTTGGCCAAGCTAAATACACTTGCATGGTATGTAATTTTACCCAGTCTTTAACAATTTTTATGTTTTCAGGATCATTGTAGTTAATCCAGCTAGCCCGGGGATCAATTTGTAAAATTTTTAAATATTTAGGGTTATGCCATGAATACTATTGTTTTATTCTTGATGTTTAATGAAATATTATGAGTCCTTGTGGATAAATAAACAAGTGTTGTAAAGTGATTTTTGATGAAAATGGCATTTAGGGACCTGGTTGTAAAATTAATAAAATTTCAAGTTAAAATTATGAAATGATGGTTTGTATGAGTTGATGTAGGTCCCTAATGAAATCAACTAGCTTGAATAGGAGATGAAAATGCTTAGATTTCAATTTATGATCTTTAGGAGTAAATTGTGAAAAGTTAAAATGTTAGGGGAAAATAATAATTTTGTAAAAAATGAAATTTAAGCTAAATTGAATGCTAGGGATATTAAGTGGATTATTTTTTCTATTTATATCAAGATAGACCATGTACGGATCTAGATTGGGAAAAAGCTAAAGCCTTGGATTAGTCGATCTCGTTTCTATGCCCTAGTCGTTGAGGTAAGTTCGTATATACGTATTACTATATTTATATTATGCAATTGTATGTTATTATGTGTTTATAATGTTATTGAACGATGAATATTCAAATTAATGCCATGATGGTTATTGAGTCCCCATTGAACCTTAGGAATTCATAGGATACAAATAACATGTCATTAGGGATTTCATGTTTCGAGTGTTGGTCTTGAATGTCGTACCGATGGCTTACGTATTGTGTTTTGTAACACCCCAAACCCGGTCAACATACCACGACCGAATTCAGTATGTTACAGAGTGAAAATATTTTGAAGAAACAAATCATCGGTTTAATTTTGTGAAAAATGTTTATCGAAGAACATTTTATCGATTTGGGTTTTGAAAGAAAACAATTCTGGGAAAATCATTTATCGTTTCTATTTTTTTTTAAAGTCGGTTGGTTCCACGAAAGCTCGAGTGAGTTTAAAATAATTAAGTTAAAACCATTTCGTTTTTGAGCGTGAAGGAAAAACTTAGTTTGAAAAATAGTTGAGTTAACTTGTCGTTATCACCATTCGTTATTTCCCGATGAAAAGTTGTAAATACCCGATATTATGCATGATTTTCAAAACGTTGATTTTACCAGTTATTTGAGCATGCAATGCCATTTAACTTAAATATAATGTGATAAAACTTAAAAGCAAATAAAACCCAAAATAATAACCTTAGCGGCCTTATTACAAATCCAAAACCAAATTTAAAGAAATCATAGACCCGAAATAAAAGTTTAAACCACAGCCCAAAAGCAACATGCATGGCCACCTCGAGTCCTCCCCGGCTCCATATCTGTGATCTATGCCTCATCTGCAAAATGTAAGGGAAGGGGTGAGTCACCGAGACTCAGTACATAAATCCCCATCCCGATATTAACAAGCACTTACACAATTCAATAGTAAATATGCAAATCATGCAAACCCAACCTAACCATCCGAACTCCTGTGTCTACCCCGTGTGGTCAAAACCACTGGTGGTCAAAACCACTGGTGACCGTAGTCACAAATCATATAACTGTGATCAAAACCACTGGTGACCGCAGTCACAAATCATATGGTGGGGCCAACCCACCGTGTGGTCAAAACCACTGATGACAATCGCGTAATCAACATGTGGGGCCAACCCACTGTGGTACCAAACCACTAGGAGGAGTCACAATAATCCATGTGTGGTCAAAACCACTGGTGACCGTAGTCACAAATAATATCCGTGTGGTCAAAACCACTGAGACTAGTTACAAATAATAAGAAAAGCGGGGCCAACCCACTGTGTGGTCAAAACCACTGGTGACAGTCTAAATCATCCTTCCCCCTCTTCTCATCATACCCACAGCAGCGAACATACTTGTCATGACATAAATATCATATTTAAAATGCAAACATCACATAGCATAGCATGATCGAATGGAATCGCAACACATCACGATAGTCAATCGACAAGGGACTTACCCGAAGTCCACGCACATACCCACAAAGCAAAACACTGGTTTCAGTGGCTATTTCGGCTCTTAACGGTAAACATAATTAACATATATTACTAATGAAGTGTGCAAGAGTTACACACCTGATTACTCGTAAGACTACGCTTTCTACGTCGGTACTGTCGTTAATCGACACTACCGCTATCTGCCTATTGTTCTGCTCAGATGCCGGCCCATACCCCGGTGGCCAATCGCGAACAGCCGACACTGCCCTCTTCTTGAACTTAGGGGCTGGGGTCTCAGATCCAACCCCTCCTAACGTTCGGCTGACAACAGGGTCCATAACACCTTTGGTCACTAAATTGGATTAACACAGAGATTAACATTGAATAGAAATTAAACCCAAATGAATAGATCCCTTACCTAAGTCGACGAAACCCCGAGGCTCTAAGCGTAACTCACAACCAATGAATCCCGAAAGTTCCCACCAAATGGCGTCACTACACTACCCTGCTTTCAGCCAAGCACATCACTATTAAGCAAATAGCCATTCGGCTTTTTAACATAATAGGGAAAAGATTGAATCGACAGGAACCCTTACCACAACACTTAACAGATTCGGCCAACCCCTGACAAAAATCGGCAACACCAGAGTAGATGAGGGCCAAAACGAATGTTGATGATGCTTAGATCTTGCACCTAAAGAAATGAAGATGAACTGACCACTAGGGTACGATTTTAAAAAGAAAACAAAGATGAGATCCTTGAATGGAGAATATTCGGCTAAGACAAAGAGATAAAAGATGATAATGGAGTTAAGGGTTTTTGGTTCATAGATGAAAGAGAAGAGAAAAGATTTAGGCTCCAAAAGGTCCACTAGTTTCGACTATGGTCAAGGGATGAGAAAAGAAAAGTGTTGCTTAGATGTTTTCGGCACAAGAGGGTTTAGGAGAAGAAAGGAAGTCGAAAGAGAGAGGGAAGAAGTGTTGATTTCGGCTTTGTAACAAAGATGGAGAAAAGATAATAGGAGAATTCGGCTTAGACTTTGGAGAGAAAAGAAGAGAGGCAACAAATGCTAAGAGGGAGTTGTGGAAGTGGTTCAATTTCGGCACCAAAAGAAAATAAAAGAGCAAAGCACCAAGTGTTCCAACCAGCGGAATGCTACTCCCCACCAAAGCCTATACCATATTCGGCCACCTCTTTATCTAGCACCTCAAAAATCGAAAATGTAAAGAACCCTCACCCAAACTTCGGCACACCCTTAAACACCCATAGCCGAATGCTCCCTACACCCTTAGTGTTTGACATTCGGCCAACACTAAGCTCCCCACGCCCAACTCCTAAATTTCCTCCTGGCCACTCATTCAAACAAATTTGAATGAGTCAAAATCCTTATTTTTCTCTTGCCCATCCATCCAAATCCGTTGACCCAATCCACATCCGTCCAAGAGAGTCCTTCCTGAGTCCAACTCCTCCCTGCTTCTGGCGTCAAAAATAAACACACAAGGAGAGATTTCTGCAGCTCGAACCAAGGCCCTCCTAGCTCCCTGTGACGTCACATTCTGTACCTTAGTGGCGCCTCTCTTGCCACTTTACCATTAGGTTATCTGTGTCACAACACTCCAAGAATATCTCTTAACCCCTACCTTTCTTAGCTCACCCTTCCAATTACCTAAAACCAAAATTTTTGCCATGACTCAAGCCCAACCCGAGGTCATGCCTAGACCCCCAAAACACCCTAAGCTAGCACAACCAACATATTATCACATGCAATCATAGAAAAAGCAGAGACCCCGATTTAAGGATGTTACAGTTCTACCCCCTTAAAATAATTTCGGCCTCGAAATTACCTGGTCAGAAGAGTTGATGGTATTGCTGCTGCATCACATCCTCTGGTTCCCACGTGGCCTCCTCAGTACCATGGTTCCGCCATAATACTTTTACCAAAGGTACTGACTTCTTACGCAAGACTTTGACATCCCGATCCAAAATCTGCACTGGTTCCTCCTCGAAAGACAAGTCTGAGCTCACCTCTATTTCCTCAATTGGCACGACATGCGACGGATCTGATCGATAGCGCCTAAGCATTGAAACATGAAACACGTCATGAATCTGACTCAACTCTGCTGGCAACTCGAGCTGATAGGCTACTAGTCCCACTCGCTTCAACACCGCATATGGCCCGATAAACCTGGGGCTTAGCTTGCCCTTCCGCCCAAATCTCAACACTTTCTTCCACGGCGATACCTTCAGAAAGACTTTGTCCCCCACTACGTACTCTATATCCCTGCGCTTAAGATCGGCATAAGACTTCTGCCTGTCCGATGCTTCCTTCAGACGATCCCGAATCACCTTAACCTTGTCCTCTGTTTCCGCAACCAATTCCAGACCTAACATCTGCCGTTCACCCAATTCTGTCCAACACGTTGGAGTACGACATTTTCGTCCATATAATGCCTCATATGGTGCCATCTGAATACTTGCTTGATAACTGTTGTTATAAGCGAACTCTGCCAATGGTAGGTACTCCTCCCAACTACCGCTGAAATCCAGCACACAACCCCTTAACATATCTTCTAGAATCTGGATTACCCTTTCTGACTGTCCATCAGACTGCGGATGAAAAGCCGTGCTGAAATCCAACCTCGTACCCAAAGCCTGATGCAAAGCTTTCCAGAACCTTGACGTGAACCTGGGATCCCTATCTGAGATAATTGACACTGGCACTCCATGCAACCTTACTATCTCTGCCACATAAAACTTGGCTAACTTTTAGAGCGAGTAATCAACCCGAACTGGTATGAAATGAGTTGATTTAGTCAGACGATCCACAATTACCCAAACTGAATCCTTCTTGCTAGGCGTAAGGGGTAGCCCACTGACGAAATCCATCGTAATTCTTTCCCACTTCTACTGCAGAATCTTTACCAGCTGCAACAGACCTGACGGTAACTGGTGCTCAACTTTGAATTGCTGGCACGTCAGACACCTACCCACGAACTCAGTTACTTCCCGTTTAAGACCCGGCCACCAGAACTGTTCCTTCAAATCTCAATACATCTTGCTACCTCCGGGATGCATAGCATATGGGCTACTATGAGCTTCCTGAAGAATCCGCTGTCTCAACTCCACGTCCTTCGGCATACACACCTTCCCTTGAAAACACAGTACTCCATCACTGCCCAAGCTGTAACCTTCCAATTCACCATTCTGCACTTGCAACCTCTGAGCACTCAAAACCCCGTCCACCAACTGCTTCTCTTTAACCTGATCTATCCAAGTAGATTTACTTGTAATTCTGCCAATAGACTCCCGTCGTCATACAGGCTAAGGTGAGCGAACATCGCCCTCAGGTCTGCTACCACCTTGCGGCTCAACGCGTCAGCCACTACGTTAGCCTTACCCGGGTGGTATTCAATCGAGCAGTCGTAGTCCTTTAACAACTCGATCCACCTCCGCTGCCTCAAATTCAAATCTTTCTGAATCAAGAGGTACTTCAAACTCTTGTGATCCGTGTAGACTATCAAATTCTCCCCGTACAAATAATGCCTCCAAATCTTCAGGGCGAAAACCACTACGGCCAATTCCAGATCATGCGTCGGGTAATTACCTTCATGAGGTCTCAACTGCCGCGATGCATATGCCACCACCTTCCCCTCTTGCATCAGCACACACCCTAAGCCAGTATGTGATGCATCACAATAAACCGTAAATTCCTTCCCGGCTTCTGACTCAATCAAAACCGGAGCTTCTGTCAGAATCTTCTTTAACTTGTCAAAACTTTCTTGTGCTTCTCAGACCACACAAATGGAACCCCTTTTCTCAACAACTTGGTCAACGGCGCTGCAATCAAAGAAAACCCTTCCACGAATCTTCTGTAATATCCTGCCAAACCCAGAAAACTTCGAATCTCTGCTACCGACTTAGGCGGTTTCCAATCCAACACCGCCTCAATCTTCCGAGGATCCACCCTAATCCCCTCAGCTGATACTACATGACCCAAGAAAGTTACCTCCTTAAGCCAGAACTCGCACTTACTAAACTTGGTGAATAGTTGCTTCTCCCTCAGAATCTGTAGAACCACCTGTAGATGCTCGTCATGTTCCTCCTCCGATTTCGAGTACACCAAGATGTCGTCTATAAACACTACGACAAATCGATCCAAGTATGGTTGAAACACTCGATTCATCATGTCCATGAATGCTGCCGGCGCATTGGTCAACCCGAACGGCATTACCAAAAACTTATAGTGCCAATATCTAGTACGAAACGCCGTCTTATGAATATCAGCCTCCTTCACCTTGAGTTGATGATACCCCAACCTAAGATCTATCTTAGAGAAAACCGATGCACCTTTAAGCTGATCAAACAAGTCGTCTATCCTAGGCAACGGATACTTGTTCTTGATCGTCAACTTATTCAACTGGCAGTAGTCTATACACATCCGCATTGTACCGTTTTTCTTCTTAACAAAGAGTACAGGCGCTCCCCACGGTGATACACTCGGCCGGATGAAACCTCTGTCCAACAATTCCTGAATCTGCGCCTTTAACTCCACTAATTCCTGCGGCGCCATCCTATATGGGGCAATAGACACTGGCGCGGTTCCGGGTAACAAGTCTATACCAAACTCAACTTCCCGGTCCGGAGGCAGACTTGGAAGTACCTCTGGGAATACGTCGGTAAATTCCCCCACCATTCGAACACTCCCTACAGCTGAATCCTTAGCGTCCAAAGCACAAACATGCACCATAAACGCCTCACAACCTTTCCTCACCATTTTCTCAGCCTTCAGTGCAGATACAACATTGGATAGGTAATCTCTTCTCTTACCTATCATCACCACCTCTTCGCCTTCAACTGTCCTCAACACCATGCGCTTAGCCGCGCAATCCAAATTGGCCTGGTACTTCACTAGCCAATCCATCCCAAGAATCAGATCGAACTCCCCAAACGGTAGTTCCATCAAGTCAGCCAAAAACATTACCCCTTGAAGTTCTAAGGGTACATCCCTATACAGTTTATTTACTTCTACAGAGTGACCTAGAGGGCTTATTACTGTCATCTCCCTAGAAGTAATCTCAAAGTCTAAGTTCATAGTTTCCCCAATACTACTGGCCACATACAAGTGCATCGAACCAACATCTACCAAAGCAGTATAAGGTAGTCCAAAGATTAAGAACGTACCGGTTATGACGTCCGGTGCGTCACCCTCCTCTCGACGCCTCGCTGCGTAGACCAACCCAGGCTGTCTCGCCTCTGTACTACCTGTACCTCTGCCCGGTGCTCCGCGGCCTCTACCAAAACCATTACATCCCCTGGCCGAACCACGACCCCTCTGTGGTTGCTAACCATCCCTCCTGAACTGTGTACGATTCTGATCCCCAGACTGAAGCCTAGCTGACCTCTGTGGACAATCCCTCACTCGGTGCCCCATTGACCCACATTCGAAGCACCCTCTGTTTCCAGTCCAACATTCTCCCGTGTGAGACTTCCCACACCAAGCACACTGTGGCGGCCACTGATTATTAGCAGCAGTAGGCCTTGCAGCTTGATTCGGCCCACCATATCTAGCCCTTTTTAGCTGATTCCCGACAGACCCTGATGACCCAGAACTCCTCTTATTCCAACTCCTATCCTGGTTCTGTCTCACTGACTGTTTCACTTCCTCCGCAACCTTGGCCTTCTCTACCAGAACTGCAAATTCTCTCTCCTGCTGTGGAGCAATCACCATTCGCAGGTCATCTTTCAGCCCATCCTCGAATCTGACACAACGCTCATGCTCCGCTGCGCATCGATGTAGCTAGCCCCGATGTATTTCCTCTGATAAGCTGCCCTAAAGAAATCCCATGTGATGCTGTCAGCCATTGCTCCATTTCTAACTGTGAGCCACCACTGATCTGACTCATCCCGGAGAAGAGATACTATACCCTTCAGCTTCTCCTCAGCCATAAAATCCAGGTCATCCATGATACGTTCTGTCGCCTCCAGCCAATACTCCACCGTATTGGGAGCCACACCAGATACACCTCTGAATACCTCCACGCCATTAGCCCGGAGTCGTTCGGACACAGATTTTCGAGCCCTCATACCTCCACCTGCTCCAGCTACTCTCTCTAGAACCCGCAGCATCGCCTGTGACACCGCGTCATCACCACCCGTCTGCTCCTGAAACTCAGCGCCCATAGCTGGCGGCGGCGGTGCATCATTTCCTGACCTATGGCCAGACCCAGCTGACTCAGATATAGCCATCCTACCTCTACCTCGTCCACGTATATTACGCCCACGTCCTCGTGCACTCATGACTATTGTTCACGAATTGATCTGATTTAAAAGTTTTATGCGTTAGACTTATTCCACTGTTACTAGGGCACAATCTTATGAATAGCTTAATACGGGGATCGTTTTCGTAGGTTCATACAATCCTAAGGTCCCAGTCTCTAAAGTATTTCCCTTCTACTTATTTAGCCATAGCATCATCGTTACAACCATGTAAGCAATACACAATAATTAGGGGTACTTACCTGAGCGGATCGGTGCCGGAGACTCGGTGCCATGCTTTCCCAACCATACCTGTAATATCCCGAAATAAGAATCTTTCGTTTTGAGAATAATTCAAGTTTTGGTAGGCTTGAATAATGATTTTGATGTGTTTTTAGCGTTCCTAAAACTCCCGGATTAAAATGGGACACTTTTGAAAATTTTAAAAAATTGAGGGTTAAAAGTGAATTTTGGCTGAGGGAGGCCTTAAGTATAAATTTTGTAAAATTATGGACATGAAAGTCCAGGTAGCATAGTGGCATCTATGTGCCACTTAAGGGTCAGCGCCAAAATACGTCAAGGGTTCGAGTGGCATGGGGCACGTTAGCATTTTATTTTGCAAGTATGCACTACATTAAGGAAGGCTTTAAAAGAAAATCGAGATGGTTCTTATCACAAAACAGCACCTGGGCGAGATGGCAAAGACGCTAGCAACGAAAGGGGGACTTTTGCAAGGACTTGAGTTCGAGTCCTGAAGGCTGCGTTTTATCTTGTTTTTGCGTCAGGAAAGGGGCGCATGAAAGTAAGGCTTAAAAGAATTTTCAATGCGATGTTAGCATGAAATTCAAAGTGGCCGAGTGGTTAGAGACTTGGTTTGGGAGCTGCGTCAGAAAGAGGACTCACGTTCGAGTCCTGGAGTTCGCACTGAAGCCTTCTATTTTTGCTTTTAGCGCTAAAGTGGAGGGAACCAAGGAAAAATAAGGTTTAAAAGAATTTCTATGCGTTTATTGTCACGAAATACGCAAAGGATTGAATGGCTGGAAGCATGAGGACTCTTCTCCAGGTCTCGGGTTCGAGACCTGGGGCTACAGCTTGGCCTTGTGTTTTGTTTTGGCCGTGTGAGGAGGCCTGCATGGCACATGAATGCACGGATGCAGCCTTGGGGGAGGGTTTGCTCCTCTTTGTTATTTTTTTTTATAAGTATTATTATATTTTTTTTATGCATGAAGTATGGGAAATTGTTAAGTTTTATTTTTAATTATAAAGGGTGTTGAGCATGCTATTAAACAAAGAAATTTATTATTCTTATGATAATGGGTTATTATTTTATGATGCATAGGAAATGATGAGGCATGGTTATATTTTATTAGTTTGTTTTAATGATGGGAAATAAGATTAAACAATGGAAGATAGTGTTGAACAAAGCAAAGGGGTTTGACCGTGGGAAGCAAAAAAATTTGGGGAAGATTATGGTCGGCCTTGTGTTTTGTTCTTGGCAAAAATTCATTGAATTTTTGACTTGCTTTTCCCCCCATTCTTAAGCATGGCCGAATGTAGTCTATCTAGGAGTCTTCATTTTCGGTTTTGATTAGCTAGGGAGGTGGCCTTGCCTTGTTTTCTTCTTCTCCCTTCTTGTCTTGGCCGAATTTATCATCTTTGATATTAAAGATTTCGTTCTTCCTATTTTGTGCATGACTGAAATAGAGGCTTAGGGGAGTTAAGTTTCGATTTTGAGGAGCTAGAGAGCTTTTTGGCTAACAAATATTGCTCGCATGGCCGAATTTGAAGTATCCTTTTGAGAGCTTGCTAGTCGGGTTTTGAGGGTTATGAAAGGTACCAAATTTCTTTGTTTATTCCTTGTTTTACCATTTTGTTCTTGGCCAAAAGGAAAGATCAAAGCTTAAATTCGGTTTGGAAAGTTGTAAGGGAGATCAAAGGGGTAGGCCTCGTTTTCCTAAGGATGGCCGAATGTATATAGCGGCATAACTTGTGTTTCTTTGTATGTATCTACGTGAAGGATCTCTCGGGACCTTAAGCATCATGGGATTTGGTATCTACAAGAGCAAGAAAACAATTTGGGACTTGGAAAAGATAGGTAAGCAAGAAGGTAGTTTCGGCCAAGGGCCATGTCTTTAGTACTCTTGTGTTGGCCAATCCTAATAAGTTGTGAGTAGGGTTTTTGTCAACACCAAAAGCAAATGATAGTTTTCGGATCTTTTAACAAGTCAAGTGGCTGTTGATTTTCGGCCATAGACTATACTTTGAGTTTAGTGATAATCGAGTGCTGTGCATGGCTTTAAGGATGGCCGAATATATATATATATATAAGGCCATAATGATGTGTTCTTTTTCTGTGTAGCTAGTATTGAGGAGCACAAAGGAGTTTTTCAGAAATTAAAGTGCTCAAGGGGCAAATCGATAGAATAACAGAAGCTTTCGGGATTATAGTTGATATTAGATTCGATAGATCAGAATCTCGCTATAATCAGGTGCGTAGTTATCGCACTGTTCTTTTGCTTGATATATGTATTGTAAGTGTTATATTATGAAAATGTATGAGTTGTGCATGTTAGCCGAAATAAAGGCTAAGAGTATGAAAACTTAAGGTAAGTAATCGAATAATCAAGTTAGTGATTATGATATTAACTTGTCAGTGATTTGCGATAATAATTGATTATTGATGAATGTAAAATAAAGTGATGACATGTTATGTATATTGTTTTGAGTAATATGTGACCATGGTATAAAATATATATATTTTTTCGTACAAAATGTTGCTATGGTACATATACGTACGCATGAGACTTGAGATGTGACTATTGGAGAAAAGGGTGTACACTATGTGAGTGGTCTAATCCGAACCTCGTGCTGCATTCGGGCTTGATGATTTGTGAATTGAAAGATATGTGGGATCCCTATGGGATCGGTGGCTTAGCCACGACCTTAAGAAATAATGTGCAAAAGAAAGATATGTGGATCACTTTGTGGATTGGACTTCATAATTGTATTTTCGTAATCATATCTATAATATTGTGTATTCATAATTGCATATTTATAATTGTATGTTATATATATGGATTGTGTGGATATGGGCCAAGCCCATATGTAAGGACATGTGTATTAACTATGCACTGAGTCTTGGTGACTCACTCTATCTTTATTAAACCTTTCAGGTGGCGTGTAAAGCTTGGACCGGGTCGGAGAGGATACAAAGGTGGCCATGAGGAAATGGACTTTTATGAAAAGGGACGGTTTATTTGATTAATTAAATAATGATATTTTTCGTATTTTGATTAAGTGTGTATTGTAATAAGGCCCACTAAAGTGTTTCACTTCATTTGTTAAGTAGCGTTACTATTATGCCCTATTATGGAAGGATGATTAAAGATTGATTTCAAATGGCTTTATTTTCTCAATAAAGCTTGAACTCGATGTGTTTATAACAAACTTCAATTTTACTTAGAATATTACAAGTCACGAAAATGTTTTACCAAACTCGACAAAATTTTCATTAGTTTTACTATTAAGAAAGAATATTTTTGAAAGTATTCCGCGGTGACATTCTAAATTCGGCCGGAGTAAATGGGCCGGGTTTGGGGTGTTACAATACCTTTCCCATTAAAACCTTTCATAACCTATTTTAAAACATTTTAGGCCTCAGGCCCACAATCGAGCTTTTAAACTTGGCTCTGATACCAAAATTGTAACACCCCAAACCCGGTCAACATACCACGACCGAATTCAGTATGTTACAGAGTGAAAATATTTTGAAGAAACAAATCGTCGGTTTAATTTTGTGAAAAATGTTTAACGAATAACAATTTATCGATTTGGGTTTTGAAAGAAAACACTTCTGGGAAAATCATTTATCGTTTCTATTTTTTTTTTGAAAGTCAGTTGGTTCCACGAAAGCTCGAGTGAGTTTAAAACAATTAAGTTAAAACCGTTTCGTTTTTGAGCTTGAAGGAAAAACTTAGTTTGAAAAACAGTTGAGTTAACTTGTCGTTATCACCATTCGTTATTTCCCGATGAAAATTTGTAACTACCCGATATTAAGCATGATTTTCAAAACATTGATTTTACCGGTTATTTGAGCATGTAATGCCATTTAACTTAAATATAATGTGATAAAACTGAAAAACAAATAAAACCAAAAATAATAATCTTAGCGGCCTTATTAAAAATCCAAAACCAAATTTAAAGAAATCATAGACCCGAAATAAAAGTTTAAACCACAGCCCAAAAGCAACATGCATGGCCACCTCGAGTCCTCCCCGGCTCCATATCCGTGATCTATGCCTCATCTGCAAAATGTAAGGGAAGGGGTGAGTCGCCGATACTCAGTGCATAAATCCCTATCCCGATATTAACAAGCACTTACACAATTCAATAGTTAATATGCAAATCATGCAAACCCAACCTAATTATCCGAACTCCTGTGTCTACCCCGTGTGGTCAAAACCACTAGTGGTCAAAACCACTGGTGACCGTAGTCACAAATCATATAAGTGTGATCAAAACCACTAGTGACCGCAGTTACAAATCATATGGTGGGGCCAACCCACTGTGTGGTCAAAACCACTGATGACAATCGCGTAATCAACATGTGGGGCCAACCCACTGTGGTACCAAACCACTGGGAGGAGTCACAATAATCCATGTGTGGTCAAAACCACTGGTGACCGTAGTCACAAATAATATCCGTGTGGTCAAAACCACTGAGACTAGTCACAAATAATAAGAAAAGCGGGGCCAACCCACTGTGTGGTCAAAACCACTGGTAACAGTCTAAATCATCCTTCCCCCTCCTCTCATCATACCCACAACAGCGAACATACTTGTCATGACATAAATATCATATTTAAAATGCAAACATCACATAGCATAGCATGATCGAATGGAATCGCAACACATCACGATAGTCAATCGACAAGGGACTTACCCGAAGTCCACGCACATACCCACAAAGCAAAACACTGGTTTCAGTGGCTATTTCGGCTCTTAATGGTAAACATAATTAACATATATTACTAATGAAGTGTGCAAGAGTTACACACCTGATTACTCGTAAGACTACGCTTTCTACGTCGGTACTGTCGTTAATCGACACTACCGCTATCTGCCTATTGTTCTGCTCAGATGCCGGCCCATACCCCAGTGGCCAATCGCGAACAGCCGACATTGCCCTCTTCTTGAACTTAGGGGATGGGGTCTCAGATCCAACCCCTCCTAACGTTCGACTGACAACAGGGTCCATAACACTTTTGGTCACTAAATTGGATTAACACAGAGATTAACATTGAATAGAAATTAAACCTAAATAAATAGATCCCTTACCTAAGTTGACGAAACCCCGAGGCTCTAAGCGTAACTCACAACCAATGAATCCCGAAAGTTCCCACCAGATGGCGTCACTAAACTCCCCTGCTTTCGGCCAAGCACATCACTATTAAGCAAATAGCCATTCGGCTTTTTAACATAATAGGGAAAAGATTGAATCGACAGGAACCCTTACCACAACACTTAACAGATTCGGCCGACCCCTGACAAAAATCGGCAACACCAGAGTAGATGAGGGCCAAAACGAATGTTGATGATGCTTAGATCTTGCACCGAAAGAAATGAAGATGAACAGACCACTAGGGTACAGTTTGAAAAAGAAAACAAAGATGAGATCCTTGAATGGAGAATATTCGGCTAAGACAAAGAGATAAAAGATGATAATAGCGTTAGGGGTTTCGGTTCATAGATGAAAGAGAAGAGAAAAGATTTAGGCTCCAAAAGGTCCACTAGTTTCGGATATGGTCAAGGGATGAGAAAAGAAAAGTGTTGCTTAGATGTTTTCGGCACAAGAGGGTTTAGGAGAAGAAAGGAAGTCGAAAGAGAGAGGGAAGAAGTGTTGATTTCGGCTTTGTAACAAAGATGAAGAAAAGAGAATAGGAGAATTCGGCTTATACTTTAGAGAGAAAAGAAGAGAAGCAACAAATGCTAAGAGGAAGTTGTGGAAGTGGTTCAATTTCGGCCCCAAAAGAAAATAAAAGAGCAAAGCACCAAGTGTTCCAACCAGCCGAATGCCACTCCCCACCAAAGCCTATACCATATTCGGCCACCTCTCTATCTAGCACCTCAAAAATCGAAAATGTAAAGAACCCTCACCCAAAATTCGGCACACCCTTAAACACCCATAACCGAATGCTCCCTACACCCTTAGTGTTCGACATTCGGCCAACACTAAGCTCCCCACGCCCAACTCCTAAATTTCCTCCTGGCCACTCATTCAAGCAAATTTGAATGAGTCAAAATCCTTATTTTTCTCTTGTCCATCCATCCAAATCTGTTGACCCAATCCACATCCATCCAAGAGAGTCCTTCCTGAGTCCATCTCCTCCCTGCTTCTAGCGTCAAAAATAAACACAGAAGGGGAGATTTCTGCAGCTCGAACCAAGGCCCTCCTAGCTCCCTGTGACGTCACCTTCCTTGTACCTTAGTGGCGCCTCCCTTGCCACTTTGCCACTAGGTTATCTGTGTCACAACACTCCAAGAATATCTCTTAACCCCTACCTTTCTTAGCTCTCCCTTCCAATTACCTAAAACCAAAATTTTTGCCATGACTCAAGCCCAACCCGAGGTCATGCCTAGACCCCCAAAACACCCTAAGCTAGCACAACCAACATATTATCACATGCAATCATACAAAAAGTAGAGACCCCATTTAAGAATGTTACATGTTTGCTACGGATACTCCAAAGCTTCTATGAGTAGCATCATGTAGCTTACATTCGGACCCACAACTTGTGTGAGCAGACCCATTTCACAGCTCGTGTGAGCAATGATGTAAAGGAAAGGTTACAGTTATATGTTTAAGCACACTTTGTGTGAGCTTTCTCGAGTATCCAATGATATTATAAATGGATCAACAGGAAAGAAAATGGATTGACAAGGTAAGTTATCAAATGAAATATTACATGTGCTCATGAAAAGGTGAATGAAATGATATATGCTCATGTGAAAATGGTTTACCTTATGTTTAATCCAAGTAAGTTATGTATTAATGCACTAGCTTGTGTATTGTTGATGATGAAGCTTAGGCTTGTGCCAAGCTTGTGGTTGGATTACATTATGCTTATACTTAATGTTATTTAGATGAAATGGTAAGTTATGTTTCATGTTCTACAAACTTACTAATCATTATGTGCTAACGTAGTTTTCGTTCCTATGTTTTATAGATTATCGGAAGCTTGATAGGTTTGGAAGCTTGTTGGAGATCTATCACACTATCCATCATAAATTTTGATAGTTTCTGATGGTTTGGCCAAATTTATAATGGCATGTATAGGTGGACTTATAATGATGTTTAGTTGAATGCTTAGATGTTGATTTGGTATGTATAAGTTGTTGGTCTGGTACATTTGATGCCTTACTAGTTTATGTCAATGTGATTATGTTGTTGCATGTTTGAATGGCTCAAATGACATGATTTGGTAGGTTTTGAAGCTAATAGTTGATGAATGAAAAGTGGTAAAGATTGCATGTTTAGGTAAGTTTGGATGTTTGCAATTGAGGTGCCTTGTATATCATATTGGTTGATTGATTTTGGACTATTGAATTGGTCATTACATGTTAGTTTTGATCATGTTTTGATGTCTTTCTTATGTGTACAAATGGCCTTTAGCTGTGTGCATGGTTTGTAGCTAGAAATGGCTTGATTTTGGGCAAATTTATGTCCACACAGCTTGAGACATGGGCGTGTGACTCAACGGTGTGCGACACACGAACTGGCGACACAGTCGTGTGTCCACTGTAGGTTCTATTGCATCCAAGTCAGTCAGTTACATGCCCTAGCACATTGCCTGGCATACGGGCGTGTGGGGCTATTTTGAGAGTTACACTACCTGACACACGGGCATGTGACATGGCCGTGTGACCCTACTTAGAGAGTTACACAGGTGAGGACACGGGCAGAGACACGACCGTGTGTCATTAGTTTGAAGGTTGCACAGCATGAGACACGGGTGTGTGTCTCAGCCATGTGAGGCACACGGCCGTGTGTCCCTAATTTGAAGGTTACAGGGCATGAGACACGGGTGTGTGTCTAAGCCATGTGAGGCATACGACCGTGTGACCCATGTAGTCAAATTTTTCTAACTTTTTCTTAAACTTTCCAAATGTTTCCAATTGGGTCTTGGATTGTTTCTAAAGTGTTTATAGGGCCTTGAGGGCTCGATTAAGAGACTATATGTATGTGAATGAATGTATTATAATATGTTTTCAATGATTTATGAAATGCATGTTTTGATGTTCCATTTGTACAATAATGCTCTGAAACCTTAATCCGATGATGGATACATGTTAGGGGTGTTATAGACACATTGTAGAATGATTTGATCAGCTCAATGTTTAAATAAGAAGGGTTCATCTCAATAATAGTTCTTAGAATCATGAAGAAATTTTCGCCTTTTATGGGTGTTTAAATCAAGTGGCATCACACCACTTACCAAGAAATTCACTATATCGATATACCAAGGTAATGCCTTGGAAACTAACAATTGTTCGTTTGGAAAATCTTCTTTAATAAAGTTATCATTGCCATATTCATTAGCCGATTCTAAATATAACACCCCCAACCCGTATCTGCCGCCGAAACAGGGTTACGGAGTATTACTAGAGTTTACAGTATAAAAAAACATAATTTTAAACATTTCATAACATACCAATATTCATATAAAAAATCAATCAAAATAATTGATATTGTCCCAAATATGAGCCCTCGATGCCCAAAATAAGCATTAGAAATAAGTCGGGACTAAATCAAAAACTCGGAGAATTTTTCAGAAAACATTGAAAATTTTTAAAGTTGCAGGAGTCACACGGCCAAGAGACACGCCCGTGCCTTAGGCCATGTGGGTATTCGAAATAGGGACAAACAATCGTGTCCCAGCCTGTGTCCGTGCTCATGTAACTCATTGACTTGGGCCACAAGGCCAAGCCACACACCCGCATGCTAGGCTGTGCACCCTTCGAAGTAACCTCAAGAGCCCGTGTGCCAGGTCGTGTGTTAGGCCGCGTGACAGCCTGACTTGTAACCCTTTGAAAGCTACAGAAGACACACTAAGACACATGTGTTATACACGGCTAAGACACATGCTCATGTCTCTGCTTGTGTGGACGAATATAGGTCATTTTACAAGCCATATTTCTCACCCCTTACACCCAAAAATGCATATATACACAAGCTATAATAAGGAATCCAAAACAAGCATAATCAAGCCTTGTACAAATCGTATGATCACATACAACCAATATGCCCTTAGGCACCTCAAATGACAAATATAAACATGTTTAACAATGTATTCAATATAACCAAATGTTCAACTAACTTATATGCATAATTGCATCATTACGTATTGTGTAGATCACATTACCAAAACATACCAATTGGTGTTAAACATGCCCTTCAAATTCTAACATAATTAGACATATATGTCTTACACAACAAGGTACCGATTCACCATCTCACAAAACACTTCTACAAAATGCACATATAACTGTCATTTTACCTTTCATCATTCAACCACCATTCAGGCCACACATCAACCATATTAAGGCCACATATATACATACCAAAATATACCAAAACACAAGCCAACTCAAATGGTTATAATCACAACAAAACATATAGGCCAACATTATCCAAAATAACCTATACATGCCATTATAACCAAATTTAAACCAACCAAGAGTACCAACAGAGCCGATGGATAGTGTGATATAGCTCTGACACTCTTCTAACCCGAACGAGATTCCAATTCACTATAAAACACGAAAAATACACTGAGTAAGCATTTAAGCTTAGTAAGTTCGTATAACATAGAATTTAACTTACCATTTATTTACATATAAGGTAAGTAAACAATACATATCTCAACACAACTTGGCCAAGAGCCTAAACACATATTCACCAACATGTTAGCTATTTAAAATCACATATATACCATTTCATGGATGATCTTAATAAATAATCAAATTTCCGTATTCATGTATCATTCATTTCATTCATCTATGTATCATGTAATAACCCTTCCATGTATTTCATGTATATATATGTAATAGTTCGTATCGAACTCATATCATCTCATAACAGAACATTACCCGTTGAACCATTTAGAATATCGTTGGATACTCGAGATAGCCCACACATATTGTGCTAAACTGTAATTCATCAATTATTGTACATGTATGCTCATACGAGCTATGAATCAATATGCTCTCACGAGCAGGAAATCAATAAGTTCATACGAGCTAAGAACCGATAAGCTCTCACGAGCTGAAATCGGTAAGCTCATATGAGCTGTGGTGTGTCCACAACACATGCAGGACCTCAACCAAAATAGTAACCCTAATGACATGCCATTTGTACCCGACGAATTCCTAAGGTTCAAACGGTGCTCGGTAATCGTTGTACGTCATCGAATATGCAATTAGTATTTATACATGGAAATTATACAAAACACACACTTATAATTCAATTAAAATATATAAATACTCAATTTAATTACACGAACTTACCTCGACAAGTATACGTAGATATGAAGGCGATTAATCCGATACTTTCTCTTTGCCCCGATCTAATTCCATACGAGGTCTAACTAGATTTATACAGATAAATTTAACTCCGTTTAATATATTTCTCATTCAAATTAGTCCAACACATATTTTTGTAAAATTACCATTTTGCCCTATACTTTTAATTTATTTTCAATTTAGTCCCTAGGCTCATTAAATGAAATTCATGCAATTTAACCCTTACCCAAGCCTAGCCGATTTTTATACATATTAATAGCAATCCATATATTTCATAAATTCACAATTTCACCACACAACATTTTCTATTTTTCAATTCAGTCCCTGTAACATCCCGAAATTAGGCCCAGTAGGATTGGGCCGATTGGGCCTTGAGCTTAGGAGTGTTTAAAATCTTCAAGAATATGAGAATGGTGTTATTGCAAATTGGACTTATTAGTTAAGTGGATTTGGAAGGTTACAAGGTTTCTATGAAGTCTCGGGTTTAATTGGACTTTAGGAAAAATTTGGTATTTTAGCACTTTAAGGAGAGATGGTAAGTAGCTTCAAGACATATAGAAATTTATGAGTAAATAGCTAGCATAAATGAGCTATTAGTAAAGTGGTTATGGCGTTACTTGTTGTACCTTGAGGGAAGGAGTTCAAATCACTTTGTGTGCAAATTGAGATTATTTTTGCATGCTTTCCTTAAGTATCGGTCAAGAGGTATTTTTGGTAAGTTGGACTTTAAATTTTTATGGCAAGATGACAAATAGTTTAGGTAAGCTTGAACTTGGGGAAAGGAATCATTTTGATTAAGGAATAATAAAGGGACATAAGGCTTGGGTTAAGGATGAGGTTTTTGGAAACTTTTTAATGGCCAACTTGTCCATGTATGTGGACGGCATTATGGTCTAGGGGGTGACTGAATTTTTGTTGAAAGTTTTGGTAGGTTGGTAGCTAGTTGGTCAAATTCCTTAGCATTTTGTGCATCATTTTCTTTTCTCTCAAAACTCTTTCTCCTAAACCGAATTTGAGCAATAGGTAAGCTTTTGTTTTGGTTTTGGCTTTTATTCTTGACCAAATTGGTATTGTTTTCTTTTCCTCTCAAGCTCTTTTTCTCTTTGTGCCGAAAATATTCTACCATTGAAGGGAGGCATTTTTCTTTCATCCTATTCTTTTTCTTCCTTGGCCGAATCTCTTTCTCCCCATCTCTCTCTTTTTCTTTCTCTCATTCTTGATCAAAGCCGAATACCATTCATATTTCTTCCTTTCTCTCCTTTTTAGTTAAGCCGAATCTTAATTGCTTTTCTCTTCTATCAACCATACTCTATTGCCGAATCCTCCCTCTTCCATTGCATTTTTCTTTTCCTTTCTCTTTTTCCACTCTAGCCGAATCTCATTTGTTTGTCTTCTATCCACCATAGCCGAATCTTCTTTCTTTTTTCTAGTTTATTTTGGCCGAATCTCAATCAAGCCTTGATCTCTTTTGGTTGTTCTTCAATCGGTTTTAAGAAGGTAAGTGTCCATGGCCGAAACTCCCTTCTTACTTTCTCTTCTTCTCTGTCGACACACATAGGTGAAAGCCTAATCCGGCATTTGTTGATAGTGTTGTTAATCATTAATGGGAACCGATTTCTCCTAGGTTCTTTGGGATTGTGGAAGCAGTCGATTTAAGCCCTTATTCTTTAGTGATCGAAGTTGGTAAGTCAAGTGGTAAGTATTTATGTTAGTTCAGTCTTTCCATTAGATATTTGAAAAGCCAAAGGCTTTTGAGATTGTGTGTTAACGTTGGCCGATTGTAGGGAAAGGTTCGATCTCGCATACTTTGGGTGGTGTCTAGTATTCGAGGAGCATTAAGGTAAGGTTTGGGGTTCCATGCATTAACCCTTCGGGATTTGTTGGTGTGACCGAATGGCCTTGTTAATGGTTTTGTGGTTCGGACGAATGTAGGACAAGAAGATCTAGTGCGGTAGATCGGGTCTTCGGGATTTAGTGATTTCGCTAGTAACAGGTGTGTAACTTACACACTTTATAACTTTGTAAATATATATTAATAACCTAAATATGTGAAAAGCCGAAAACTGTGAAGATCATGATATGATACCTTATGGGTATGAGCAAGGATACGGGAAAGTCTGTTTCAATATGATTTTGCTATATGATGCTTAATACCATGAACTATGATATATTTGCTATATGTTCATATTAAGGCATGATGGCATGATTTGTACATGTGATGCATTGATGTGGGTGATATGAGAGGAGGGGGAAGATTTGATATCCGTGTCTTTGGGACACCAGAGGTTTGGCACCTCCAGTGGTTTGGTACCACAGTTTATTTTGTGACTTTGGGTCACCAGAGGTTTGGCACCTCATAGTGACTCGTCCCAGTAGCTTAGCACCACAGTGGGTTGGCCCCACATTTGATATTACGGGATTGTCGCCAGTGATTTGGTATCACAACGTGGGTTGGCCCCACAGATGGATTATTCGTGACTTTGGGTCACCAGTGGTTTGGCACCACCAGTGGTTTGGTACCACACGGGGTAGAAAAGGAGTTGCGGATGGCTAGGTTTGGGTGCATTACATATATTGCTTGGTTGTGATTTGTGTAAGTATGTGGCATTAACCGGGAGGGGGATTATGCACTAAGTCTTGGTGACTCACATTCTCCCTTATCTTTTCAGGTGATTCATAGATCGCGGATGAGGAGCCGGGTGGACTCGAGGTGGCCATGCATTAAATAAATTCGGTTTCACAAGGACTATGGTTTGGGTACATTATTTGTTTAAATTTGAGTTCATTTTACTTGGGTTTGTAATACGGCCATTTAAGTTATGATTTCGGTTTATTTATATGTTTTGGGTTTGTTTTAAACATAGTTAAATAAATTACTTGATGGATTTAATAATATAAGCCAAGGTTTTCTAAACTACAAGACGCAATGCTTTTCAAAACTTTACCATCGGGTAATACAAATCAATGGATAACAACAACAACTCAAATGGATTTCAAACTTAAGATTTCCACATTTAATTCAACTGATTTCGAATAACTAAGAAAGAATAATTCGGGTTTTTTTTAAAAATGATACACATGTTTCCAAACCTATAGGTTGACAATTATGTTTTAAAGATTCATTCCCGGGATTTCAAAGTAAACTATCGGTTTTAACTAGTCATGCACCTGATTTCTACAAACATAGAACAACAAAGAGTTTTCACTAAAATTTAATCGGTATCCTGATTTTCTTCAGAACGTTTTTCCTCTGTGACATGCCAGATTCGGTCGTGGTGTGTTGACCGGGTTTGGGGTGTTACAGTCCCTATTTGACAATTTTACTAAAAATTCCTTTACCAAACTTGTTTATCTAACAACAACCATTCATTTTCTATCATCAAACTTCAAAACTCAAGCATGCTTATCAATGGTAAAACCCTAACAGTTTCACAAATTAATCCCTAGGCTAACTAGATTAAGTTACAACGATTCCAAAAACATATAAATCATTAAAAACGGAACAAAAATCATACCTAATTGGACAATATAGGCATGGCCAAACCTTAGCATCAAAAAATGGTTTTCTTCTTTGTGAAAATCGGTTGGAAAAGATGATCATGGAAGATGATATTAAATTGTTTTATTTATTTTATCATTAACTTCTATTTTACTTAATTAACCTTTATAAACTTTAATAATTACAAAATTACCAACCTCTACTATAAATTTATTTAGCTATTTAATACCTTTAGCTATTAGAACTCAACTTTTGCACTTTACACAATTTAGTCCTTTTTATCAAATTAAACATGTAAACGGTAAAATTACTTAATGAAATTTTTATGCGGTATTTCTATCATGCTGTAGAGCATAAAATAATAAAATAAATTTTTTTTGACTTCATATTTGTCGTCCCAAAACCACTGTTCCGAATTCACTGAAAATGGGTTGTGACACTAACCTTGACAAATGATTAGCCACTTGGTTTTCAGTCTCCTTTCGATCCTGAATTTCGAAGTAAAACTCTTGTAGTAACAGTATCCACCTAATCAATCTCGACTTGGCATCTTTCTTATGCACCAAGTACTTAATAGTCGTATGATCTATGTAAACTGTGAACTTGGTACCCACTAAATAAGGACAACATTTATCGAACGCAAACATCACAACTAACAGCTCTTTTCCCATTGTGGTATAATTAAGCTGTGCATCTATCAAAGTTCTGCTAGCATAATATATTGCACGCAGTATTTTGTCTCTCCTCTGCCCCAATAGTGCTCTCATGGCATAGTCACTTGCATCACACATGATTTCAAACAGCAAGGTCCATTCTGGAGCTACTACAATTAGTATTGCTACAAGTCATTTCTTCAATTCCTCAAAAGCAACCAGGCAATGTTCATCAAAATCGAAGGATCTATTTTGCTCCAGCAGTGTGCACAAGAGTTTAGATATCTTCGAAAAATTCTTAATTAATCTTCTATAAAATCTTGCATGACCTAGAAAACTTCTAACACCCTCGACAATGGTGGAAGGTTGAAAATTTTCTATTACGTTAATCTTAGCTCTGTCTACTTCAATTCCTTGTTGTGATATCCTATGCCCGAAGACAATTCCTTCACGAACTATGAAGTGGCATTTTTCTCAGTCCAAGACAAGATTTGTTTCTTCACAGTGGCAAAGAACTGTAACACCTATACCCTGGCTCCGTTGCCGGATTAAGGATCAGAGTGTTACAGAAACGAACAGAACAATTTATCTTAATTCAGAAAAAATATTCAATAAAAAATAAAACAAATAATAATTCGTAAATTAGTTATTCACATGGGCCTTATTCTAGGTTTACGGGGCCCTAAAAAATTAGTTTGAGAGTAATCAGGGATCAAATTGAATCAAAACATAAAATTTAAGTAGAACTTGAAAATTTGGAAAACAGAGGTCACATGGTCGTGTGACACAGCTCAAACCATCTAAGAATTCGAATTAGGGGCACACAACCATGTCCCAGCACGTGTCATAGACCGTGTAACTCATTGACTTGGCTTACAAGGCCGTGTCGTAGGCTGTGTGCTAACCCGTGTAACTCACTGACTTGAGACACACGGTTGTGTCTCAACCCATATAAAAACCTACACTAAAACTAAAAGAATACACACAACCATGTGGGGTGACCGTGTGTGGCACACGGTCGTGTGACAGCTTGTGTCTCAAGTTGCATGCTTCCAACAAGACTCCTTAAACAAGCTAAAATGAAGGCAAACCTTACCCAACAAGGTACACATAAAACACAGACCATTCAATGACCAAAACAAACAAAATCATACACTTAAAACATATCAAAATTAGTAACCTAGACTTCTTACCAATGTACCTTTCATAGGTACCTCAATTATAAACCAAGAATATACCAAAACTTTATTCAATAACACACTTCAATCAGCATTCAAACCAAGCATTCTATTAACTTCTATTCATACTAATAAAGTTTACCATTCAACATCACATAACATAATCACAATTACTAAATAACTTCTTATATCTTCCAACCTTCAAATGTTGCCTTTCTTACAACAAAACCTATATACATACCACAACCCAAAAAGAGATATAAAATCTACTAAGAGGAAATGGATAGTGTGAGCTTTGATGTCGATCCTTAGAGCCGTCTGCAACCATTAACTATAAAATAACATGAGAAAAATCGTTAAGCTTAAATGGCTTAGTAAGATCATAGTGAAAATTCTACTTGACTTACTTTTAGTAAAGGAATCCCTTAAATATTATAACATAATAACTTAAATTCTCAATTGCTTTGGCTATAAGTTTCCAATAATTCATCAAAACTTAAATATGTCCACTCCATGTAATTTCTTTATATCATTCATTCAAGTTCAGCATTATCCAGTTCATATACTTAACTTCATTCATTTTCAAGGGCACTATAAATGCAAAAACAGGGGCACCAAGTACAATCAGGGGTACCGAAGTGCAGTCAGAAGCACAACTGTGCAATCAGGGGCACCAGAGTGTAGTCAGGGGCACGAATGTACTATTAGGGGCACCGAAGTGCAATCAAGGGTACTGAAGTACAAACAGGGGCATGTATGTGCATTCAGGGGTACCGAAGTATAAATAAAATTCCACTATTATATATTTTTCCTCAATTTCTCATTCATCTATTTAACGATCTAAACTTTCATTATAGCAAATATATAATCAAACTAAAATGAATAGCAAACTAATTTAACAATTTATTTGCAATAAGAAGAAAGTCACTACAAACTTACTTGGCCTAAATTGCAATGGTTGTAAAAGTTCAGGGACTACTCCGCTACTTTACCTTTTCCCCGTATATCAATATAATCTTGATCTAAAATATAATTTATTTCATTTATTAGCTTAAAGTTCATATATTTATAAATTCTAAAATTTTTACCCTTATATTTCCAAAATTACACAATTGCACTTAACTTTTACAGTTTATGTTATTTAGTCCTTTAACCCGAAAACGTCAAATTATCCATTTTTGAAAATCACCATATCCAGCTGAATATTTAAGGCTTCAAAATAGTCCCTAAAATATTACTATTTCACCATTATACCATAAGGTTTTTAACATTTTAACAATTCAATCCTTTTACTAAAACTAACAAAAAATCACTTACAAAATAGATCCAAAATCACACCCAAGACTCCAAACTCATCATTAACATAAAAACAATCAATGTTCAACAATGGCAACATTCATAATTTTTAACAGTTTCAAAAACAAAGGTTGCAACGATAACAAAAACATAAAAATTACAAGAAATGGAATCGAAACAAGCTTACATGCAAAGAGCTTTAATGGCCGAACTTCAAGCTCCAAAAATGGTAACTTTTCCATTTTGATTTTCGGTGGAAGAACATGAAAAAGATGATAGCCAAATTTTATGTTTTATTATTCTTTAGTTAATTTATGAAATTACAACTTTACCCTTTGCTATAACCTTAAATTTCAACAATTTTAAAGGCATAAAACCGTCCATCAATAAACCTTATGAGGTAATTGCTTCCTAAGTCCCCTTTTATTTAATAATTAAGCTATCAAGTTAATAGAATTCACTAATTACTAAGTTTTGCATCTTTTACAGTTTAGTCTATTTTATACAATTGACTAAGTAAATATTAAAATTTCTTTACCAAAATTTCGATAAGACCTTAATTACCTCGTAATATTATATAAATAATATTTACAAACCAACAAGCCAGAATTTGAGGTCCCAAAACCACTATTTTGACATCACTAAAAAACGAGATATTACACAGAACCAATTCCATATTTTTCAAACAATCCTCAAAATTATTGCCAAATACAGAGAAATAATCCATGAAAACTTCCAGGAATTTCTCCACCATATCCAAAAATATGGCCACCATACAACAATGAAAAGTTACTGGGGCATTACATAATTCGAATGGCATCCTTCTAAACGCAAAAGTATCATATGGACACGTGAAAGTTATCTTCTCTTGGTCATTAGGAGCTATGGAAATTTGATTATACCCTAAGTAATCCTCCAAAAATAGTAGAAACCTTTCCCTGCTAACCTGTCCAACACCTGATCAATAAACAGCAAGGGAAAATGCTCCTTCCTTGTTGCCCTGTTAAGCTTTAGATAATCCATGTGCACTCTCGATCTTGTGACTGTGCGAGTTGGTATGAGCTCATTATTGTCATTGCTAACCACCGTGACACCTCCTTTCTTAGGGCACATTGTACAGGGCTTACCCACGAGCTGTCTGAGATTGGGTAAATAATGTCAGCATTAGGCCACTTGATAATCTCTTTCTTGACAACTTCTCTGATTATCGGATTCAACCTTCTCTGCTTCTCAATAGACTTGTTGTGGCAATCCTCTAACAAGATTTTATGCATGCAAAACACAGGACTAAATATATTTATATTAGCAAAGGTCCATCCTAAAACCTTCTTAAATCGTCGCAAGACATCCAACAACTTAACCTTTTGTTCGGATATTAATTACGCAGAAATCACAACTGACAAGGTGTTGTTATCTCTCAAGTATTCATAATTTAAATGTTGTGGTGAAGGTTTCAACTCCAATGTAAGAGGCTCCTCTATATGAGGTTTAGGAGGCTAGAACGAATGATTCGATAAATCTAAATAGTTAAACTTTTTCCCTGTCTCCACTATCTTTTTGGTTTCCATGAATTCACCGAGTTTTTCTAAACTTACTTCGTCAATCCTTTCGAATAAGTCTTCGTTACTATCAGAATTGTTGTAGCAAAGTCTGGTAAATTCCTCCACTACTATCTCTATCAAACTAATAGCGTCGCATTCTTCATTTTCGTCTACATATTTCAAAGCATCAAGAACATTAAAAGTATCTTGTTGGTCTTTTACCCTCATGGTCAGTTCACCTTTCTCTACGTCAAATAGAATTCTGCCTATAGCAAGAAAAGGTCTTCCTAGAATAATTGGCACATTTTGATTAGCTTCAAATTCTAGAATAAGGAAATCAGTAGGAAAGATAAATTTATCTACTCTTACCAGCACGTACTCAATTTACCTTTCAGATGGGCGTAGGATTGATCAGCAAATTGCAAAGTCACCGTACTAGGTCTTGCTTTACCAATTCCTAGCTTCATGAAAATAGACATATGCATTAGATTTATACTCACTCCTAAATCACATAACGTCTTACCAACATAATGATTTCCAATTGAACATGGGATGGTGAAACTCCCTAGATCCTTCATCTTTGGAGGTAGTTTATTCATCAACATTACTGTGCACCTTTTAGTGGGAGCAACAGTCTCAAACTCTCCCAACCTACACTTATTTGATGGTATATCTTTCATAAATTTTAGATAATTGTACATTTCCTCCAAAGCCTCTACTAACGGTATGTTGATGTGGAGTTGCTTCAAAACATCTAAAAACCTTTTCAACTAAATATCCTATTTAGAATTTTGGAATCGCTAACGAAAAGGTAAAGGTGGTCATCCTTCATGTTGCTGACATTGTTTTGCTATGGCATTTTTGTTGGCAACATGATCTGATTCTGTCACAACATTTCTCTGTGTACCCTTTTCAAGTGATGTTTGTCGTTCAGTAGGCTTGAGATCTTTTTCTGATTGTGGCTAGATTTGTCTTCGTCTTTCGTGGCATATTGAATAACTTTATTTACCTGAGTCCCACTTCTAAGAGTGATGGCCTTGCACTGCTCCTTCCCTTAGGTTCTCGAATTTTCAGTATCACTTGGTAATGCTCCTTGTGGCCCTGAATTTAAAGTGTTTGCTATTTGCCCCACTTTTTTTCCATGAGCTTGGAGAGATCCAGCCTGACTCTGAACACAACATCATTTTTGGCCATATACTCCTTCAACAAAGATTCAATAGAATTAGAAGATGATACCTGACCTTGTTGAGCATTTTTCCTCAGCATAGGATGATTATAACCAGACAGTGCATTGTGGATATTTTTCTCTTGCAACATTGTGTGAACTCCCCACACCTTCATTATTCCAACTAAAATTTGGATACTGCTTCCACCCCGAATTGTGAGTGTTGGAATAGGGATTACTATTTCTGTTAAAACTACCCATGTGGTATACCGATGCTGGGTTTGATGGGTATTCATCAGACACATGATCTTCACCACAATAAATACATAACAGTTTGTCTGAGTTCATCTCCTGAGTTGTAGTGGGCTTCTTCATTGTTTTAAACATATTGATCGCTGAAATCAAAGTCTTAAAATTTATAAAGAGAATGATCGAACCTGCAAACTAACTCTAACAATGATTAAAGGCAAGTGTACCTATCGAACAATAGTATAGCTTAGGCAAGACCGGATTGTCTAACCCAAAGGAACTAAAAGTACAATACTAACCTTCTTTTTATTATCTAGCCTAAAAAAAGTTAAGTTGTTTAAATTTAACTACTTCTAAGCTAAAGACGCAAAGACAAAAAGAATGAATTGGGAAATAACTCGAACGAAGACTCAGTTGATTTAAGACGATACCCTCAGGAAGAATCCACCTAGACTTCACTTGTTATTTAACCCTAAACCATACGATTTATTCACTTGACTTGATCCGTAGGATTCCCTGATTTATATTAAACCCTCTCTCGAGGCGAATAACGTCTAACCCTAGGTTAATTAACGGAAATCTCTTTCTCACATAATAACCCCCTAGAATAGTAGTAAATCGATCTATGGACTCCCATATTAGGTTTCACCCTAATCCGGCAAAATCTCGTCACCCTATCTCTAGGCACACGAACGACTCCGCTTTAATTATGCTAGATCTATTCTTAAGTAGGGACTTTTGCTCCTCCACCTAAGAACATCTGACTTGAATTAATATCCCGGAAACATTAACAAAAGAATTAAGCGCACATAATTAAGAATAAATCAAGTATTTTTCTTATAGTTCATAAAACAATAACAAGATTCATCTAGGTTTCATCCCCTTCAGGTATCTGAAGGGTTTAGTTCATATCAAATAAAGAAAACATCTCAGAAGAAAAGATAAAACAAAACATAAGAAATCCCTAAAACTCCCTGAAGGAATTGAAGGAGAGATCCACTGTCTTGAGTAGAATTCCGGCTTCTAGAGATGGATCAACTGGCTATCCTCGAGTGATTCCCACAACTTTGACCCTTTCGGCTTGGCTCCTTGGCCTAGCTAACCGCCCTCATTTAAGGTAACACTTAGGGGTTTATATAGGCTCTTGGAATGTGTTTCTTTGCCCCAAAGAATCCAAATCTGAATGAAATTGCTCTTTGCCACGATAGGGACACGGCCATGTCACACGCCTGTGTGACTAGTCTTCAAGCCGTGTTCGGACTTCTTTAATGAGGCACGATCGTGTGAATCAGGGGTAAGGCCGTGTTCTAGATGATCAATATGGCACGGCCGTGTGGGCTTAAGTCCAGACTGTGTGGATTTCGTGATATGGCCCATTTACTCTGTTTTGGGCCCGTTTTATGTTCTTTTCATCCTCGGGTGCTTTCCTGGGTATAAGACATGAAAAGAAAGGATTAAGAGCACCTTTTTTCATAAATCGAGGCTTAAATCATCCAAAAGCATACTAAATGTGGGATTAAAATATGTTACTTTTACGGTTTATCAAATACCCCCACACTTAAGTTTTTGCTTGTCTTCAAGCAAAATTCTCAACTTACAATTAAAACAAACTTTCCATGATTCATAATTCCTATCAATAATGTCGTATCATAATTCATAGATAATTTGTACATGGATGATTTAACTCGAAGAGTCCTAAAGATTCAAACAGTCAAAGTCATACATTTGTAGCATAAAAACGTAGGTGTCTCCCCTTATCTAAATAATTACCTTTGATTCAAAATCAACAAGGATTGACATCCTCACTAAAGATTCACTCAAATCACTCGAGGTGTTTAAGGTTCAAAATTAAGCTCTCAAAAGTCGAACCAGAAAAGTTAATCCTATAGGCTTGCCTGAAAATCAAATCTCCACCACTGTAAAATGAGATGATACACAAATCAAAAGGTCTTTAACAGGGTTGTAACGGGGCTAGGGTTAAAGGTGTGGATAAAGGCTGAAATTAGAAGGTTAGAATCGAGACTGACCTGACAAATTGCCTAACTAAAAAAAATGAACTAATCCTAAATAATTACATCAACTGAAAACTAATAATACGAGCTTTTTCCTCAAGATGTGGAATTTCAACATGTAAGCTCACTTAGTAGAACTAATACTGAATATACTTCTTTATTTTTTAAGAACAATAGTAAAAGATGAATTCAACTACTGAACTAATTTAATTAAGTAACTTAATCAAATCATATCTCGATATAAGGGTAGTCAAAAGGAATGGTGATAACAAATACAAAGGGTTTTGGGTTATTAGTAGGTGAGTCAATAAAAAGGGTTGTTAGGATCAACAGGGTTCACTAGGGGTTAATTATGAAGGTAAGCTTTTTAGTGGAGTGAGTGGGTTAAATCCTAGGTGCCTTTATCATCTCTGTATATCAAATCATAAATGTGTTCTCAACATGTATAATCGAGGCATGTTCTAGAATAACAGTTCATAGTTGACACACTCATAATCAATAAAGTGAGCATGAAAAAGAATATATGCTCTAATAGGCTTAAAATCTCACAAAAATTATGGGTGTTTTGACATCAACCTTATAAATTTCAAACTTCCAGATAATATTCAGATTCATCTCAACAACCTAGCAAAGATTTTAATTCCGAAAAATAGACTTATCATGCTTGATTCTCTAATATTCTTCTAATTTAATCATCAATGCACAATTAACTATGACTTAATCTAAAACATATCAATAAAAATCATAAACCATGCCTAATTAGTAATATGAGTAAATTACTTAAAAACAAGACTAAATTCAAGGATTTTGAGAATAATGGAGAAAGTTAGGCCGGATTTGAGAATAGGCCCTTTCTTCAATTAAAAATTCACCCTCTGCACTTAAGATGTAGATTGCCCTCAATGTACAAAGACGTATATAAAATTTAAGAGAGAGGGAAAGGTGAAACTTCCTGAATTTGGATGGTTTCCTGTAGTTGGAAGTCAATAGGGGTGGTGGCTGCTGCCGAGCTCTGCGCTAGATGAAGAAATTGGGGAGCTCGTACAGAATTAGCCAGGAGTTATTAAGACACATTTAAAATAAATAAAATATATAACTAAAAACAAGAAAGAAAAAGGAAAGGAGACTAAGAAGGAAAATAAACTTAGACTGGAAGATAAAAGGGCTTGAGAATCCTTATTGGTAGATGGTTCGTGAGGTGGGTGTGACTTCTAAGGTGACGAAGGTGCTGGCGTTGGCAAAAGTGGCGTGATTCCCAAGCAGCCTTTAGAACCTAACACTAAGAAATTAAAATATATTAAACTAAATTAAGTATAAGATTGTCAAAGAGAAGGAAATTGAAGCAAAAGAGAAAAGAAAAATAAAAACTAAATGGTCTCAAAGACCCTTGGCTTGTTGTTTTGATGAGGCGGCCGGCATGAGCTTATGAATGTCGGTCTCCCTAAGTGAGATTATGCTTGGCTTCTTCCGCTTCTTCGGCATGGATTTGGTGTGGCTCAAGAGTTATAGAGACTTGTTATGGAGAGGGAAATCTGAAAATAAGGGGGGAAGAAAAGAAGTGAACAGTGGAAAGAATGGGGAAGGGAGGTTGGGTTTAAATAGAGGCTCAATTCTGACAATCTCCCACGCCCGTGGACCGAGGGCGTGTCAATGCACACGGCCACTTCGCACGGCCGTGTGTCTAGGCGTGTTGATTCTTCATGCCAGTTTTTCAGCCAGCGACGCCCGTTTGTGACAAGTCAGTATGTTGGCATGGTTGGGAGGCACGGGCGTGTCCTGTCCGTGGTTGGTAAGTCAGTAGCTTCACACGGTTGTAGGGCACGACTGTGCCACTTTGTCGGTGCCGGTGGGGGAGTGGTTGAGTCCGTGACTTCAAAAATTAGTTGGGGCTGATTCGTATGGCCTCTGCTATGTCAGTACAGAGATTTTGGTGGCCCACACGGCCACGGCCACGTTCGTGTGCAAGGCTATGTGGCTTCGAAATTTGCACTTTTGTGTTAGTTTAAAAACTAAATTTTCAGAACTAAAAAAAGAAAAGAAACTGAAAATAAATGCGAAAGTAAATATTGATAGTGCTCGGGTTGCCTCCCGAGAAGCGCTCGTTTATAGTCTTAAGCTAGACTTTCCTTGTATTTGAAAAAAAAAAATCAGAGAGGTTTAAAGGTTTGAATATCTTCCCTCATGCTTACAGTTCTATTTTCTTGATAAAGTTTAAGTCGAGAAGCGTTTATCTTAAAATTGCCGAATGTTGGATTGCTTACCTCGACTGTTTCGTGTGGGGAAGATATTGTGTACCTTAAGAGGAATTTCTTCGTTTACTTTCAAGCCTGATGTGGTGATGTGAGGGTCGGCTTTGTCTAATAGTACTTGGTCTCCTATTTTGAAATGGTTTGATGTTCCTATGAGCTCTTCTGGGGGCTCATTCACTTTTACTTCGTGCGGTTCCTGTTCCTCTTTGATTTGTGTTTTCTGCTCTTTTAGTTTGTTGACCCTAAGGCCGTGTTCCTTATGTAGTTCTTCTTTGTTGCTATTAGGTCCATGATTTGGCTCAAGTTTGTATCCTTATGGTGTTTCTTGCGATGAAGGTTACACAAATTGATTATCAACTGAATTGTCTTTCTTACCTTCATCGATTATTGTCCTGGCCGAGTCAAGAGCTTGAAGACTGATTGATTCGTCACCTACACAAAGTATGAGTTCTCTTGAGCCAACATCAATTTTAGTTTTGGTAGTTGCTAGGAAGGGTCTTCCTAAAATTAAGGGGATTGAATTATCCTCATCCATGCCTAAAACAACAAAATCTACTGGGAAAACGAATTTGTCAATTTTTACAAGAACATCTTCGATGATACCCCTAGGAATTATAACAGTTTTATTAGCTAATTGAATGCTCATCCTAGTCTGTTTGGGTTTCCCTAAACCTAGTTGTTTAAACATTTTGTAAGGCATGCCATTTATGCTTGCCCCTAAATCAGCTAACGCATTATCAACAGTTAAACTACCAATTAAACACAGAATTGTAAAACTCCCTGGATCTTTTTGCTTTCGTGGTAGTCTATTTTGTAACATTGCCGAGCATACTGCGTTTAATTCCACATGTGGTTCCTCGTCTAATTTGCACTTGTTCGTCAAGAGCTGTTTTAAAAATTTTCTCGAGTCTGGCATTTGTAAAAGGGCTTCAAGAAAAGGTAAGTTGATATGTAATTTCTTTGAAAGTTTAAGAAACTTACCGAACTGTTCTTCTGTATCATCTCTTTTCATTGTTTTGGGATAAGTTATGCGAGGTTGGTACTCCTTGATTACTGATTTTGGCTTTTCCCGTGTTACCTCAGTTTTACCTTTTTCCACCTTGTTTTCTTGTACTGAGTTGGGTTCATCTAACCCTTTACTATCATGAGCTGTGATGGCTTGAATTTGCTCCTTTGGGTTAATATCCATGTTACTTGGTAGGCGCCCTTGCGGTTGTTCGGACATTAACTTTGCAAGTTGTCCGACTGCTTTAGTGACATCCCCTACTGACTTAGTAAGTTCCCCGACTTGGTTCTTGGTCTCTTCAACCAATGTTTGTTGACTTTTAAGAGGTTTCTCAGTATCTTGGAGACGATTTTCTGTGGTTGTCATGAATTTTGTCAGCATCTCTTCAAGGGTTGGCTTATTCTCTTACGGATATGGTTGATTTTGGAAATTTTGAGGGAGTTGTTGTCTTTGATTTCCTTGATCTCCCCATGGAAAATTTGGGTGGTTCCTCCAACCTGGATTGTAAGTATTACTATAAGGATTATTATTGGATCTGAAATTATTACCTATATAGTTCATCTGTTCGCTCTCTGTGCCCGGTTGGTAGGGTGGGTACTTAAGATTCGCCACAGTTCCACTTGTGTCGCACTGCATTACTGGGTGTGCCTGCAAAGAACACAAACTATCAAGCTTTTTATTCATCATCTCTATTTGTGTTGATAGTATGGTCACTGTATCAAGGTTGTAAACTTCGGCTGATTTTGTCGGTTTAGTCCTTGTAACTTGCCACTGATAGTTATTCAGTGACATCTCTTCAATGAACTTGCAGGCTACTTCAGGAGTTCTGTTGTTCAGGGTTCCACCGACGGCTGAATCAATTAATTGCCTTGTTGAGGGGTTTACACTGTTATAGAAGGTTTGGACTTGTAGCCATAAGGGTAAACCATGGTACAGACACCTTTTCAAGAGATCCTTGTATCTCTCCCATGCGTCGTATGATGTCTCTAAATCCATCTGCACAAAAGAAGAGATATCATTCCGTAATTTGGCCGTTTTGGCCGGTGGGAAATATTTTAATAGAAATGTTTTGGTCATTTGTTCCCATGTAGTGATTGACCCTCGTGGTAACGAGTTTAACCACTGTTTGGCTTTATTTCTTAATGAAAAGGGAAATAACCGAAGACGTATGGCATCATCAGAAATGCCATTTATTTTGAAGGTATCACAGAACTCTAAAAAATTAGCTATATGAGTGTTTGGGTCTTCGTCCTGTAAACCATCAAATTGAACAAATTGTTGAATCATTTGTATTGTGTTACGCTTTAATTCAAAATTATTAGCAGCTATAGCAAGCCTAACAATACTCGATTCTGCTCCTGTTAAATGTGGTTTAGCATAATCAAACATAGTACGTAGAGAATTGTTTTCTCCCACGTCATGTGGTTGTGGATTATTCTTGTCCATCCCTTCAGTAGGATTGGATCTGCCTTCTTGATTTTCCTCTGTGTAATTTAGGGCTCGCCTGATTTCTCTGTGATTCCTTCGAACGTAGCTTCAATATCACTATCGTATACCAAAAGTCCTCTCGGGTTCCTTCTAGTCATAAACTAGAGGTACCTCTAGAAAAGAAAGAAAGAGAATTTAGCAAAAATAAAAATTTAACCGAAAAATAGAATAAAATTGCAAAAAATAAAAATAATGGCTAAAGTAATAAAAATAGAGCTTTCTTAATATTTTAGTTCCCCGGCAACAGCGCCAAAAACTTGATCGTTGAAATCAGAGTCTTAAAATTTATAAAGAGAATGATCGAACCTGCAAGCTAACTCTGACAACGATTAAAGGCAAGTGTACCTATCAAACAGTAGTATAGCTTAGGCAAGACTAGGTTGTCAAACCCAAAGGAACTAAAAGTACTAATACTAACCTTCTTTTTATTATCTAGCCTAAAAAAAGTGAAGTTGTTTAAATTTAACTACTACTAAGCTAAAGACGCAAAGACAAAAAGAATGAATTGGGAAATAACTTGAAGGAAGACTTAGTTGATTTAAGACGATACCCTCAAGAAGAATCCACCTAGACTTCACTTGTTATTTAACCCTGAACCATATGATTTATTCACTTGACTTGATCCGTAGGATTCCCTGATTTATATTAAACCCTCTCTCGAGGCGAATAACGTCTAACCCTAGGTTAATTAACGGATATCTCTTTCTCACGTAATAGCTCCCTAGAATAGCCGTAAATCGATCTATGGACTCACATATTAGGTTTCACCCTAACCCGGGAAAATCTCGTCACCCTATCTCTAGGCGCGCGAATGACTCCGCTTTAATTATTCTAGATCTATTCTTAAGAAGGGACTTTTGCTGCTCCACCTAAGAACATCTTACTTGAATCAATATCCCGGAAACATTAACACAAGAATTAAGCGCACATAATTAAAAACAAATCAAGTATTTTTCTTATAGTTCATAAAACAATAACAAGATTCATCTAGGTTTCATCCCCTTCAGGTATCTGAAGGGTTTAGCTCATATCAAATAAAGAAAACATCTCAGAAGAAAAGATAAAACAAAACATAAGAAATCCCTAAAACTCCCTGAAGGAATTGAAGGAGAGATCCTTCGTCTTGAGTAGAATTCCGGCTTCTAGAGATGGATCAACTGGCTATCCTCGAGTGATTCCCACAACTTTGACCTTTTCGGCTTAGCTCCTTGGCCTAGCTAACCGCCCTCCTTTCAGGTAACACTTAGGGGGTTTATATAGGCTCTTGGAATGTGTTTCTTTGCCCTAGAGTATCCAAATCTGAATGAAATTGCTCTTTGCCACGATAGGGACACGGCCATGTCACACGCCCGTGTGACTAGTCTTCAAGCCGTGTTCGGACTTCTTTAATGAGGCATAGCTGTGTGAATCGGGGGTAAGGCCGTGTTCTAGATGATCAATGTGGCACGGCCGTGTGGGCTTAAGTCCAGGCCGTGTGGATTTCGTGATATGGCCCATTTACTCTGTTTTAGGCCCGTTTTATGTTCTTTTCATCCTCGGGTGCTTTCCTAGGTATAAGACATGAAAAGAAAGTATTAAGAGCACTTTTTTACTTAAATCAAGGCTTAAATCATCCAAAAGCATACTAAATGTGGGCTAAAATATGTTACTTTTACGGTTTATCACATATTAGCTAAAAAAGATACTTGGGCTGTCAACGAAGTAATTGCATCGAGCTCCATGGTACCAGCAACATTCTTCTACGTCCCAACTGTTGTAGTATGGTGCTGATAGTCATTGCTGGTAATCTTTTCCAAAAGCTCATATGCTTCAAAGTACCATTGGCAAAAGCATCAACTGTCATCCTTGTATGGGCATTCAACCCATTATAGAATATCTTCATCTGTGTCCAATGCTGAAATCTATACACCGGACATTTTTGAATTAAATCTTTAAATCATTCCCAAGCTTCATATAATGTTTCATCCTCTAACTGTTAAAATGATGTGATATCATTTCTAAGCTTGGCATTCATGTTCGGTGGATTATACTGTAACACCCCAAACCCGGACAAGACACCACGTCCGAATCTGGTATGTTACGGGGAAAAACGTTTTTGAAAGATCAGATTTATCGTTTAAAAAGCGGGGTGAAAACATAGTGTATTTGAAGAAAATTTAAGTAGGCTTGTTTGCAATTAAATGGTGTACTCGAAACCCGGATAATTTGAAAACTTAGCCAGAATGTGTAGTTAAAACGAGTTTATACCATTTAAACCTCATTAGTTTCTTAGTGATACATAAAACACTTTTAAGCTTAGGAGAACTACAAGTTTGAATTGAAAACCATTTGTATTTGTTTATCATAAAGACTTAGTGTGATACCCGATGGTATAGTTTAAAACACATTGCGCTATAGTTTTGGAAACACTATCTTTCCAAATTTTAGTAAAATTTATACCAACTTATTTTGTTAAGGCATATTAAAATTTAATTAAAACATAAACAACTTAAACCATAAATTAAAGGCCTTTTACAAAACTAAATTAAAACCCAAATAAAAGTAAATAAACTAGAGTACCCAAATTATAGAGTCTGAGTAAAAACTTTATTCAGCATGGCATAAGCACCTCGAGTCCATCCCGGCTCCAAGTCCGCATCTACGAGTCACCTGAAATGTCAAAGGAGAGGGTGAGTCGAGTGACTCAGTGTGTAAATCCCGCTCCCGAGGAAACAACATGCTAACACACATCATACATAGCAACATAATTAATGCAACCCGATCCTAACCATCCATATCGCCTTTCCTACCCCGTGTGGTACCAAACCACTGGTGGTGCCAAACCACTGGTGACATATAGTCACAATGTGTTACCAAAACACTGGTGTCCCAAAGACACAATATCCGTCAATGTGGTACCAAACCACTGGTGTCCCAAAGACACAATTGTGCTACCAAAGCACTGGTGACTAAAGTCACAAATCCAACGATGATGGGGCCAACCCATCGTGTGATACCAAATCACTAGCAGACGATCCCATATCTCAAGTGGGGCCAACCCACGGTGGTCAAACCACAGGGACAAGTCGCAATGAGGTGCCAAACCTCTGGTGTCCCAAAGACACAATGTGCTACCAAAGCACTGGTGACCGTAGTCACAAATCTGGTGATGGGGCCAACCCATCGTGTGATAACAAATCACTGGCGTCAATCCCGTATCTCATAAGTGGGGCCAACCCACGGTGGTGTTAACCACAGGGACAAGACGCTGAGGTACCAAACCTCTGGAGGTGCCAAACCTCTGGTGACCCAAAGTCACAAGGTGTGTTACCAAAACACTGGTGCTCGTCAGCACAAAATATCACTGCTCCCTCCACTCATATCACCCATCAACTCACCATACTCATGTAATCATGCATCTCGTACAAATCATGCATATTATGCCAACATACTAAGCATTACCTCTCATAGCATACATACATAACATAGATCATGATATCATACTTCATTAATAGTACTCATAATAGAACAGACTTACCCGAATCGTACACATACCCCATTTGGGTATCCATTTGTCCATCATACTGTTATAATTTTTTTTTAACAGGCAAAACAGGTTTATTAATAATATTTCTAAATATCAGTGTGTTAGTTTACACACCTGATAATACGAGTCTAAAGATCCCAACGAATCGATCTAAGTCCCCCAATTGACTTGCTCCTAAAATCGGCCAAACATCGGAGTTAGTACACATAAACCATTCGGCCATAACCATTTAGACCAAGAAGGGTTTATCGAATAGTCCTTACCTTCTCCTGGTTTGGTTTCCTACCAATCCTGAACCACAATGGTTCTCTTGACAAACAGCCACCTCCTAAAAGAAAACCATCAATACTTAGCAGTTTGACTAAATAAAAACTAAACGAATAGGCTAATAGAATGCCCTCTTACCACCACTTACCAAACACCCAAGATCGATCAACGAAACAAGATCACCCTTCACCAAAATTCGGCCAAGAGAGAGAGCTATAGAAGGGAGAAAATATTCAGCCAACACCTTAAAAGAAAGAAAAGATAATTACCCTCAGATGAGATATTAAAACGAATGGTTAACCTCTTCAAAAACCCAAAACAACATAACAATTGAGAGATAAGGGGAATGGCTATTCGGCCAAAAGCTTACCAACACCCAAAATTCGGCCAAAAGAGGACTCCTAGGAAAGAAGAGATTCGGCCTAAGTGTCTAACACCTCCAACGTTCGGCTTGAGTGGAAGAGAAAGAAAAGAAGTGTGAGACAAAAGTTGGTTTCGGCAATGGCAATTGAGAAAAAGAGAAGTGAATGGAATGCAGGTAGTTTCGGGTTGTCAAAGAAAGAAAAAGAAGATGTGCTTTTAGTGCTTGAGTTTCGGCTAGTCAGAGAAGAAATGAGAGAAAGAAGAATTATGTTTTGGAGGGATGGGGTTTCGGCTTACTCAAGTGAAGACGAAAGAAAAATGCAATCATGCATTCGGCTACACACCAACCAAATGAAGCAAAACAATTTCGGCAACTAAGGGACTAGGTATTTCGGTTTCTTGCTTTTGACAAAATGGAAAGAACTTTGTTTGACACCCAAAAAGTGACCGAAAATCCCCCCACAAAGCCAATTGAATTTCGGCACACCCTTTCCCCCACACCAAGCCGTCACTCCCCCTCCAACTCCCCCCTAAAATCGGCCAAAATCCCCCCATTCACTCCACTCCTCCCATTTCAAAAGTGATGACCAAGTCCTCCTCCTAAACTTCCTCTCCACCCTCCATTTGAAAGTGAAGACTTGGTCCAAGGTAGTGTTCTAGTTGCTCTCTACCTCTACCCCCATGCCGTCCAAAATAGGTGCCAAAAAGGGGACTCTGCTGCTTGAACTCTGGACCTCCCTCACATGCAGATGACGCCACACCAAGCTCCCCCTTGTAGCGCATGCTTGCCACTAAGCTAGCTCCTTATTTGTGCAATGAAACCACAAATAAAATTCTTAAACCCCAGCTTCCTCAGCTCCCTTCACCTAACACCCAAAACCAAAATTTTCCCCTTCACTCAGGCACACTCCTAGCCTACACTAAAGCCCCTAAAACACCGAAATAACAACACAGCACACTAAACACATGCAATATCATGCAGCAACAAAATAGCCCCTAACCCGGGATATTACAGTTCTACCCCCCTTAAAAATAATTTCGGCCTCGAAATTACCTGGTCAAAAGAGTTGCGGGTATTGCTGTCTCATCATATCCTCGGGTTCCCACGTCGCTTCTTCTACGCCATGATTCCGCCAAAGTACCTTAACCAAAGGCACAGACTTCCTACGCAGAACCTTCACTTCCCGATCAAGAATCTGCACAGGTTCCTCCTCCATAGTCAAGTCTGGATTTACCTCGATCTCCTCCACTGCTACCACATGTGACGGATCTGAACGATACCTCCGAAGCATTGAAACGTGAAAGACGTCATGAATCTGACTAAGCTCTGCTGGCAACTCAAGTTGATACGCCACTGGTCCAACTCGTCTCAAAACCCTATACGGCCCAATGAACCTCGGACTTAGCTTGCCTTTCTTTCCGAACCTCAATACCTTCTTCCAAGGCGAGACCTTCAGAAAGACTCGATCCCCTACAGCAAACTCTATATCTCTTCGCTTAAGATCGGCGTAAGACTTTTGCCGGTCCGAAGCTTCCTTTAATCGAGACTGAATTAACTTAACCTTGTCTTCTGTCTCAGCAACCAATTCGGGTCCCAACAACTGACGTTCACCTAACTCCGTCCAACACGTAGGTGAGCGACACTTCCTACCATACAACGCCTCGTACGGTGCCATCTTGATACTCGCTTGATAACTGTTGTTGTAGGCAAACTCAGCTAATGGTAGAAACTCCTCCCAACTACCTCTAAAATCCAAGACACAACCTCTCAGCATGTCTTCTAAGATCTGAATAACCCTTTCTGATTGACCGTCAGACTGCGGGTGAAAAGCCGTGCTGAAATCCAAACGAGTACCCAGAGTCTGATGCAATGCCTTCCAGAACCTTGCAGTAAACCTGGGATCCCTATCCGAGATTATCGAAACTGGCACACCGTGCAACCTCACTATCTCCGAAACATACAGCTTTGCTAGCTTCTGAAGTGAGTAGTCAACCCTCACTGGAATAAAGTGAGCTGATTTAGTCAGACGATCCACCACTACCCAAACTGAATCCTTCTTGCTTGGCGTAAGCGGTAACCCACTGACAAAATCCATGGTTATCCTTTCCCACTTCCACTGCGGAATCTTCACAGGCTGAAGCAAACCCGACGGCAACTGATGTTCAGCCTTGACCTGCTGACAAGTCAGACATTTCCCAACAAACTCTGTCACCTCTTTCTTCAAACCAGGCCACCAAAACTGCTCTCTAAGATCCTTATACATCTTGCTACCTCCAGGATGCATAGCATGAGGACTGCTATGTGCGTCCTGAAGAATCTTCTGCCTCAGCTCAACATCTTTGGGCATACAAGCCTTACCCTGAAAACACAACACCTCATCACTAGACAAACTGTAACCCTCCAAACCACCATTCTGCACTTGTAACCTTCGCGCACTCAGAACCTCATCCTCTAACTGTTTTTCTCTGATCTGCTCAACCCAAGAAGGCTTAACTTGCAACTTTGCCAAAATACTCTCGTCGTCGTACAAACTCAAGTGGGCAAACAAAGCTCTTAAGTCCGAAACAACCTTACGGCTCAACGCGTCTGCTACCACGTTAGCCTTGCCCGGGTGATACTCAATAGAACAGTCGTAATCCTTCAGCAACTCAACCCACCTACGCTGCCTCAAATTCAAATCCTTCTGAGTCAGGAGATACTTCAGACTCTTGTGATCTGTGTAGACTATAGATCTCTCTCCGTATAAGTAGTGCCTCCAAATCTTTAAGGCGAAAACTACAGCCGCTAGCTCCAAATCGTGCGTCGGATAGTTGACCTCATGTGGCCTCAGCTGCCTAGAAGCGTAAGCCACAACCTTACCTTCCTGCATCAACACACAACCCAGACCCTTATGTGATGCATCGCAGTAGACTGTGTATTCCTTACCAGCCTCAGGTTGAATCAGAACCGGAGCCTCAGTCAAAATCTTCTTTAACTTGTCAAAGCTTTCCTGCTGTTTCTCAGTCCAAATAAACGGAACCTCTTTCCTTAATAACTTAGTCATCGGCGCTGCTATCAACGAGAAACCCTCAACAAACCTTCGGTAGTATCCAACCAAACCCAGAAAACTCCGAATCTCAGCCACTGACCTAGGTGGCTTCCAGTCCAAAACAGCCTCAATCTTACGAGGATCTACCCGAATCCCCTCAGCCGACACTACATGACCCAAGAACGTCACTTCTCTAAGCCAGAACTCGCACTTACTAAACTTAGCATAGAGTTGCTTTTCCCTCAGAATCTGCAGCACCACCCTCAAATGCGCATCATGCTCTTCCTCTGTCCTTGAGTACACTAAAATGTCGTCTATGAAAACCATGACGAACTGATCCAGATACTGCTGAAACACCCTATTCATCATATCCATAAACGCTGCCGGTGCGTTAGTCAACCCGAATGGCATTACCAGGAATTCGTAGTGCCCATACCGAGTCCGAAACGCTGTTTTATGGATATCAGCCTCCTTAACCTTTAACTGATGGTACCCAGACCTCAGATCAATCTTCGAAAATACCGCTGCACCCTTCAGCTGATCAAACAAGTCATCTATCCGTGGCAACGGATACTTGTTTTTAATCGTCAGCTTGTTCAACTGGCGGTAGTCTATGCACATCCGCATCGTACCATCCTTCTTCTTAACAAAAAGTACCGGCGCACCCCACGGCGAAACACTTGGCCTAATAAAACCCCGATCCAATAACTCCTGGATCTGAGCCTTAAGCTCCTCCAATTCCTTTGGTGCCATCCTATACGGAGCAATAGACACTGGCGCAGTCCCGGGTAACAGATCAATCCCGAACTCTACCTCTCGATCTGGCGGCAAACCCGGAAGCTCTTCAGGAAACACATCAGCAAATTCCTTAACAGTACGAACCTTCTCAACAGCAGACTCTTTAGCCTCCAAGGCATACACACGAACCACATACGCTTCACAGCCCTTCCTGACCATCTTCTCCGCTTTCAGAGCAGATACCACATTTGATAAGTAATCTCTCCTATTACCTATCATAGCCACCTCATCACCATCAACCGTCTTAAGAACCATGCGCTTGGCCGCGCAATCCAACCTCGCCTGGTACTTAACCAGCCAATCCATCCCAAGAATCAGATCGAACTCCCCAAACGGCAGTTCCATCAGATCAGCAGCAAATTCTACCCCTTGGAGTTCTAGAGGTACATCTCTAAACAGCTTATCTACCACTACAGAGTGACCTAAAGGACTAATCACAGTCATCTGCCTAGAAGATATCTCAGAGTCTAAATCCATGGTCTCTACTATACTATTGGCAACATACGAGTGCGTAGAACCCACATCAATTAAAGCAGTATAAGGAGTACCAAAAATCAAAAACATACCGGTTATGACGTCCGGTGCCTCGCCCTCCTCTCGGCGCCTTGCAGCATATACCAATCCAGGCTGTCTGGCATCAGAACTACCCGCACCTCTGCCCGGTGCTCCACGGCCCCGACCAGAACCATTACCACCTCTGCCATTACCACGGCCCCTCTGCGGTGGCTGTCCATTACCTCTGAACTGATTACGGCCCTGACTCTCAGACTGAATCCTGGCCATCCTACGCGGACAGTCCCTTATGCGATGCTCCAGAGAACCACACTCGAAGCAACCTTTCCCACCAGTCCAGCAGCCACTCCAATGAGATTTCCCACACTGATTACACTGCGGCGGTCCCTGCCTAGCAGCAACAAACCTAGCAGACTGATTCTGCCCACTCAGTCTAGCCCTCTTCTGCGGATTACCCGACGATCCAGAAGACTCAAAACTCCTCTTAAGCCTACTCCTGTCCATGCTCTGTCTTACCGACTCTTTAACACCCTCGGCTACCTTAGCCTTCTCAACTAAGACAGCAAACTCGCGCTCCTGCTGAGGAGCAATCAGCAGCCTCAACTCGTCTCGCAGACCATCCTCGAAACGAACACACCTCTCATGCTCAGTGGCTACAATGCCCCTGGCATACCTACTCAGCTTCAGGAACTCAGCCTCGTACTCAGCAACAGATTTACTCCCCTGAACAAGCCTCAGAAATGCCTTTCTCTGGGAGTCGATGTAACTAGCCCCGATGTACTTCTTTTGATATGCAGCTCTGAAGTAATCCCATGTCAAATCCTCTGCGGCCACACTATCCCGAACCGTGAGCCACCACTGATATGACTCATCCCGAAGAAGCGATACGATACCCTTCAGCTTCTCTTCAGCCGTCAAGTCCAGATCGTCCATGATCCGCTCAGTTGCCTCCAGCCAATATTCAGCAGTGCTAGGAGCAACATCCGATACACCTCGGAAGAATTCGGCCCCATTAGCCCGGAGTCGCTCAGGAACTGATTTCCTAACTCCTGCACCACCACTTGCCGCAGCTACCCTTTCCAACACTCGCAGCATCGCCTGTGACACTGCGCCATCTCCAGTCTGATCTTGGAACTCACCACCTCCAGCTGGTGGCGGAGCCGGTATCTCATTTTCTGAACCCTGCCCAGATCCTACGGGCTCAGAAACCGTCATTCTACCCCTACCTCTACCACGAGTGTTACGACCACGCCCGCCTCGAGTGCTCATGACTAATCTTTCTACGTATCTGATTAAAGAATTTTATGCATCAGTGTTTATTCCACTTGTTTAAAAGCAAGTCTTATGAACATTAAAGAGGATTTGTTTTCGCGAGTTCACAGAATCCTATCAGTTTCAATCTCTAAGGTAGCATACTATTGCTATTCATCAAATCATATAACATCCAATCAAATCACAAAGAATAGTCCGGGGTACTTACCTGGGCGAACTGGTGCCGGAGACTCGGTGCCATGCCTTTCAAACCATACTTTCAAAACAAACACTTAAACAGACTTTTGAAAACCATTTTGGGCCTCAGGCCCACAGCCGAGCCTTTGAACTTGGCTCTGATACCACAATTGTAACACCCCAAACCCGGACAAGACACCACGTCCGAATCTGGTATGTTACGGGGAAAAACGTTTTTGAAAGATCAGATTTATCGTTTAAAAAGCGGGGTGAAAACATAGTGTATTTGAAGAAAATTTAAGTAGGCTTGTTTGCAATTAAATGGTGTACTCGAAACCCGGATAATTTGAAAACTTAGCCAGAATGTGTAGTTAAAACGAGTTTATACCATTTAAACCTCATTAGTTTCTTAGTGATACATAAAACACTTTTAAGCTTAGGAGAACTACAAGTTTGAATTGAAAACCATTTGTATTTGTTTATCATAAAGACTTAGTGTGATACCCGATGGTATAGTTTAAAACACATTGCGCTATAGTTTTGGAAACACTATCTTTCCAAATTTTAGTAAAATTTATACCAACTTATTTTGTTAAGGCATATTAAAATTTAATTAAAACATAAACAACTTAAACCATAAATTAAAGGCCTTTTACAGAACTAAATTAAAACCCAAATAAAAGTAAATAAACTAGAGTACCCAAATTATAGAGTCTGAGTAAAAACTTTATTCAGCATGGCATAAGCACCTCGAGTCCATCCCGGCTCCAAGTCCGCATCTACGAGTCACCTGAAATGTCAAAGGAGAGGGTGAGTCGAGTGACTCAGTGTGTAAATCCCGCTCCCGAGGAAACAACATGCTAACACACATCATACATAGCAACATAATTAATGCAACCCGATCCTAACCATCCATATCGCCTTTCCTACCCCGTGTGGTACCAAACCACTGGTGGTGCCAAACCACTGGTGACATATAGTCACAATGTGTTACCAAAACACTGGTGTCCCAAAGACACAATATCCGTTAATGTGGTACCAAACCACTGGTGTCCCAAAGACACAATTGTGCTACCAAAGCACTGGTGACCGAAGTCACAAATCCAACGATGATGGGGCCAACCCATCGTGTGATACCAAATCACTAGCAGACGATCCCATATCTCAAGTGGGGCCAACCCACGGTGGTCAAACCACAGGGACAAGTCGCAATGAGGTGCCAAACCTCTGGTGTCCCAAAGACACAATGTGCTACCAAAGCACTGGTGACCGTAGTCACAAATCTGGTGATGGGGCCAACCCATCGTGTGATACCAAATCACTGGCGTCAATCCCGTATCTCATAAGTGGGGCCAACTCATGTAATCACCCATCAACTCACCATACTCATGTAATCATGCATCTCGTACAAATCATGCATATTATGCCAACATACCAAGCATTACCTCTCATAGCATACATACATAACATAGATCATGATATCATACTTCATTAATAGTACTCATAATAGAACAGACTTACCCGAATCGTACACATACCCCATTTGGGTATCCATTTGTCCATCATACTATTATAATTTTTTTTTAACAGGCAAAACAGGTTTATTAATAATATTTCTAAATATCAGTGTGTTAGTTTACACACCTGATAATACGAGTCTAAAGATCCCAACGAATCGATCTAAGTCCCCCAATTGACTTGCTCCTAAAATCGGCCAAACATCGGAGTTAGTACACATAAACCATTCGGCTATAACCATTTAGACCAAGAAGGGTTTATCGAATAGTCCTTACCTTCTCCTGGTTTGGTTTCCTACCAATCCTGAACCACAATGGTTCTCTTGACAAACGGCCACCTCCTAAAAGAAAACCATCAATACTTAGCAGTTTGACTAAATAAAAACTAAACGAATAGGCTAATAGAATGCCCTCTTACCACCACTTACCAAACACCCAAGATCGATCAACGAAACAAGATCACCCTTCACCAAAATTCGGCCAAGAGAGAGAGCTATAGAAGGGAGAAAATATTCGGCCAACACCTTAAAAGAAAGAAAAGATAATTACCCTCAGATGAGATATTAAAACGAATGGTTAACCTCTTCAAAAACCCAAAACAACATAACAATTGAGAGATAAGGGGAATGGCTATTCGGCCAAAAGCTTACCAACACCCAAAATTCGGCCAAAAGAGGACTCCTAGGAAAGAAGAGATTCGGCCTAAGTGTCTAACACCTCCAACGTTCGGCTTGAGTGGAAGAGAAAGAAAAGAAGTGTGAGACAAAAGTTGGTTTCGGCAATGGCAATTGAGAAAAAGAGAAGTGAATGGAATGCAGGTAGTTTCGGGTTGTCAAAGAAAGAAAAAGAAGATGTGCTTTTAGTGCTTGAGTTTCGGCTAGTCAGAGAAGAAATGAGAGAAAGAAGAATTATGTTTTGGAGGGATGGGGTTTCGGCTTACTCAAGTGAAGACGAAAGAAAAATGCAATCATGCATTCGGCTACACACCAACCAAATGAAGCAAAACAATTTTGGCAACTAAGGGACTAGGTATTTCGGTTTCTTGCTTTTGACAAAATGAAAAGAACTTTGTTTGACACCCAAAAAGTGACCAAAAAGCCCCCCACAAAGCCAATTAAATTTCGGCACACCCTTTCCCCCACACCAAGCCGTCACTCCCCCTCCAACTCCCCCCTAAAATCGGCCAAAATCCCCCCATTCACTCCACTCCTCCCATTTCAAAAGTGATGACCAAGTCCTCCTCCTAAACTTCCTCTCCACCCTCCATTTGAAAGTGAAGACTTGGTCCAAGGTAGTGTTCTAGTTGCTCTCTACCTCTACCCCCATGCCGTCCAAAATAGGTGCCAAAAAGGGGACTCTGCTGCTTGAACTCTGGACCTCCCTCACATGCAGATGACGCCACACCAAGCTCCCCCTTGTAGCGCATGCTTGCCACTAAGCTAGCTCCTTATTTGTGCAATGAAACCACAAATAAAATTCTTAAACCCCAGCTTCCTCAGCTCCCTTCACCTAACACCCAAAACCAAAATTTTCCCCTTCACTCAGGCACACTCCTAGCCTACACTAAAGCCCCTAAAACACCGAAATAACAACACAGCACACTAAACACATGCAATATCATGCAGCAACAAAATAGCCCCTAACCCGGGATATTACATATACTGTAGCAAAAACCTCTAGCAAACATCATTTCATGATGTCACTGTCCCCGATGGAAAAGCATTTAGCCATGCTCTCACTCTATCTCTTAAAGAATAAGGAAAAATTTAAGTCTCAAGGTGTTGCCTGAACTAGTCACGAACTTCTAGTGAAGTCTTAAGTGTAATCTCAGATATTCAGAAGGTAATCCACTAAATTGTCCTACTATTTGCAACATCTGAAACATTACCTGTTTTAGCTCAAATTGTTAACCTTGTATTTGTGGCCAGACTATCCTTGGATTCAAATAATCCAAAATTGGAACTACATGCTCTTGAATGGGTCTGTCTCGGTCATCTATCACCTGTCGAATAGGATGATTAACATCCTAACAAATTGCATTATTATTGAGACCAGAACCATTTGGATTATTATTAAGACCAGGATCATTCTCATTTCTGGCAATGTTTCTCAGTCCTTTTCGCCTTCTACACAAAGTTCTTTCGATCTCTGGGTGATAAGGATACTCATTGTTAGTAGGAATGCCTCTTCTCATACACTATTGGCAAACCTATAGAAATTAAATGAAACTAAGTTAAATAAAACTAATAGAATTAAGTAAAATAACCAAACCCAATTACACCAAATTGTCAGTCTCTGGCAACGGCGCCAAAAACTTGTCACGTGTGATATGTGAATTGTGCAAGTATACACGTCGAATAAAGTAATAAAGTGATAAGTGAGATCGTCTCCACAAGGATCGGATTAGTTATAAAAATGGTCAAGTTATTATAATAATTAATATTATGGAAAAACTGAGTTAAGTATGCAGTAATAAATTAACATAATAAGGATGAGTACGAAATGTATACTGACTGATATTGAAAAATACTAAGGCAAAGCAAGAGTAAAAAAATGCAATGGCAATTATGAAAATGATAATGTGACTATTAATAAGTAAATGAACAGATAAACAACTAAGTATACTATGGCAATGATTTTATCGCAAAAGATAAGGATTACGCAATGTAGAGTGGGAAGGTCGGGATTATTAAGAATCTACTTTTCCTGTTAGTAATGCCTCAGCAAAAAGATACGTATCCTACTGCTCAAAAGAGTTCTAAAGTGGCCTACTTCTTTTGAGAGCTGAACCCTCAAGTTACCTTGCCTATGTCTATAGGCCTTTAATATGGTACCCTGCACTATTTCCTTTTGAATGAATGATGCTCTATGTCTCGAGTCTACTACAAGTATCTGTAAAATAGTTGCTCATATCATTCAACCACGATCTAGCCTTTTTCATAATTTAGATAAATTCAAGGGTATGCTGTACAGTCAACTATGTCTAAGGATTACTCACATACATTTTAAAGAATAAAACAATTGAATGAAATAGGAAAATAGTTCAGATTTATACTGCAGCCATTACAGATAGTCAAAGTTTCATCAAAGTAATCCCAACCCTATGAGATTTAGCTCATAGGTTGGTAAATGAAATTCAACTCAAACATCATTTTCATCACTATAATTCACGAAGGAACATATTTGAAATAATGGAAGAATGTCGAGAAGACAGCTTTCGCTTGCCCAATCCACACTCCAGCTGTGCAGTGTCCTAAGGTGGTTGAGTGGGACTGCCTTCATTTTTCCCCTTCCTCACTCTATTCATCCACTGCCATCTTATTTTGCCTAAGGATCTTCACCCATGTTCGCTCTCAACGGTTTCCTCATTTTTCTTCTTTTTACATTGTTCTTTTTCTTTTTTAGGATAATTGCAACAGCCCAAAATTTATCTTCTCCTCTTTTCTAGGAAGATTTATTTGGTACAAGTAGAGTTGGGCTGAAATTGATAACTGTTGAATGCTGATTAGACACCTTCCCAGCACTACCACGACATACGAGTTGGCAATCAGACCAGCCTTTTGCCCGACAAAACTTCACTCCTTTATTTCCTATCCCTTACCCTTCACCTTCGAATACTACAAAACACAACCCTTCCACAAGCAATTAAAAGTACTTAATATTTAAATGCAACCCAATTTCTAATGCAATGCTAAAAATACTAATGAAATTTCCTAAAATGCAACTAGATGTACTTAAGTATAGACAATTAACTAGGTCCAAAGGCATAAAATATAACTCTTTTCAAGAGTTATCAAATAGAATATGTGAACAACTATTCTAGGAAATATAGTAAGTGCTGGTTTGAAGAGAAAAATCATATAAAGTGGACTCTGTAGTGATATTCCTTAGAGATCACCTTCATTGTTCTCAAGGAAAAATATAATAGGATATTGTCTGGTAAGATATGAAGTCAGCCAAGTAGTAAAGTGAAAGTTGTTACATTATGTATGGTAGTTGGCGTATAAGTGCATGTCCAATATTATGAAAGTGTCTGGCCAAATCAGAAATGATATGTTTAGTATGGAAATTGGCATATAGGCATATATCCAATATTACAAAATTACCCACCAAGGTATTATGTATTAAAGCTCATTAATTTCTCTTAAACTTACAAGTGCTTTTTCTTATTTTAGGTGCTAATGTATGAATGAGTGCGCCAAGAGGGGCAAGCTAGGAACAAGCCAAAGAAATAGCGAGTTGGGATATTATACATGGAACGTCATAGGAGTAGGGCGTATAGTAAGCCACACTTTAAAGAGAGTCTGTTTTTAACAAATCTTTGGGTTGTAATGTTAAATATGATTTTGAGAGTATGTTGTATTCATTGAGTATTCTCTCTACTTCTTTGTTCAAAACAACCTTTATTCAAATGAAATGAAATATGTTAAAAGCTTTGTGTACGCCAATTGTTAAAATTATTCTAAGTGTTTGTATGTGGTAACATCTGATATCCGGAATCGGCGAATTGTGTTTGGTTAAGGGTATTACACAAGCTCCCTGTCCTGGATGATTACTACGGTGGGTTCATCAGTCAGGTACACTACCAAGAATTTTTTTCAAAAAGTACCTCAAAGGCATACCAAGATTTCACCACAAATGCGGACTAACAATTCGCCACTTAGGCGTTACAGAATTCACCATACAGGTTTTTCATATAACTTTTCCACTAAGGCTTCCCAAATACTACGCCGCATAGGCTTTTTAGATAATTTTCCACAAGGGATTTATAGATAACTTACCACAAAGGCTCTTAGTTTGCCACAAAAGCACCACGTAAATTGTCATATTTGGCAATATGGATTTGTCTAAACTCTGCACCGCCTGAGCTTTGCCCATCGTTGCCCATGGGACATTCAGAAACCCTAGTAGGCAAATACGGCTCATCGGCCATTTCCAAAATGTGACTTGACCATTGTAACACCCCTTACCTGTATTCGACACCTGAATAGGGTACGAGGCATTACCGTACTTAACTTGCTCAATCATGCAACATCGATTCATAAAATTTCATTGCAAATTAAAACTTTTCCTTTAAGTCACTAATGTCCTTATTATAGGTCTACGAGACCCTAAACTTGTACCCAGAATGATTCGAGACTAAACCGGAAACTTTTAAACACTTAGAAAATTTTGACATAAAACAGGACCACACGCCCGTGTGAAGGAAAGAACACGCCAGTGTGGCATATCACATGCCCATGTTCCACACCCAGATGGAATTATTTTCAATTCAAACCTACAGGGGTTTTCACACGGCCTAACAAACGCCCGTGTCCATAGCTCTAGTCCCTCACACGACCACGACACGCCTGTGTCTTCGCCCGTGTGTGAAAACCTTGACATTTTGTTTTTGACGTCAGCATTCCATTTAGGTCACAGGGCCAAGGCACACGCCCGTGTCCTAGGCCCTGTCTCCTACATAGTTGAGACACACAGCCGTGTCTCAGCCCGTGTGTTTACTACTGGGTATTTTAACTTGCCAACCTTGCTTGCATGGAGACGCACGGCCTATCAACACGCCCATGGGGCTGACCGTGTGTCACACACTGCCTAGACACATGACCGTGTGTCTACCCGTGTGGACAATTATCAAGCTATCTACCAAGCCAATTGCCACCCTGCAAAGCACCCACACTTATACCAAATCAATTCAACACATATCATGACCATATGTAACGCCCCGACTTTTTGGACCTAGATGAATTGGGCTTTGGGCTTTTGGGTCTCAGAAAATTGTTTAAGTGAGCAAGAAAATGACAATTGGCATGTGGTTTTGAGGGTTAATGAATTCGGTGTGTCCAGGGGTGTTGGAGATGTCTTAGGATCAAGTAAGGGTATAGGAAAAATTTTGGTTTTAGCCCCAAGGGAACTCTGATGTAACACCCCAAACCCGGCCTAGAAGTTAGGCCCGAATCCAGCGTGTCACATTGATGTGTTTTAGCGAAAACCTTGTTTTCATTGAAACCCTTCTAGAGAAAAGTTAAGTAAAATCCTGTTTGCTTTCAAAACGAGGTGTAGCCAAAAACCATTTCCTTGTTACTATGTAAAAATTTCCTTTGACAGCGGAAGCTCATTCTTTAAATCAAAATTATTTTCAAAAACTTGAAATATGCTTAAAAGAAATAAATCCAGGTTCCATTTCAAAATTACAATGCATAGTGGAAGTAATGGAATAATAACTAGAGGGAAATCCTTATTACAATCTGAAATAAAATAACTTAAAATAAATAACTTAAAATCTAGAATTTAGATATTAAGAAAACATGTCTGATCATCTTGCTAGTTGGCCACCTCTGAGTCCCTACATTCGTCGAACCGTCTACTGAGGATTACTTGAGAAAAATAAAAGTGGGAGTGAGTTTTCGAAAACTCAATGTGTACGACCCTCATTGTAACATCCTGAATTTTAGGGCCTGTGCATTTTGTGTAATGAATGCTTAAATATATTAATTTAAGAATTTTAGGTGCAAGTTGGGCTCAGGAATGGGCTGAGACCTCAGTTAAAATATTCTGTTTGGGCATTATAAGTTTTAAAGATAGTTATCTATGCTAAAAATATCAAGATTGGGCTTGTGGCCCAGTGGCAAAATGGCGCCACTAAGAGGGAAGGGAGTTGGCGTCACTGGCAAAGGAGGAGGCCCAAGTTTTGGCCACTTGGAGCCCATGTTTTTGGGCCAAATTCGACATTTAAAGAGGAGCTAGAGGGGACGGCACAAGGCTATAATTTAGGAAAATTTTAATGTTTTTAATTTTTGGATAATAAGCTGATAAAGAAGGGAGGAGTTGGAGCTAATTAAGTCTCTTTTGGATGAGTTAGTAGATTAAGATAAAGGAGAAAAGATAGGATTTATCTGCAAGGTTAGGTAAGTGCCGAAATTTCTATAAATAGGGGGATATCTCATCAATTCTGGCAATTGAACCCTACTCTTTTCTTCTTTCCTTGTGCCGAAATTTGCTGTATAGTTCTCTTCATCTTTTTTTTCTTTTCTCTATCGAAACCTCCACTCCATTCTCCCTCTCAACTTTCTTTCTTTTCTTTTCCCATTTGGCCAAATCCTTTGACAACTTCTTTCTCATCTCTTTCAAATACTTTAGCCGAAAATTCTAAGCTTTTCTTTAATTTCTTTTTACTTTCTTTCTAAGCTAAAGCCGAAACACTCTATTCAGATCTTCTAAAAGCCGAAAACGCATCAGTTCATCTCTTCCGGGATTTCCATAAAAGCCGAAATCCTTAGATCTCATCTCCTGTGTTTGCCGAATTCTCTCTGGGTATCTGCTTGTGCCGAATCTTGAAAGAAACTGAAGGTAAGTATTGATTCGTAAGATTTTAATCTTTTTCGGCTTTTTAGGGACTCTAGCCGAATGGCTATAAGGAACTAATCTTAAGTTTTCTCTTATTTGCGGTATTTCGGGATTTGAAGGGGGAATCAATCGCCTAGATCTCTAAGTCAGAATGCAGTAACACTCTTTTCGGTATTTCAAGGTAAGGAGATCTATTGTTTTAGCATGTAAATTCGGGTATTTATTAACCTTGGTCGAATGTAGGGGAGGCCTAATCTTCGTATTCTTCCGGCTTTTGAGCCAAGTTATAGATTGAGGGTACTAGATCCGGATAGCAAGGATATTGACTAAGAGTGTAGTACTACGAGATATCAGGTGTGTAACACTTCCACACCATTTAGATTGCCTGTTAAAATATGTTTATTAATCTTTTATATTCTGATAAATGCCAAAATCCCGGCATAATGATTGAAACCCAAGGAGGGTAAAAACGAATCACCAGGTTAGTGATCTCTGTTATTCCTAAGTGAATGTTCCTGTTAAGATGACATATGTGATAAGTATGTTGTTTTCTGTGATTGCATGGGGTTTGGTTTATTGAAAGGGGAAGTGTTCTGTTGTAGCGGCTTCTGTCGTGACCTGTTGTAGCGGCTTCTACCGACCTGTTGTAGTGGCTTTTGCCATGACCTGTTGTAGTGGCTACGGCCATGACCTGACGATGCGCAGCATGACTGCCATTAATGGCGTGTAGCGGTGTGGGTTGATTGTAGAAATCCCCAATGGTGTAAATGGCTGGTAAGGGTGGCGTGTAGAGGATGGAAACCTAGGATTTGGGTTGGGCTTTGCATATTTCTGATATATTATGTTGTGTTATATGTTCTGTGGGGTTAAGGCCCAAATCTAATGGTGCATGAGGGTTGCACACTGAGTCTCGCGACTCACCCTATTATTTAACAATTTCAGGTAGCACCTAGTGCATCAGACCGGGCTGGAGAGGAGCGTGAGGTGGCCATGCGAGAGAGTTCTTGATCCAGCAGAAGATTTTACTTAGAATATTATTTTTAATAGTTTTGATTATGGGTTTTAAATTTCGTTGTAATAAGGCCTTGGGCCACTAGACTATTATTTATGTTTTGGTTTTATGTTGGGCTTTTATTACTGGGCAAGACATGTATAACATTCTGGTTTTTATTTAAAAATTCACCAAGGTAATTTATACCTTTATATCTTATATAACTAAATAAATTACTAAGTTTTCAGTATAAATATTTAAACCTGATAATTGCTTTCCAGAGTGTCACGTCTTTTTATAAAATTTCCTTAGTGACATACCAGATCCGGTTGTAGTGTTTGAGCCGGGTTTGGGGTGTGATAAGCATTCATTACACAAAATGCACAGGCCCTAAAATTCAGGATGTTACACTCGTCAAACTAATAGCATGCATATCATATTAGTAACATAACAGGATCATATATGCAATGCTGTGCAAACCCTCCCCAAATAATCCATCTGGGACACATCATCTCCGTCCAACCGAAACACTTCTGTGGGAATTTCTAAATCGACCCCACCCATCCAATACACATCAAGGGTAGCCCAGTTGCGGTACTACCTAACGCTGCAGCAAGGCTGCTAATCATATAATGGGCTTAAAAAGCCATCGGTGGATCCACAGTTGTCAAGCAACCATGCGATCCTCATATACTTCCTCCGTTCCATAATCCCCACCCCATATGCAACCTAAACAAAATATCATATGTAACACCCCCAGACCCGGCCCAAATGTTATGGCTGAATCCGGTGAAGTCACATTAAAGGAATAATTCAAAACGACTTTGCTTAGTTAAAACTTAAGTTTAAGGCTTAGAAACCCAAAAAAATCTAAGCAACTTGTTAAGTAATGATAAAAGCCCATGTTTTAAGAAAACGCTCATATGTTATAGGTATTTCAAAAACCATTTTAAACTTAAGAAATTTATTGAAGTTTATCAATTACGCGGTTGAAAACATAAGGAAACCCCAATGTAAAGTCAAGTTGGAGATACAAGGCCTTATTACATCCCAATAAAAATAAAGAAATTAAAATAAAGTCATTCAAAACTAATTAAAACTTCTAAGTAGCTTGCAGTGTGGCCACCTCCGAGTCCACTTCCACGTCGAGCCGTTTACTGAGAGTCACCTAAAACATTAAATAAAAAGGTATGAGTTTCGAAACTCAGTGTGTACGACCCTTGGTAATCCAACCAACATGTGATTATCACATTGGGCCTAAGCCCTATCAAAATCGGTGGTCTTGGGCTTTAGCCCACAATGACCTCATATCACATCAGTATCACATGAATACAATGTTCCCATCCTAAATCCAACCATGCACTCCATTTCCCTTCCAACCCTACACTCCTGTGGGGATATAAATATCAACCCACCCATCCCTACAATCCAAAGGTAGCACCAACAGCGGCACTACTCAAACGTTGCAGCAAGGCTGCTAAGCATATGATGGGCTTAAAGCCATCGATGGATCCACGGTCGTCAAGCGATTATGTGATCCTCACATATCTTCCTTCGTATCATCAAACCACCCAAGTGCAACATATATTTAATGAATGCAACACACATTTTCACACATTAAGCATTTAGGGGTATTTTAGTCATTTCACTACCTAGGGGTATTTTTGTAAATCTACCCTACAGGGGTATTTTTGTAAATATACCCTACAGGGGTATTTTGGTAATTTTGCAAATCAGTGGTATGTTGGTAGTTTTGCAATCCGGGGGTATTTCGGTAATTTTACAAATCGGGGGTATTTTAGTAATTTTGCAAATCACGGGTTTTAGTTATGAACTTTGGCCTATTAACAAGTCCTTGCGGCTAAAATGAACAGGCAATATGCACCAGGTAGGATCCTAGAGAAGAGGAGGTGGGTCACTAGGACCACTTAAGTACCAAGCTCTCCCTAGATCCAATCCTAGACATGCATATGTCCATTGCCAGACTCTAACCTAGTGGCTTGTCCACAGACTTGTTTGATTATTAAATTAAGTCTTATGCTATTTAAGAATTTATCAGAACTAGGCCTAAAGTCCATTAAAACCCTAGCATTCATTTCTAAAATCCCATAAGGCCTACTAAGCCTAATCATGTCCATATAACCCATTAAGCCCAATCATGTTTATGTAACCCATTAGGCCCAATCACAATCAAATCATACAACCATCCATTATTCAGTTACACATATTAACTTTTGCTGACTTGGGCCCACGAGCTCGGCATGCCCATTTAGCCCTGTCTGGCCCGGTCGGCCAAATAGTGGCCCGAGACCATGAGATTGCTCTCTTGGCCTCGGTAATAGTATTAGTGTTCCCACACGAATGTCCACATGCTCGTGTGGTTGTCGACACCAACCTTTCGACTTTTTGACTTTTTAGCAATTGTCGTGTGTGAAGTGTATGTACACACCTGGTAAATGCAATGTGCTACACTATCCCTAGCCTTGAACCTACAACCAATACCAATCTCCAATCAATCACACACTTACCACAATATTTACCCAAAAACCGAAGCCTTACCATAACCTTATCGTGTGCCACCAGTTCTAGTAGCCCTTCCTTAGCTACTATTCACAAATATCCCCTAGATCTGTACCCACATATATACTATCAAAAATTAAGTGACTCATATTCCATACAAGTCACCTCTATAAGCCACACTTACATTCAGCCACTTACTAATCCACAATTGAGACGAGTACACTTACCACTTGGTAGCGATCCTTACCACACTTGCGATCTTTGAATCCTACCCTTGTTAATACAAGGTTAATGACAAGAAAGAGTTAGATAGCCCTTCGGCTTTTACCAAAACACACTAAGGAGGTTGACTAAGTACTTACCGAATCCAACCTTTGATCCTGCGGCCTAGATAGCTATTGAACGAGATTCAGCTTTTAAAACTTGATTAAGAGTAGATAACAGCAACCAATTTGTGATGGAGGAAAAACAACAAGGAATCGGCATAAAGGTAGGGCTATTTGATTATAAGGGAGTATTCAGCTTTCAGAGAAAGAAGAAGAACGCAACACCAATAGGGATTTCGACAAAAAGGAATGATTGTTTTTTGGGAATGAAAGAATTCGGCAACGAAAGAAAAAGAGTGATGGGGAGAAAATAAAAGTAATGGAAAACCCAATAAACCTTTCAAAGGAATTCGGTAAGGAAAAGAAATACTGACCTATTTGGAAAACTCTCCAAATGCCTAAAGCCACAATGAAAATTCGTAATACCCCCTAAAAGACCCAAAAACGGCACTCATCTACCCTCCTAAGCTGAATTTATACACTCTCCACTTCCCAAAATGACACCAACTCTTCACACTTCTCAGCTCCTAACTTTTCTCCCTGATAACTCCTCAATCTCATCCTAAATTTTCTCCAAGATAAGCTCCTACAATCTCTCCATGACCACTTCAAACCTCTCATCTATCAGACTTCCACTGCAACACAAACTCTAGCCGTCCTGATTTAGCAAAATAAATACCCCAATAAAATACCATGCCACTACTCGAACCTTGGACTCCCTTACCTACTAATGACACCAGCTCCCTGCTCCCTAAGTGGCACCACTTTTCCACTACACCACAAGCTCCTCCTGTGTCATATTTGTTCTTCATTTTTTTTAAAAGGCTTACTAACGAAGTCACAGCTCCCTTGGGGCTAAAACCAAAATTTTTCCTATACCCTTACTTGATCCCAGGACATCTCCAACACCCCTAGACACTCTAAATTCATTAACCCTCAAAGCCTACATGCTAATTGTCAAATTTTCGCTCACTTAAAAATTCTCTGAGACCCAAAGCCCAAAGCCCAATAAGCCCAATTCTACTAGGCCCAAATTCTGGGCGTTACATCATATGAATGCAGTAAAGGTACATGTAACATCCATAAATCTTACGTTCAACACATAGGGGTATTTTAGTCATTTCACAAATTAAGGATAGTTCGGTAATTCTACCCTACAGGGGTATTTCAGTAAATATTAACAGTATGGGTTTTAATTACGAACCTTGGCCTGTCAACAAGTCCTCACGGCTAAAGTCAACAGACACTATGTACCAGGTAGGATTCCACAGAAGAGGAGGTGGGTCATTAAGACCGCTTAAGTAGCAAGCTCTCCCTAGATCCAATCCTAGACATGCATATGCCCGTTGCCACACCTAAACCTTATCACTTGTTCACAGTCGCACTTAATAAATTATTAAAGTTTCATGTAAGGTTAAACAATTTACCAAATAGTAAGCCCAAGACCCCTTACAAAGCCCAAACAAATTCACATATGTTCATATGGCCCACCAGGCCCAATCTCATTCGTATGGCCCATTAGGCCCAAATTACATTCATATGGCCCATCTGGCCCAAATCACATTCATATGGCCCATCTATCCCAAATCAATTCCAAGCCATGTAACCAACATGACTAGTTCATCACTTATTACCAAACCATTAAATTCGCCTATTTTGAGCCTACGGCCCATCGGGCCCATTTTGCCCATTCTGGCCCGACTGGCCAAAACACGGCCCAAGTCCATGAGATTGCTCATGGGGCCTTTGATAACGTATCGATTTTCCCTTACGAGTGTTTGTGCACTCGCAAGACTACCGTAGCCAAAATTTTCGGCTTTTCGGCATTTCGGGATTTGTCGATCTAATGTGTGTGTAGTGTATGTACACACCTCATAAAAATGCGCTGTGTTCTCCTTAGCCACGATCCTAAAAATGATATCATTCAAAGATTAATCACAAATACTTATCAAATACTTTACCAAAAGTCGAAGTCTCACCTTAACCTTACCTGAAACACCAAGCCTTACTAGCCCTTCTTTGATCACTAGTCACGCGCATCTCCTAAATCTGCATCATTCTTTATCATTAAAAACAGAATAATAGGTGACTTGTATCCAACACAAGTCCCCCTTTCCCGATCTATGACCATTCGGCCAACACCTAAACCATAATTGAGAATACTTACCCAATAAGTAATCGGCCCAAGAGGTATTCGGCTTTTGAGATTAGTATAGTGAAAGGGGTTATTCGGCACAAATAGGAAGAAGGAGTGAAGAAGGAATAGGGTAAAATCAAAGGTGAATCAAAAGAGAATTTTGAAAAGAAAAAGTATGGAAGGTCGGCAAGCAAGGACGGATATCGGCTTCTAAGTACTTAGAGAGAAAAAAGTGTTTCGGCAACTCAAAAATGAGGAATTCGGCTAAAGGGAAAAATAATTTTGGCATTAGCCTAGAACCCCAAAATTGACACCTATTTATAGCCTATAGCCAAATTTTCTATCCCCAAATTCCCAATTCGGCTCAACCTCTTCAACATATCTCATCTCCTAATTTTTCTCCACGATAACTCCCCAATCCTTTTCCTAAATTTTCTTTTCTGATCACTCTTCTTAGAGTCCATCGTCACACCACTTCCAACCTTCTAGAAGGCCAAAATTAAACTCCTAAAAATACTAAGCTAGGATTCGAACCTAGGATCTCCTTGCTAGCCCATAATGCCACCTTCATTGCTCCCTAAGTGGCGTCACTTAGCCACTCCACCACAAGACTCTTTGATGCCATTTTCCCCTATTTTTATTTAAAAAGCCCAACTACTCACCGCCCTAATTCCTTTAATAATTAACTAAAAATTCCTTCTCCTCAAAGTTCGAACCCAGAACTTCTCCAACACCCCTAGACACTCCAAGTTTATTAAACCCTTAAAGCCAACATGCCATTTGTCATTTTCTTGCTTAAAATTTTATGAGACCCAAAGCCCAAAGCCCAATTCATCTAGGCCAAAAATCCGGGGTGTTACATGTGACTTCAGTTAGTAGGCCTTTTAAATAAATGAAGAAGAATAATGACGCAAAGAGAGTGGGTGGTCTACTGGCAAGGTGGCGTCATTAGCAGGCAAGGGAGTCCAAGGTTCGAGTAGTGGCATGGTATTTTATTGGGGAATTATTTTGCTATCAGGACGGCTAGAGTTTATGTTGCAGTGACAGTCTGATGGATGAGAGGTTTGAAATGGTCATGGAGAGATTGTAGGAGCTTATCTTGAAGAAAATTTAGGATGAGATTGAGGAGTTATCAGGAAGAAAAGTTAGGAGCTGAGAAGTGTGAAGAGTTGGTGTCGTTTTGGGAAGTGGTAAGTGTATAAATTCGGCTTAGGAGGGTAGATGAGTGTCGTTTTTGGTTCTTTTAGGGGGTATTACGAATTTTCATTGCGGCTTTCAGCATTTGGAGAGTTTTGCAAATAGGTCGGTCTTTCTCTCTTTACCGAATATCTTGTAGTTACCCTCACACAAGCATATTTGATCTTTCTTTTCTTCTTGTTACCTTTTCAAACCCTCTAAAGCAGAATAATTCCACCCTCCCTTTGCCGAAATTCTTTTTGTGCCGTCACTATTTCTTCAACCTAGCCGATTCTTGTGTAAGTACTTTACTCTTTCAATTGATCTTGCTAGAACCAACTTCTCCTCTCCTTCACTCTCTCTAAATCGGTTTTGGTAGGGGATTGATATCGAATCTCTGTTCTTCAGATCTTTGCCGAGTTACTGTTTATGTGTTTCGGGATTTGGGTAAGGATTCTTCACTTTTGGTTTTGAAGGTTGGCCGAATGGTCGTATGTAATGTAAGGGTGACTTAAGATGGATATAAGTCACTTATGGTTCAGTTTTTAATAACTAAGGTTGATGCAGATTTAGGAAGTACTTGTGATTAGTGATCGAGGAAAAGCTATTAAGGCTTGGTGTTTCATGTAAGGTTAAAGTGAGATTTCGACTTTTGGTAAAGTATTCGATAAGTATATGCGATTAATCTTTGAGTGATATCATTTGTAGGATCGTGGCTAAGGAGATCATAGCGCGTTTTGTTATTAGGTGTGTACATACACTATATACACACAATGGATTAGGAAATCCCGAAATCTCGAAAGTTTGGCTTTGGTAGTCTTGCGAGTGTGCAAACACTCGTATGAGGGAAATGGAATCGATAACAGAGGCCCCATGAGCTCTCTCATGGACTTGGGTCGTGTTATGGCCAACTGGGCCAGAATGGGCAAAATGGGCCCGATGGGCCGTAGGCTCAGAATAGGCAAATTTGATGATTTGGTAATAAGTGATGAACTAGTTATGCTGGTTACATGGCTTGAATGTGATTGGGCCAGATGGGCCATATGAATGTGATTGGGCCAGATGAGCCATACGAATGTGATTGGGCCAGATGGGCCATATAAAAGTGATTGGGCTAGATGGGCCATACAAATATGATTTGAGCCTAATGGGCCATACGAATGTGATTGAGCCAGATGGGGCATACGAATGTGATTGAGCCATATGGGCCATACGAATGTGATTTGAGCCTAATGGGCCATATGAATGTGATTTGGGCTAGATGGGCCATATGAATGTGATTGGGCCAGATGAGCCATACGAATGTGATTGGGCCAGATGAGCCATACGAATGTGATTGGGCCAGATGGGCCATATTAATGTGATTTGGGCCTAATGGGCCATACGAATGAGATTGGGCCTGGTGGGCCATATGAATGTATGTGAATTTGTTTGGGCTTTGTAAGGGGTCTTGGGCTTAGTATTTCGTAAATTGCTTAACCTTGTTAAAACTTTAATAATTAACTAATTGTGACCATGGACAAGTCATAAGGTTAAGGTGTGGCAACGGGCATATGCATGTCTAGGATTAGATCTAGGGAGAGCTTGGTACTTAAGCAGTCTTAATGACCCACCTCCTCTTCTCTGGAATCCTACCTGGTGCGTAGTGGCAACGAGCATATGCATGTCTGGACTTGTTGACAGGCCAAGGTTTGTAAGTAAGACCCATATTGTTAAGAATTACCGAAATACCATTGATATGTGAAATGACTAAAATACCCCTATGTGTTGAATGCAAGATTTATGGATGTTACATGTACATTTGCTGCATTCATATGATATTCTGTTTAGATTGCATATGGGTTGGGAATTATGGAATGGAGGAAGTATATGAGGATCGCATGGTTGCTTGACGACTGTGGATCCACCGATGGCTTTTTAAGCCTATTATATGATTAGCAGCTTTGCTACAACGTTAGGTAGTACCGCAATCGGGCTACCCTTGAAGTGTATCGGATGGGTGGGTCGATTTAGAAATCCCCACAGAAGTGGTTCGGTTGGACTGAGATGACATGTACCGGATGGATTATTTGGGGAGGGTTTGTACTGCATTGCATGTATGATATTATTATGTTATTATTATGATATGTATGTTTTTTATTTGACGAGGGTCGTACACACTGAGTTTTCGAAAACTCACTCCCTATTTTATTTTTTTCAAAGGTGATCCTCAGTAGGCGATTCGACGGATGGAGGGACTCAGAGCTGGCCAACTAGCAAGACGATTAGACCTATTTTTCGTTATATCTAAATTCTCGATTTTAAGTTATTTATTTTAAGTTATGTTATTTCGGATTGTAATAAGGTTTTCCCTCTATTATTATTCCATTACTTCCACTATGCATTGTAATTTTGAAACAGAGCCTGAATTTATTTCTTTTAAGTACATTTCAAGTTTTTGAAATAATTGTGTTTTAAAGAACGAGCTTTCGCTGTCAAAGGTAATTTTTTTACATAGTAACAAGGAAATGGTTTTTTGGATACACCTCGTTTTAAAAGCAAACTGGATTTTACTTAACTTTTCTCTAGAAGGGTTTTCAATGAAAACAAGGTTTTCGCAAAAACACTTCAATGTGACACGCTAGATTCTGGCCTGACTTCTAGGCCGCGTTTGGGGTGTTACACCATAAGGCACTTCTAAGAATTCAAAATTAAAACATCGACACAAGCATGCACTTTATGAATTTCATCATCATTGAATATATGAACTTGCCAAGTATTGACCAATTTCCAATCACCATTTACGAAATGAATTGAACAACATTAATAGCCAACACTTTGGCAAACAAATATGACATAACAAAATGACCAAGTTCTATACATGTCATACTCAAAATAAATCTAACTTTGCTATACCAAGAAGATGCTGATAGTGCGATTCCAAACCCTGACGTCCTATGATCCCCGAGTTAGCTTGGCTATACTACAAGGAAAAGGGAAATGAGAGGGGTAAGCATAAAGCTTAGTAAGTTTGCATGAAATAAATAGCAACATAAAGGCTCATAATGTCATCCATCCATTGCATTGAATAAAACACAAAGTCTTAAGCACATTGCCATAACTTACTCATGTTTACTCTTACCAATTACATATCATGTCCCATATCGTAAACATTTCTCGTGAATTACTCACATGTACCTGTACCACTTCATCATATAGCTTTAGTACTAATCTCATCTCTATTATAAGCTTAGCTAATTACCCATTGAAACACTTGGGATACTCGAAAATACATAGTTATCATCATTCACATAAATTCGATGCCAATGCCACATCCCAGATGTGGTCTTACATGGGGTCACCTATAGATGCCGATGCATATCCTAGATATGGTCTTATATGCTACTCATATTGTTTGTCGATACCATATCCTAGATATGGTCTTATACGATTCTCGTATTCGATGCCGACGCCATATCTTGGATATGGTCTTACACGGAATCTGAATTCAGTGCCGAGGCCATGTCCCAGACATGGTCTTGTACATAACCTTACCAATCTCAAGTCTTGATGATATCATTCTCTCATTTATTAAAGTCCAACCGAGACTTCAACATCACAATTCTCATCATTTTCTCGTTCAATATCATTACTCAAATTCATAGAAATATTATACATCTTCACAAATATCAAACATTTTAAAACATACTAGCATGATGTTGAACTTATTACACACAAACTTACCTCGATTTCAAAATAGGCCAATTTGTCGATCTAGTCCAATACCTTGCCTTTTCCTCGATCAAGGTTAATTCCTCGTTCTTTTTTATCTATAGTAGCAAATTAGCTCATTTAATTACCACATTAATCAATACATTTCAATAATCATACTTTTATAAAATTACCATTTTGCCCTTAGACTTTCACAAAATGACCATTTTACCTCTAGGCTCGTAAATCGATTCTAATTGAATTTCCTCCTTTTACAAGCCTAGATGAACATTTATTACTCTTATGGCAACCCTCAATACTCATTATTTCACAGATTCAACACCTATTTTATAACCTCTACAAAAAGGTCATTTTAGTTGTTTTCATGGTAACACCTTTCACAAAAGTTGTTTCTTTAACAACTAAGACTCATTTCCTTCCATAAAAATGCAGCAAACAACATAAATACTCACGTGGAAAAACTCTAGACTTTCAACCATTTTGCAAAATAGTCTTCTCTTTAGCTAGATTAATCTTTAGGGGTTCCAAAGGTACAAATATTATCAAGAAATGATCATCAAAACACTTACTTGTAAGGAGAAAAGCTTGCTAAAATTTTTGAGCTCTCAAACCCTATTTTGCTGCTAATTTTCGGTGGAGATGAAGAGAAGACAAGATGATATCTTTCCTTTCTTTATTTTATTATAAAACATTAATTCAGTCCACCTAATTTCAACAACTTTGATCAAAATTTGACATGGTTTGTCCCCTATGGCTGGCCACCCTATATCTAAGGGTCTAATTGCACATTAAGGGCCTCCAATTAATATTCTATGGCTTTTAGACACCTTTAGCTTGTAAAATAGAACTTTCGCACTTTATGCGATTTAATCTTTTTTAGCAATTAAGCATGCAATCGCAAAAATTAAAGCACCAAAATTTTCAGGCACCTATATAATCATGCTATAACTCATAAAATAACATTAAAATAATATTTTATGGTTCTGAGACCACTGTTTCAACTAGCCCCTAAACCAGGCTGTTACAATTCTCCCCCTTAAGGATTTTTGTCCTTGAAAATCTTACCGGTAAAAAGGTTGGGATATTGGTTTCTCATAGCCTCCTCGGGTTCTCATGTAGCCTCTTCTACTCCATGTCTTTGCCATAGCACTATCACTAGGGCTATACTTTTGTTACTCAACTATTTGACCTCTTGTGCCAAAATCTTAACCAGCTCTTCGCCATAAGTCATGTCCGGTCGAATCTCTACTTATGATGGTACAATCACATGCGAAGGGTCTGATCGGTAGCAACGCAACATAGACACGTGGAAGACATCATGAATCTTTTCAAACTCTGGTGGCAAAGCCAAACGATAAGGTACCAGCCTATTCTCTCGGTAATCTCATAAGATCTGATAAAACGCGGACTCAATTTTCCTTTTCGGCCAAATCTGAGGACCTTCATCCATGGTGATACTTTCAGAAACACTTTATCACTGACTTAAAACTCAATCTCTTTCTGTTTCAAGTCTGCATAGGACTTCTGTCTATTTGAGGTAACTATTAAACATTCACGTATCACTTCTATCTTCTTTTCAATTTCTTTGACTAAATTGGCACCGTGAATCTGACTCTCACTGAGTTCAGTCCAATACAAGGACATTCGGCACTTATGCCCCGTATAATGCCTCATAAGGCGCCATCTTCAAACTCGACTGAAAGCTGTTATTGTAGGCGAATTCCACCAATGGCAAATATTTCTCCCAATTACCTTGGAATTCCAAAACACAACATCGAAGCATGTCTTCAAGTATCTAAATTACTCTCTCTGACTTCCCGTCGGTGTAACACCCCTAACCCATATCCGTCGTCGGACTAGGGTTAAAGGCGTTACCGGACCGATCGGAAACATTTTCAGAAGTTCATACATTCATCCATCAATCTCAAACATAATGTCCTTTAATACGGTCAATGAGACCTAAACCATGCTTATAAACCGGGTCGAGACTAAACCGAAACATATACAGACATTCTCGACAATTTAAAATTTTTCTAAGTTTCAAGGGTTACACGCACGTGTGGGCAGACCTTCTGCCTCCCACAGCTGCTAGACACACCCGTGTGTCCTCCTCGTGGTCTAAAATGACTTTTCTCCCACGGCTACCAAGCACGCCCGTGTACTTTGGCCGTGGTCGATCCTGTCAAAATTCACACGGCTACTAGGCACGTCCGTGTGCCAAGGCCGTGTATTCTTATGCTAGCTACTGACTTAGCCCCACGGTCACTAGACACGCCCCTGTGCCATAACCGTGTGACATTATAGGCCATTTTCAAGACCAAAATGCCACCCACTTGGGTCTTACCTACAAGCAATTTTACCGACACATTCCATGCATACTAGATAACCAAAATAGCCTTTCAAACTAAACATTCAATATCCATTTCAACCATGCCAACTTCCAAGACCAAAACATATGTATATCAAGTATAAATTATCCCAATGCTTACCCAAAAATTGACCAATTCATGTGCTTCAACCATATCAAAGTATACTTCATATATCACTTTCATTTAAACATAATACCAACATATAACTAGCCAAATCACATGGCCAAATTCACTTCATTTACAAATACAAAAGACTAGCCTATATATGCCATATCTAGCAAAATATATTTCCAAAATGTACCAAAATGAGTTTAGTAGTGTGATGACGATCCTTGGCGATCCCGAGCCTTCAGTAGCTTTGACGACCTATAAAACAGAGAAAATGCACACTTGGAGTAAGCTTTCCAAAAGCTTAGTAAGTCATAATACAAACAAACTTAGCACAGAAGGCATATATACTCATAGATACATTAGCACATCTAAATCACTTAGCAAATTATCACATATATACTTTGGTCCATGCACTTGGCCATATTTGCCACATTCATCAATTCAAAAGTCTCATATGTACAAAGCTCTTTCATGTTTACTATCACATCTCATATTGTTATCCAAATATACATAATCATCATAGTAAAATCACATAGGAACTTACCTATTATACACACTTAGTGTATGAATCAATGTACCTGAAACAAATTCACTATTTACATGGCCATTTCATATTACAGACTTGGCCGTTGAACCGTAAGGAATCTAGTAGGATACTCAGAAAGCTCGGACTGTTCGTACAATGCCAACGTGCCAGACGAGGTCTGATATGCACTCAGATATCGATGCCACTGTCCCAGACAGGGTCTTATACGAATCAATACGATGCCAATGTCCCAGACATGGTCTTACACGTTAAGATCAAATCGATGCCAACTTCCCAGACGTGGTCTTACACGTAATCTCAAATCAACGCCAACGTCCCAGACGTGGTCTTACATGATAAAAACAGAACAGATACCTATGTCATGACATAGCTAATCCTATCTATTCCTAGGTTCGTAAGGGACTTCTCGAACATTGTCACTAAGTAATCCTTATCTCAGAATTCATGAACAGATCATATCATAAGTATTCATCGATAACAATAGTCATAAAAACATACATAATTTAATACGAATTCGTTTATTTGCATAATGACTTACCTCGGCTTCGATTTAATGGTAATGGAAACGGCTACTTGGTTACCTTCGCTTTCCCGCGATCTAGGTCCGTTTTCCTCAGTTGTTAATCTAAACATATTCAATTCAACCCAAGGACACACATTTCGGGCTATTTACAAATTAACCCTCACATTTGCACAATTTATCAATTTAGTCCATTTTTCTCAAAACATCAAATTCACAAAATTTGTTCACACACATGCATAGCCGAATCTCCCTAGGGACTATATAAGTCCATATTTTTCATCAAATTCATAAATTAGTCCTCCAAAATAATATTTTCTCAATTTAGCCGTAATTAGCTAAATTCATCAAAAATTCAAGAACAAAATATATTCATCTAGCTTAAATCTTACATTTAACACCATAAAACATCATAAATCACATGAGTTCATCAAATGCTCATCTAAAAAAATCATCAATTCTCAAAGTTAAAACATGGGTTTTGTAGTAGACAAAGCAACGATTGCAGAAACGTAGAAATTATCAAAAACCGAAGTCAAAACTTACCTTAATTCAAGCTTGCAAGTGTCGAAACATAGGATAGTTTTCTTTCTTTTCTTCTTTCAATATTCGGCTAAATGGATGAACATTATAGCCATTTACAAACTTTTTTTTACTAATTTTATGTTATTTACAAAATTAACCTTAATGCTAAACATATATAACATATAGGCATAAGACTATTAATGACTTTTAATCATCCACCATCTAAATATTGGCTTAATTGCCATATAAGGCCTTCACCTTTACAAAGCCACAACACATTGGTATTTTAACAAATAGCAAGCAACTTTCACATTTAATGCAATTCAATCCTTTTGTCAATTTGAACACACAAACAGTCAAATTAACTTACAAAAATTTAACACATGCTTAAACACTCATCAATGGCACAAAAAATAATATTAAAATATTATATAGACTCAGATTTGTGGTCCCGAAACCACTTTTTCGACTAGGGTATAAAACGGACTGTTACAGTCGGTCTGCGGATGGAAAGCTGTACTAAAGCTCAATTTTTTTCCTAAGGCTTCTTGCGACCTTTTCCAAAACTGTGATGTAAATCTCGGATCTCTATACGAAATAATTGACAATGGTACTCCGTGAAGTCTTACTATTTCTGACACATACAAATCCTCTAACTTATCAAGCGAATAATTAACCCGTACTGATATGAAATGGGTTGACTTCGTGAGTCTATCGACCACGACCCATACGGTATCTTTCTTTTTTGGCGTCAACAGTAAACCCGCCACAAAGTCCATAGTACTATAGTCCCATTTCCACTCAGGAACCATAATAGGCTGAAAACCTAAGGGTACTTGATGTTCATCCTTCACTTGTTGACAAATTAGACATCTCGATACAAACTCAAAAATTCTTTCTTCATACTCGGCCACCAATACCATTTCCTCAAGTCGTTATGCATCTTCGTGCTGCTTGGATGTACAAACAAAAATCCACTATGTGCTTCATGTAGAATCATACATATAAGCTCATCATTTTTGGGTACACAGACCCTATCTCGAAACGTCAAACATCCATCAAGACTTATCTGAAAGTCTGACTCAACATTTGACTCACATTGAACTCTTTTAGCCTGTAAATTATTGTCGCCTTTCTGAGCTTCACAAATCTCTTGAAGAAATATTGGTCTAGCCCTCAACTCGGCTTGAATAGAACCATCATCTGATAAAGCTATCCGTGTATTCATAGCTCTCAGCACAAACAAGGATTTCCTGCTCAAGGCATCAGCGACCACGTTCGCCTTTCTCGGATGGTAGTCTATTACTAACTCGTAATCCTTTATCAACTCTAACCATCTCCGTTGCCTAAGGTTCAACTCCTTTTGAGTCATCAAGTACTTTAAGCTTTTATGATCGGTGAACACCCGACATTCTCACCATACAAATGGTGTCTCCAAATCTTTAGTGCAAATACAATTACGGCTAACTCCAAATCGTGGGTCGGGTAATTCTTCTCGTGTGGCTTTAATTGTCTAGAGGCATATGCTATCACCTTACCCTCTTGCATGAGTACACAACCTAATCCATTCAGGGATGCATCGCTATAGACCACAAATTTTTTCTCGGCTCAGGTTGCACCAAAATAGGAGCATCAGTCAACAACGCCTTTAGTTTCTCAAAACTCTGTTGGCACTTTTCTATCCATTCAAACTTTACATCTTTTTGTAGCAACCTCGTCATCAGAGTGGCTATCATGGAAAATCCCTTGACAAAACGTCTATAGTAGTAGCTAGGCCTAGAAAACTCTTAACCTCGGTTACATTCCTTGGTGGCTTCTAATCCACAATTGCTGAGATCTTTCTCGGGTCGACTCTAATTCCATCTCCCGAGACAATGTGCCCCAAAAATCCAACTCCCTTAAGCCAAAATTCACTTTTACTAAACTTGGCATATAATTGTTTATCTCTCAAAATTTGTAGAACCATTATCAAATGCTCAGCATGCTCGTTCTCAACCCGAGAGTAGATCAATATATCATCAATAAAGAGTACAATGAATATATGCAAATATGACCGAAAGATACGATTCATCAAATCCATGAAAACTGCAGGGGCATTAGTTAAATCGAAAGGCATGACAAAAAATTCATAGTGGCCATACCTTGTCTGAAATGCGGTTTTCGACACATCCGAGTCCTTGACTCTTAACTGATAATATCCAGACCTCAAGTCTATCTTGGAAAACACCATGGCTCCACTCAATTGATCAAACAAATCATCGATTCTTGGCAACGGGTACTTGTTCTTCACAGTTACCTTTTTGAGCTGCAGATAATCTATACATAACCTCATGGAACCATCTTTATTCTTCACAAACAATATGGGAGCACCGCACGGAGAATAACTCAGTCTTGTGAAGCCTTTATCCGTTAACTCTTGTAATTGTGCCTTCAGTTCTTTTAGCTCGGTTGGAGCCATTCTGTATGGAGCAATAGAAATGGGGGCAGTACTAGGAGCTAACTCAATCCCAAATTCAATCTCTCTAACCGGAGGTAACCTTGGCAATTCCTTTTGGAAAACATCTGGATACTCACATACTATAGGCACTGATTCAATTCTTAACTCAGTCTCTCTAGCATTCATCACAAAGGCAAGGTAAACTTCGTACCCCTTTCTTAGATATTTTTGAGTCAACAAGGAAGATATCACTACTGGCAATCTGTCTTGCTCGTCTGGTTCAACACGAATAAGATCTCCACTTTCACATTTCAACTCAATAAACTTCCTTCAACAATTCACTATCACATCATGAGTAGTTAACCAATCCGTCCCAAGGATGACATCGAATTCATCAAACGACAATAACATGAAATTAGCCAAAAAATAATGACCCCTAATCATCAAAGGGCAACCTTTGCATACTCTATCGACCAATACACATTTTCCTAGGGGATTTGACACCCTTATCACAAATTTAGTATACTCTACAGGTATGTTCAAGCTAGAGCCTAATTTCATGCAAATATATGAGTGGGAATATCCCGGATCAATTAAAGCTATAACATGAGTATCATAGAGAGACGTGTGTCCGGCCATGTGAACACTAACAAATAAACGAATATCCTCATTTAACCCATCCTCGAACCTTTTGAACATAATGGCTTCTATCGATATGCACTCTCGAGCGTATTTCCTAAGCCTTACGAACTCACATTCGTATTCAGTCACTGTCATTCAACCTTGCTTTAGCTCCAAGAACTCTTTCTTTTCTGGTCAATGAACCTCTGACTAATATACTTCTTCCGGAACTCCTATTGGAATAATTCCCAATTAACTCTCCCTTGGTACCACCGACACAAGGGTATTCCACCACTGATAGGCCGAATCTCTCAAGAGAGATACCACACACTTCATGCCATCTTCAAGTGTGCATGCCCTCTCCAGATCATCATCTTTACTGGCTCGAAATTCCTCAACTCATTGTTTCCATATTTTATCGACCGGAGGCCTTTCTCTTCTTACTACCTCTACCACTTGGGGAGCTACAGGAGTGGGCTGAGGAATAGGTTGGGTGGAGGGGGTTGAGCATTAGAATATGCTCGAATAACCTCAGTGTACTAGTTGCACATCATATGGAGAAAGGCTTCTCGAGCCTCTTCTCTGTGACCCAAAGTCTCGAGTCTACTCTCTACTGGTGTTGTCCCTTGCGCAAGAGCCGGCGTATTACTCGCAGATTCATCAGTTGCAGCTCGATCGAGATCCATTTACTATATAAAACCACAACTCAAATCGTCAAGAGTCGTCACACTATCATTATGTATGGCTTGTATAGCTAGACTCATACTTAAATTGCATTAGTCCAAGAATCGACTAAACCTGACTCTGATACCACTAAATGTAACACCCCTTACCCATATTCGACACCTGAACTGGGTACGAGACATTAACATACTTAACTTGCTCCATCATGCAACATCGATTCATAAAATTTCATTGCAAATTAAATCTTTTCCTTAAATACCCTAATATCGTTATTATAAGTCTACGAGACCCTAAACTTGTACCCAGAATGATTCAGGACTAAACCGGAAACTTTTGAACACTTAAAAAAATTTGACATAAAATAGGGCCACACTCCCGTGTGAAGGAAAGAACACGCCCGTGTGGCATATCACATGCCCGTGTTCCACACCCGTATGGAATTATATTCAATCCGAACCTACAGGGGTTTTCACATGGCCTGGCACACGCACGTGTCCCTCACACGGCCACGACGCGCCCGTGTCTTCGCCTGTGTGTGAAAACCTTGACATTCTATTTCTGACATCAGCATTCCATTTAGGTTACACGGCCAAGGTACACGCCCGTGTCCTAAGCTGTGTCTCCTACACGGTTGAGACACAAGGCCGTGTCTCAGTCCATGTGTTTACTACTAGGTATTCTGACTTGCCAACCTAGCTTACTTGGGGATACACGGCCTATCAGCACGCCCATGGGGCTGACTGTGTGTCACATATGGTGTAACACCCCAAACCCGATCAACACACCACGACCGAATCTGGTATGTCACAGAAGGAAACGATTTCTAAGAAAACAGTTTGTAGATTTAATTTTGAAAGAAGGGGTCATTATTTAAAACGAGTTGTTTGATTTGGTAAAAACATGGTTTGGAAATTTGTGTGTAGTTTCTTATTTTAAGAAAACCATTGGTTTTTATTGAAAAACCGAAATAGTTCTAGCCCAGTTGTCAAAACCATTTGCAGTTTTTAAGAAAACTGAGTTAACCTATTGATGCTACTTGTTTGTCGTTACCCGATGGTAAAGTTTTAGAAACCCGATAAGTTGTGAATTTTAGAAAACTTCCATTCTAAAGGTTATTTAGGCATGCCATTCCGTTTAACTTATACAAAATCCTCGTGATAACCTAAGCAGTTAGATAAACTTCAAAGTGAAAGTTAATGGCCTTATTATAACCCGAAAACCAAATTAAAAGTAAAGCAAAATCCAGATTATAATTTAAATCAAAACCCAGAGCAATGAGCATGGCCACCTCGAGTCTGTCCCGGCTCCACATCCGTGATCTATGAATCATCTGCAAAATGTAAAGGAAAGGGTGAGTCACCGAGACTCAGTGTGCAAATCCCCATCCCGAAATTCCCAATGCTCTAACACAATTTCATAAGCCAATATGCAAGTCATGCAACCCAACCTAACCATCTGAACTCCTGTATCTACCCTGTGCGGTCAAAACCACTAGTGGTCAAAACCACTGATGACCGTAGTCACAATTAAGATAAGTGTGGTCAAAACCACTGATGACCGTAGTCACAAAATAATATGGTGGGGCCAACCCACCTTGTGGTCAAAACCACTGATGACAATCCCGTATATCGATATGTGGGGCCAACCCACTGTGGTCAAAACCACTGGGACGAGTCACAAAGATGGCAATATGTGGTACCAACCCACTGGTGGTCCAAACCACTGAGACTTAGTCACAAATATAGAAAGCGGGGCCAACCCACTGTGTGGTCAAAACCACTGATGACAGTCTGAAATCATCCTTCCCCCTCCTCTCATCATACCCTCATCAATGAATATACTTTTCATGGCATGAATGTCAAGCTTAGCATACAATAGTCACATATCATGGCATATATAGCTTTTAACCAAGGCATTTAACATCAAACAAATCAGAAGGGACTTACCCGGAGTCCTCGCTTATACCCATGAGGGTAGCACATCATAAAACATCATTTTACGCCACTATTCCGGCATTTAACAAATCACATAACAAAATCATATTAACCTACGAAGTGTGTAAGAGTTACACACCTGATTACGCGCAAAACTACACTTTCTACGTCGGTACTGTCGTTAATCGGCACAACCGCGATTTGCCCACTCTCCTGCTCGGATGCCGGCCCACACCCCGGTGGCCAGTCACGAACCGCCGAGACAGCCCTCTTCTTGAACTTAGGGGCTGGGGTCTCAGATCTAACCCCACCTAACGCTTGGTTAGCCTTTGAATCCATAACACCCTTTATCACTAAGTCGGGTTAAAGTAGTGAACCAAATCCTAAAGAACTAGAACCCGAAGTTAGATCCCTTACTTAAGTCGACAAATCTCGAAAGTTCTAGGCCTGACTCACGACCAACAAATCCCGAAACTCCACACAAGATGGCGTCAACACCCCTTCCTGCATTCTGCCAAGCATCAAATAACATGGGGTATCTGCCTTTGGCATTAACAAAATAAGAATTGATTGTCGACAGGAACACTTACCACACTACTAACAAAATCGATTGAGAGTGAATAGTCAATCGGCGACAATCCACAGAAACCCCGAGTCCAACGAGAGAGTTTGAGCGACAAAGCTTCCGGCTTTTCTCATTAAAGCAACCAAGATAGAAAAAGGAAAAGGGATGAGAGTATGTCAGGGAGATTCGGTCATAAGATCAAGAGAAGAGAGAAAGAAACGAAAACAATGGAACCTTACCTGCCTATAGGTTGAGATTCGGCTATGAGAACCCAAAGGAATAGAAGATGGATGATAGGATTTCGGCACTTGCTGAATCGATTGAAAGAGAAAAGAGACAATAAGGTACTCAGGAAGATTCAACTATGGCTTTGAGGAAGAAAGCGAAATGGTTGCAACACAATTGATGGATGAAGATCGAAGTAAATTCGGCCAAAACGAAATGGAAGAGTAGGAAAGGTTCAAGAGGACATTCGGGTTTGAGTAGATGGAAGAAAAGAAATATGAAGGAAGGATATAGAATGAGGGTAACTAGTTTCGGCCAAATACCCAAAAGAAGTAAAAAGAAAAGGAGGAGAAAGTGCTTAGAAGAAGTTTTCGGTTTTGAAACATGAGAGGAAAAACGACAAGGATGCTATAGGGTTTCGGTTTGCCACAAAATAATGTGCAACAAATGAGTGCCTAGCCGAAAGTGCTCTCCTAAGCTAGCTATTGAAAATCGGCACCCCCTAAGCCACCAAAATTGATTCCTCCTTCTCTTTTAGAGTTTTCCATTCGGCCAACTCTAAGCTCCCATGCCCAACTTCCACAAATTCCTCCTGGCCACCCATTCAAATCCGTTTGAATGAGTCAAACTCCTCAGATTTCTCTTCTCCACTCGTTTGAACCTGTTGACTTGTTCAACATCTATCCATCAGAGTTCCACCTGAGCACAACTCCTCTCAGTTCTGGCGTCAAAAAGAAATACCCAAAGAGGGATTCCTGCAGCTCGAACCAAGGCTCCTTCCCCCTGCTTGTGGCGTCACTTCCTTGAGCTCTAAGTGACCCCTCTTTGCCACTTTACTACCTCTCTTCTTGTGCCAAAACTTACTATACAATTCTCTTAACACTTAGCTCCTTCAGCTCCCCCTATCAAGTACCCAAAAAATAAAAATTTCGCTATGGTTCGGGCCTACCCTAAGCTCATGCCTAGACCCCAAAACACCCTAAACTAGCACAACAAACATGCTATCACATGCAAAACACAAAAAAATGCAGAGACCCCGATTTAAGGATGTTACACATGGCCTAGACACACGCCCGTGTGTCTACTCGTGTGGACAATTATAAGGCTATCTACCAAGCCAATTGCCACCCTGCAAAGCACCCACACTTATACCAAATCAATTCAACACATATCATGACCATAAGCCATTTTTAAAAATTTAAAATTAAAACATCCACAGAAGCATTCACTTTATGATTTTCATCATCAGTGGATATATGAACTTGCCAAGTATTGACCAATTTCCAATTACCATTTACAAAATGAATTGAACATCATTAATAGCCAAAACTTTGGCTAACAAATATGACATAACAAAATGACCAAGTTCTATACATGCCATACTCAAAATAAATCTAAATTTGCTATACTAGGAAGATGTTGATAGTGTGATTCCGAACTCTAACGTCCTATGATCCCCGAGAAAGCTTGGCGATACTACAAGAAAAAGGGAAATGAGAGGGGTAAGCATAAAGCTTAGTAAGTTTGCCTGAAATAAATAGCAACATAAAGGCTCATAATGTCATCCATCCATTGCATTGAATAAAACACAAAGTCTTAAGCACATTGCCATAACTTACTCATGTTTACTCTTACCAATTACATATCATGTCTCATGTCGTAAACATTTCTCGTGAATTACTCACATGTACCTATATCACTTCATCACATAGCTTTAGCACTAATCTCATCTCTATTATAAGCTTAGCTAAATACCCATTGAATCACTTGGGATACTTGAAAATACATAGTTATCATCATTTACATAAATTCGATGCCAATGCCACATCCCAGATGTGGTCTTACATGGGGTCACCTATAGATGCTGAAGCCATATCCCAGATATGGTCTATATGCTACTCATATCGTTTGTCAATACCATATCCCAGATATGGTCTTATACGATTCTCGTATTCGATGCCGATGCCATATTTTGGATATGGTTTTACACGGAATCTCAATTCGGTGCCGAGGCCATGTCCTAGACATGGTCTTGTTCGACCTTACCAATCTTAAGTCTTGATGATATCATTCTCTCATTTATTAAAGTCCAACCGAGACTTCAACATCGCAATTCTCATCATTTTCTCATTCAACATCATTACTCAAATTCATAGAAATATACATCTTCACAAATACCAAACATTTTAAAACATACTAGCATGATGTTGAACTTATTACACACAAACTTACCTTGATTTCAAAATAGGCCAATTTGTCGATCTAGTCCGATACCTTGCCTTTTCCTCGGTCAAGGTTAATTCCTCATTCTTCTTGATATATAATAGACAATTAGCTCATTAATTACCACATTAATCAATACAATTCAATAATCATACTTTGGCAAAATAACCATTTTGCTCTTAGACTTTTTCAAAATGACCATTTTACCCCTAGGCTCGTAAACTGATTCTAATCGAATTTCCTCCCTTTTCAAGTCTAGATGAACGTTTATTACTCTTATGGAAACCCTCAATACTCATTATATCACACATTCAACACCTATTTTATAACCTCTACAAAAAGGTCCCTTTAGGTGTTTTCATGGTAACACTTTTCACAAAAGTTGTTTATTTAACAACTAAGACTCATTTTCTTCCATAAAAATGCAGCAAACAACATAAATTCTCACATAGAAAAACTCTAAACTTTCAACCATTTTGCAAAATAGTCCCCTCTTTAGCTAGCTTAAGCTTTAGGGGTTCCAAAAGTGTAAATATTATCAAGAAATGATCATCAAAACAACTTACTTGTAAGGAGAAAAGCTTGCTAAAATTTTTTAGCTCTCAAACCCCTATTTTGCTGCTAATTTTCGGTGGAGATGAAGAGAAGAAAAAATGATATCTTTCCTTTCTTTATTTTATTATAAAAATATCAATTTACTCCACCTAATTTCAACAACTTTGACCAAATTTTGACATTGTTTGTCCCCTATGGTCGGCCACCCTATATCTAAGGGTATAATTTCACATTAAGGGCCTCCAGTTAATAATCTATTGCTTTTAGACACCTTTATTTTGTAAAATAGAACTTTCCCACTTTATGCGATTTAGTCCTTTTTCGCAATTAGGCATGCAATCGCAAAAATTAAAGTACCAAAATTCTCACGCACCTATATAATCATGCTATAATTCATAAAATAACATTAAAATAATTTTCTCTAACCTCGGATTAGTAGTTTTGGAACCACTATTCTGACTAGCCCCTAAATTGGGTTATTACAACCATAGTCTTTCCACATATCTGCCACACTGGCCTTTTCTCGTGTCTATTGTCCCGGTGAACCACATGTTTACGATCCCAGCCGACTACATTTTTTAGTGTTTACTATTCAGCGGACGTCATCAAAACACCACCACGGGGTCCATTATCACATCACATATTTTCTCAACACTCCACTTGAACCCCCTTATCACCAACCATATTTGCTCATGCATTCATTTAACATAATGAACACATTTACATAGATTTGACCCATACCCATAACAGAGTCATACTTCCCAACACATAATTTCTCATGCATGCTTACCACACATCATCATATTCAAGAAGCACATCGTACACTTCATTTACATACATGTAGATGCTTCACAGAAAGCACACACACCTACATACATACAACAAAGCCTCAATAAGACATGCACAACTACAGGGACATCAACCATACAAAGAACCATAATAAATTAATGTGTAAGAGCCAGGTCTAGAGACTCACTAGAGACATACCTTTACCTCGACCTAGAGCTTGTGTTTTGATTCTCCTCCCCAATCCAGTTGCAATAACTACTTAAAAGATCATGAAATTTCCATTAAAATCCCCATTTACAAATAGTTTCCTAGAACTTCAACTACATGTGACCTCCATGTAGGGCTTTCCACTCACACCTTACTGTACTTACATCTTTTAACATTCTTACTCTTCAACAATCGTAACATACAGAGCTATAAGACTTATTAGAAGGTTGAATCATCCATTGATTAAACAAAATCTTAGCTCTAGCTTAACGAAGAATAAGAGAACATTTAGTTTAAAAAGAAGGACTAGGACGTAGAGTGAAAATAAAGATACCTAGAATGTCCCCATTCACTATATATATACTCCTGGTCCCCCTTTTGTGGATTTTGACAAGTGGCAATGCTTAATGAAATTATCCCATGATTTCATTACAAAACTTAGGGGAAAGATAAAAAACAAAAATTTGGCGAAGATCGACGTTTATGTTTGACTAGTCATGGGGAGGGTCAAATCAATTCAATTGACCCCTATCCAATCCAGTTACAAGAACCCACTTGAACAGTACTCGAGCAAACCGAGAGTACTATAACTTTGTAGTGACTCGCGTATGGTATGGTCTTAAAGACAATTAAGTCTCCTACAACTTTATCATACACTTGATAGGCTCTTCACGCTTAGCCAAAACTCTGGGGCATACTTTTCCTTAAGCATATTCTTTTCTTCACTTGAATACCTTGAAACTAAATCCTTAGATACTACCAACGGGTGGATACTTTAACGCTAGTATACGCCAATACTCTAGCTCACCAGCAAGGTGGTGGATTATACTACAATAGTGCACCAAAATAATTAACATGCATATCTCACTCGCCTTTTCGATTTGTTGTTTTTTAGGGTGTGACAGTTTTGATTGGTAAATATCAGATTTACATGTATTTGTTTCGTTATCTTCTATAACATCCTATAGCTCTGGTCTGGCGATCGAACTAGGTATAGGGTGTTACACATTCAATACAGCTCACACATGCTTTACTATACGAATACAGTTTCCATACAACTACATTGTAACATCAACATGCACAAATGTTTCACAATAAATGTCATCACATATGCTACAATGCTAGCTCGCACATAAAACTTTACATAATCAGTACACATACTTTGCATTCACAATTCACACATGGAACTTTACATAATTAGTATGCACATACTTCGCATTCATAGTTCATGGACCCTTCCCTGTTCTAGCTTCTAATCCTTTCACCGCTCTGAATAGCCTATATCATATATACCAACCTACCTCCACAAATCTTCCATGTTAATTTGAACACATTCGTGTCCCCCCCGCAAGGCCGAGGTCTTTCGCCAATCTCAATTTTTATTTATATGCCTTACTATAGGCAAAACACATATAATTATTCTACATTCGATTCTACTATAAAAAAAACACACTTCCATAGTCACCTCTATTTCCCTCATTTCCTCCATTATGGATACTAAACTAGTTTATGGAAATATGCTTCACACAGATTTAAGCAGCACCAAGTCAGTAAACTAAAAGACGTAGCCACACTTTACCTGGCCAGACAACAAATTTAAACAATTAATTAATTGAAAAGTACAAGACCTAATGAAACTCACAAAAGTTTCCAGAAATGCTTCTCTCTACTCTATGAGTTCCTTCCCTTTTCTACTAGGCCTTTCTCCCACTTGCTTAGGCAAACACATTCAATACCACAATTATCAAAAAAAATAGCCACAACAACAACCAAGTCCTTAACAAAAATTGAGAAATCTAACAACTACAGGAACATGCAATAATTGAAAATGAGATTCCTCCCCTCATGCATACTTTCGATTAAGTCCTATATAAAGAATTCATAAAATGTTACTAAAATTATGGTTAAATGAGGACTCAAGAAAGTTACCAACAACTGTTTGAAAAAAGAACAACTTCTAAGCAAGCTAAAATCATGATTTTCTCCCACAAATAGTCAGAGTTATAATCTCCAATTTCTTAACGAAGCTACAAATGAAAGAAACATGAAAGGAAAATGAAATTGAAGTCTTCCCCCTTGTTTCCTCTCCACTGCCCTCCTACACTATTTTTAGAATAATTTAAAATTAGAATAATTTAACCAGCCAATGCCCTTGGCTAGCGACTATTAACAACACATGCATATATAACTTCCCTATCCATAAATTATCCCCGAGGCCAATAAGTGAAACACCCCACACCCGGCCCACGAGCCTTGACCGGATCTGGTATGTTCCCCGGTGTAAACCGTTTCAAATTCTTTTGTGACTTAGGAAAAACTCGTGTGTTTTGGAAGAAAATTTGTTTTGGGTTGGGCTTGAGTTGAAAACGAGTTTATTTGATTAAAAATCCTTTAGCTTTAGGTGACAAAACATTTAGGGTTGATTTTGATAATAAATTTACTTAATCTTTCAATTAATAAATATTTGTAACATAATAAATCAAAGTGAAATAAAGAAATTCAATTATGGCCTTATTACATCAAATAATCCCAAAATTAAAATTTTAAATACTTGAAATAAAATAAAAGTCCAAATCGTAAATTTCTTGCTGTGCATGGCCATCCCTAAGCTTCTGCCGAGCCCAGTCCATTACTGTTCGTCACCTGAAAATAGTCCCACAACGGGGTGAGTCAACAGACTCAATGTGTAACCAACACTAAGAATCAACATTTCAGGCATGCATTATCATATCACATACATATTCATATAACAAGTAAAAACAATGATGCAAACCCAAAACCTAAGCCTAGTTAGCCATCCGCTACACTTCCCCGTACCAACCTGTACACCGTGGGGACTACTAAGTCGACCCTCCTTCCGCTACACTCCATTGAAGGCAGTCGCTGCAGTCGACGTGCTCATCGCCCTTATAAAATTTGTGGTCTTAGGTCACCACATTCAGAATTCGTGGTCTTAGGTCACCACATTCAGATATCGCGGTCTTAGGTCAACGCATTCAGATTTCGTGGTCTTAGGTCACCACATTCACTTCCCCTTTTCAATAACCCATATGCCCAAATCATATTATGCATTAACATGCCAAAGTTCACATTCTTATCACTATTCTCATGTTTATAACATATTTCATAATCCTATTGGGAGTAGGAAACGTACCTGAGTACTTTGTACCATAGCATGGTACTTAGCCATATTTTCACATTCTTAATATTACATTAATTTAAACATAGCCATGAACATATCAAAACTTAGGGTAGGGTACACACCTGATTTGCTTAGCGATTCACTTAAATTCCGAAAAGCTTTGATCTAATGCCTTTAGATCCTTAATTCCCTACAATCGGCCACACTTAATATTTTTAGGGACAAAGCCTATTCGGCTATAAAACCAAATCCTAGTAGGATTTGTATTCTTAAAACTTACCTTGTTGCCGTTTTGATGATTAATCAAATCCCGGAAACTTGTATTCTTCCCCTTTGAAATCGGCTAGTCAGTAGATCCCTTGAATTGGTTAGTTTTCGGCTTAAAACACATAATAATAGATCTACTACTAAAATAGGGTATTGGCTGAATATTCATAGTTACTTACCTTTATGATTTGAAATCCCGAAACCTTCCTCCTTGTAGTCGACAGTCACAGAATCCCGAAGTTTTCCTTCAGAGTTTCGGCCAACATGTATATGGCATTAGAATCTTGACTTTTGGTTTAAAGAAGGAAGAAAATAATAGCAATAGATCCTTACCCTTACTTGAAGAAGTCGACAGCACCCTTGTTAAAAGCCCCTTAAAGAATCGGCCTTGATGACTAGATGATAACAATTCGGCTTTTGTGTTTTAATGGAGAAGTCGGCTAGGGGTTCTCTTGGGGTATTCGGTTTCCACAAAAATAAAGAAAAGAAAACTTGAGAATTTTGGCAATGGTGGACTATAGATTCGGCTTAACAAATGAAAGAGAAGAGAAGAGAGGAGAGCACTAAAAAATTCGGCAGAGAGAAGAGGAGGAAGAAAAATTGATGAGTAGCCCTATTTGTTTCCTCTTATAGCCGAATTTTCTACTCAGAATCCCTTACTTGGCCACCACTCTTCTATTTTGATAGCTTTATCCTTTGAATTATCACAAAATAAAAGAATTTAATCCAGCAATTATCTCTAAAATAATCTAAAATAAATCTATTATTTATCCATCCTTTAGCCGAATTTTAAAGAGAATAAAACTCCCAAAATATAGCCTTGTGCCGTCCACCTCTCTACTCCTTGTAGCTAAATAAAATTTCTTTTATTTGCTCCCCAAGTGACTCGAACTCAGGCCCACTTGCATAGCTGGTGGCGTCACCTACCTGAGCCTTATGTGATATCTTCAGGCCACTTTTCCAAGCCTGTTTGTGTGTCAAATTCCTCCTATTAATTTTCTTAAGGCCACCTTGCCTTAGATTCCTCTTTTTAAACTTTAATACTTGACATTTCCTTACATTTCCAAGTTTCCAAAAACGTTCGTTTCCCTCCTTTAACCTAACATTTCCTTACATTTCCAAGTTTCCAGAAATGTTCACTTTCCTCTTTTGAATCATTTCCAAATCATTTCCTTACATTTCTTAGTTTCCAAAAATGTTCACTTTCCTCTTTTAAACTTAACATTTCCATACATTTCCAGGTTTCCAAAAATGCTCAAAATACATTCATAACACATAAGACATGTCATTTCGTACAATTAAACCGAAAATGCATAGGCCCTTTTCAGGATGTTACAGTTCTACCCCCTTAAAATAATTTCGTCCTCGAAATTTCTTAGCTAAAATAATTGAGGGTATTGCTGTCGCATTGCCTCTTCTGGTTCCCACGAAGCTTCCTCCGATCCATGATTGCGCCATAACACTTTGACTAGAGGAACTGACTTCCTCCATAACACTTTCACATCACGTTCCGATATCTGAATCGGCTCTTCTTTGTAGGATAAGTCTGGCCTTAGCTCCACCTCTTCAATTGGTACCACATGAGATGGATCCGATCGGTAACGATGTAGCATGGATACATGGAATACATCGCACATCTGCTGCAACTCTGGTGGCAACTCCAACTGGTATGCCACTGGTCCAACTCGCTTCAGTACCCGATAGGGCCCTATAAACCTTGGGCTTAACTTCCCTTTGCGACCAAACCTCATCACCTTCTTCCAAGGCGAGACTTTCAGAAACACTTGGTCTCCCACTTCAAACTCTATTTCCTTCTGCTTAAGGTCGGCGTACGACTTCTGCCTATCAGAGGCTTCCTTTAACTGTGCCCTGATTATCTCAACCTTTTATTCTGTTTCTGCCACTAACTCTGGACCCAAAACTCGACGTTCTCCTAACTCAGTCCAACAAGTAGGAGTTCGACACTTCCGACCATACAACGCCTCATATGGTGCCATCCGAATACTAGCCTGATAGCTATTATTGTAGGCGAACTCTGCTAAAGGCAAATAGTCCTCCCAACTTCCTCGAAAATCCATCACACAGCCTCTCAACATATCCTCCAACACTTGTAGAACCCGTTCAGACTGCCCGTCTGATTGTGGATGAAAAGCCGTAGTGAAGTCCAACTTAGTGCCTAAAGCTTGATGAAGTGCTTTCCAAAACTGAGACGTAAACCTTGGGTCTCTATCGGAGATGATCGATACTGGTACTCCATGCAACCTCACAATTTTCGCTACATATAATTTGGCCAACTTCTGAAGAGAATAATCAACTCTTACCGGGATGAAGTGCGCGGACTTGGTCAAACGGTCCACTATTACCCATACCGAGTCCTTCTTAGTAGGCGTAAGGGGAAGCCCACTAACGAAGTCCATGGTAATTCTTTCCCACTTCCACTGCGGAATCTCAATTGGCTAAAGCAATCCCGATGGAACTTGGTGTTCAGCCTTAACTTGCTGACACGTCAGACATTTTCCCACGAATTCAGTAACTTCCCGTTTAAGGTCAGGCCACCAAAATTGTTCCCTTAGATCTCTGTACAGCTTAATGCCTCCAGGATGCATAGCATAAGGGCTACTATGCGCTTCCCGAAGAATCCTTTGTCTTAACATTAAGACAATATTTAATCGTTCCCTTAGATCTCTGTACAGATCACAATATTTAATCGTTAATCCTCATTATAACATTAAGATCTTGTATATAATGATGAAATCTAATAGAAATCTAGGAAAATCTACTTACCTTAAAAATCCCGAAAGTGGAGACTAGCTATTTTCGGCTTTTAGATCTAATTCACCAAGCTTCCTTCAAATCCTGGATTGCCGCCCATCATAAAACCATTAAACTATTAGCTTTCAGCTTTTGCCTTTCAAAAACCGGGAATAGATCATGAGAACTAATAAAAAATCGACACTTACCTTAGCATAGGAGATTCGGCTAGCACTAGAGAGAGGATTCAGCAACGCCAATGGAAGATTTAAATGCCGGAAGTATAGAACTAATTCTCAAATAGGATGAATAGAAGAAAAGACTATGGATGCTTCGGCTTTTTAGAGAAATCGGCACAAGGAGGAAAAAGTGGAGAAGAGTTTCGGCTTTTGAAGAAATTGGAGAAAAAAAATTGGAGAGGGAGAGGCTAGGGAATTTCGGCACAATGGGAGAGGAATTTAGGGTTTTCAGTGTCGGAATCAAGGAGCTAGCCCCCTTATTAATAGATATTTTGGCACCTACTGCTAAAAACCGAAAACGCCCTTAAAATTCAAGCTAAAAGAGAAGAGAAATTCGGCACCCTCTTTGCCATGCAGTAGCCGAATTTTACACTCCTCTAGGTGGTGGATTTTCGGCCAACACTACCCTTGAAGATAAGCTTTTAACTTTTCTCCTTTTTATCTATGATATTATCACTTATAAAATCCACATAATTTCTCCTATTTTTGAGCCTTGTAGTCGTCCACCTCTACTAAACCTAGTACCGAAATTTAACTCACTTAAATTAAAAGATTTGGGCCTCATTAAACTTAATATTTGGGCCCCTAATTCTTTGTGTGTGGCGTCACCCTGTCTTCATTTAAAGTGCCGAAATTGGCCTAAAAACATGGGCTCCTTGCGATCGAAAACTTGTTCCTTTTTAATTGTTAAAGATGCCACCTTAAAATAATTTAATCTGGGCCTTTGCCTAATTCTAAGTCCAAATTTAGACCCCTTTCACCTAAGTTAACATATTAAACATATTCCTATACTAAACCCATAGACCCATTAATTCAGGATGTTACAGTTCTACCCCCTTAAAGAAATTTCATCCTCGAAATTACCTGATCAAAAAAGATGAGGGTATTGCTGCCTCATTGCTTCCTCGGGTTCCCACGTAGCCTCCTCCGAACCATGATTCTGCCACAACACCTTAACCAATGGAACCATTTTCCTTCGCAACACCTTAACATCACGATCCAGAATTTCCACCGGTTCCTCTTCGAAGGTTAGATCAGGTCATACCTCGATTTCCTCCACAAGTACAATATGAGACGGATCCGAACGGTAACATCTTAGCATAGAGACGTGAAATACATCATGAATTTGACTTAACTCCGAAGGTAACTCCAGCTGATAGGCTACTGGTCCTACTCGCTTCACCACCTGATATGGTCCTATAAATCTGGACTCAATTTACCCTTTCTACCAAACCTTAGTACCTTTTTCCATGGCGACACCTTTAGGAATACCTTATCTCCCACTGCGAACTCTATGTCCTTAGGCTTTAAATCAGCATAGGACTTCTGTCTGTCCGACGCATCTTTCAGTCGAACCTTAATCAATTCAACCTTCTCTTCTATCTCGGTCACGAACTCCGGACCCAAAATCCGACATTCTCCTAGTTTCGTCCAACAAGCAGGAGTACGACACCTCTGCCCGTACAAAGCTTCGTAGGGCACCATCTGAATACTTGACTGGTAACTGTTGTTGTAAGCAATTTCTGCTAACGGTAAGAACTCTTCCCAACTACCTCTAAAATCAATGACACATCCTCTCAACGTGTCCTCTAAGATCTGAATCACTCGCTCAAACTGTCCATGAGTCTGAGGATGAAACGCTGTACTGAAGTTCAACTTCGTACCCAGCGTTTGATGCAATGCCTTCCAAAATCATGAGGTGAACCTAGGGTCCCCATCTGATATGATCGAGACTGGTACTCCATGCAACCTCACCACCTCCGCTATGTATAACTTAGCTAACTTTTGTAAAGAGTAGTCAACACGTACTGGTATGAAGTGTGCAGACTTCGTCAAGCGATCAACAACTACCCAAATCGCATCTTTCGTAGTGGCTGTGAGGGAAGCCCACTAACAAAGTCCATAGTGATTCTTTCCCACTTCTATTGTGGAATCTTCACTGGCTGCAATAATCCTGATGGTAACTGATGTTCTGCCTTGACCTGCTGACAGGTCAAGCACTTACCCACAATTCAGTTACCTCTTGCTTTAAACCCGGCCACCAGAACTGATCTCGCAAATCCCGAAACATCTTGCTTCCTCCAGGGTGTATAGCGTATGCACTACCATGCGCCTCATTTAAAATCCTATGCCTCAATTCTGGATCTTTTGGCATACATAGTCTCCCTCGAAAACATAACTGTCCTTCCTCGTTCTTACTAAACTCCGTTGGCCCATCCTTTGAGATTAGCTACAATTTTCCCTTTAGTAACTCATCGGTCTGTTGCTTCTCCTTCACCTGACTGATCCAAGAGGGTTTCACTTGAAGTTCAGCTAACAAACTTCCATCCTCATACAAACTAAGGTGAGCAAACATTACTCTTAAGTCAGAGACTACTTTACGACTTAGAGCATCCGCCACTACATTAGCCTTACCCGGGTGATGCTCAATCGAGTAGTCATAATCCTTTAGCAACTCGATCCACCTTCTCTGCCTTAGATTCAACTCCCTCTGAGTCAAAAGATACTTTAAGCTCTTGTGATCTGTGTAAATGACAGATTTCTCCCGGTACAAATAGTGCCTCCAAATTTTTAAGGCAAACACCACCGCCGCCAATTCCAAATCATGAGTGGGACAATTCGATTCATGCGGTCTTAACTGCCGAGATGCGTATGCAACCACCTTTCCATCTTGCATCAACACACATCCTAATCCTGTGTGGGGCGCATCACAGTAAATTACGAACTCCTTCCCTACCTCCGACTGAATCAACACCGGAGCCTCCGTCAGAATCCTCTTTAACTTCTCGAAACTCTCTTGCTGCTTATCAGACCAAACAAACGAAACTCCTTTCCGTAGCAACTTAGTCAACGGTGCCGCTACCGAAGAAAATCCTTCAACAAACCTTCGGTAATACCCAGCTAAACCGAGAAAACTCCTAATCTCAGCCACAGACCTAGGTGGCTTCCAATCCAACACCACTTCAATCTTTCGAGGGTCAACCCTAATCCCTTCTGCCGACACAACGTGCCCTAGGAACGTAACTTCCTTTAGCCAAAATTCACACTTACTGAATTTGGCATACAACTGCTTCTCCCTCAGAATCTGCAAAACTATTCGCAGATGAGCATCATGCTCCTCCTCTGACTTTGAATAGACCAATATATTGTCTATGAACACCACGACATACCGATCTAGGTAGGGTTGGAACACTCAGTTCATCATGTCCATGAACGCTGCTGGCGCATTGGTCAATCCAAATGGCATCACCATAAACTCATAGTGACCATAGCGAGTCCTAAAAGCCATCTTATGAATATCCACCTCCTTCACCCTAAACTGATGGTACCCTGACCTCAGATCTATCTTTGAAAAGACCGAGGCCCCCATAGATTATGTTCATCTAAGTAGTTTCTTTATTTGTTTTTTTTTAAAACAGAGGCACTTTGGAAAATCTAGTTACTCTTGTAAACATAGGGTTTTTGGGTAAATTTTTCATAGCTGTGAACATTTTCAATTCAAGTGTATTTTTTTTTGGAAATGTACAAAACCTAGGGGTTTTTGTTTGCAAAATAGGGTGGTTGGTCCCTTTCGGGTTTTAATTATGGGTTCAGCCCATGAACAAGTCCTTATAGCTAGAGTGAACAGTCACTACGCACCAGGTAAGATTCCAGCAAAAAGGAGGTGAGTTACTAGGACTGCTTAAATACCAAGCTCTCCCTGAATCCACTCCTAGACATCCGTATGCCTATTGCCACACCCTGTCCTGACTAAAGTGAATAGTCACTATGCATCAAGTAAGATTCCAGCGAAGAGGAGGTGAGTCACTTGGACTGCTTAAATACCAAGCTCTTCCGGATCTACTCCTAGACATGCATATGCCTGTTGCCACACCTTAGTCTTGCAACTCGTTTACAGGTTTTGTTTAGTGAAATTAAGTCTTATGGAATTGAAGAGTTGTTTGTCTAAGCCTAGAGTCCATCAAGTTCTAACCTAGATAGTCTACGTCCCATAAAGCCCATTAAGCCCGCATTTATATCACAATCAGGAGTTCAGAATACTTACCTGGGTGGATTGGGTGCCGGTAGACTCGAAGGCCATGTCTTCGAACCAAAAATTTTCTTAAATTCAATTTTTTTAAAACACTTCTAGACCCATTTCATTGCCCGAGTTTTGAACTGGGCTCTGATACCAAATTGTAACACCCCAAACCCAGCCCATACGTTTCGACCGGATATGGTATGCTACGGGTTGTACATTGAAAACTTTTGCTTTGTTGGCTTTGGAAATCGTAAATTAATTAGGCACTAATTGAATACATAAGTGACATTTTAAAAAAAATAAACCTTGTATTATTATTGTTTCGTATAATTAAACCTTTGACATAATTTTATAAGTTGCAAATGTTAAAAACTACTTAGGTGAATATGAACTACGGGGCCTTATTACATAAATATTCCCAAAATAAATAAAAAGAAAACTTAAAGAAAAACCGAAAAATGTGTAGAAATAAAAACTTGATGGCCCCTCGAGTCCGTCTCGGCTCCCATGTCCATGATCTACTGCTCATCTGAAAAGTTAAGGAAAATAAAGGGTGAGTCACCAAGACTCAGTGTGCAAATCCTGGAAACACATAAATGGCTTGGGCTCACAAACACATTATGAGCCCTGGCCCAAACATAAAGGCAACAATCAGAATTACATGATAAATAATAAATGATGAATAGCCCAACCCATCCTAGAATTCCATCCTCTACACACCAACCCGTACCAACCAACACACCTTGGGGATTTCTACAATCAACCCACCAACCGCTACACACCATATCGACAGTCATACTGCTTATTCCTTATCAATCAGGAATTTTAACGTGGGTTTTCTACCATCGATCACCAAGCGACCTAACATTTCATTTCGTGGGTTTTCTACCACCGATCACCATGTGACCAATCATGCTCTTCCCCTTTTCATAACAAACCCATCCTATGCATACATTCATGCAAAATCAAACAATCTAGTACCTAAGAGATTATAGTCTTTCGCATACATCGATACACATAGAGAAGTTCTATGATTACGTACCTGGCATTCCTTGCCTAACCCTTTTTGGGTTTCATTCGACTGTCTACACAGCCACTTTCCGGCTTTTTAGCCCATAACATAAACATACATATCTTCATACAGATTATTAGTGTGTTAGAGATCTACACACGACTGTTCATACAGCCTCATTTTCCGGCTTTTCAGCCCCTAACATGTATAATACAAAATAAAACTTATGTGATAAGGATCTGCACACCTGATTACCGTTAGAACGAGACCCTCTAAGTTGACGCTATCCGTAGCCAGCACCACTGCTATCTGCCTAAGGTGTTGTTCAGAAGCCAGTCCACAACTAAGTGGCCAATCTCGAATGGCAGATACTGCTCGTTTCTTAAACTTAGGGATTCTCTCCTGTGCCGGATCCATATTTAATTCCATCACAAGTCTTTATCAGAACTACTATCTCAATATTTGATCGTTAATCCTCATCATAAAGTTAAGATCTTTTATACAATGAACAAATCTAGTAGAAATCTAGGGAAATCTTCTTACCTTAAAATCCCGAAATTGGAGACTAGTGATTTTCGACTTTTACATCTAGACAACCAAGTTTCCTTCATATCCTGGAATGCCGTCCAACATAGAGCCATTAAACTATTAGCTTTTCGACTTTTGCCTTTCAAGAACCGAAATAGAACATGAGATCTAACAGAAGTTGACACTTACCTTAGTACAGGGAATTCGGCTAGCACTTGGAAAGAAGATTCGGCAATGTCAAAGAAAAGATTTAAATGCCGGAAGAATAGAACTAATTCTGAAATAGGATGAATAAAGAAAAACTATGAAGATTTTGGCTTTTTAGAGAAATCGGCACAAGGAGGAAAAAGTGGAGAAGAGTTTTGGCTTTTGAAGAAATTGGAGAAAAGAAATTAGAGAGGGAGAGCCTAGGGAATTTCGGCACAATGGGACAAGAATTTAGGGTTCTCAGTGTCAGAATCAAGGAGCTAGCCCCCCTATTTATAGATATTTCGGCACCTACTGCTAAAAACTGAAAATGCCCTTAAAATTCAAGCTAAAAGAGAGGAGAAATTCGGCACCCTCTTTGCCATGCAATAGCCGAATTTTACACTCCTCTAGGTGGTGGATTTTCGGCCAACACTTCCCTTGAAGATAAGCTCCTAACTTTTCTCCTTTTTATCTATGATATTATCACATATAAAATCCACATAATTTCTCCTATTTTTGAGCCTTGTAGCCGTCCACCTCTACTAACCCTAGTGCCGAAATTTAACTCACATAAATTAAAAGATTTGGGCCTCATTAAACTTAATATTTAGGCCCCTAATTCCTTGTGTGTGGCGTCACCCTATCTTCATTTAAAGTGCCGAAATTGGCCTAAAAACATGGGCTCCTTGCGACCCAAAACTTTTCCTTTTTAATTGTTAATGATGCCACCTTAAAATAATTTAATCTAGACCTTTGCCTAATTCTAAGTCCAAATTTAGACCCCTTTCACCTAAGTTACCATATTAAACATATTCCTATACTAAACCCATAGACCCATTAATTCAGGATGTTACAGTTCTACCCCCTTAAAGAAATTTCATCCTCGAAATTACCTGATCAGAAAAGATGAGGGTATTGCTGCCTCATTGCTTCCTCGGGTTCCCACGTAGCCTCCTCCGAACCATGATTCTGCCACAACACCTTAACCAATGGAACCATTTTCCTTCGCAACACCTTAACATCACGATCCAGAATTTCCACCGGTTCCTCTTCGAAGGTTAGATCAGGTCATACCTCGATTTCCTCCACAAGTACAATATGAGACGGATCCGAACGGTAACATCTTAGCATAGAGACGTGAAATACATCATGAATTTGACTTAACTCCGAAGGTAACTCCAGCTGATAGGCTACTGGTCCTACTCGCTTCACCACCTGATATGGTCCTATAAATCTGGACTCAATTTACCCTTTCTACCAAACCTTAGTACCTTTTTCCATGGCGACACCTTTAGGAATACCTTATCTCCCACTGCGAACTCTATGTCCTTAGGCTTTAAATCAGCATAGGACTTCTGTCTGTCCGACGCATCTTTCAGTCGAACCTTAATCAATTCAACCTTCTCTTCTATCTCGGTCACGAACTCCGGACCCAAAATCCGACATTCTCCTAGTTTCGTCCAACAAGCAGGAGTACGACACCTCTGCCCGTACAAAGCTTCGTAGGGCACCATCTGAATACTTGACTGGTAACTGTTGTTGTAAGCAATTTCTGCTAACGGTAAGAACTCTTCCCAACTACCTCTAAAATCAATGACACATCCTCTCAACGTGTCCTCTAAGATCTGAATCACTCGCTCAAACTGTCCATGAGTCTGAGGATGAAACGCTGTACTGAAGTTCAACTTCGTACCCAGCGTTTGATGCAATGCCTTCCAAAATCATGAGGTGAACCTAGGGTCCCTATCTGATATGATCGAGACCGGTACTCCATGCAACCTCACCACCTCCTCTATGTATAACTTAGCTAACTTTTGCAAAGAGTAGTCAACACGTACTGGTATGAAGTGTGCAGACTTCGTCAGGCGATCAACAACTACCCAAATAGCATCTTTCTTAGTGGCTGTGAGGGGAAGCCCACTAACAAAGTCCATGGTGATTCTTTCCCAGTTCCATTGTGGAATCTTCAGTGGCTGCAATAGTCCTGATGGTAACTGATGTTCAGTCTTGACCTGCTGACAGGTCAAACTCTTACCCACCAATTCAGTTACCTCTTGCTTCAAACCCGACCACCAGAACTGATCTCGCAAATCCCGAAACATCTTGCTTCCTCCAGGGTGCATAGCGTATGCACTACCATGCGCCTCATTTAAAATCCTATGCCTCAATTCCGGATCTTTTGGCATACATACTCTCCCTCGAAAACATAACTGCCCTTCCTCGTTCTTACTGAACTCCGTTGTTCCATCCTTTGAGATTAGATGCAATTTCCCCTTTAGTAACTCATCGGTCTGTTGCTTCTCCTTCACCTGACTGATCCAAGAGGGTTTCACTTGAAGTTCAGCTAACAAACTTCCATCCTCATACAAACTAAGGTGAGCAAACATTGCTCTTAAGTCACAGACTACTTTACGACTTAGAGCATCTGCCACTACATTAGCCTTACCTGGGTGATACTCGATCGAGCAGTCATAATCCTTTAGCAACTCGATCCACCTTCTCTGCCTTAGATTCAACTCCCTCTGAGTCAAAAGATACTTTAAGCTCTTATGATCTGTGTAAATGACAGATTTCTCCCTGTACAAATAGTGCCTCCAAATTTTTAAGGCAAACACCACCGCCGCCAATTCCAAATCATGAGTGGGATAATTCGATTCATGCGGTCTTAACTGCCGAGATGCGTATGCAACCACCTTTCCATCTTGCATCAACACACATCCTAATCCTGTGTGGGACGCATCACAGTAAATTACGAACTCCTTCCCTGCCTCCGACTGAATCAACACAGGAGCCTCCGTTAGAATCCTCTTTAACTTCTCGAAACTCTCCTGCTGCTTATCAGACCAAACAAACGGAACTCCTTTCCGTAGCAACTTAGTCAACGATGCCACTACAGAAGAAAATCCTTCAACAAACCTTCGGTAGTACCCAGCTAAACCGAGAAAACTCCTAATCTCAGCCACAGAGCTAGGTGGCTTCCAATCCAACACCGCTTCAATCTTTCGAGGGTCAACCCTAATCCCTTCTGCCGACACAACGTGCCCTAGAAACGTAACTTCCTTTAGCCAAAATTCACACTTACTGAATTTGGCATACAATTGCTTCTCCCTCAGAATCTGCAAAACTATTCGCAGATGAGCATCATGCTCCTCCTCCGACTTTGAATAGACCAAGATATCGTCTATGAACACCATGACACACTGATCTAGGTAGGGTTGGAACACTCGGTTCATCATGTCCATGAACGCTGCTGGCACGTTGGTCAATCCAAATGGCATCACCATAAACTCATAGTGACCATAGCGAGTCCTAAAAGCCGTTTTATGAATATCCGCCTCCTTGACCCTAAGCTGATGGTACCCTGACCTCAGATCTATCTTTGAAAAGACCGAGGCCCCCTTCAACTGATCGAACAAATCATGGATCTTTGGCAACGGGTACTTGTTCTTGATTGTTAGCTTATTCAACTGGCTATAATCAATGCACATACACATTGATCCATCCTTCTTCTTAACAAATAACACCGGCGCTCCCCAAGGTGACACACTCGGTCGAATAAACCCTCTATCTAGCAACTCCTGAATCTGCGCTTTCAACTCCACCAGCTCCTTCGGCGCCATCCTATACGGAGCAATAGATACCGGTTCTGTTCCCGGAAGAAGATCGATACCAATCTCCACTTCACGATCTAGGGGTAATCCCGGAAGCTCTTCAGGGAAAACATCAGGAAATTCCCTGATGGGCCAAGGACCTCTGATTGGTTTAGATCGATTCTGCCGGTTCCGCCTTAGGAACTTTATCGTCCTGACGTCCCCAACAGTCAGATCTTTGGCTTCTAAAGCCCTAACAAACAATAAAACTGCCTCGCACCCTTTCCTCACCATCCTTTCTGCTCTCAAGGAAGTCACTACATTCGACAAATAGTTCCCCCTTTCTCCTATTACCAACACTTCATCACCCTCGGGGGTTTTTAGCATCATACGCTTGGCTACACAATCCAGGTTAGCTTGATACTTCACAAGCCAATCCATGCCTAAAATTAAATCAAACTCCCCGAACGGTAATTCCACATATATACTTTTCGATACACATAGGGAGTTCTATGTTTACGTACCTGGCATCTTTGCCTAACCCTTTTAGGGTTCCATTCGACTGTCTAGGCAGCCTCATTCCGACTTTTTAGCCCGTAACATATATAAATAAACATACATACAGGTTTATTAGTAGTGTGTTAGAGATCTACACACCTGAATACTGATAAAACGATGCTTTCTATGTCGACACTATCCTCAGTCGACACTACTGCTATCTGCCTAAGGGGTTGTTCAAAAGCCGGTCCACAACCAAGTGGCCAATCTCGAATGGCAGATACTGCTCTTTTCTTAAACTTAGGGATTTTCTCCTTTGCCTGATCCATATTTAATTCCATCACAAGTCCTTATCAGAACTACTATCACAATATTTAATCGTTAATCCTCATTATAACATTAAGATCTTGTATATAATGATGAAATCTAATAGAAATCTAGGAAAATCTACTTACCATAAAAATCCCGAAAGTGGAGACTAGCTATTTTCGGCTTTTAGATCTAATTGACCAAGCTTCCTTCAAATCCTGAATTACCACCCATCATAAAACCATTAAACTATTAGCTTTTGGCTTTTGCCTTTCAAAAACCGGGAATAGATCATGAGAACTAATCAAAAATCGACACTTACCTTAGCATAGAAGATTCGGCTAGCACTAGAGAGAGGATTCAGCAATGCCAATGGAAGATTTAAATGCCGGAAGTATAGAACTTGTAACACCCATATCCCACATCCGTCACCGGATTAGGGTTACGAGATATTACAAACTAAATTCAAGTCCAATCATGCATTCTACTAAATTCAGTATATGCAAAGAAATCTTTACTAAAGTTATAATATTACAAAGTTTTGGGCTTAGTCGTTAACGTAGCCCTATCTATGATCATCTCTATTCAAACACTTCATAATCATATGCACAACAACCTAACCGCTTTTAATACCTCATATACCATCGTTTAATTACCCGTTAAAAAGGTACTCCATACATTCGGCCAACAATGTAACCAACTCATCATGATAATTACGAGACATCATTACTTTACCTAGTCATGCTTAACTTATAGTGTTTTTACCATTTCCAACTCATCAAAAATTTAAGCCACAAATGACCGTATCAATATATACATATATGCGCATGGCCTATACCTATTAAAAGAACAATTACATCTTTGGTTCTTTAAACAATATTCATGCAAAAATCAGTCTTCTTAAGATCATACCAAAACATTCGTAAGACTTATGTTCATAACATACTTAACGAAAGACATCCTGTATATGTAGTGCATGGATATTAATAAGAAACTAACCTTAACTGAATATACAAACATGTTTTATATTAGCTTGAATCCAAACCTAATTTTCTTTACTAAAACAAGCATAAAGCAAAAGCATATTAAACTAATACTACTAATTTAACTTATCCAATATACCACCATTCATGTATTCATATTAACATAAAATGTACTAATACTTGTGTAACAACCAAGCTTTCATATTCATGAATTCGTTATAACCAAGCAAATCATAATTAAACATAAATTATTGGAAACTCAAGTTATTAAAAAAAAATTAGCCATAATCACATGACTTTACTATAGGTACATAACCAAAGTTCCTAACTTAAACATTGGCATTAACCGTACTATACATATGGACACACAAAGGCCATTCGATTTTCTTTCAAACATGAACAAAAAACATAAACAAAATCATGCAAGCCATTATCATAAAGAACGATAATTTACCCAAAGGAACTAAGCCTTTTTCGCAAGGCTATATTTATACACTAAATTAAGTACCATTTCTTACATCAAAACCTAGCTTATACATGCCTTTCGAATCAAAGCTAGAGTATGAGTACCAAAAGAGATGATCGTGTGAGTGACTGTCTTGACGATTCCGTTGAGCTCGTAGACTAACCAGAATCTATAAAACAGATGAGACATAACGCACAAGTAAGCATGCTAGCTCAGTAAGTCTTAATCAGAACATAATCACATACAATTAATTAAGACACTCATCTCATAACATTACATAATTATAGCTTAATCCATAATATACATTAGAACTGAAAGCATATATATATATATATACAACATTCACATTTCCAATACCAACTTGTACACATCTATGTACTTTTACAAATACTTTCGACTACTTACATTTGTATAAAACCAAATTTGCTTATAGCACAATCTAATAGAATTTTCTTTCGGCTATCACTTACATGTCAAATTACTCTCATCATTTCATTGTTCGAAAACATCATAAACATACATATATATTTTCATATAACACTGGAGTAAGAATATTACTTACCTTGTAACCGAAATAACAATCTCACCTTTGCATAATTTGGCACTCTTAATTCATTTCATAAATCCGTTAACACCAATTAAATCTTAGAGTAGCATTTCACTAGTTCGAACCTACTAAATGTTACCTTGGATTTCATACACCGGCACTAAGCCTGTTGAACTCAAAGTCTGTAGTCCAAAACACCGGCATTTAGCCTGCTAGGCAATAAGCCTGAATGTGTCACCGGCACTAGGCCTGCTAGGCATAAAGCCAGATTATGTCACCGGCACGAGGCCTGCTAGGCACAAAGCCTGATACTGATCACCGGCACGAGGCCTGCTAGGCTCGAAGCCCGAATATCAATATAGTTATTCTTGCATTTCACATTTCACAGTCATATATCAAACCAAAAGCACTTATTCACATCACATTAAATACAATTACAATCAATCCAATTTATCATCATCACATTCGGCCAACTCATGGTTTTACACTTTAAATATACTAATTTTATCATTCATTAGATTTTTAAATAATCTTTTAACATAAGTTCGCTTAAGAACTTACCTCGGTTAACAAAGGACGACTTAAACCGGCTATTCCGCAACTTTCATCTTTCCCCGATTCAAATCCGATTTTCTTTGTTCTTGATCTAATCATATCAAAAATAATCTCATTCAAGTACATTTCATTTCAATTTAGTCCCAAAACACATAAATGGGCAAATTACCATTTACCCCTAATGTTTCACATTTTTACAATTTAGTCCTATTTGCATAAAACACAAAATACACATAGTTTGCACATAATGCTTTAGGGCCGAATCTTCTAAACATTCATACCAAGGCATACATTTCATTTATTTTGCAAATAAGCCCCTCTAAAATTTTATTTTTACAAATTAGCCCTAATTACTCAATTTCATCAAAACTTTCAATACAAAACATGCTAATCTTTTTCATATCATTAATTTAAAATCATCAAACACCAAAAATCATATGAACACTACAATGGCCGAATATCAAGCATGCTTATTTTTAAAAATTATAACATGGGTTAGCTACGGTTCGAAGCAACGATCTCAAAAACGTAGAAATTAACAAAAACCGAGCTAGTTACATACCTTAATTTTGCAAAATAAATGCCGAAATATGCTTGGCTATTCTCCTTTTCTTTCTTACATGCAATTCGGTCAAAGAAGAATGAACAAAACATGCTTATTTTATGTTTTAATTAGTATATATATTATGTATTTGTTTAATATCTAAATTAACCTTACTTTATAAAATAAACTAACTTATAAAACAAGGGCATTTTTGTCCTATACCGTCCACTACCACTAATAATGGGCTATTTGCCCTTTTAGTACCTCACATTAAGAAGCCACTAACACATTAGCACTTTTCACTATAGTATGCCATTTTTCTACTTTACGCGATTTAATCCTTTTTATTAAATTAAACACTCAAACGATAAAATTTTTCTACGAAACTCTCACATATATTAATACACACATAATAAACACGGAATATAATATTTAAAAATTTCACAGACTCGGATTTGTGGTCCCGAAACCACCTGTAACACCCCAAACCTGGTCTATGCGTTTAGACGAGATTTGGTTTGTCACACCAAACATACATTCGTTTATTCTCGAGTGATTAAAGTAAAATTTGCTACAAAACTTTTTGAAAATAGAGTTTAATAAAATTTAATTCGAGGATTTGAAATTTGTGACTTAAGAAAATACTTATTTGAAAACTTATCATTGAAATACAAAAGTCAAAATCTTAAGATAGTTTCAAAGAGACTTTGAAAGAATTTAAAATAATTAAAGTGTCCAAAATTTGTTGTAAAACCAATATTTTAAAGAAAACTTAATATATTTAAGATAAAACCATATTAAGTATTTGAAATAAAAATCAAATCCATCCACACAATAAAATCCATAAAAACATAAATTAAAGGCCTTATTACATCAAACCCAAAATAGTAATTTAAAATAAAGTTCATAGTTTATAAAAAAAAAAAAACCATGCTTGTAGTATGGCCTCCATCAAGTCATCTCCACCCAAGTCCACATCAATTTCCATTACCTGAAAAGGTTGATAAAATTGGGTGAGTTACAAAGAACTCAGTGTGCAACTCACTTACCACCATTATTGGGCCAGATCGTCAAGATATTATACTGGGCTTGAGCCCAATTACAGAATTCAACAATATATCATAAAATGAAATAAAATAATTTAACAATGCATGTAAAATGAATTTCCCAAACCAACCTAATATCCATCCGCTAACACCCCCGTACCAACCAACACACCTGTGGGGATCAAGTCAACCCACCCCGCCAAACACACCAATCATAGGCTTTAAGCCTTTAAATAATTTTGTAGTGCACTACCGAACTAGATTGTGACATTGTCACCGAACTAGAGGCATTAAGCCAAATTTTTGTGGCAGGGTCACCGAACTAGAGGCATTGAGCCATATTTTGTGGCAGAGCCACCGAACTAGAGGCATTGAGCCATATTTGTGGCAGAGCCACCGAACTAGATTTTTGGCAACTGGCCATTCTTCTCTTCATATACCCCACCCCATGCAATCATGCGTGTATAACAAAATATAGTCATATAACAATTTCTCAATTAATCCATAACATCGGTGGGTTTATCATTAAACATTTCATTTGGCCCATAAAAATAATTTAGCAACTAGCCCATTTAGCAGTTTAGTGAACTTTGGCCCATATATCGAACTAGAGTATTTTGGCCCAATTTATCGAACTAGAGTATTTTGGCCCAATTTATCGAACTAGAGTATTTTGGCCCAATTTATCGAACTAGAGTATTTTGGCCCAATTTATTGAACTAGAGTATTTTGGCCCAATTTATCGAACTAGAGTATTTTATCGCAATTTTTCCAACTTTAACCATTTTCATGCATTTACTCAAAAGTATTAACATCACAAAATTTCCGATTTTACCATTTTTTTACGGTTTTATCACGTTACTTACGATTTGATATCTAACCCGAAAATGAGTGTGAAGTTACACACCTGGTTATGGAGAGAACTAAACTTTCCCGCTCTTCAACACCTATTCGTATCATGATAATTAGAACATTATAATCTAATAATAAAATTGATCTAAACATAACGATATAGAATTATACCCTCGGATTTCCGTAATACTTCTACTTGCGATTTCTCCCCGATTGATGGTTCGCTAACCGAATCGAACCCACGAATGAATAATGGTTCGGGAGTACGAACGACTTCGAACAGTTGATTTTCCTCGGTTGAACGTCCGCAACCCGGTGGAAAATCCCGGATTCCCGAAATAGTCCTTTACTTATACTTAGGGGGAATAACGGAACCTCCCCTCTTCCGAAGACTAAACACCGCCCTCTTCTTCCCTATCTTGATTGTCTTCAAAGACAAAGATCGTTAGCACATCCTAAACATATATATCGATTATGGCTAAAGGTTTTGAGAACGAGATTTCCTTACCACAAATATTCTTGTTCCACAAGGGAAATCGATCCAAGCGTTCTATGTCACACACGACCTCTTGATTTCCAACCTTCCGTTATCGTGCTAAAGTATAACAAAAATAAACGTTAATAGAATGAACGTTTATTTTGATCTAATAAAGCCTTCAAACCACCATCAATATTCGGCCATAACTACTTTTAACTAATCGAAACTAAAAAGAATTCTTACCCTTTTATCCACGATTTGAAAAGAAAGGATTGTAAACGATGCTTTATGAGTGATGGAGATTTCGGCTATGTATGATCAAAGAAAAGAAAGAAAGATTCGGCTATGGGCACTCTAGCATTCGGCCATGAGAGTGTAATTGGAGAAAATTTCGATTGAAAAGAAATAAAAGAAAGAGATGAAAGATGGAAGAAAAGATGATGATGATGTTTCGGTTTTCAAAGAGAAGAAAAGAAAAAGATGGGTTTAGAAGCTAGGTACAATCGGCAATGGTAAAAAGAAAAGAAAAGAATGGCTTTTGGTATAGGTGATTTCGGCACTCAAAGAAAAAGGCAAACAAAGAGTACCAAATGATGTGCAAAAATGACCAAATGGTCAAAATAATCAAGGCTTACCAAGGAGCAAATTCGGCCAAAGGAAAAGTTGAGAAGAGGAATGAAAAATTTTGCACAAAGTTGCTAGGAATGACCAAAAAGAAACTTCAAATCCTAGCCAAACTATCACCAAAAATTCGGCTCCCCCTTTAGTCCATATTGCCGTCCCTATGCATGGTCAAATGGCCATGATATTGTTTCCATAAAATTTCCTTGATACTTGCCTCATATCTTCATATCTTTCCTTAATTTATTGATTCCCTTCCTTAAGTTAACAATTTCCTTATTCCTTTGATATACTAACCAAAAATAACAAGTCAACACTTACCATATATGCTCTTGGCCGACACTTGCTATACATGTGCAGAAAAATTAAAAATAAAATTCACCCAGTTGCTAAACAAGGGATTCGAACCTTCTCCCTCATGCACTATCTCATGCGCCAACACCACTTTGCCATTAACTCATCTTATGCTTCACTTTGACACTTAAATTAACTTATGTGTCAATGCCACTTAATCCATTTCCATAAATTCTCAAAATTTAAAATTATTCCATTCCCAATAAATTCTAATTCTTCTTCTGGACTATATTAAACACGAAAATAAATAAGAAAAATTTCACTTACTAGATTAATTACTCAAAGCACACAATGAAACAATACTCGAATTTTCAGGGTGTTACAACTCTACCCTCCTTAAAGAAAATTTCGTCCTCGAAATTTACCTGGTTGAAAAAGGTGAGGGTATTGTTGCCGAATTGCATCCTCAGGTTCCCACGTAGCTTCCTCCACTCCGTGGTTACGCCATAACACTTTGACCAATGGCACAGTCTTCTTTCTTAGTACCTTAACATCTCAGTCTAAGATTTCCATTGGTTCCTCCTCAAAAGACAAGTCTGACTTCAACTCCACCTCCTCTACCGGTACTATGTGCGAAGGGTCCGATCTATAGCGCCTCAACATGGACACATGGAAAACATTATGAATTTGGCTCAATTCCGGAGGTAATTCGATCTGATAGGCCACTGGACCAACTCGCTTCACCACACGGTATGGTCCAATGTATCTAGGACTCAATTTGCCCTTCTTCCCGAATCTGAAAATCTTCTTCCAAGGTGAGACCTTCAAGAAAACTTGATCCCCCACAGCATACTAGATATCCTTACGCTTCAGATCCGCATACAACTTCTATCTATCCGAAGCTTCCTTTAACCGTGCTCGAATAGTTTTCACTTTTTCTTCCGTTTCAGAAATCATCTCAGGACCTAACATCTGCCAATCACCCAACTCAGTCCAACAGATAGGAGAACGACACTTACGACCATACAATGCCTCGTAGGGTGCCATCTGAATGCTTGACTGATAGCTGTTGTTATACGCAAATTCTGCCAACGGTAGAAAATCCTCCCAACTACCTTTGAAGTCGATTACACATCCTCTTAACATGTCTTCCAGAATTTGAATCACTCTCTCTGATTGACCATCTGACTGAGGATGAAAAGCCGTACTGAAATTAAGCTTTGTTCCCAAAGCTTCATGCAAAGCTTTCCAAAATCGAGATGTAAACCTAGGATCCCTATCCGATATAATCGATACGGGTACCCCATGCAACCTCACGATTTCAGATATATACAGCTTCGCCAACTTCTGCAACGAGTAATCCGTACGAACTGGTAGAAAATAAGCAGTCTTCGTCAAACGATCAACAACTACCCAAACAGAATTTTTCTTAGTAGGTGTTAAGGGTAACCCACTAACAAAATCCATTGTTATCCGCTCCCATTTCCAAAGAGGAATCTTTACCGGTTGCAAAAGACCTGACGGCAATTGATGCTCCGCCTTCACTTGCTGACAAGTTAAACATTTTCCCACAAAATCTGAAATCTCACGCTTCAACCCAGGCCACCAATACTGTTCACGAAGATCCCGATACATCTTATTTCCTCTGGGGTGCATAGCATAAGGGCTACTATGCGCCTCCCTCAAAATCATTTGCCTCAAGTCTGAGTCCTTAGGCATACAGACTCTTCCACGAAAGCACAACACACCTTCCGTGTTTATTCCAAAATCCTCTATTTCACCATTTTTAACTTGCTGAAGTAAAGGTCCCAACTTCTCATCTATTCTCTGTTTTTCCTTGATTTGCTCCAACCACTGAGGCTTCACCTGAAGTTCCGCTATCAAACTACCATCCTCATACAAACTCAGATGGGCAAACATAGCTCTCAAATCAGATACCATCTTACGATTTAATGCGTCCGCCACCACATTAGCCTTTCCAGGATGATACTCGATTGAGAAATCATAGTTCTTTAATAGCTCCACCCATCTTCATTGTCTCAAGTTTAATTCCTTCTAAGAGAGAAGATACTTAAGACTCTTGTGATCCGTATAGATGATAGACTTTTCACCATATAGGTAATGCCTCCAAATCTTTAAGGCAAACACCACTGCTGCTAACTCCAAGTCATGAGTAGGGTAGTTTACTTTGTGCGGTCTCAACTGACGAGAAGCATAAGCTACCACTTTCCTATTTTGCATCAATACGCAACCTAAACCCGTATGTGACGCATCACAGTAAACTGTGAACTCCTTTCCAGCCTCAGGTTGAATCAATATCGGCGCTTCCGTTAAAAACTTCTTCAATTTATTGAAACTTTCTTGCTGCTTATGAGTCCATATAAACGGTACTCCCTTTCGCAAAAGCTTAGTTAGGGGTGCAGCAATCAACGAAAACCCCTCAACAAAGCGTCTATAGTAACCAGCCAAACCCAAGAAACTCTGAATCTCAGCTACTGACTTTGGTGGTTTCCAACCCAAAACAGCTTCAATCTTCCGAGGATCCACCCTTATTCCTTCGGCTGATATCACATGACCCAAGAAAGTCACTTCTCTTAACCAAAATTCACATTTACTGAATTTGGCATACAATTGATTATCTCGAAGCAATTGCAATACAATTCGCAAATGCGAGTCATGCTCTTCTTCATTCATTGAATAAACCAGAATGTCATCTATGAATACCACCACAAACCGGTCTAAAAATGGTTGAAAGACCCGGTTCATCATATCCATAAATGTAGCTGGTGCATTGGTCAACCCAAACGGCATCACCAAAAACTCATAGTGTCCGTAACGGGTTCGGAACGCCGTCTTGTGAATATCCGCTTCTTTCACCTTAAGCTGGTGATAACCCGACCTTAAATCAATTTTGGAGAAAACTGAAGCTCCTTTCAATTGATCAAATAGATCATCAATTCTCGGCAGAGGATACCGATTCTTGATCGTCAGCTTATTCAGCTGCCTGTAGTCAATACACATACGCATCGACCCATCCTTCTTCTTAACAAACAAAACCGGTGCTCCCCACGGAGACACACTCAGTCGAATAAAACCCCGATCTAGCAGTTCTTGAATTTGAGCTTTAAGCTCTGACAACTCCTTCGGTGCCATTCTATAAGGAGCAATGGACACTGGAGCAGTTCCGGGCAAAAGCTCAATACCAAATTCCACTTCCCGATCTGGAGGTACACCAGGAAGTTCTTCGGGAAAAACATCAGGGAACTCCTTCACAGTTCTCACATCTTCTACTGACAGCTCTTTGGCATCTAAAGCACTAATAAATGCTAAAAATGCTCCGTACCCTTTTCGCACCAATTTCTCCGCCTTTAACGCAGAAATCACGTTTGCCAAGTAATTTCTCCGCTCGCCTATCATAACTATCTCCTTATCCTCCGCAGTTCTTATCGACATCCGCTTTTCAGCACAGTCCAATTGCGCTCGGTGCTTAGCCAACCAATCCATGCCCAAAATGATATCGAGTTCGCCAAAAGGCAATTCCATCAAATTTGCCAGGAATGTTTCTCCTTGAATTTCTAAGGGTACGTCTCTAAATAGTTTATTAACCAATACCGACTGTCCTAAGGGACTAATTACCCTCATCTCACTATCGTAAATTTTAGATTCTGAATTCAAGTTCCCAGTTATGGTGCTAGCAACGTACGAATGGGTAGAACCAATATCAATCAAGGCAATAACGGGTACATCAGAAATGAAGAACGTACCAGTTATCACATCAGGTGCATTGCCATCCTCACGACGTCTGACTGCATACACTAATCCTGGCTGTCTTGCATCCGTGTTGCCTCTAGGACCATTGCCTCGACCCGCTGCACCTTGACCACGTCCAGCCCCATTACCACCACGACCTGGTCCACGATCTCTCGGTGGTTGCTGAGCTCCTCTTGCCGGTGGTGCATAAGTAGTACGAACTTCTTGAGTTGTATCCATACGTCGAGGGCAACTCCTATATTGATGATCCGTCGATCCACATTTATAGCAAGCACCCGTTTTCCTCCAACATTCTCCCGAATGCCTTTTTCCACATTCAGCACAGTCTCGACTCTGATTAACAGCTACAGGTGTTCTTCCTTGAGCTGGTTGCTCAGTCCGAGGCCTCTTCGGAAACCTTTTTGAAGAACCCGAATACTTCATATCTCTCTTGCTTCGAACTTGCTCCCGATTCTGACGTTCCGAATTCTTAGCCTCTTTGGCTATCTTGGCCTTCTCCACCAACGTGGCAAAAGTTCTAACTTGCTGTGGGGCTATCAGAACCCGCAACTCATCTTTTAAACCATCCTCAAAGCGTACACAATGCTCATGATCTGTTGCCACTATCGTTCGAGCATAGCGACTCAAACGTAAGAACTCAGCCTCATATGCTGCCACCGTCTTATTTCCTTGCACCAGGTTCAAGAATTCCTTCCTTCGGGCATCCACATAGCTTGTTCCCACATATTTCCCTTGAAAGGAAGCCTTGAAGAATTCCCAATTAACTAATGCAGCATCCGTGCCTTCTCGGACAGTAAGCCACCATTGGTACGCTTCGTCCCTTAACAAAGATACCGCTCCTCTTAGCTTTTGTTCCACGGTGCACTCAAGATCGTCCATAATTCGCTCCACTGCCTCAAGCCAATATTCAGCAACATTGGGAGCTACACCAGAGACACCTCTGAAAACCTCAGCTCCACTTGATTTCAGTCGCTCCGATATCGACCCACGAGCTGTTGGCCCAGTTCTGGATCCAGCGACCCTTTCAAGTACTCGCAGCATTGCTCGTGTCACAGCATTATCTTCATCCATATGGTCATGTGATCCCGTCTCACTCTCGAGTGACGCAGGTGCATCCATTTCCGGCATATGACCCGGTGCTTCAGTTGTGCCCCTAACACCTCGTCCTCTACCACGGCCACGTCTACCGCGTCCACGACCACGTCCTCTAGTGCTCATAGTGACTAATTCGATTTAATCTGATTAAGAGTTTTATGAATCAGAATAATATTTCAGTTGTTTATTAACGATGTTTTATGATATGAAAGAGATAGAGTTGTTTTCGCAACCATATCCTATTGTCTCAATCTCTACGGTTTTCAACACCTAAAACTAAAAGTTCTAGAGTGTTTCTTATGATCATATCACAATGATAATAAACAATCAGTATACAGATACTTACTTGATTTGGCGCGGGATGCTCATGGTGCCATACTACCTTTAAATCAAAAAGTCTAGAAACTTAAATTGTTTTTCAAACAAATTTCATTGTTGAACCCAAACCACAGCCGAGTTTTGAAACTGAGCTCTGATACCATTAAATGTAACACCCCAAACCCGGTCTATGCGTTTAGACGAGATTTGGTTTGTCACACCAAACATACATTCGTTTATTCTCGAGTGATTAAAGTAAAATTTGCTACAAAACTTTTTGAAAATAGAGTTTAATAAAATTTAATTCGAGGATTTGAAATTTGTGACTTAATTCGAGGATTTGAAATATAAAAGTCAAAATCTTAAGATAGTTTCAAAGAGACTTTGAAAGAATTTAAAATAATTAAAGTGTCCAAAATTTGTTGTAAAACCAATATTTTAAAGAAAACTTAATATATTTAAGATAAAACCATATTAAGTATTTGAAATAAAAATCAAATCCATCCACACAATAAAATCCATAAAAACATAAATTAAAGGCCTTATTACATCAAACCCAAAATAGTAATTTAAAATAAAGTTCATAGTTTATAAAAAAAAAAACCATGCTTGTAGTATGGCCTCCATCAAGTCATCTCCAACCCAAGTCCACATCAATTTCCATTACCTGAAAAGGTTGATAAAATTGGGTGAGTTACAAAGAACTCAGTGTGCAACTCACTTACCACCATTATTGGGCCAGATCGTCAAGATATTATACTGGGCTTGAGCCCAATTACAGAATTCAACAATATATCATAAAATGAAATAAAATAATTTAACAATGCATGTAAAATGAATTTCCCAAACCAACCTAATATCCATCCGCTAACACCCCCGTACCAACCAACACACCTATGGGGATCAAGTCAACCTACCCCGCCAAACACACCAATCATAGGCTTTAAGCCTTTAAATAATTTTGTAGTGCACTACCGAACTAGATTGTGACATTGTCACCGAACTAGAGGCATTAAGCCAAATTTTTGTGGCAGGGTCACCGAACTAGAGGCATTGAGCCATATTTTGTGGCAGAGCCACCGAACTAGAGTCATTGAGCCATATTTTGTGGCAGAGCCACCGAATTAGATTTTTGGCAACTGGCCATTCTTCTCTTCATATACCCTACCCCATGCAATCATGCGTGTATAACAAAATATAGTCATATAACAATTTCTCAATTAATCCATAACATCGGTGGGTTTATCATTAAACATTTCATTTGGCCCATAAAAAAAATTTAGCAACTAGCCCATTTAGCAGTTTAGTGAACTTTGGCCCATATATCAAACTAGAGTATTTTGGCCCAATTTATCGAACTAGAGTATTTTGGCCCAATTTATCGAACTAGAGTATTTTGGCCCAATTTATCGAACTAGAGTATTTTGGCCCGATTTATCGAACTAGAGTATTTTATCGCAATTTTTCCAACTTTAACCATTTTCATGCATTTACTCAAAAGTATTAACATCACAAAATTTCTGATTTTACCATTTTTTTACGGTTTTATCACGTTACTTACGATTTGATATCTAACCCGAAAATGAGTGTGAAGTTACACACCTGGTTATGGAGAGAACTAAACTTTCCCGCTCTTCAACACCTATTCGTATCATGATAATTAGAACATTATAATCTAATAATAAAATCGATCTAAACATAACGATCTAGAATTATACCCTCGGATTTCCGTAATACTTCTACTTGCGATTTCTCCCCGATTGATGGTTTGCTAACCGAATCGAACCCACGAACGAATAATGGTTCGGGAGTACGAACGACTTCGAACAGTTGATTTTCCTCGGTTGAACGTCCGCAACCCGGTGGAAAATCCCAGATTCCCGAAATAGTCCTTTGCTTATACTTAGGGGGAATAACAGAACCTCCCCTCTTCCGAAGACTAAACACCGCCCTCTTCTTCCCTATCTTGATTGTCTTCAAAGACAAAGATCGTTAGCACATCCTAAACATATATATCGATTATGGCTAAAGGTTTTGAGAACGAGATTTCCTTACCACAAATATTCTTGTTCCACAAGGGAAATCGATCCAAGCGTTCTATGTCACACACGACCTCTTGATTTCCAACCTTCCGTTATCGTGCTAAAGTATAACAAAAATAAACGTTAATAGAATGAACGTTTATGTTGATCTAATAAAGCCTTCAAACCGCCATCAATATTCGACCATAACTACTTTTAACTAATCGAAACTAAAAAGAATTCTTACCCTTTTATCCACAATTTCAAAAGAAAGGATTGTAAACGATGCTTTATGAGTGATGGAGATTTCGGCTATGTATGATCAAAGAAAAGAAAAAAAGATTCGGCTATGGGCACTCTAGCATTCGGCCATGAGAGTGTAATTGGAGAAAATTTCGATTGAAAAGAAATAAAAGAAAGAGATGAAAGATGGAAGAAAAGATGATGATGATGTTTCGGTTTTCAAAGAGAAGAAAAGAAAAAGATGGGTTTAGAAGCTAGGTACAATCGGCAATGGTAAAAAGAAAAGAAAAAGAATGGCTTTTGGTATAGGTGATTTCGGCACTCAAAGAAAAAGGCAAACAAAGAGTACCAAATGATGTGCAAAAATGACCAAATGGTCAAAATAATCAAGGCTTACCAAGGAGCAAATTCGGCCAAAGGAAAAGTTGAGAAGAGGAATGAAAAATTTTGCACAAAGTTGCTAGGAATGACCAAAAAGAAACTTCAAATCGTAGCCAAACTATCACCAAAAATTCGGCTCCCCCTTTAGTCCATATTGCCGTCCCTATGCACGGTCAAATGGCCATGATATTGTTTCCATAAAAATTTCCTTGATACTTGCCTCATATCTTCATATCTTTCCTTAATTTATTGATTCCCTTCCTTAAGTTAACAATTTCCTTATTCCTTTGATATACTAACCAAAAATAACAAGTCAACACTTACCGTATATGCTCTTGGCCGACACTTGCTATACATGTGCAAAAAAATTAAAAATAAAATTCACCCAGTTGCTAAACAAGGGATTCGAACCTTCTCCCTCATGCACTATCTCATGCGCCAACACCACTTTGCCATTAACTCATCTTATGCTTCACTTTGACACTTAAATTAACTTATGTGTCAATGCCACTTAATCCATTTCCATAAATTCTCAAAATTTAAAATTATTCCATTCCCAATAAATTCTAATTCTTCTTCTGGACTATATTAAACACGAAAATAAATAAGAAAAATTTCACTTACTAGATTAATTACTCAAAGCACACAATGAAACAGTACTCGAATTTTCAGGGTGTTACACCACCGTTCCGATTAGGGTCAAATTCGGACTGTTACAGAACTAATTCTCAAATAGGATGAATAGAAGAAAAGACTATGGATGCTTCGGCTTTTTAGAGAAATCAGCACAAGGAGGAAAAAGTGGAGAAGAGTTTCGGCTTTTGAAGAAATTGGAGAAAAGAAGTTGGAGAGGGAGAGGCTAGGGAATTTCAGCACAATGGGAGAGGAATTTAGGGTTTTTAGTGTCAGAATCAAGGAGCTAGCCCCCCTATTTATAGATATTTCGGCACCTACTGCTAAAAACTGAAAACACCTTTAAAATTTAAGCTAAAAGAGTGGAGAAATTTGGCACCCTCTTTGCCATGTAGTAGCCGAATTTTACACTCCTCTAGGTGGTGGATTTTTGGCCAACACTTCCCTTGAAGATAAGCTCCTAACTTTTCTCCTTTTTATCTATGATATTATCACTTATAAAATCCACATAATTTCTCCTATTTTTGAGCGTTGTAGCCGCTCACCTCTACTAACCCTAGTGCCGAAATTTAACTCACTTAAATTAAAAGATTTGGGCCTCATTAAACTCAATATTTGGGCCCCTAATTCCTTGTGTGTGGCGTCACCCTATCTTCATTTAAAGTGCCGAAATTGGCCTAAAAACATGGGCTCCTTGCGACCCAAAACTTGTTCCTTTTTAATTGCTAATGATGCCACCTTAAAATAATTTAATCTGGGCCTTTGCCTAATTCTAAGTCCAAATTTAGACCCCTTTCACCTAAGTTAACATATTAAACATATTCCTATACTAAACGCATAGACCCATTAATTCAGGATGTTACATTGTAAAATCGATACCTCTGTGTTTTGAAACATGTAAGAAGTCATATTAGAGATTTTGTATTGATACCTTTGCTCGAGTATCGATACCCAGGGTCAAAATATCGATATTTCATGACAGGTACCGATAATTTTACTTTGGTTTTTAGTCGAGAAACAGAATGCAAGTTTTGTATCGTTTTACCAAAGTGGTATCATATCAATACCCAAGTGTCTGTATCAATACCTACGAACAAGTTTTTGAAATTTTGTTAAATGGACCTTACGCATGTTTAAGTATTATTATACGACTATTTGATGAATGGTAAGCATGTAACTTTGATAACTAACAAATATTAGTGACTTAAAACCTATACAAATGATAATATGAAAGATGTTTCTTTTAGAATGAACTTTCACTCGTTGTATATGACATGAGACGATGGTTGTAACACCCCTAACCTATAGCCGTCGCTAAAATAGGGTTACTGATCATTACCGTAAAAACGTAACTTATAATCATTAATTTCTAAACATTTCAAATATTATATAATAGTCCATTCAAACACATGCATATCAACCCTTATTTGAGCCCTCGAGGCTTTAGAAACACTTTAAAAATGATTTGAGACTAAATCGAAAACATTTATAAATTATTGGAAAAAGATAGAAAATTTTTAACTACAGGGGTCACACGGCCATGTGGCCAGGCCGTGTGACACACACGGCTGAAACACGCCCGTGTCTCAGGCCGTGTAACATTTGAAATAGGGACACACAGCCGTGTCTCAACCCGTGTCTGTTTCCGTGTAACTCATTGACTTGGGTCACATAGACAAGCCACACGCCTAGAAGTGCTCGTGGGCAGGGCTGGGTCGGGTTTGGGCTGGGCTCAACTAAAAATTTAGGCCCATTTACTATGTAACAGCCCGTTTTTGGTCAAATTGGAACAGTGGTTTTGGGACCACAAAATCCGAGGTCAAAATAATTATTTTATTATTATTTTAATGTCTACAACATGAAAATATGTTTGGGTGAAAATTTCGTTAAGAAATTTTATCGTTTGATTAGTCAATTTGATAAAAAGGACTAAATCGCGTAAAGTGCAAAAGTGATGCTCTATAAGTTAAAATAGTTTAATAGCTATGAAATTAAATATTTGAAAGGTTTATGTTGTAATTATACCACTAATAGCATGGGTGGACAATTATGGACAACCATTATGTGATTTTAATGGTTTTATACTAAGGTTAATTAGGTAAATATGTTAATAAACATTAAATAAATAAAACAAAAATAAAAGTTATCATCTTTTATGGTTCTTTCAACTGAAAATGGAGAAAATAAAATGTTCATGGAAGCCATTAAGGTTTAGCAACTTCAAGCTTAAATTGGCGAGTGTTTTTGACCCGGTTTTTAATGATTTCTATGTTTTTGAGATCGTTGCAGCTTAGTCTAGCTAGCCCAGGGTCTAATTTGCAAAACTGACTTTGAATGTTTTCATTGATGAATATGTATGAGTTTTGATGATTGATTATAGATTTTGAATGTTTGTTGATAGTTAAACAAGTTTTGCAAAGTGATTTTGAGTAAAAATGCAAAATAGGGATTTACTTGTGAAATGTGAACATGTGGGGTTAATTGTGTGAATAAATGAGAAATATGGGCTAATATGAGTACTAGAGAAATTCGGCTAGCATGGGTTGTAATTAAATTGCTTGAATTTGTGATTTTATGAAATGACTCAATTGTAAAAGATGTGAAATGTTAAGGCAATTTTGTAAAAATACCTTAAAGTGAAATTTGGACTAAATTGAATAAATAGAGGATTAAACGAGTTGAATTTGATATTATATAGATCAAGAAAAGCAAAATACGGACTTAGATCAGGTGAAGAATAAGGTTTTGGATTAGCTGACCCGCGTTATCATTTTTACATCCGATGTAAGTTCATATGATAATAAGCATTATTATAATTGAGATTTAATGCTTTAAATTGAATTGTTGATGAATATAATTGTACAGAAATATTCGACAAAGCTTCAGCTATGTACCGGCACTTAGTGTGCGAGATCGAAATAGCTTCAGCTATGTATGGCACTTAGTGTGCGATTCGGAATAGCTTCGACTATATATGGCACTTAGTGTGCGAGACCGGGATAGCTTTGGCTATGTAAGGCACTCAGTGTGCAAAATATCGGGTATTCAGCAGTATTCTGAAAAGGTATGAGTTTGTTATGAAGTTGTACAGGTATGTACATGTAAAATATGAGAATCAAATAGAAGAAGTTATGAAATTTTATATAAGCATGTGTTTAAGCATGAGGAAGGTTTGTTGTTATCATGAGTTATATGTTAAATAGTTTAAGTTGTTGATTTATGTAATATGATTTGTCGAGTTTAATTCATACGAGCTTACTAAGCTTTATAGCTTAGTTTGTGTATTTTTTCGTGTTTTATAGTGAAATCAAAGCTAGCTCGAATTTAGGGATCGTCAGAGATTGTAACATCCTGATTTGGAGGGTCTTTGCATTTAATGTGCTGTAATGTTTATGTTATGCTTAATATGTTAATTAGGGTGTTTAAGGGGTTCAGATTAGGCTCAGGGTTGGGCCGGGGCCTTAGTTAAAATTTTCTGTTTGGACACTTTAGTGGAGAGCCAGGCAGGATTAGGCTTAAAAGATATTGTTTGCATTTTAAAACATAAAGAATTGATGTGTTAAGGAGGCAAGGAGGTGCCTCTTAGGGCTCAGCAAGGTGACGCCACAAAGGAGCTTGTGGAGGAGGTTCGAGTCGCAAGATACCCCTTATTTTAATTAATTTTGGCGTCAAAGGAGAGGGGAGTTAGGGGCGGCTAGTATGCCTTAAAATAGGATTTATTTGTTTGGATAATGTGGATAATATGGCTGATAATGTGGCAGATAAAGGAAGGAAGAGGTGGTGTTATCTGGGTCACTTGTGGATGAGAGATCAGATAATGATAAGGGAGAAAGTTTAGAAATTATCTATTGGTCAAGGTGGTGGCCGAATTTCTAACTCTAAGAGGGGGGAGGAATCGGTTTTAATGAGGCTAAGGGGTGCCAAAATTTCCCTTGATTAGTAGCTTAGTTTTAGTTTTAAAAAGGGGCATTTTTTGTTTTTAGGGAGTGGGTGCCAAAATTTAGGTTAAGTAAGGGGCATACCTCTTCAATTCCAGCATTTGGATCCTATACTCTTTTTCTTTTTCCTCTCATCTCCACTTTTATGCAAAAGCCGAAATTCCATTCTACTTCTCTCTTCTCAATCGTTTTTCTCAAAAAGCCGAAACCCTTAATTTCAATTCTCTTCTCCATTCTTTTCCTATCAGCCGAATATTCATTGTTATTGTTTTTCTCTTTGCTGATTTCTTCATCAAAGCCAAATTTTCATAGATCTCTTGAGATCATCTTTTCTTTCTGATCTTCTCAAAAGCCAAAATTCCCTATGAGTTGCCGAATTCTCTGTGTTAAGGTAAGTGCCGATTTCTTCTGTTCTTTTTTCTTCTCTTCCGGTTTTTGGAGGCCAAAGCCGAAAGGCTAGTTGGCGTGGTAAGATTACCCTTGGAGTAATGTTTTAATTGTTCTCGTGTTCTTATTTTCGGGTAACACATCGGGAATCGAAGTAGAACGTCTAGATCTAAAAGCCAGAAATCACTAGTCTCTAAACTCCATCTCTTTCGCGATTTCAAGGTAAGGAGTTCTCATTAGATTTTCGCTAGGTTCGTTTACCGTAATTGTAATTGTAACCTTATGATATGGATTAACAACCATATGTTGTGATGGTAGCAACTGATAAGGTCTTTTGATGGAATCACATGTCGATCAGGACAATGGGGGATTGGATCTGTAAACCCAATCCCTAAGTTTAAGAAACGAGCGGTGTCAGCAGTACGGGATTGGCCATCGGGTTGTGGACCGACTTCAGAACAAAGCCTTAGACAGTTAGCAGTCGTATCGGCTTCTAATAGTGTAGACATAGAAAGTATCGTCTTGACCGTAATCAGGTGTGTAGATCCCTATCACACTAATTAATCTGTACTATGTATGTTATGGGCTAAAAGCCTAAAAAAGGCTGTATGAACAGTCGTTTTACCCGAAAAGGGTAGGCAAGAGATGTCAGGTACGTAATCATAGAAACTTCTCTATGTGTATCGATGTATGTGATAGTCTGTGATCTTTTAGATAGTATATTGTTTTGATTCTGCATGAATGTATGCATGGGATGGGGTTAATATGATGAAGGGGAAGAGCATGTTTATAGGTCACTTGGTGATCGGTGGTTGAACCACGAATTGTAACGTTAGGTCACAATAGTGATCGGTGGCTAAGCCACGTTAAATTAATTCCTGATTGTAAGGAACAGGCAGTATGACTGTCGATATGGTGTGTAGCGGTTGGTGGGTTGATTGTAGAAATCCCCGAGGTGTGATGGCTGGTACGGGCTGGTGTGTAGAGGTTGGACTATTAGGTTGGGTTGGGCCATGTAGCATGTAAATATTTTGTTGCCATTGTGTATGGGCCAAGGCCCATAACGTGTTTGTGGGCCTCAAGCCTTTTATGTGTTTTCGGGATTTGCACACTGAGTCTGGTGACTCACCCCTTTATTTTCCTAAACCTTTTAGGTGAGCAGTAGATCGTGCATATGGGAGCCGAGGCAGAATCGAGGGGCCATCAAGTCTTTTATTTTCATAAACTATTTCCGGTTTTTCTTTAAGTTTTAATTTTGGGACTACTTATGTAATAAGGCCTCCATAGCTTAGGTTATCAATTTATATTTGTTGATGGTTACATTTATAAACTTATGTTCAAAGACTTGTTTATAAGAAGAAATAAAATGGGATTTTCAAACAAGATTTGAAAAAAAAAAAAGAACCTACAAAGGTTTTCTGCAAATAACACTTATTTAATGAATACCTTCTTAAACAAACTGAGATTTCAAATCCCCTCAAAGTAAAGTTTTAACATTTAACCCGTAATATACCAGATCTGGTCGTGGCGTTTGGGACAGGTTTGGGGTGTTACATTTTGGTATCAGAGCCCAGTTGTAAAACCCGGGCTGTGAAATGGGTCTAGTAGTGTTTTGTAAAATTGAAGTGAATTTGAGAAAAATGCTTTGGGTTGAGATATGGCCTTCGAGTCTACCGGCACCTGATCCACGCAGGTAAGTATCCTTACTCTTGATGTGATATGCATGTTGGGGTTGATGGGCTTGATGGATGTAGACTAGTATGAATAGGGTTAATGGACCTTAGGCTTAGTCTAAACAACTCTTCAATTTCATAAGACTTAATCTAATTAAACATGTCCGTAAACAAGTCACTGGGTTAGGGTGTGGTAACAGGCGTCTAGGATTGGATTCAGGGAGAGCCTGGTACTTAAGCGGTCCTAGTGACCCACCTCCTCTCCGCTGGAATCCTACCTGGTGCGTAGTGATTGTTCACCTTAGCCATGAGGACTTGTTGACGGGCCAAAATTTATAATTAAAACCCAAAAGGGACCAGCCACCCTATTTCGCAAAACTACTGAAAAACCCCCTAATTTTGTAAAATTCCCGAAATACCCGTGATTTGTGAAAATTTTCCAGAATACCCTGGATTTGTAAAACTACCAAAATTTGTGGAGATATTGAAACTCCCCGGCAGGCAAAATTACCAAAATATCCATGTTTTGCAAATCTACCCGAAAACCTCTAGATTTATAAAAGTACCCAGTTTGCAAAATTAAATCTTCCAAAGTACCCCTGTTTTTTTAAAAAAAAAAAACCAAAATACCTCCATTTCGAAAAACACACCAAGATACCCTATTTTGGAAATTACGAAAAACCCTGTAGGAAAAAATTATAGAAATACCCCTGGGTAGTGAAATGACGAAAATACCCCTATGTGATGAATGTGAGTTCATGGATGCTACTTGTATGTTGATGTTTGATGGTTGAATGTATGTGGTTCCTAGAACTAGGAGATACAAACTTGAGACTGAAACCCGTAGATATAATTTTGAATTCGAAGAACTACTATTGAAACTACTGTCCATAAGATTGTTCGTGGTTAACTAGTGAAAGAAATTAATAATTAATAAAATTTCTAATCAGATAAACGCGAATCGGTAGAATGAGTACAAGGGGTCGTGGATGTCCGCTGCGTGGCCGTGGTAGGGGTAGAATGGTCGTGTCAGAACCCGTAGGATCTGGCCATGGGTCCAGAAACGAGATGCCAGTTCCACCAGCTGCGGAGGCCGAATTTCAGGATCAGACGGCCGGGGATGATGCGGTATCTGAGGCGATGTTAAGGATTTTAGAGAGGGTTGCTGGGGCAGGCATGGGCACAGGAGCCCGGAAATCTGTGTGGTGTGACTTAGAGCTAATGGGGCAGAAGTGTTTAGGGGAATTTCTGGTATAGCCCCGAGTACAGCTGAGTATTGGTTGGAGGCGATTGAACGTATAATGGATGATCTGGATATCACGGAGGAGGAAAAACTGAAAAGGGTCGTATCTCTCCTGCGGGACGAAGCTTACCAATGTTGGCTTACGGTTAAGGATAGTACGATGGCTGACCGTATCACCTAAGATTTCTTCAAAACGGCGTTCCAGAGTAAATACATTGGGACAAGTTATGTGGATGCGTAGCGTAGAACATTTCTGAATCTAGTTCAGGGAAGTAGGTCGGTGGCTACGTATGAAGCGGAATTCTTACGTCTTAGCCGTTATGCTCGAGGGATGGTGGCCACAGACCATGAACATTGCCTTCGATTTGAAGATGGTCTGAGGGATGATCTACGTGTACTGATAGCACCACAGCGGGAGAGGGAATTTGCTGTGCTTGTGGAAAAAGCTAAGATAGCTGAGGAGGTTAAGTGAACAGAAAAACTGAATCGGGATAGAGATAGGGGTGGAGGAAAAAGAAATTTCGGATCGTCAGGGGCAACTAGACGTACTCAGAAAAGGCCTAGGTCAGATGGACCAAGTCGGAATGAGAGACCTGCTACTGCTAGTCAGACACAGAAGTGTCCTCGATGTGGCAAATCCCATGTAGGTGAGTGTTGGGCGGGCAGTGGGAAGTGCTTTAGGTGTGGATCTACGGATCACCAACTTAGAAACTGTCCACAGCAACGGGGCAGTGAATGGCCCACAGGTCAAGGGAATGCACAACCGGAAAGAGGAGGTCAACAGCCACAGAGAGGTCATGGTCTAGCCAGAAGTGGTAACGGTTCCGGTCGGGGTCGTGGAGCACCAGGCCAAGGGGAAGGAAACACTGAGGCGAGACAGCCGGGGTTAGTCTATGCTGTCAGACGTCGAGAGGAGACTGACGTACCGTGTAACACCTCTTTACCTGTATCCGTCGCCAGATTAGGGTTAAGAGACATTACCGAACTAAACTCAATTCTAGATAAACATTTATTTGAATCCAAGCACAAAACAATGCTATCTTTTCTATTTCATATCACATTACAACCATTTAAAAGTAAATAATGTTATAACCAGTTTTTTTTTATTACAGGTATTTAATACATACAAATGTCCGAATCACATAATTTAATCATTCATGACATATATACCTTTAAACCATATCTCAACTTATGCCATTTTATAATGTATATCTGATATCAATCAAAACTCATATAACATAAGTCGATTTTCAATCATATTACTATAATACATATGCATATTAAACTAACCGAACCATTATACCATTTAATAAACAATTACATATACAAACATGTTAATATTACACCTTGGCCGAACATACAATTGCACTATTCATTTGAATTTGTACCTAACCAACCATGAAACATATTCATTTCTTACCATTAATAATCGGATCTATATAGCAAACTATTTCATATATATATATATATATCATTATAAGAGTATAAATACCACATAGTCAATTTCATTTAAACATAAAATTATTAAAATCTTACTAAACACATCAAGCATATATCATTTACCTTATTGCGGAACACATGTCTTAACTCAACTATCATAAGTAAAGCATATTAAGTAACACATAAATTCATCTTATTTTAGATCATATATACATCATAAACATAGCAACCATGTATCAATTTTAATAAGTCAAGTCCAAGTTTACTAAAACAAACACATAACATATATATATATATATATATATCAAATGAGCACCTTCCATATGTACACCATAACCGAATTTAAAACATTCATTAGCATTATGAAAAAAACCATTAAATCAAACATAGAAATGAAACTTAACCAAAAGAAATAGCCATTTTCGCAAGGCTATATTAATATACAAGACCAAAATATCATAGGTTCCAAACTTAGTCTAATCTATACATGCCTTTGATTCAAATTTAAACTTATAAGTACCAAAGAAGATGATAGTGTGGTTGACTTCTCTGACTATCCGCTGAGTCCGTAGCTTGACCAAAATCTATAAAATAGAACAATGAACACCCACAAAGTAACCTTACTAGCTTAGTAAGTCTTAAGCAATTACAATACAGCTTTCAAACATTCAAGCAATATATATATGCATATATATATCAATTTGTCTATGAAATTGAATACAAATGAATTAACTTATAAGTTTCATTATGGTCGAATGCCATTATTTTTACTTAGCATTTTCTTATCATAAGCTTACAAACTCTCCAAAATACTTAAATTCCTTAGCTATTCGTATATTCCAAAACTAATAAACATAATATACATCTTAGTCACATGTAATTAGTCATACACATAGGTAAGCATATGCAATCATTCTCACATCTAACAATTATACATATGACCGAAACTCAAGGCATAACCAAGCTTATATTTCAATATTCATATCATACTCATTATTGATAAGATCAAATGCACATATAAACATCTCACGAAAAACTTTGACTACACCACAACTTACTTAATTCGAAAGGAATACAATAACTTACCTTGCTCCTTGCATTTATGAACAACTTATACTTACCCGAGCATTCAACTTATTGTAGTAATTATTTCCATCTTGTAAATGTTTCATGAATTCTCTATCTATAATATATCACTGGCATTAAGCCTGCTAGGCATCAAAGCCTGAAATACACACCGGCATTTAAGCCTACTAGACCCGAGGTCTGAAATTTGATCACCGGCATTTAGCCTGCTAGGCAATAAGCCCGATACAATCCACCGGCACAAGGCCTGCTAGGCTCGAAGCCCGATACATTTCATTATCATCTCATAAACATTACAATAATGCAGCCCAAATTAACATAAGTCACATTATTCAATCACTTTAACATATCAACCCAGTTTAAATTATAACAACATTCCAATTCAATGTCACTACCCACATTCGGCTATAATAATTTTTACAAGCATAATTTCATAGTTCAATATATAATCAATGTTATAAGTACTATTAATGATATTAAATTGCTTATAGACTTACCTCGGAAATCGTCGGACAGCTAAAACCGGCTATTCAATAACTTTTGCCTTTCCCGGATCCAAGTCCGTTTTTCTTTGTTCTTGATCTAAACACATTCAATTTGAGCTCATTCAAACACATTTCATTTCAATTTAACCCAAAAACACTTAAATGGGCAAATTACCATTTTACCCCTGACATTCACAACTTTTACAATTTAGTCCCTATTGCATAAAACTCAAAATACACATAATTCAAATGAAATACTTAAGGGCCGAATCTTCCTTACGCTCCTACAAGTCCCTTCATTTCATTTATTTTGCATTTTAACCCCTCAAAGAATTATTCTTTGCAATAAAGTCCTAAATACTCAAAATCACTAAAATTTCCAATACAAAACAAGCTAATCTTTAACATATCATTAATATAAAATCATCAAACACCAAAAACTTCAAGAACATATCAATGGCCGAACATCAAACATGCTTAAATTTAAAAATTCTAACATGGGTCAGCTACTATTCGAAGCAACGATCTCAAAAACTTAAAAATTATCAAAAACCGAAAACTAACCATACCTTAATCAAGCTTCAAAATGTCGAAATGTTGAAGAAACTTTAAGTTCTTCCTCCTTTTACATTCGGTCATAGGAAAATAAGATGATAATGGCCTTTAGTTTTGTTTAATATTACTTATTAATTATTTTACTTATTTAACCTTTATAATAAAATAAGTATAACATATAAACTATGTCTAAAACCATCCATCAACCATCCACTATCATATTTATGGCATAATTCTACTTTAAGGACTTCATATTAAGAAACCACTAACAATTAAGCACTTTTTACTATAGTTTGTAACATTTACACTTTACGCGATTAAGTCCTTTTATTTAATTAGGCACACAAACGATTAAATTTTTCTACGAAACTTTCACACACATTAATTCACATATAACAAACACAAAATATAATATTTAAAAATATTTCAAACTCGGATTCGTTGTCCCGAAACCACCGTTCCGACTAGGGTCAAATTCGGACTGTTACAACTCTCCCCCCTTACGGATTTTCGTCCCCGAAAATCTTACCGTTAAATAAAGTCGGATATTGTTGCCTCATTGAATCCTCAGGCTCCCACATAGCCTCTTCAACTCCGTGTCGATGCCATAGTACTTTCACTAATGGAATCCTCTTGTTTCTCAACTCTTTTATTTCTCGAGCTAAAATACGGATCGATTCTTCCTCATACGTCATATCGGATCGGATTTCAATCTCAGACAGAGCGATCACGTGTGACGGATCTGATCTATATTTACGAAGCATCGAAATGTGAAATACGTTGTGTATCTTTTGTAATTCAGAGGGCAACCTCAATCTATAGGCAACAGGTCCAATACGTTCGATAATCTCGTACGGTCCGATAAACCTCGGGCTTAGTTTGCCTTTCCGACCAAATCGGAGTACTTTCTTCCATGGGGAAACTTTCAAAACCACTCGGTCTCCGACTTGAAATTCAACATCTTTACGTTTTAAATCAACATAAGACTTTTGTCGATCCGAGGCAGCTTTCAAAGTATCTCTGATCACAGCCACTTTCTGCTCAGTCTCTTTAATCAAATCAAGCCCGTGTATCTTGCTTTCACTAAGCTCATTCCAATACAACGGTGTACGACTTGATTGAAAATTGTTATCATAAGCAAATTCAATCAAAGGTAAGTATCTTTCCTACGTACCTTCAAACTCAGGGACGCAACATCTCAACATGTCCTCAAGTATCTGAATGGTTCGTTCAGACTGACCGTCTGTCTGCGGATGAAAGGCTGTGCTAAAGTGGAGTTTAGTACCCAAAGCATCTTGCAACTTCTTCCAAAACAGCGATGTGAATCTTAGGTATCTGTCTGGAACAATGGAACTCGGCACACCATGTAACCTCACAATTTGTGACACATACAATTCAGCAAGTTTATTGAGCGAATAATCTGTACGAACTGGCACAAAGTGAGCTGATTTAGTCAGTCTATCTACAATAACCCAGACTGCGTCTTTCTTGCTCGGTGTCGTAGGTAAACCAGATACAAAATCCATAGTGATTCTATCCCATTTCCATTCAAATATCATGATCGGCTGAAGTAACCCTGAAGGCACTTGATTCTCGGCTTTTACTTGCTAACAAATTAAACACCTGTTTCATGCCAGACCACCAATAGAACTGTTTCAAATCATTATACATTTTACTGCTACCCGGATGTACCGATAGGCGACTATTATGGGCCTCATTCAAAATCATCTAAATCAATTCCACATTCCTCGGAACACATATTCGACCTTTGAAGTTCAAACAATCATTTGCGTCAATTTGAAACTCTAACTCTGCATCATTTTCACACTGAATTCATCTAGCAATCATATCTTTGTCAATTTTCTGTGCATTACAAATTTGATGAATAATTATCGGTCTTGTTTTCAATTCGGCTATGGTCAAACCATCACCAGACATAACCATATGTGCGTTCAACGCACAAAGAGCAAACAATGATTTTCGACTTAAGGCATCTGCAACAACGTTAACTTTTCCCGGATGGTAGTCAATCACTAATTCATAGTCTTTCAACAACTCTAACCATCTGCGTTGTCTCAAGTTCAAATCTTTCTGAATCATCAAGTACTTCAAACTTTTGTGATCTAAATAAACATGACATTTCTCACCGGATAAGTAATGACGCCAAATTTTCAAAGCGAACACAATAGCTGCTAATTCCAGATCATGAGTCGGATAATTTCTTTCATGAGGCTTCAATTGTCTCAAAGCGTAGGCTATGATTTTGCCCTCCTGCATCAAAACGCAACCCAAACCATTCAAAGAAGCATCACTATAAACAATAAATTCTTTACCCGATTCAGGCTGAGCTAACACTGGAGCTTCGGTCAAAAGGGCTTTCAACTGATAGAAACTTTTCTGACACTTTTCCGGCCACTCAAACTTGACATCTTTCTGTAGTAGCTTTGTCAAAGGTGTAGCTATCATGGAAAAACCTTTGACGAATCGTCTGTAGTATCCCGCAAGTCCCAGAAAGCTTCGAATTTCGGAAACATTCTTTGGTGGCTTCCAATCAAGTATAGCCGATATTTTGTTCGGATCAACCCGGATACTGACGCTAAAACAACATGACCCAGGAAGCTGACTTCATTCATCCAGAACTCACACTTACTAAACTTTGCATACAACTGTCGATCTCGCAAAGTTTGTAGTACTAATATCAAATGCTCTGCATGCTCGATTTCATCTTTGGAGTAGATCAGTATATCATCAATAAACACTACTACAAACTGATCCAAAAACTGTCTGAAAACCCGATTCATCAGATCCATAAAAACAGCAGGTGCATTAGTAAGTCCAAAAGGCATAACCAGAAACTCAAAATGTCCATACCTCGTCCGGAATGCAGTCTTTGGCACATCTGTATCTCTGACTCGCAACTGATAATAACCCTGTAACACCCCAAACCCGGCCCAAACATTACGACCGAATTTGGTATGCTACAGAGAAAAGCATTTTTGAAAATCCCTTAAGCCGATTTAAAATTTGATAAAAATGTTGTCTTGTTTTTAAACAGTTGAGGAGAAAACATTAAATAGTGTTGGTTGAAAATATATTAAGTCAAATTGTTACAGATTTAAGTGTACCCGATGGCACAATAAAACATTTACGTATTAATTTTTATAAAACATGTGTAACCATTTTTCAAGTCATTAAGTTGTTAAACAAATTATCCAAAACAGATAAAATAACCAAAATATAATTCTAGGAGGCCTTATTACAACTTAAATAAATCAAAACCATAATAAAATATAATAGTTCAAAATCCACCTAGTCCATATTTTCATCGCATGGCCACCTCGAGTTTATCCGACTCCTTATCCGCAGCTACGAATCACCTGAAAATGTTAAAGGAAAAAGGTGAGTCATCAAGACCCAATGTGTAACCCTTTTCCCGGTTTAATTCAACAACATACACAATTTATAACAATTTAACATGCATTAAAATATGCACCCAACCTAGCCAACCAAACGCCTTTTTCTACCCCGTGTGGTACCAAACCACTGGTGGTGCCAAACCACTGGTGACATATAGTCACAGTTGTGATGCCAAATCACTGGAGATACCAAATCTCTGGTGTCCGAACACACAAATCGAATGATGGGGCCAACCCATCGTGTGATACCAAATCACTGGCGTCAATCCCATATCTCAAAGTGGGGCCAACCCACGGTGGTACTAAGCCACAGGGACGAGACGCTATGAGGTGCCAAACCTCTGGAGGTACCAAACCTCTGGTGACCGTAGTCACAATGTGTTACCAAAACACTGGTGTCCGTCGACACGAATATCACTGCCCCCTCCTCTCATCAACCCACATCAAACAATTATATACCTTTACAAAATCATGCTAAAAGGTTTATTTAACAACATTCATAGATTTATCATTGCCATATATCAAATATTGCACATACCAAATGTGTCATGCTTCCCAAAAGCATCAAATAATAATCTCATAGCAATAAAGACTTACCCGAATCCTTGTTAATACCATGATGGTATTACATCCATATCTACACAAACCGATTAGGCATAATATAACACTTAGCATATTAATATGTTATAAGGTGTGTATGTACACACCTGATACTAACGAGAGTCCTAAATCCCGAATAGACAATCCGGCCACACAAGTTTTCCTTGCCCCTATATTCGGCCAAACACTAGGTTAGTGCCATGGCCTATTCGGCCAAACCAAAAATAATTGAGAAGGGTTCCTTGTGAACCCGAAACCTTACCCAAATGCCTTCGAAAACTAGCCAACACACTCCTAAATATGAATCGGCCTCACTTCCCTACAATCAACCATCATCATTGAGGTTATTAGCCTTCGGCTTTCAATTACTTAAAAGAATAATCCTTTAAAATAAACCCTTACCACCTTTCCAAAATCGATTGATCAAAGATGATGGATTCAATTGCTCGCTTCCAAATCCAGAAGGCCCTAAAACAAATCGGATTAGCACCCTTGCTACAAGTGCCGAAATTGGCCCTTTTACTCCTTTAGAAGTTGACAAGAACAAAAGAAACAAATAAGAAAATATTCGGCCTTGGACACTCACCTTAAAAACCGATTGGAGAAGAAAAATAGAAGAGGCACCTTTGCTTGAGATTCGGCCAATACTAGCCAAGAAGGAAGAAAAGAATTCGGCACACCCAAAGAAGTATATTCGGTTGTAGTGGAAGAAAGAAAATAATAGAAAAGGGAATAGAGTGTCGGCAAAGAAGAGAGTATAGGAGATTTTTGGTGTTTAAGCAAAACAAATAGGAGAACAAGATGTTGATGAAGGTTTCGGTTTTGAGAGAATGAAATGGAGAAAATAGAAGATGAGCAAAAATGACCAAAAGGTCAAAAGAGTTAGGCTTACCAAAAGATAAATTCGGCCAAAAAGAAAAAGAGGTTGAGAGAGAATTGCAACCTTTGCTCAAAAAAAAAATGCTAAGAATGGCCAACACAAACTACTAACCTTGCCAAACCACTAGCATATTCGGCCAACCTCCCCCCTTAGCCACATTGCCGTCCACATTCATGCATTAAGGCATAGGATTTCTTTCCAAAACATTTTCCACCCTTCATGCCTTTGTCCCCTCTTAATACCATAAGCTCAAGAATCTTATCCCTTATTCCATGCTTTCCTTAAATATAAATTCAACTTACCAAAAGATGAAGGTCCAACCTATCATAATCATAGGTTGACCGGCCATTAATGCTAACATACAAAAATAAACTTTTAAAATGTTAAACATACTACTCGAACCTCTAACCTCAAGCTATAAGTTCAAACACCATAACCACTTTACCATTAACTCCTCATATGCTTTAATTAACACTTAAATTAACTTAAGTGCTAAGCTCACTTAATCCACTTCATTAAATAAACCATACTAAAAATTATCCTACTAGTCCGAGCTTACTCAAGACCCCTAATTAAGTCTTATTACACCACGAATAATATTACAGCAATTCAAACACAAGAAAAATAATTCAATCGCAAATAACCCCTATTTTAGGATGTTACAAACCCGATCTCAGATCTATCTTTGAGAACACTAATGCCCCTTTTAACTGGTCAAACAAATCATCAATTCGAGGTAACGGGTATTTATTCTTTATTATCACTTTATTCTACTGCCGATAATCAATACACATTCGCATAGTCCCGTCTTTCTTTTTCACGAACAGAACTGGTGCACCCCAAAGAGAGAAACTCGGTCGTGCAAAGCCTCTATCTGTCAACTCTTGCAACTGTGCTTTCAACTCTTTCAACTCAGTAGGTGCCATCCGATATGGAGCTATCCAAATCGGAGTCGTCCCCAATACTAATTCAATACCAAACTCTATCTCTCGAACTGGCGGCAAACGCGGTAATTCTTCGGGAAACACATCTGAGTATTCACACACAACTGGTACAGATTCAATCTGCTTTTTGGACACTTTATTATCCAACACATAAGCCAAGTAAGCTTCACATCCTTTTCTCACATACTTTCGAGCTAACATCGAGGATATAACGGTAGGCAACCCGCTAAATCATTAGATTCAACCCGTATGATTTTTTCGTTCTGACATCTTAAATCAATAATCTTTCTTTCGCAATTCACTACTGCATCGTGCAAAGTTAATTAGTCCATTCCCAAAATTATATCGAACTCGTCGAAAGGCAACGGAGAGTGTGCATGCCGGAAGATCTTAAGTTGAGACGTAAGATTTTGCAAGAAGCGCATGGTAGTCCATACGCTATGCACCCTAGAGGGAGTAAGATGTATCGGGATTTGCGAGAGCAGTTTTGGTGGCTGGGCCTAAAACGAGAGGTGACCGAATTTGTGGGGAAGTGTTTGACCTGTCAGTAGGTAAGGGCAGAACATCAGTTACCATTAGGGTTATTGCAGCCATTGAAGATTCCACAATGGAAGTGGGAAAGGATCACAATGGACTTTGTTAGTGGGCTACCTCTCACGCCTACTAAGAAAGATTCGGTCTGGGTGATTGTTGATCGCTTGACGAAGTCTGCTCATTTCATACCAGTACGTGTCGATTACTCTCTGCAGAAATTGGCTAAGCTATATATAGCAGAGGTGGTAAGACTGCATGGAGTACCAGTGTCGATCATATCAGACAGGGACCCTAGGTTCACATCGCGATTTTGGAAGGCGTTGCATCAAGCGTTGGGTACGAAGTTGGATTTTAGTACAGCGTTCCATCTTCAGACCGATGGTCAGTCTGAGCGGGTAATTTAGATCTTAGAGGACATGTTAAGGGGTTGTGTCATTGATTTCAGGGGTGGTTGGGAGGAGTTCTTACCGTTGGCGGAGTTTGTGTACAACAACAACTACCAGACTAGTATTCAGATGGCGCCCTATGAAGCATTGTACGGGCGGAGGTGTCGTACTCCTACTTGTTGGATGGAATTTGGGGACCGTCAGATTTTGGGTCCAGAGTTGGTTACCGAGACAGAGGAGAAGGTCGAGTTAATTCAGGCTCGATTAAAGGAAGCGGCAGACAGACAGAAGTCCTATGCTGACCTGAAGCGTAAGGATATAGAATTTGCAGTGGGTGACAGGGTTTTCTTGAAGGTGTCGCCGTGGAAGAAAGTATTAAGGTTTGGACGGAAGGGTAAGTTAAGTCCCAGATTCATCAGACCATACCAGGTGTTAAAACGAGTGGGATCGGTAGCCTATCTGTAACACCCCTTAACCCGTCTTCGTCGCCAGACTAAGGTTATGAGGCATTACTAACAAAAACACAACTTAGAACTAATATTTCATAAGCTGAATATCAAATATATCACTTTCGTACACACGCATTTAAAAACCAAAACATCGATGTATATAAAGAACAATTCATAGCATACCAAGTTCGCTTGCTTTATAATCAATCTAAAGTACATATACCAAACTTGAACACATATAACCATTAATAAATCACTTATTACGAATGATCTAATAGCATAATTATAATATGCACATTCAACCACTAAATTAAGTACCTATTCGGTCATATGAAACATTTATTTCATTATACTTATGCAATTATGCCATCCACCACATCATATCCATTAACAAACCAAATATACATATGCACTTTGAAAACCGAAACAAATGATCAAATACCATAATTGAAACATACATATATGGCTTATACCCATTTCTCATTTTAAATTTCACCAAACCGTACCTTAAAAGAAATTCCCAAATAAATTATTTACACAGTTAAATAACTTCAACATTTTCATTACTTAAAAATTTATCTAAACCAACCATCTCAAGAATACAACCATGAAGCATACTTTACAACAATTCGAATCGTGATCCAATACATGTAAAGATTAATCTTCAAATGAAATTCCACCATTAACCTAATGCCAAAATACATAACTAATTTAACTCAAACATTAGTATCATAAACAAGCAATTATGTCAAAAGCATATCACATATACTTGACTAAAAGAAATAGATCATTGCCGAATTATTGAAATCAAACACATCATACACATAGCCAAAAACAATTAAAACCAACTTAAACAAAATAATCAAGCCATTTTCGCATGGCTATGTATATATATATATATATATATATGTAAATAGAACATCATTCAAACTTTTATCTAGCCTATGCATGCCTTTAATTCGAAATCAACTAGCTTGAAAGTACCAAAAGGGGATGATAGTGTGGTTGACTTCACCAATGATCCTTCGAGCCCGTAGCTTGACCAAAATCTATAAAACGAACAGTGAACACATAAAGTAAGCTCACTAGCTCAGTAAGTCATAAGCAACCTCAATATAACATTCGGTTACACAAACATTTAAATAATCAATTTCTAACTTTAAGCATTCATGACTGAACACATAATTTACTAAAGCCGAATATCTCATCTCATGTAATACATAAACTTTCATTACCTTGCCGCCGTACATCATTTACCAAATAAATAATCCCACACACATATATATATATATATATATTCATACCTGTACAAATACCTTAGTTCTTTCATGCTTTTCTATAACCAATTTCCTCATCGTATAGAATATATATACAAGTTCCATCTATCATATGTGTATTACTTCCTTTCAAAGTTTCATTTACTTATTAGCATAGGATATAAGTATAACATTTAAGTATGACTAATACATACCTTGTAACCGACCTCACAAACTCACCTTCACAACTTAAGCTTTCTTGATTTGTTTTGTCACTTTACTATTTCAATATCGAAGTTCGGGAATTGAAAACTCACCAGCATACAACAAGAATTTCATTGGTCCAAATCGCATACACTGGAACTTGCCCTACTAGACTCAAAGTCCGAGATTTTAAACACCGACATTTAGCTTGCTAGGCATTAAGCCCGATATATTCACTGGCACAAGGCCTGATAGGCTCGAAGCCCGACATAATCCTTCAATACACATTTCTTAGTGCTAACATCACAAACAAATCATACACATCATATTCCATTCACATATCCTATCTAATATACTTATTCAAGTCATATTAACAAAATATATATTCAATCTAATTTAACACTTTTACATTCGGCTAACACATAAATTCATACTCAAAATTTTCAAATATTAACATTTAACGTGTCCATAATTAACTCTTTAATATATATTTGCTTAAGGACTTACCTTGACTGTCGACGGACAACGTAAGCCGGCTATTCGGTAACCTTCGCCTTTCCCCGATCCAAATCCGTTTTTCTTTGTTCTTGATCTAGACACATTAAAATTTAGCTCATTCAAGCACATTTCATCTCAATTTAGTCCCAAAACACATAAATGGGCAAATTACCATTTTACCCCTAATGTTTCACATTTTTACAATTTAGTCCTATTTGCACAAAACACAAAATACACAAAATTTCACTATAATACCTTAGGGCTGAATTCTCATAGGGACTATACAAGTCCATTTCTTTCATTTATTTTGCATTTTGGTCCCCTCAAAAATTCATTTTTGCAATTTAGCCCAAATACTCAAATTTACCAAAAATCCAAAGGCAAAACATATTAATCTAACATATATCTTTCATAATTCATCAACTATCATCATAAAACTCATAAACTCATCAATGACACATTTCAAAATATTCACCAAAATCAGAAATTCAAGCATGGGTCTTGAAGTATTCGAAGCAACGATCACAAAAACGTAAAAATTATCGAAAGCCGAAATCAAACTAACCTTGAATTTTAGCTCACAAGTGTCGAATTTTGGAAGCTTAAAAACCTATCTTTCTTTCTTATACATTCGTCCTTCACCAAAAAAAAAAAGATGATATGCTTTTTCTTTTGTTTTATTAACATATATTATAACATTTAATCATTTACTTATATAACCTTATTATATAAAAATTATATAATATAAATTTAAGGTTAATCTTGTCATATGCCACCCACTAACTTAAAAATGGGCTATTTACTCATTTAATACCTCATATTAAAAAGCCATTATCATTCTAGCACTTTACACTATAGTATGCAACTTTTTCACTTTACGCGATTTAGTCCTTTTTGTTAAATTGAACACACAAACGATTAAATTTTTCTACGAAACTTTCACACACATTAAATCACATATGATAAACACAGAATATATCATTTAAATATATTTCAGACTCGGATTCGTGGTCCCAAAACCACCGTTCCGATTAGGGTCAAATTCGGACTGTTACACTATCAGCTTGAGCTACCTTCAGAGTTAAGCCAGATTCACAATGTGTTTCATGTCTCTATGCTGAGACGGTAACGTTTGAATCCATCTCACGTGGTGCCTGTGGAGGAAATCGAGGTAAGACCTGACCTATCCTTTGAAGAGGAACCAGTGGAAATCCTGGATCGTGATGTCAAAGTGTTGCGAAGGAAGATGGTTCCGTTGCTTAAGGTCCTATGGCGGAATCACGGTTCGGAGGAGGCTACTTAGGAACCAGAGGAGACAATGCGACAGCAGTACCCGCATCTATTCGGATCAGGTAATTTCGTGGCTGAAATTTCTTTAAGGGGGTAGAACTGTAGCATCCTCATTTTGAGGGGCTTTGCATTTAATGTGATGTAATGTTTATGTTATGCTTAATGTGTTAATTAGTGTGTTTAAGGGATTCAGATTGGGCTCAGGGTTGGGTCGAGGCCTTAGTTAAAATTTTCTGTTTGGACACTTTAGTGGAGAGCGAGGCAGGATTGGGCTTAAAAGATATTGTTTGCATTTTAAAACACAAAGAATTGATGTGTTAAGGAGGCAAGAAGGTGCCTCTTAGGGCTCAACAAGGTGACGCCACAAAGGAGCTTGGGGAGGAGGTTCTAGTCGCAAGATACCCCTTTATTTTAATTAATTTTGGCGTCAAAGGAGAGGGGAGTTGGGGGCAGCTAGGATGCTTTAAAATAGGATTTATTTGTTTGGATAATGTAGATAATATGGCTGATAATTTGGCAGATAAAGGAAGGAAGAGGTGGTGTTATTTGGGTCACTTGTGGATGAGAGATCAGATAATGATAAGGGAGAAAGTTTAGGAATTATCTATTGGTCAAGGTGGTGGCCGAATTTCCAACTCTAAGAGGGGGAGGAATCGGTTTTAATGAGGCTAAGGGGTGCCGAAATTTCCCTTGATTAGTAGCTTAGTTTTAGTTTTAAAAAGGGGCATTTTCGGTTTTTAGGGAGTAGGTGCCGAAATTTAGGTTAAGTAAGGGGGATATCTCTTCAATTTCGGCATTTGGATCCTATACTCTTTTTCTTTTTCCTCTCATCTCCACTTTTATGCAAAAGCCGAAATTCCATTCTACTTCTCTCTTCTCAATCGTTTTTCTCAAAAACCCAAAACCCTTAATTTCAATTCTCTTCTCCATTCTTTTCCTATAAGCCGAATATTCATTGTTATTGTTTTTCTCTTTGCCGATTCCTTCATCAATGCTGAATCTTCATAGATCTCTTGAGATCATCTTTTCTTTCTGATCTTCTCAAAAGCCGAAATTCCCTAGGAGTTTCCGAATTCTCTGTGTTAAGGTAAGTGTCGATTTCTTCTGTTCTTTTTTCTTCTCTTCAGGTTTTTGGAGGCCAAATGGCTAGTTGGCGTGGTAAGATTACCCTTGGAGTAATGTTTTAATTGTTCTCGTATTCTTATTTTGGGGCGACACATCGGGAATCAAAGTAGAACGTCTAGATCTAAAAGCCGAAAATCGCTAGTCTCTAAACTCCATCTCTTTCGGGATTTCAAGGTAAGGGGTTCTCGTTAGATTTTCGCTAGGTTCGTTTACCATAATTGTAATTATAACCTTATGATATGGATTAACAACCATATGTTGTGATGGTAGCAACTGATAAGGTCTTTTGATGGAATCACATGTCGATCAGGCCAGGGGGGATTGGATCTGTAAACCCAATCCCTAAGTTTAAGAAACGAGCGATGTCAGCAGTACGGAATTGGCCACCGGGTTGTGGACCGGCTTCAGAACAAAGCCTTAGACAGTTAGCAGTTGTATTGGCTTCTGATAGTGTTGACATAGAAAGTATCGTCTTGACCGTAATCAGGTGTGTAGATCTCTATCACACTAATTAATCTGTACTCTGTATGTTATGGGCTAAAAGCCAGAAAAAGGCTGTATGAACAGTCATTTTACCCGAAAATGGTAGGCAAGGGATGCCAGGTACGTAATCATAGAAACTTCTCTATGTGTATCGATGTATGTGATAGTCTGTGATCTTTTAGATAGTATATTGTTTTGATTCTGCATGAATGTATGCATGGGATGGGGTTAATATGATGAAGGGGAAGAGCATGTTTATAGGTCACTTGGTGATCGGTGGTTGAACCACGAATTGTAACGTTAGGTCACAATAGTGATCAGTGGCTAAGCCACGTTAAATTAATTCCTGATTGTAAGGAACAGGCAGTATGACTGTCGATATGGTGTGTAGCGGTTGGTGGGTTGACTGTAGAAATCCCCGAGGTGTGATGGCTGGTACGGGCTGGTGTGTAGAGGATGGACTATTAGGTTGGGTTGGGCCATGTAGCATGTAAATATTTTGTTGCCATTGTGTATGGGCCAAGGCCCATAATGTGTTTGTGGGCCTCAAGCCTTTTATGTGTTTTCGGGATTTGCACACTGAGTCTTGGTGACTCACCCCTTTATTTTCCTAAACCTTTCAGGTAAGCAGTAGATTGTGGATATGGAAGCCGAGGCAGACTCGAGGGGCTATCAAGTCTTTTATTTTCATAAAATATTTCCGGTTTTTCTTTAAGTTTTAATTTTGGGACTACTTATGTAATAAGGCCTCCATAGCTTAGGTTATCAATTTATATTTGCTGATGGTTACATTTATAAATTTATGTTCAAAGACTTATTTATAAGAAGAAATAAAATGGGATTTTCAAACAAGATTTGAAAAGAAAAAAAAAGAACCCACAAAGGTTTTCTTCAAATAACACTTATTTAATGAATACCTTCTTAAACAAACCGAGATTTCAAATCCCCTCAAAGCAAATTTTTAACATTTAACCCGTAATATACCAGATCTGGTCGTGGCTTTTGGGCCGGGTTTGGGGTGTGAGAGAGATTGTTTCACACTACCATCTATCACTTGGTATATTTGAATTTTGGCATATTAAGTATATGGCATGTACAGGTATTTTGATGTCATTTTGATTATGGGTTGATAGTGATTTTGGTTACTTGTAATGGCTTGTGAATGTAAATGTTTTGAGTTGTAAATATAGCCATGAGAGTTGGCTTAATTTGGTGAATTTTGGTATGTGCATATATGTGAATTTATGCTTGGTATTAGATGTGAATTATGTTTCTGAATTGGTTCAAAGTAATGTATGTTTAGTAAATGTATAGTTAGTTAAATTGGTATGTTTTAATGGAGTAAGATTTGAAGTTATAAGCATGTTGAATGTTGGTATTGAAAATGGTATGGATTAGTCTTGATTGTGGTTGAATTGAATGTTATTTATGCTACGATTTGGTACCATTTGAGCTTGTTTAGGTATGTGCAAAATGGGTGGCAAAATGGCTTGGTAAATAGCCTATTTTTGTCCACACAGGCAGAGACATGGGCGTGTATCTCAGCCGTGTGTGACACACGGTCAAGTTACACGGTCGTCTTTCCCTTGGTGTTGAAATTGAAATGAAGTCGGTAAGCTCCACACGGCCTCCCACACGGGCGTGTGATTGGCCGTGTGGCACAAGTCAGTATACCCCCTAATTGGCACACGGCCTAGCACACGGGCGTGTGACTTGGCTGTGTTGCATAAGTCAGAATACCCTACAGGTTTGGCACGGTCTAGCACACGGCCTGACACACAGGCGTGTGTAGCCACTTCGAAGGGCACATGGGCTAGACACACAGGCGTGTGGTTGGCCGTGTGACCCAAGTCAGTAACCTCACTTGTTTGGACACGGGGTTGGACATGGGCTGGGACACAACCATGTGCTCCCATTTCGAATGTTCACACGGGTTGAGACACGGGCGTGAGTGGTGGCCGTGTGAGACATAATACCTGGTCACACGGGCATGTGTCCCCTGTTTTAAGAAAAAATTTCTAAGTGTGGAAAGGCTTTCCGAGTTATTGTTTAGTCCCGAAACCCTTCCAATGCATATGAAAGGCCTCGTAGGCTCGTTTAAGGGACACTATGATTGATTGTATTTGAATTGTATATGAAATGTATGTTTAAAGGTGTTGAAAGTCCGATAATGCTTTGTAACCCTATTCTGACGGTGAATACAGGTGAAGGGTGCTACATACTAGGCTCAGGCCCGGCCCTACTCGAAAAATGGGCCTAAAATTTTGCCCAAGCTCGACCCAGATAAAAATACTAAAACCTAGGCCCGACCCGACCCGCCCGTATTAATCTTTTATATAATTTTTAATATATATTACATCAAAAATATTAAAAACATCAAAATAAATATTTCCCAATAAATTGAAAATAATTTTTAAAAAATATGTAGACTTAAAAATACTAAGATAAATATAACTTTACAAGCAAATGCCTCTAAAATAATAACAAAATTAACAAATGCCTTCAAAATAATAACAAAATTAGCAATAAAATAAGTTTTATACAATGTCTAAACAATAACAATAAAATAGTGGCAACATAATAGTAAAATGATAGCAAAATAGGAAGAAAACAATAATAAAATAACAATAAAAAATAATAATAATAAGAGCAGACTTTTTTTTGTCTTATAGTGAATTCGAGCCGGGTCGGGCCCGTGCCAAAAATACCTTACCCGAGGCCTGACCTATTTTTTAAACGGGCATTATTTTGTCCAAGCCCATTTTTCAGGCATATATTTTTTCCCAAACCCTTCCAAATTTTGGGCAGGCCTTCGGGCCGGGCCACCTATGATCAGGTCTACCGACGCCCGTGTGCCAGGCCGTGTAACACTTGAAATGGCCTCACATGCCTGTGTGTTAGGCCATGTGCTAGGCCGTGTAACTTTTGAAAAGCAACCTTTAGAACCTACAAGGGGCACATGACCGTGTCGCATGGTCGTGTGTCACACACGGATGAGACACAAGCCCATCTTAGGCCCTGTGGACAAGAAAAAGACAAAACTCAAGCCATTTCTTTCACCCAATTCAAGCACACACCTACAAGCCATTTACATATTTGACGATGTCATTAAAAGATACCAAAACATGCACAAAATGACAAATTCACATGAACCAAATCCATTCAACCAATATATCATATAGGCACCTCAAACACATACATCAAACACAACAGAACATATGCATATTTAACCATTCATCAACTAAGTTGTTACCATACCAAAACATATCACAATTGACACATATGAACCAGACCATATTAGATTCATGCAATATCAAAATAACCTTACCACTTGGATCATTTCTCACATGCATCAAAATCATTTAAATGACACAAATCTAGCCATTTCCAAATGTTTCCAACAACCAACATATGTACTTACCATATTTCATATCATGCACCACTATTCAAAACCTTTCCAAAGCATGCCATAACTTGACCGTATTGAGGTCAATTCGTCACCTACCATTTTAGCCATTCAAACATGCATTAATACATTGTCAAAATAATATACACCAATAAGACATCAAAAGTACCAAGGTTACATCAACCAAAATGACATATACATGCCAAACTCATCAACTAATATAAACCAAAAGTCCATATATACATCCTATTATAACCTTTATTAAGACATCAAAATCTACCACTATAATTGCTGGATAGTGTGGTAAATCTCCGACAAGCTTCCGAACTAATCGAGTTTCTCATAATCTATAAAGTAAAGGAAAATAACTACGTAAGTAATGAATGCTTAGTAAGCTGGTATAAACTTTAAACATGACATTTCATTTTAATAATGAACTTTATGGGGTAATTATAAACCTATACCAACTCCACAAAGTTTATCAAACTTCACAAAAATCAACTCATAAATGCGTAAATTCATCAATATCACATATATTTTTCATTCCTAACATAATAGGATTTTATAAGACTTTAAACCCTTCCATTTACTTACTTTCCATTGAATTTACTTACCTTAGCTTAAATAACAACATCAATTCACTAATTAGTATATTTGTTCACGAAATAGGTATATTCATCCATAGCATAAGTAAATTTCTCACATATAAGTACATCATTCAACTCATCATTCCCTTTTTATCATATTACATTTCAACTATGAACTTACCATTTCATTACCTTTCCTCACCCGTTTCATATGCATAACACACACGACATAAGCATAACAACAACCGTGGCTACAAGCTAATGCATTTAAACATAGCTCTTTTGAAATCAAGTACATGATAAACCATTTCATTAGAAATTACACACTTTAATCCTTACCACCCTTTCATGAACATAAGCATATTTCTATTTGGACACTTACAATTTCAATGCATAACTTTATAAGTAAACATAATACAAACCAACCAATATCCTGGCACAAGCCTAAGCATCATCAACAACACATGTTAGTGCAAAAACTCATAATTCACTTAAATTAACATAAGATAAGTCATTGAACATGGATAACCTCACTTGAAATCATCAATTTTATGAACATAGACATACTTTCATTTAACATTCTCTTTTCATTCATTTTCATAGTTTTCATGATATAAGTAATTTAAATGTATACCTTTCCTTCCCTTTTCATGCTCATTGAACCACTTAGAATAATATTAGATACGCAGGGAAGCTCACACAAAGTATGCTAAACATATGGTCGAAACCATTTCATTTCATCATTGCTCACTCAAGCCATAAATGGGTCTGCTCACACAAGCTGACGATTGGAATGTAGATACACGATGCAACTCACACAAGCTGACATGTAATAGCCCGTTTTTAGTCAAATTAGAACTGTGATTTTGAGACCACAAATATTATGTCAAAATATTCATTTTATTATTATTTCAAGGTTTACAACATGATTGAATGATTGTGTGAAAGTTTCAATCAGAAATTGTATCGTTTGGTTGGTTAATTCTGTAAAAAGGACTAAATCACATAAAGCGTAAAACTTGAGTTCTAATAGCTAAAGGTATTAAATGGCTATGAAATTAAATAGTTAAGGGATTTATGTTGCAATTATTCCATTGATAGAATGAGTGGGCATATTTGGACATGGTTTAAATGATTTTTACATGTTTTAATAAAGTATATAATATTAATTTATAAATTTAACATAAGTAAAATAACATGAAATTAAAAGTGGCCATCTTTTTTTGTTTTCTCCATCGAAACTAGAGAATGAAATATCCATTTTTGAAGGTTTTCATTCGGCCATGCTTTGAAGCTTAATTGGTGAGTGGTTTTTGATCGGTTTTTAATGATTTCTACGTTTTTTATATCGTTGCAGCTTAGTCTAGCTAGTCCGTACATTTGATTTCAAAACTGTTAAATTATTTGAGTGTTGTTGTTGTTGAATGTTTGAATAAATAGATTTTTGATGATATATTATGAAGGTTTAATGATAGATAACCAATTTTTGTAAAGTGATTTTTGACAAAATTGTTATTTAGGGATTATATTGTGAAATGTTGTAATTTTGTGGTCTAAAGTGTGAATAAATAAAATATATGGGATAATAGGGACTCCATTAAAATTCAGCTAGTATGGGTTATAGTCTAATTGTATAAATTTTCATTTTTATGTGTTAAGGACTACATTGTAAAGAAGATGAAATTTTAGGGGTAATTGTGTAAATTTGCTAAAAAGTGAATTGTGGGATAAATTGAATGGAATGAATATTGAATGAGTTAATTTTTATATTATATAGATCAAGAAAAGCAAAAATCAGAACTAGATCGTGGAAAAGGAAAAGTTGACGATTAGCCGATAGTTGTTAACCGAGTGATAGAGGTAAGTTCGTATAATTGGAATCGAACTTTTAAATACTTTTAATTGTTTAAAATGATTGTATGTAATTGAATAAATGATCTACTTGAAATTCAAATGCCTTACTGATATAGTCTGATAGTTACCAAGCCCCGTTTTAATCGTAGGAATTCGTAGGATACGAGTGACATGTCACTAGGGTTACTGTTTAAGTCGAGATCCTGCATGTGTTGCGGACTCACCGCAGCTTGTATGAGCTTACCGATATATCAGCTCGTAAGAGCTTACTGTTCATCAGCTCAGGAGGAGTTCACCGATCATAGCTTGAAAGAGTGAATATGATGATGAATTGACGGATTACCGATTAATACACCTAGTGTATCACCCGTGTATCTATCGATATTCTATTAGGTTCAACGAGTATAATTCTGTTAATGATTATACGGATGAATTATTGGTTATATAAATGGATTGTCGATTATATGAATGAGGATGAATTGTTACTTATGATATACATGTTATATGAATTTGGTATGATACATTACATTGAGATATGAAATTGAGATAAAGGTTGATTATATGTACTTATGAGACTAACATATTGATGAATACTTGTGTATAGGCATTTGGAAAGTGAATTTAATATACTTTGTTTAATTGTTTGATTATGTATAAATGGTAAGTTAAATTCTGAATTATATGGCCTTACTAAGCTATAAAGCTTACTCTATTTCTTTTCCGTGTTTTATAGAGGTTCGATAGCTCGCTCGATTCGAATAAAGTCGGAGTTACGCATCACACTATCTAGTTGTTGATTGGTAATTTTGAACTCATGGATATATGTAAATATGACATGTATAGTCTAGTTATTGTAACACCCCTTACCTGTATTCGACACCTGAACCGGGTATGAGGCATTACCGTACTTAACTTGCTCAATCATACAACATCGATTCCATAAAATTTCATTTCAAATTAGAACTTTTCATTAGAGACCTTAATGTCCTTATTATAGGTCTACGAGACCCTAAACTTGCACCCGGAATGATTCGAGATCAAACCAGAGTCTTTTGAACACTTAGAAAATTTTTACACAAAACTGGGCCACACGCCCGTGTAAAGAGGGACACGCCCACGTGGACGAGCCATGTAGTCACACACGCCCATGTCCCTAGCCCGTGTGGATTTTGTTTTTCATTTCAACCCTATAGAGGTTTTAACACGGCCTGACACACGCTTGTGTCCATAGCCCGTGTCCCTCACACACGTGTCTTCACTCGTGTGTGAAAACCTTGACATTTTGTTTATGACGTCATCATCTCAATAAGGTTACATGGCCAAGGCACACGCCCGTGTCCTTAGACCGCCTGTCGAATTAAATTCCTAATTTCAGGTGCAGACTTCACACGGCCCAGGCACATGCCTGTGTCTTAGGCCGTGTCTCCCACACGGTTGAGACACACGGTCATGTCTCAGCCTGTGTGTTTACTACTGGGTAATTTGACTTGCCAACCTAGCATGCATGGGGACACATGGCCTATCAACACGCCCATGGGGCTGACTGTGTGTCACACACGGCCTAGACACACGCCCGTGTGTGTACCCGTGTTGTAACACCCCTAACCCGTAACCATCATTGGATTAGGGTTAAGAGGTATTACCGGACAATCAGAAACTTTACGAACATTTCGTATTACAGTTTATCCAATACAATCAAAGCGTCCCTTAACAAGGTTAATAAGACCTTAAGCATGCTTCAGGATAGAGCCGGGACTAAACCGAACACATAATAATTCTCAGAAATTTAAAACTTTTTCTAAGTTGCAGAGGTCACACGCCCATGTCGGCAGGCCGTGTGCCTTCCACGGCCTCAGAAGCGCCCATGTGTCTAAGCCGTGTCAAAACAGGGCATACATACTGACTTGTCCACACGGTTGTGGACACGTCCGTGTACCTCACCCGTGGTCGATCCTGACTTGCACCACATGGCAGTCACACGCCCGTGTGTCCAGCCTGTGGTCGATCCTAACTTGTTTTGAATTACAACCACGAGGGACACAGTAGCTTGTGTGCTCAACCGTGTGGGAAATTATAGGCTATTTTCAAGGCCAAATTGCCACCCACACAAGGGTCATCCTTACAAGCTCAAACAAGTAATATCCCATACATAAATGGCAACCAAAATCATGTCAAGTGTTCAACCTATCATCCCATTCAATTACATCTCCAATCATGTCAACTTGTATACCAAATAGTACAACTAAATCACATGTAAAACCAAGCATGATTCATCTACAATTTCACTTAATCACTTTGGCATCAATCCATCACTAAGCTTACAATTCATAAGACCATTTCATTACCATCAAGCCATACCAAAACATGCATCATATACCATAATCACTCATGCATATTACCAAAATTTATCTAGCCACATCACATGGCTATTTACAACCCAAACATATTCCAAAATGACTAGCCATATTTAGCTATATACATCTCCAAAAGGTACCAAAATGAGTTTGGGTAGTGTGATGATGATCCTCGACGGTCCCTGAGCCTCTCGTAGCTTTAACGATCTATAAAAACAGAATAAACACACACAAAGTAAGCTTTCCAAAAGCTTAGTAAGCCATATAGAAATAAACTTAACATATATTCAATTATAAGCATGGCAATCAAGTTCATAAGTATATCTTCATTCGACACACATAAGTTTCTCTTTGGCTCAATTGGTTTGCCATTGCTTACAAACACATTATATCTCAAGCATCTCTTTTGCTCAACTATCCAACATACACATATCACACTTTGTTCATAGCATCAATGTACATGTTAACTTACCTCTTACGCTTATTCAAAGCATATACTTCGGACATACCTGAAACGGATGGATTTCACATATAATCATTCATTTCTCGGACTCGCCTGTTGAACTGTTTGGAATCTAATAGAATACTCAGAGTGCTCAGATAGTCGTACAATGCCAACGTCCCAGACGTGGTCTTACATGTAACCAATTATCGAAGCCACTGTCCCAGACAGGGTCTTACATGAATCAATACGATGCCAATGTCTCAAACATGGTCTTACACGTAAATCTCATATCGATGCCAACGTCCCAGACATGGTCTTACATGAAGTCTCGAATCAATGCCAACATCCCAGACGTGGTCTTACATGATCTCACATATCGGAAACCTATGTCATGACATATGTAACCCTATCTATTCCTAGGTTCATACGGGACTTCTCGGACTTAGGTACAATGTTGATACTCCATATAAATAACATCTCAAGCATATTCAACACAAGTTAAATTTCATATATGCACAATTAACTCAATTCAAATGCATTTATTTGTATATCGACTTACCTCGGATTCGGATATTCGATCGGATTAGGTTATTCGACAACTTTTGATTTCCTACAACCTAAATCCGTTTTCTTCGGTTCTTGATCTAAACATATTCAAATTTAACCCTTTAATTCACCAAAACATTCAATTCAATACAAAAACTCATATTTGGGGCACTTTACAATTTAGACCTCATATTTTCACATTTGGACAATTTAGTCCCTATTTTACAAAATCACAAAATATAACAAATTTCATGATACTCATGCTTGGCCGAATATTACCCGTGCTCATTCAAGTCCACACATTTCATTTATTTCACAATTTAGTCCCTCAAATAATCCTTTTCTCAATTACATCCAAAATACTCAAATTCATCAAAAACTCAAAAATAAACTATGTTAACTAAACACATATCTTTCATATTTCACCATCAAACATCCAAAAACTCATGTGTTCATCAAAGGCTCATTTCAAAGACATCATCAATTCACAAAACTGAAGCATGGGTTTTGTAGAATACAAAGCAACGATTATAAAAACGTAGAAATTATCAAAAATCGATCAAAAACACATACCCGATTTATGCTTGAACCTTGACCGAATGTAACAAAGTTTAACCCCTCTTTTTCTTTTAACTTTCGGCACCCAAAATAAGATGAACATGCTTGATTTTCAAATTTTGTTTTATTATAATCATTTTAAAGCTCAAATGATAAAATTAACCTTTATTAATGCATTAAAAATTTCCACTAACTTTGGAATTAATGTCCATCCATTTTCCAATGGTCAAATTGCATTATAAAGACTTCACATTTAAAAAGACATGACACATAAGTACTTTAACAAATAGCATGCAAATTTTGCATCTTTCACAATAAAGTCCTTATGCCAAATTAAGCATACAAACGGACAAATTAATTCACGGAACTTTAACACATGCTTAATCATATACTGCAGATACAGAAAATAATATTAAAATATTTTTATGACTCGAATTTGTGGTCCTGAAACCACTGTTCCTACTAGGGTCTAAACAGGACTGTTACAATTATCCCTCCCTTAGGGATTTTTGTCCCCGAAAATCTTACCGTTAAACAGATTCGGATATTGCTGTTTCATTGGATCTTCAGGCTCCCACATAGCCTCTTCTACTCCGTGCCAATGCCACAACATTTTCACTAACGAAATTTTCTTGTTTCTCAACTCTTTCACTTCACGAGCTAAGATATGGATCGACTCTTCTTCGTAAATCATATCGGATCGAATTTCAATTTTAGATGGAAGAATTACATGTGACGAATCAGATCGGTATCGTCTAAGCATTGATACGTGAAATACATTATGTATCTTTTCTAGCTCAGAGGGCAACAACAATCTGTACGCAACAGGTCCAACACGTTCAATTATTTCATACGGCACGATGAACCTCGAACACAACTTGCCTTTACGTCCGAATCTGAGTACTTTCTTCCACGGAGATACTTTCAAGAACACTTTGTCTCTAATCTCGAACTCAATATCTTTCCATTTCAAATCCGCGTAGGACTTCTGACGATCAGACACTGCTTTCAGACTGTCACGGATCACTTTCACCTTCTGTTCAGTGTCTTTTATCAAATCGACCCCGTGTATCTTATTTTCACTGAGCTCAATCCAATACAGAGGTTTGACATTTGCGTCCGTACAAAGCTTCATAAGGTGCCATTCTGATGCTCGACTGAAAACTATTATTATACGCAAATTCAATCAATGGCAAATATTGTTCCCACATACCATTAAACTCAAGGATACAACATCACAACATATCCTCGAGAATCTGAATGATCGGCTCGGATTGACCATCTATTTGTGGGTGAAAAGCTGTACTGAAATGTAATTTCGTGCCTAAAGCTTCTTGCAATTTCTTCCAGAACCGTGAAGTAAATCTCGGATCTCTGTTAGACACAATAGACAATGGCACTCCGTGTAATCTCACAATATCAGAAATGTAAAGCTCAACTAGCTTATCAAGTGAATAATCAGATTTCACCGGAATAAAATGGGCAGATTTTGTCAATCGATCAACTACGATGCAAATTGCATCTTTCTTTCTCAGAGTCAATGGCAATCCAGAAACAAAGTCCATCGTCACTCGATCCCATTTCCACTTGAGAATCATTATCGGTTGTAACAAACCAGATGGAACCTGATGTTCAGCTTTAACTTGCTGACAAATTAAACATTTTGAAACAAAGTCAGAAATGTCTCATTTCATACCAGACCACCAATAGTGTTGCTTCATATCATGGTACATCTTTGTACTTCCTGGATGAACAGATAGACGACTATTATGAGCTTCATTTAAAATCAACTGAATCAACTCTGGGTTTCTCAAAACACATAATCAATCTCGGAATCTCAAGCAATCATCAACATCAACTCAAAATTCAGAATCAGAGTTCAAATCACACTGAGCTTGTTTCATTAGCGTTTCATTATCAACTTTTTGAGCATCACATATTTGTTGTAAAAACAACGGTTTCGCTTTCAATTCAGATATTATTGAACCATCATCAGACAGATTTAAATGAACATTCATTGCACGTAATGCAAACAGTGATTTCCGACTCAGTGCATCAGCTACAACATTTGCCTTTCCCAGATGATAATCTATCACAAGCTCGTAGTCCTTCAATAGTTCTAACCATCTTCTCTATCACAGATTTAAATCTTTCTGGGTCATCAGATGCTTCAAACTTTTGTGATCCGAAAATACATGACATTTCTCACTAAAAAGATAATGACGCCAAATATTTAATGCGAACACAATCGCAGCTAGCTCAAGATCGTGTGTCGGATAATTCTTTTCATGAGGTTTTAATTGTCTTAAGGCATAAGCTATTACTTTGCCTTCTTGCATCAGAACGCAACCTAGACCACTCAATGAAGCATCACTATAAATCACAAACTCTTTGCCTAATTTTGGCTGTACTAACACTGGAGCTTCAGTCAAAAGGGCTTTCAACTGATCAAAGATTTTCTGGCATTTATCGGACCATTCATACCTCACATCTTTTTGACGCATTCTAGTCAACAGAGTTTCTATCATCGAAAAGCCTTTTACAAACCTTCACTAATAACCAGCAAGTCCCAGAAAACTGCAAAGTTCAGACACATTTTTCGGAGGCTTCCATTCCATAATAGTAAAAATCTTACTCAAATTGACTCGTATTTCGGAGGCCGATACAATATGTCCTAGAAAGCTAAGTTCATGTAACCAGAATTCACATTTGCTGAATTTTGCATACAATTGCTTTTCTCACAGAGTTTGTAACACAATTTCTGGATGCTTTGCATACTCAATCTCATCAGGTGAATAAATCAAAATGTCGTCAATCAAAATAACAACAAATCGATCTAGGTACGATCTGAAAATTTTGTTCATCAGATCCATAAAAATAGCAGGAGCATTTGTTAGTCCAAAAGGCATAACTAAAAACACATAATCCCCGTACCTCATTCTGAAAGCAGTTTTCGAGATGTCTGAATCTTTTACTCTCAATTGTTAGTATCCCAATCTTAGATCTATCTTTGAAAACACAGTGGCTCATTTTAGCTGATCAAACAAATCGTCAATCCTGGGCAACGGATATTTGTTATTTATAGTTACTTTATTCAATTGAAGATAGCCAATGCACATTCTCATCGTGCCATCTTTCTTTTTAACAAACAGAACGGGAGCACCCCAAGGTGAGAAGCTCGGTCTTGTAAACCCTCTATCAGTCAACTCTTGCAACTGTGTCTTTAATTCTTTCAACTCTGTTGGTGCCATTCTATACGAAGCTATCGAAATAGGAGTCGTACCAGCCAACAGATCAATACCAAATTTGACTTCACGTATCGGAGGCAATCCCGGTAGTTCTTCAAGGAATACATCAGAGAATTCACAGACAACAGGCACTGATTCAACTTTCTTTTCAAACACTTTCGAATCAATCACATAAGAAAAATAAACTTCATAACCCTGTTTCAAATAATTCTGAGCTTTCAACACAGGTATCACAGCAGTAACCCAGTCAACTCATTAGACTCAACCCGAACTATTTCATCATTCTGACATCTCAAATAAATAATCTTTCTTTTACAGTTCACAACAGCATCATGTAGTGTCAACCAGTCCATTACCAAAATTATATCAAACTCATCAAAGGGTAATAGCATCAGATCATCCGGAAAACAAAAATCTCGAAACATTAACGGACAATTCTTGCATATTTTATCAACCACGAAACTTTTACCTAAGGGGTTTGATACTCTTATAACAAACTTAGTAGACTCTACAGGCAAATTCTTACTGAATACTAAGTTCATGCATATATACGAATGTGTAGAACCTGGGTCTATCAATGCAATCACAGAAGTATCATAAAGAGTAAATGTACCCGTTATAACATCCGGAGATGAAGCTTCCTCACGAGCTCGGATGGCATATGCTCTAGCAGGCTCTCTAGCCACAGATCTCGAAATAGTATCTTTCGTAGTTCTCTAACTACCACTGACATTTCTTGCATTTCGGGAAGGTCTACCTCTCGCTGAAACATTACCAGATCTCGGATTCTAAACAATCTATTACTCAATAGACTCTGGGCAATCACGAATGAAATGATCTAACAATCCACATCTAAAACAAGCTCGGTCATTCAATCTACAACTACCCGGATGTCTTTTACCATAGTGCTTACATTCAGGTCGCTCGAATAGAATATTTCCAACACTAGCCATTGAAGTTGTTGGAACTTTGAGATTCAACTGTGATCTAGCTCGATCTCTATTCAGTTGTCCCACATTAGCCCTAGAATGGCTATGTTCATCTCTAAATTTCTTTGATGCAGCCTGAAATGATTTACTCAGAAAACTCTTTCTAGCATCTCTTGTTTCAAACTCAGCTTTTATTTTATCTTTCCCGAGTGCCTCAGCTTTACATGCTCGATCAACAAGCACAATGAACTCTTTTATCTCCAAAATCCCAACTAGCAAGCGGATATCTTCATTAAGGCCATCTTCGAACCTTTTGCATATTATCGCTTCAGTCGAAACACATTCCCAAGCATATTGGCTTAATCTCACAAACTCTAGTTCATATTCAGTGACAGATATGCGGCCCTGTTTCAATTTCAGGAATTCCTTTCATTTCTGATCAATGAATCTCTGACTAATATATTTCTTTCGGAACTCGAACTGAAAGAAATCCCAAGTAACTCGTTCCTTTGGAACCACTGAAACCAAAGTCTTCCACCATTGATAGGCCGCGTCTCGTAACAAGGAAACAACACACTTTATGCATTCCTCAGGATTCAGCGACATTTCATCAAATACTCGGATAGTGTTTTCTAACCAAAACTTGGCTTTTTCAGCATCGTCATCACTGGTGGCCCTGAACTCTTCAGCCCCATACTTATGGATTTTATCGACCGGAGGCTTATTAAACAAGTTTATACCCATTACCGGAGGCACAACTGAGGTCTGAGGGGGATTAGGCGGAGGTGGAAATTGTGAAACAGCCGGATTATATCTCACAAACTGAGTGAACCACTTACTCATCATCTGGAAGACAGCTTGTTTAGCTTCTCCCTCTTGACCGCTCGTAGCCAGTCTCGAATCAGATGGCGCTGTCCCTTGAGCGGGAGCAGGCGCATTGCTTTCTACATCGTCAACTACGGCTCTTTCGGGATCCATTACTATACGAAAATCACATTTTACACGTTAGGATTCATCACACTATCATAGTTCAGATATATGGCATGTATAGCTAGACTCTTACACACTATGTTAGTCCGAGAATCGACTAAACCGTAGCTCTGATACCAATCAAATGTAACACCCCTAACTCATAACCATCGCCGAATTAGGGTTAAGAGGTATTACCAGACAACTGAAAACTTTTACGGACATTTCATATTACAGTTCATCCAATGCAATCAAAGCGTCCCTTAACTAGGTTAATGAGACCTTAAGCATGCTTTAGAATAGGGTTGGGACTAAACCGAACACATACGGAATTTCTCAGATATTTAAAACTTTTTCTAAGTTACAAAGGTCATACGCCCATGTGGGCAGGCCGTGTGCCTCCCACGGCCTCAGACATGCCCGTGTGTCTAAGCCGTGTCAAAACAGGGCATACATACTGACTTGCCCACACGGCTGTGGACACGCCTGTGTGCCTCACCCGTGGTTGATCCTGACTTGCACCACACGGCCAGTCACACGCCTGTGTGTCCAGCCCGTAGTCGATCCTGACTTGTTTTGAATTACAACCACAAGGGACACGGTCGAGCCACACGCCCATGTGCTCTATCGTGTGGGCAATTATAGGCCGTTTTCAAGGCCAAATTGCCACCCACACAAGGGTCATCCCTACAAGCTCAAACAAGTAATATCCCATACACAATTGGCAACCAAAATCATGTCAAATGTTCAACCTATCATCCCATTCAATTACATATCTAATCATGCCAACTTGTATACCAAATAGTACAACTAAATCATATGTAAAACCAAGCATGATTCATCCACAATTTCACTTAATCACTTTGGCATCAATCCATCACTAAGCTTACAATTCATAAGACCATTTCATTACCATCAAGCCATACCAAAACATGCATCATATACCATAATCACTCATGCATATTACCAACATTTATCTAGCCACATCACATGGCTATTTACAACCCAAACATATTCCAAAATGACTAGCCATATTTAGCTATATACATCTCCAAAAGGTACCAAAAATGAGTTTGGGTAGTGTGATGATGATCATCGACGGTCCCTGAGCCTCTCGTAGCTTTAACGATCTATAAAAACAGAAAAAACACACACAAAGTAAGTTTTCCAAAAGCTTAGTAAGCCATGCACAAATAAACTTAACATATATCCAATTATAAGCATGCCAATCAAGTTCATAAGTATATATTCATTCCACACATATAAGTTTCTCTTTGGCTCAATTGGTTTGCCATTGCTTACCAACACATTATATCTCAAGCATCTCTTTTGCTCAACTATCCAACATACACATATCACACTTTGTTCATAGCATCAATGTACATGTTAACTTACCTCTTATGCTTATTCAAAGCATATACTTCGGACATACCTGAAACGGATAGATTTCACATATAATCATTCATTTCTCGGACACGCCCGTTGAACCATTCAGAATCTAATAGAATACTTAGAGTGCTCGGAATAGTCGTACAATGCCAACATCCCAGATGTGGTCTTACATGTAACCAATTATAGATGCCACTGTCCCAGACAGGGTCTTACACGAATCAATACGATGCCAATGTCCTAGACATGGTCTTACACGTAAATCTCATATCGATGCCAACGTCCCAAATGTGGTCTTACATGAAATCTCGAGTCAACGCCAACATCCCAGACGTGGTCTTACATGATCTCACATATCAGAAACCTATGTCATGACATATGTAACCCTATCTATTCCTAGGTTCATACGGGACTTCTCGGACTTAGATACAATGTGGATACTATCTCGAATTCCATATACATAACATCTCAAGCATATTCAACACAAGTTAAATTTTATATATGCACAATCAATTTAATTCAAATGCATTTATTTGTATATTGACTTGCCTCGGATTCAGAGATTCGATCGGATTCGGTTATTCGACAACTTTCGATTTCCCGCGATCTAAATCTGTTTTCTTCGGTTCTTGATCTATACATATTCAAATTAACCCTTTTATTCACCAAAACATTCAATTCAATACAAAACACATATTTAGGGCAGTTTACAATTTAGCCCTCATATTTTCACAATTGGATAATTTAGTCCCTATTTCACAAAATCACAAAATATACCAAATTTCATGATACTCATGCTTGGCCGAATATTACCCATGCTCATTCAAGTCAACACATTTCATTTATTTCACAATTCAGTCCCTCAAATAATCATTTTCCCAATTACATCTAAAATACTCAAATTCATCAAAAACTCAAAAACAAACTATGTTAACTAAACACATATTTTTCATATTTCACCATCAGACATCCAAAAACTCATGTGTTCATCAAAGGCTCATTTCAAAAACATCATAAATTAACAAAATTGAAGCATGGGTTTTGTAGAGTACAAAGCAACGATTACAAAAAAGTAGAAATTATCAAAAACCGATCAAAAACACATGCTCGATTTATGCTTGAACCTTGACCTAATGTAAAAAAGTTTAACCCTTCTTTTTCTTTTAACTTTCGGAACCCAAAATAAGATGAACATGCTTGATTTTTAATTTTTGTTTTATTATACTCATTTTAATGCACAAATGACAAAATTAACCTTTATTAATGCATTAAAAATTTCCCCTAACTTTGGCATTAATGTCCATCCATTTTCCAATGGTCAAATTGCATTATATGGAGTTCACATTTAAAAAGACACGACACATAAGTACTTTAACAAATAGCATGCAAATTTTGCATCTTTCACAATGAAGTCCTTGTGCTAAATTAAGCACACAAACGGAAAAATTAATTCACGAAACTTTAACACATGCTTAATCATATACTATAGACACAAAAAATAATATGAAAATATTTTTATGACTCGAATTTGTGGTCCCGAAACCACTATTCCGACTAGGGCCTAAACCAGACTGTTACACATTTGGACAATTGTAAGGCTATCTACCAAGTCAATTGCCACCCAACAAAGCAACCACACTTATACCAATTCAATTCAACATACATCATGACCATAAGGCACTTCTAAGAACCCAAAATTAAGACATCCACACAAGCATGCAATTCATGAATTTCATCATCATTGGATATATGAACTTGTCAAGTATTGGCCAATTTCCAATGACCATTAACAAAATGAATTTAAAAACATTAATAGCCACGCATTGGCTAACAAATATGACATAACAAAAAATAACCAAGTTCCTATACATGCCATACTCAAAATTAATCAAACTAAGCTGTACTAAAGAGAAGTTGATAGTGTAATTCTGAGCTCCGAAGTCCCACGATCCCTGAGTTAGCTTGGCGATACTACAAAAGGGAAATGAGAGCGGTAAGCATGAAGTTTAGTAAGTTTGCATGAAATAAATAGCAACAATAAGGCTCATAATGTCATTCATCCATTACATTGAATAAAAACACAAAGTCTCAAGCACATTACCATAACTTACTCATGCTTACTCTTACCAATTACATGTCATGTCACATATCAGAAACATTTCTCGTGAATTACTCACATGTACCTGTATCACTTTATCACATAGCTTTAGCACTAATTACATCTCTATTATAAACTTAACTATTTATCCCGATGAATCACTTGGAATACCCGAGAATACACAATCATCATCATACACATAAACACGACGCCAATGCCATATCCCATATATGGTCTTACATGGGGTCACATCTCGATGTTGATGCCATATCCCAGATATGGTCTTATACGGGATCTCATATCGTTGTCGATGCCATATCCTAGATATGGTCTTATACGATTTTCTTATTCGATGCAGATGCCATATCCCAGATATGGTCTTATACGGGATTTCAATTCGGTGCCGAGGCCATGTCCTACTGGACCTTACCAACCTCATATCTTGATGATAATATCCTCTCACTTCTTAAAGTCCAACCGGGACTTCAACATCATAAATTTGCATTATTTTCTCATTTAACATCCTTACTCAATTTCATAGAAATAATATACATCATCACGAATATCAAACATTTTAAAATTTAATAACATGATGTTGAATTTATTACACACAAACTTACCTCGATACCAAAATAGGCCAATTTGCCGATCTAGTTCGAATCCTTACCTTTTCCTCGGTCAAGGTTAATTCCTTGTTCTTCTTGATCTGTAATACCAAATTAGCTCATTTAATTACCACATTAATCAATACATTTCAATAATCATACTTTGGCAAAATTACCATTTTGCCCTTAGAGTTACACAAAATTACGATTTTACCTTTAGGCTCGTAAATCAATTCTAATCAAATTTCTTCCTTTAACGAGCCTAGATGAACATTTATTACTCTTATAGAAACTCCCAATACTCATTATTTCACACATTTAACACCTATTTTACAACCTTTACAAAAAGGTCCTTTTAGTTGTTTTCATGGTAACACCTTTCACAAAAGTTGTTTATTTAATAACTAAGACTCATTTTCTTTCATAAAATTTTAGAAATAAACACTAATTCTCTCATGGAAAAACCCTAGGTTTTAACCTTTTTTGCAAAATAGTCCCCTCATTAGCCAGCTCAAGCTACAAGGATCTCAAAAGTACAAAAATTATCAAAGAATGACTATTAAAACACTTACTTGCAAGGAGAAAAGCTTAGCTGAAATTTTTGAGCTCTCAACCCCTACTTTGCTGCTAATTTTCAGTGGAGAAGATGGAGAGAAAGGATGATATTTTTCTTTTCTTTATTTTATTATAAAACATCAATTTAGTCACCAAATTTCTACCAACTTTGACTCATTTTTCAACTCTTTTTCCCCCATGGCCAGCCAACCATTATTTGAGGGGCTAATTGCACTTTAAAGACTTCCAGTTAATATTCTATGGCTTTTAGACACCTTTAGCTTGTAAAATAGAACTTTCGTACTTTATGCGATTTAGCCTTTTTTTCGCAGTTAAGCATGCAATCACTAAAATTAAAGTACCAAAATTTTCATGCACCTATGTAATCATGTCATAACTCATAAAATAATGTAAAAATAATTTTCTTCAACCTCGAATTAGTGGTTTCGAAACCACTGTTCCGACCAACACCTAAATTGGGCTGTTACAATTATAAAGATGATAGTTTTGGTTACTTGAGTTATTGATTTTGGTACATGCTGTGGTATAAGATAAAGTCATTTGATTTGGCTTAATTTAATATAATGCTTTGGTTGCATATAAGTATTCAAATATGTGTATGAAATGTTATGGATTGGTTGCCTATTGAGTTATAAAATGTTGCATATTATACTTGTGCAAGTATATGAAAATAGGGTGGCAAAATGGCTTTGCAAATAGCCTATTTTTGTGCACACGGGCATGTGTCTCAGCCGTGTGTGACACACGGTTATGTTACACGACCGTATCTCTCCAATTATTGAAATTAAAATGAAGTCAGTATGTTCTACACGATCTCACGCATGGGTGTGTGATCGACTGTGTGGCACAAGTCAGTATACCCCCTAATTGGTACACGGCCTAGCACACGAGCGTGTGATTTGGCCATGTTGCATAAGTCAGTATACCCAACAGATTTGACATGGACTTGCATACGGCTTGGCATACGGGCGTGTGTGGCCACTTCGAAGGGCACACGGGCTAGACCCACAAGCGTGTGGTCGGTCGTGTGACCCAGGTCAATATGTACCCCCTATTTTCACATGGCTGGTGACACGGGTGTGTCTAGTGGCCGTACAGGCGTGTGTCCTCTTTTTTTAGTAAAATTTTCTAAGTTTTACAAAAATTTTCCGAATTATTGGTTTAGTTACGAACCATTTCTAATGCATGTTTAAGGCCTTAGAAACTCGTTTAAGGGACACAATCATTGGTTGTGATTGAACTGTATATGAAATGTATGTTTAAAGGTATTGAAACTCCAGTAATGCTCCGTAGCCCTATTCTAATGGTTTATTGGTATCTGAGCTATGGTTTAGTTGATTCTAGGACTAACGTAGCGTGTGTGAGAGTCTAGCTATACATGCCATATATAAAATGTGATAGTGTGATGACTCCTGATGAAGTTGAAAGTAGTGCGCCTGCTCTCGCGTAAGGGACAGTGCCGTCTGACTCAAAACCCGTTGCGAGTAGTCCTGGAGGTGAGGCTAAAGAAGCCTACATCCAAATGATGAATGAATGGTTAACACAGTACGTCTGAGCTAATCTGACTACGCAACAACCTCTACACCCACCTATTCCCCAACTGATCCCTGTAGTTCCTCAAGGTATAGATCATTTGTGATTAAATAAACCCTCTGTTGATAAGATACATAAATACGGGGCTGAGGAATTCAGAGCCACTGTTAGCGATGACCCTAAGAAAGCCGAGTTTTAGCTTGAGAACACGATTCAGGTATTTGATGAACTTTCTTGCACCTCTGAAGAATGTTTGGAATGTGTTGTATCATTGTTGAGAGACATTACGTACCAGTGGTGGAATTGTTTTATATCCGTAGTTCCACGAGAAAGAGTTACTTGGGAATTCTTTCAAGTAGAATTCAAAAAGAAATACATCAGCCAACGGTTCATCGATCAGAAATGAAAGGAATTTCTTGAATTGAAATAGGGTCGTATGTCCTAAATAGAATATGAAAGAGAGTTTTTACGACTTAGCAAATATGCTCGTTGTTGTATTCATTGACAACATTTTGATCTATTCGCAAGATGAATCTGAACATACCGAGCACTTGAGAATTGTGTTACAAACTTTACATGATAAGCAATTATTTGCAAAGTTTAGTAAATGTGAATTTTGGCTACGAGAGGTTCATTTTTGGGGCATATCGTTTCAGTCAAAGGCATCAGAGTTGACCCGAGTAAGATTTTTGCTATTATTGACTGGAAGCCTTCGAGAAATGTGTCTGAAGTCCGTAGTTTTCTGGGCTTAGCGGGCTATTACCGAAGATTTGTGAAAGGATTTTTTACTATTGTGACACTAATGACACGGCTACTTTAGAAAGATGTGAAATTTGAATGGTCAGAAAAATGTCAGCAGAGTTTCGAACAGTTGAAAGTATTGTTAACTGAAGCACCAGTTCTGGTTCAACCTGAATCGGGGAAAGAGTTTGTGATTTATAGTGATGCATCATTAAACAGTCTGGGATGTGTTCTGATTTAAGAAGGAAAAGTTATAGATTATGCTTCCCTACAATTGAAACCACATGAAAAGACCTATCTGACGCACGACTTAGAGTTGGCTGCAATTGTGTTCGTATTGCAAATTTGGCGACACTACTTATACAGTGAAAAATGCCATATTTATAAAAGTATCTGATGTCGTAGAAAGATTTGAATCTGTGACAACAAAGATGGCTCGAGTTATTGAAATATTATGAATTTGTAATTGATTATCACCCAGGAAAAGCTAATGTTGTTACTGATGCCCTGAGCCGAAAATCTTTGTTTGCATTACGAGCAATGAATACCTAGTTGATGATTTGTGATGATAGGTCTATTTTAGCTTAATTAAAAGCTAAGCCAGTATTTCTTCAACAAATCTGTGAAGCTCAGAAAAATGACCGTGAATTGCAAGATAAACAAATTCAATGTGAGACTATCTCTAATTCAACGTTTCAGATTGGAGCCGATGATTGTTTAAGGTTCTGGAATTGTAACACCCCAAATTTGGGCCTAGTAGCATTGGGCCTATTGGGCCTATTGGGCTTTGGGTTTCATAAAATTTTTAAGTGAGCAAGAAAATGACAAATGACATGACGGTTTTAAAGGTTTAATGAATTTGGAGTGTCTAGGTGTGTTGGAGAAGCTCTGGGTTTGAGTTTTGTGGTGAAGAATTATTAATTTATTTAATTAAGGAATTAGGGTTGTGAGTAGTGGGTTTTAAATAAAAATAAGTGAAAAATGGCATAAAGAAGCCTGTGGTGAAGTGGCTAAGTGACGCCACAAAGGTGTAGAGAGGTGGCAACATATGCATGCAGGAAGGTATAAGGTTCGAGTGCTAGGTTAGCTTTATTTTGGAGTTTAATTTTAAGCTTCTAGAAGGCTAGAAGTGGCATGTAGAGGGACTCTAAGGAAAAGTGATCAATAGAGAGAATTTAGGAGAAGGATAAGGGAGATATCATGGAGAAAAATTAGGAGATGAGCAGTGGATGAAGTGGTGCCGAATTGGACTTTAGGGGTGGCTACGTTTAGGCTATAGGCTATATAAACGTGTGTGTGCCGAATCTGGGGTCCTAAGTAATGTCAAATTCTCCATTCTTTTTCTTTTCCTTGCCGAAACCTTATTCTTCCACAACTGAAAATACCTTGCCTGGTTGCCGAAATCTCCTATAGTCGAATCCTTTTTTGCTGAATTCTCTCATAGCCAAACTCATTTATTGTCGAAGTATCATCATCTTCTCTTGTCGAAATCCCTATTAGTGCCGAATATTTATTATTTTACTCCATCACAAATTGATTGTTATCTACTATCAGTCAAGGTTAAAAGCCGAATCTCGTTCAGTAGCTATCTAGGCCACAGGATCAAAAGTGGATTTAGTAAGTATTCGGTTAACCCCTTAGTGTGTTTTGTTAAAAGCCGAAGGGCTATCTAACTTCTCATTTTCGTTAATCTTGTATTAACAAGGGTAAGGTTCAAAGATCGCAAGCGTGGTAAGGATCGTTAGCAAAGTGTAAGTGTACTTAACTCGATTATGGTTGAAGTAAATGGCCGAGTGTGAGTATGATCTATAGGGTTGACTTGGGTGGATTATGAGTCACTCAAAATTTGATGGTGTATGTGTGAGTGCAGATCTAGGGGATACTCGTGATTAGTAGCGAAGGAATGGCTATTAGAACCCGGTGGCACTCGGTAAGGTTACGTTAAGGCTTCCGCTTTTGGTAAATATCTTGATTAGGTATGTGTGATTTGATTGGAGGTTGGTTGGTTGTAGGTTCAAGGCTAAGCATAGTATAGCACGTCGCAGTAACCAGTTGTGTACATACACTACACACACACGACAAGTCGGCACTAATTGGGCCTACCGAATTCGTAGGCCCAAGTCGACTAGAGTTGATATGTGAATGATAGATTGTTATGGATGTTGTATGATTTGGTCATGATGGGGCTTAATGGGCTATATGAATATGAAGTGGACTTAATGGGCTGTATGAATATGAAGTGGGCTTAACGGGCTATGTGAACATGAAATGGGCTTAATGGGCTTTATGGTGTCTTAGGGAAGTATGCTAGGACTCTCGGCCTAGTCTGATAAATTCTTCAATCACATAAAACTTAATCTAATAATTAAACATGTCCATGGACAAGTTGCTGGGTTAGACTGTGGCAATGGACATATGCAATTCTCGAATTGGATCTAGGGAGAGCTTGGTACTTAAGCGGTCCTAGCAACCCACCTCCTCTTCTCTAGAATCCTACCTGGTGTATATTGTCTGTTCACTTTAGCCGTAAGGACTTGTTAATGGGCCAAAGTTCTTAACTAAAACCCAAGAGGGACCAAATTACCCTAGTTCACAAAATTATTAAAATACCCCTAGTTTGTAAAATTACCAAAATACTCCTAGTTTGCAAAATTACCAAAATACCCCTAGTTTGCAAAATTACCAAAATACCCATGATTTGTAAAATTACCAAAATACCCTTGATTTGCAAAATTACCAATATACCCCTAATTTGTAAAATTACCGAAATACCCCCGTAGGGTAGATTTATGGAAATGCCCCTGGGTAGTGAAATGACTAAAATACCCCTAAGTGCTGAATGTGTGAAAATGTGTATGTTGCATTCATGAGATATATGTTGCACTTGGGTGGGTTTGATGATACGGAGGAAGATATGTGAGGATCGCATAGTCGTTTGACGACCGTGGATCCACAGGTGGCTTTAAGCCCATTATATGCTTAGTAACTTTGCTGCAACGTTTGAGTAGTGCCGCTGTTGGTGCTACCTTTGGAGTGTAGGGATGGGTGGGTTAATATTTATATCCCCACAGGAGTGTAGGGTTGGAAGGCAAATGGAGTGCAGGGTTGGATTTGGGATGGGAGCATTGCATTCATGTGAAATTGATGTGATATGAGGTCATTGTGGGCTAAGGCCCAAGACCACTGATTTTGAGAGGGCTTAAGCCCAATGTGATATTTGCATGTTGATTGGATTACCAAGGGTCGTACACACTGAGTTTCGAAACTCACACCTTTTTTATTAAATGTTTCAGGTGAGCCTCAGTAGACGGCTTGACGTGGGAGAGGACTCAGAGATGGCCACACTACAAGATACTTAAAAGTTTTGTTTATTTGTTTCAAAAGACATGATTTTAATTACTTTATTTTCGTTGGATGTAATAAGGCCTTGTATCTCCAGTTTTGACTTTAGAATTTGGGTTTCATTATTGTTCCGCTGTTTGATTATTAAACTTAAATAAATTTTCAAAAAGTTAAACCATGGTTTTTGAAATAGCTATACCCTAAAACATGGGCTTTTATCATAGCTTAACAAGTTGATGGATTTTGGGCTTTCAAGCCTTGAACTTAAGATTTAATTATTTGAAGTATCCCTTTGATGTGACATCACCAGATTCGGCCATAATATCTGCGCCGGGTCTGGGGGTGTTACAAGAATAGAATTTGCATACCGAGAAATTTAGAACTCATTCAGAAGATTTTGCACGAAGCGCACAATAGTTGTTTATCTGTTCATCCAAGGAGTGCCACGATGTACAACTATTTGAAACAGTTTTATTGGTGGCAAGGAATGAAATGAACTATCTCAGAGTTTGTTTCTAAATGTTTGATTTGCCAGCAAGTCAAATCTGAACATCAAGTACCATCAGGTTTATTACAATTTGTGATGATTCCTGAGTGGAAATGGGATAGAGTTACAATGGATTTTGTGTCAGGATTGCCTTTAACTCTGAAAAAGAAAGATGCTATCTGGATTGTCATTGACCGACTAAAGAAATTTGCTCATTTCATATCGGTACGTACAGATTACTCACTTGATAGACTAGCTGAATTATACATCTCTAAGATTGTTCGATTGCACGAGTTGCCACTATCTATTACTTTGAATAGAGATCTGAGGTTTACGTTGCAGTTTTGGAAGAAATTGCAAGAAGCTTTGGGTACGAAATTGAATTTTAGTATAGCTTTACATCTGCAAACCGATGGTTAGACCGAGAGAGTTATTCAGATTCTCGAACATATGTTGAGATGTTGTATTTTAGAGTTTGAGGGCAGTTGGGAAAAATACTTACCGTTGATTGAGTTTGGGTATAATAACAGTTTTCAGACAAGTATAAATATGGCACCGTACGAAGCTTTATACGGTCGCAAATGTCAAACGTCACTATACTGGACTGAACTGAATGAGGAAATGATTCACGTGGTTGAATTGATAAGAGAAACAGAAGAAAAAGTGAAAATGATTCGCGATAGTTTAAAAGCAACTTCAGATCGTCAAAAATCATACACAGATTTGAATCGTAAAGAAATTGAGTTTCAATTCGGGGACGGAGTATTTCTAAAGGTGTCACCGTGGAAAAAGGTTTTTCGATTCAGCCGTAAAGGAAAGCTGAGTTCACGATTTATCGGACGGTATGAGATCGTCGAAAGAATAGGGCCTGTAGCATATCGACTAGCTTTACCATCAGAACTTAAAAATATTCATAATGTCTTTCATGTTTCTATGCTACATCAATACAGATCCGATCCGTCTCATGTGATTTCTCCAATAGATGTTGAGATACAGACTGATTTGACGTATAGCGAAGAATCGATCAAGATTTTAGCTCGTGAAATCAAAGAATTGAGAAATAAACGCATAGCCCTAGTAAAGGTTCTTTGGCATAAATATGGGATAGAGGAAGCTACGTGGGAACCCGAGGAAGCTATGAGAAAACAGTACACTAACTTATTCATCGGTAAGATTTTCGGGGACGAAAATCCCTAAAGGGGAGAGTTGTAACAGCCCGTTTTTAGTCAAACCGGAATAGTATTTTTGAGACCACAAATTTGATGTAAAAATATTTATTTTATTATTCTTTCACGGTTTACAGCATGATTGAATGATTGTGTGAAAGTTTCATTCAGAAATTTTATCGTTTGGTTGGTTAATTCGGTAAAAAGGACTAAATCGCGTAAAGCGTAAAACTTAAATTCTAATAGCTAAAGGTATTAAATGGCTACGAAATTAAATAGTTAAGGGATTTATGTTTCAATAAGCCCATTGATAGCATGAGTGGACATATTTGGACATGATTTAAATGATTTTTACATATTTTAATAAAGGATATAATAGTAATTTATAAATTAACATAAGTAAAATAACATGAAATTAAAAGTGGTCATCTTTCTTTGTTTTCTCCACCAAAACTAGAGAATGAAATAGCCATTGTAGAAGGCTTTCATTCGGCCAAGCTTTGAAGCTTAATTGGTGAGTGGTTTTTGCTCAATTTTTAATGATTTCTACGATTTTGATATCGTTGCAGCTTAGTCTAGCTAGCCCGTACCTTTGATTTTTAAACTTCTAAAGTATTTGAGTGTTGCCATTGTTGAATATTTGAATAAATAGATGTTTGATGATAGATTATGAAGGTTTAATGATAGATAACCAACTTTTGTAGAGTGATTTTTGACAAAATTTTTATTTAGGGATTAAATTATGAAATGTTGGAATTTTGTGGTCTAAAGTGTGAATAAATGAAATATATGGGATAATAGGGACTCCATTAAAATTCAGCTAGTATGGGTTATGGTCTAATTGTGTAAATTTGCATTTTATGTGTTAACGACTACATTGTAAAGAAGATGAAATTTTAGGGGTAATTGTGTAAATTTGCTAAAAGGTGAATTGTGGGATAAATTGAATGGAATGAATATTGAATGAGTTAATTTTGATATTATACAAATCAAGAAAAGTAAAGATCGGAACTAGATCGAGGAAAAGGAAAAGTTGACGATTAGCCAATAGATGTTAACCGAACGATAAGAGGTAAGTTCGTATAATTAGAACTGAACTTTTAAATACATGTAATTGCTTGAAATGAATGTATGTAATTGAATAAATGATCTACTTGAAATTCGAATGCCTTGCTAATATATTACGATAGTTACCAAGCCCCGTTTGAACCGTAGGAATTCGTAGGATACGAGTGACATGTCACTAGGGTTACCGTTTAAGTCGAGATGCAGCATGTGTTGCGAACTCACCGCAGCTCGTATGAGCTTACCGATATATCATCTCGTAAGAGCTTACTGTTCTCAACTCATCAAAGCTTACTGTTTCCAGCTCGATAGATCTTATTGTTCATCAGCTCAGGAGGAGTTCACCTATCATAGCTTGAAAGAGTGAATACAATAATGAATTGATAGATTACCGATTAATACACCTAGTGTGTATCACCCGTATATCTATCGGTATTCTATTAGGTTCAACGAGCATAATTCTATTAATGGTTATAGGGATGAAATATTGGTTATATAAATGGATTGTCGATTATATGAATAAGGATGAATTGTTACTTATGTTATACATGTTATATGCATTTGGAATGATACATTACATTGATGTATGAAATTGAGATAAAGGTTGATTATATGTACTTATGAGACTAACATATTAATGAATACTTGTGTATAGGCATTTGGCAAGTGAATTTGATATACTTTGTTTAATTGTTTGATTATGCATAAATGGTAAGTTAAATTCTGAATTATACGGGCTTACTAAGCTATAAAGCTTACTCTGTTTCTTTTTCGTGTTTTATAGAGGTTCGATAGCTCGCTCAATTAAGATAAAGTTAGAGTTACGAATCACACTATCCAGTTCCTGATTGGTACTTTTGAACTCATGGATATATGTAAATATGGCATGAATAGGCTAATTATAAAGATGATAGTTTTGGTTACTTGAGCTGGTGATTTTGGTACATGTTGTGGTATAAGATAAAGTCATTTGATTTGGCTTAATTTGGTCTAATGCTTTGGTTGCATATAAGTATTCAAATATGTGTATGAAATGTTATGGATTGGCTACCTATTGAGTTATAAAATGTTGAATATTATACTTGTGCAGGTATATGAAAATACAGTGGTGAAATGGCTTTGCAAATAGCCTATTTTTATCCATAGGGGCAGAGACACGGGTGTGTGTCTCAACCGTGTGTGACACACGGTTGTGTTACACGGTTGTGTGACCTTTGGTGTTGAAATTAAAATGAAGTCAGTATGCTCCACATGGTCTCACACATGGGCATGTGATCGGCAGTGTGGCACAAGTCAGTATACACCCTAATTGGCACACGGCCTAGCACAAGGGCGTGTGACTTGGCTGTGTTGCATAAGTCAGTATACCCTACAGGTTTGACACGGCCTAGCATACGGCTTGGCATACGGGCATGTGTGGCCACTTCGAAGGGCACACGGGCACGTGGTCGGTCGTGTGACCTAAGTCAGTATGTACCCCCTGTTTTCTCACGACTGGTGACACGAATGTGTCTAGTGGCCGTGTGAGACACACGGGCTGCCCACACGACCGTGTGTCCTCTGTTTGCAGCAAAATTTTCTAAGTGTCACAAAAATTTCCCGAATTATTGGTTTAGTCCCGAACCATTTCCAATGCATATTTAAGGCCTCGCAAACTCGTTTAAGGGACACTATCATTGGTTGTGATTAAATTGTATATGAAATGTATGTTTAAAGGTATTGAAAGTTCAGTAATGCTCCGTAGCCCTATTCCGACGGTGAATACAGGTGAGGGTTGTTACATGACAAGTTTCCGCAAAAATTGTTGAAACTTAGCCATCAGTAGGACATTCAGGACTAGCACCCTGAACATGGTAATCTGGGTCTGCTCACACAAGTTGACGGTCAAAATGTAAGCTACATGATGTTGCTCACAAAAGCTCATGAGTATCTGCAACAAATGCGGGACCTCAGCCATCAATAGAACATTCAGGTCCAACACCCAAAACATGAACACTCTAATGACATGTCATTTGTATCGTATATATTCCTAAGGTTCAAATGGGGCCCAATAATCGTCGAAACGTCGTTGGATTTTCATCGTTTCTATACATGATAATTTACATAATAACATATATATTGATTCATTTACATTAGAACAACAAATTAAACATTCAATTTAATCAACATTTCTGTGATTATAGTTCATAGGAACTTACATGACTAAATTGTAGAAATATCGAAGTACAGGGGCTATTTAGCAATTTTCCATTCTCCTCGATTTTTCACTCGATCTTGATCTAAATTAATAATTTCATTCAATTTAGTAATTTAGATAGTAAAAAAATTATTTTATGCCATTTAATCATTTTTTACATTTTTACAAAATTGCCCCTAACATTTTACTTTTATTCAATTTAGTCTTTGAGCCTAAAACATGCAAATTAACCGTTTTTATTGCAAACCCATGCCAACCGAATATTAATAACAACCATTTCAGCCCATTTTTGCAATAATTTCACATCAAGTCCTTAAACTATTTGTATTTCAACAATTTAGTCCCTAATCAGCAAATTCATCAAAAATCACTTAACAAAATACTTTTATATACTAACCGACACTTCAAATTCATCATTTAACATCTAAAATCACAAAGACTACTAAGAAACACTTCAAATTCATCATTTATCATCTAAAATCACAAAGATTCATCAATGGCAACATTCAAAATCTTTAATAGTTTCAAAAACAAAGGTACGGGCTAACTAGACCTAGTTGCAACGATCTCAAAAACATAAAAAAAAAAAATTAGAAACGAGGAAAAAATCACATACCAAATTAGCTTGTAAATTTCTGAAACCTCAAGGTCTAACAATGGTTTCTTTCTTCTTACAATTCGGTGAAGAAGACGTGAAAATGATGATAATAACTTTTGTTTTTATTTAATTTATTAAATTACCATTAAAACCTTGGTTAATAATTAAACAAAACATCAAATCCATGCCTGTATTTGTCCACTAACTCCTTAAATAGTTTAATTACCATTTAAGTCCCTTTACCATTACTCAGTAAGCCATTTAATCACTCAAATCTTATAGTGATCAAATTTTACATCCTTTACAATTTAGTCCTTTTTAATTAATTAACTATCGAAACATTAAAATTTCTTAATGAAACTTTACTACAACCTTAATAACACTCCATAAATATTTCTAAAAATATTTACGGCTGGGTTTATAGAAACGAGGTCCCGATACATTATTTTCTAAAACCACTTGACTTTAGGGTCTTACCACTTGAACTTAATTAATCTTTTTAAAACCATATTTGACTCGTAAATATTATATAATAATATTTATGAACTTACTTGTCAGATTTGTGACCCCGAAACCACTGTTTCCCATATTTGACTCTTAAATATTAAATAATAATATTTATGAACTTACTTATCGGATTTGTGGCCTCGAAACCACTGTTTCTGACACCACTAAAAAAAGGGCTATTAGAACTCTCCCCTTATGAAAATTCCGTCCTTGAAATTTCTCACTTGGTACTAGCCATCAAGTGGAGTCTTTCTTCCACCTTTTTAATGGTAGTGCATAAATAAATCAATCATAACTTGTCTCAATTCAGAACTCATATTTGAACTTGATGCTATATCTGGACTTAATTGAACAACTATGATGTTCTCCTGTCATAACTTTATAATCAGTAATACTGAGAAATTTCCAACAATCATCTATCGAAACATAACTAAAAGAAAACCCAGATTATCAGATTCCAGGCACATTAGATAATTCATAGCGTTTAGTTAAAGTTTGTAATTTTTACAATAGACTCTAACTGATGTTTCCAATGTATTTGCATCTGTAACTTTTTCCCGATGAATGTTCCATTTCACGAAAAGCTTCAAACAATATCATTTAAAGACAAGTGTGATAGCTGTAACTATCGAGAGGATTTTAACCACTAATAACATTTCCCAATTATAACTGATCTGATTGATATATTCATGTATAATGTCTTCTAGAATATGAATCCTTCATTCTGACTGTTTGTCTATTTACCCGTGAATCCAAATTTATTTCCGAATTTAGAGATGTACTCGAATATATATACAACTCATCTAACTTTTCCAATGAATAATCCATTCTGACTAAAACAATTGAGTCAATCTTATCAATCGTATAATAACATTTCTGAATAGTTCTTTCTTCTTGTTGTCAAGATATGCCAGACACAAAGTCTATCATAATTCCCTCAGAATACCAACTAAAGATCATCACAAATTGCATTAACTCATACAAAATATGATATCCCGTTTTGACTCGTTGACATAATCCGAGATTACCTAGCTAATGGGAATCAATATGTAAGATTAAGCTCGATCTTCCACCGTCTATTCTTTTGTCATTACCTATCCTCTTCATGAAAGCTTTAAATGGGATATATAATAAAATTATTTTAATTATTAACATTGAGGCTTTGAATCATACCGAATCTAGAACTATTGGATTAATTAAAACTATAGTGCTTTAATAAGACTAATGTTACAATCCGTATAGATAGAACAATACCTCAACCATCAGTACTGCATTTCGAAACAAAATGGGAAAATCGAATGTAGTCCCATTAGCAACCAGTGCAATAATACAACCTCTATAATCTGATATCTATATTTTCGTGCTCACATGATCCTGTAATAAATATACTTATCTCAAGTCAATATATATATATCATTTATAGATTAACCACATTTGATAGAATAGACAATAAGAATGATAATAAAGTCGAGATAAAGAACTCTAAGATATAATGCTTTACTGAATTTCCAAAAATACAACCCATATTGAATGATAAAGAGATCGATGATACCCAAGAGAAAATCCAGAAGAAGAATATTGCTCATACGCACTAGAACCAGTTGTGACGGAGACAAACATAAATTGTACATATATATAAAGTAGAGCAACAACCAGTAGAAATAGAAAAAAATATCATCATATGAGTCTTATCGTCGAGTCTTCTACCGAACATAATGGAATAGAATGCCAAAGAAAAATAGAGCAATGCTGATCATTAATCAACCAAACTAACAATACCTCTGCCTAGCATCATGGTTAGCCAGCATTCCCATATGATAAGAATCACATATGAAGATGAACAATTGCATATTCCTCTAAGGATAAAAGAGAATACCCATAAGAGATTGTTGTAAGATACTTAGTCATAATAGCCACATTCAGATAAATTTACAGTTCAAACATTATCCCACTAACTACTAAAGTCATTGATGATCCCACATTATCCCATCCGACTAATGAAATTAGTTCAAAAGAAATCTTGGTTAACCTGCTATTTGGATACTATTCCTGATAAAGTCGACTACCAGTAAAGAACTTCTTCCTTACTTGCTAACCAATTCTCGACTCTGACCACATTATTACTCAATTAACAGCTGAGCTCTTCGTTTCTCTTTTTGAAGACTTAGACAACATAAGTCTTGTCAATTTCGTTATCTATGTAACAGCCGAATTTTGGGCCTAGTTGGAACAGTGGTTTCAGGACCACAAATTCGACACAGCAAAGTTCATTTTTATTATATTTTTATGGTCTACGGTTTCACGAAATTATTTCGTGAAATTTTCGTTCAAAAATTTTGACGTTTGGGTACCCAGTTTAGTCAAAAGGACTAAATTGTAAAAAGAGCAAAAGTTGAGTTCTACATGCTAGAGGAGTCTAATTGCTATGAAATTTTAAATAGAAGGTTCTTAGATGGTAGTTAGACCATTTGTTAAGATAGTGGATAAAAATGGACATGGTGAGATAAAATTTCAAAGTTTTAAGTGAAGGGCATTTTGGTCATTTGGTAAATAAAAGAATAAAAAGAAAAATTAAGCTAAAATCTTGTCTATCTTCTCCCCCAAGTGCCAAAATTTAGAAGGTCACCATAGCTAGGGTTTGCTCAACTTCCAAGCTTGATTGTAAGTACATCCTAGCCCCGTTTTTAATGCTCTTTACATTTTTTAAGTCGTTATCATTTGATCTATCTATATCAACCATTAATTTAAGGAAAGATCAAGGTCTAGGGTTTGATCCATGTTGGATATTTGTGTATTTTGATGTCTAATGGTAGATTATGCATGTTTGATGTGTGATAAACAACATTTGCTAGCTGGTTTTTGATGAATATGTCAAAAGGACCTAATTGTAAAAAGATTATAAAATGTGTGTAAAAGTGTGATTAAATGAAAAATTTGGACTTTTATAAGTATAAAATAGGATCGTCTAGGCTTGGAAATCGAAGAAATTGAATAGATTTCATTTTTCGAGCCTAGGGGGAAAATGTAAATATGTCAAAATTTAGGGGCAAAAATGTAATTTTGTGATAATGTGATTTTTGGACTTAATTGAATAATTTGAATAATAAATAAGTTAAATTTTCTATTATAGATCAAGAAAGACGAGGTTTGGACCTTGATCGGGGGAAAAACAAGGTTATTGATGATTAGGTCCATTTCTGCTATTTTTGTACCGAGGTAAGTTCGTATGTAAATAATGCATTGTTATTTATGCTTTAATTGTTTTACCATTATATGAATTGTGATTTACTCTTGAATGAAATGGAAAAATTTTGAAAAAAGAGAAATCCCGGTTGAACCTTAGGAATAGGTAGGATACAAATGTCATGACATTAAGGTTAGTCGAGATTACGTGTAAGACCATATCTGGGATATGGCATCGATATGAGATTTCGTGTAAGACCATAGCTGGGCTATTGGCATCGATATGAGATCCCATGTAATACCATATCTGGGATATGGCATTGGTATAGTACTATATGTGTGAGATTTCCCGAGTATCCTTTAGTATTTCAAGTGGTTCAACGGGAAACTTAACGGCAAAGTTTTAAGTTGTGAAAGACTATGGTATGATGTGAAAGATTATGGTCAATTGCAAGTTGGTACAGGTATGTACATAAAACTCATACTTAATGAGCTCGATATGTGATGAAACCTCGGATTGGTTCGATTGAGTAAGTTATGATGTTAAGATTTTAATAACATCTATGTTAAGCTTGATTATGAATTCACAATGACATTTATGTTAATTTACTTTATATTAAATATATGTTAAAGTGTGTATGATGCTCGGGGATCGAATACGGTTGGGATTCATTCACACTATCAAATTATCATTTTGGGTACTTATGATTTCCATATTTTGAGTTCTGGCATGTATAGGGACTTGATCTTTATGTTATGCATCATAATTGACTTGGCCGTGTGACTTCAATTTGATGATGACGTCATAAACAAAATGCTCCCTAATTTGAACACGGCCTAAAGCACGGGCGTGTGACCCCCTTTTCATGAAAAATTTTCTAATTTTTCTAAAAGTTTTCAAAGTTCTCGGTTTAGTCTCAACCACTTTCGATGCATATTTTGGGCCTCGCAGGCTCGTTTTAGGGATGATATGAATGTTTTTGAACATTTTTAAATTTGAGTGGAAATTCATGCCTCGATTTTGAATGTTTGCTTGTGAATAAGTCTGGTAATGCCTCGTACCCTATTCTGGCGTCGGATACGAGTAAGAGGTGTTACATTTAGTGGTATCAGAGCTACAATTTAGTCGATTCTCAGACTAACGTAGCGTGTGTAAGAGTCTAGTTATACATGCCATAAATGAACTGTGATAGTGTGATGACTACTGATAACTTTAAATTGTGTTTTTATATAGTAATGGATCCCAATCAAGCTGAAGTTGATGAAGTCGAAAGTAATGCGCCGGCTCCCGCTCAAAGGGCAACGCCGTCTGATAGTAGACCCCCTATGGTTAGTCAAGGAGAATAGGCAGGGAAGCCTTTCTCCATATGATGAATGAGTGGTATGTTGAATCTGTTCGAACAAATCTGAATGCCCAACCTCCTCCACCCCCACCCATTCCTCGACCGAAACCCGTAGCCCCAAAAGGTATGGACTTCGCATGAATGAATAAGCCCCCAATTGATAAGATCCGAAAGCATGGGACTAAAGATTTTCGAGCTAATGTCGATGATGATACCAAGAGAGCTGAGTTTTGGCTCAAAAACTCCATCAGGGTATTTGATGAGTTGTCCTACACACCAGATGAGTGTTCAAAGTGTGCTATCTCACTTCTGAGAGATTCTGTATACCATTGGTGGAATACACTTGTATCTGTAGTTCCGAGAGAAAGGGTCACCTGGGACTTCTTTCAAGAGGAGTTCTGAAAGAAGTACATTAGCCAACGGTTCATGAACCAAAAATGTAAAGAATATCTTGAGCTGAAACAAGGTCAAAGCATGGGGCTAAAGATTTTCGAGCTAATGTCGATGATGATACCAAGAGAGCTGAGTTTTGGCTCAAAAACTCCATCAGGGTATTTGATGAGTTGTCCTACACACCAGATGAGTGTTCAAAGTGTGCTATCTCACTTCTGAGAGATTCTGCATACCATTGGTGGAATACACTTGTATCTGTAGTTCCGAGAGAAAGGGTCACCTGGGACTTCTTTCAAGAGGAGTTCCGAAAGAAATACATTAGCCAACGGTTCATGAACCAAAAATGTAAAGAATATCTTGAGCTGAAACAAGGTCATATGACAGTGACCGAATATGAGCGAGAATTTGTCAGATTGAGCAAATACGCTCGAGAGTGTGTTTCTACAGAGGCTATTATGTACAAAAGATTTGAGGATGGATTGAATGAAGATATTCGTGTATTAGTCAGAATTTTAGAGCTGAAAGAGTTTGTGGTATTGGTTGAATAGGCTTGTAAGGCTGAAGAATTGAAAAAAGAGAAGAGGAAAGCTGATCTTGAAGCTAGATACTCGAGGAAAAGACCGATGAATAAGTCATTTCCATCTCAGCCTAAGAAATCGAAAGAGATGTATTCCCGTTCGAATATTTTAGCGGGGTATTCACGCAGAGATCGTGAGGAAAAACATTCGAGTTTTAAATCTCAAGCTACTTCGATGGCGAGTGTGGGTAATGCAAAGTCTAACAGGCCCGAATGTCAACAATGTGGACGAAGACATCCCGGTGAGTGTTGTAACACACTAACATATAACCATTGTCGGAATAGGTTAAGAGGCACTACCAGACTTATAACTCAATTCAGAACAATCATTTATCAAATATCATCTCATTTCAATAAATATCATTCATTCACATTCAATATGTACTTAAATTGACCATACAAAGCTTAAATCATGCATTCGGAACTAAATTGGTAACATATGAAAATTTTGGAAACTTAGAAAAATTTCAACATTTCAAGTATCAGACGCCTATGTGAACTGGCGGTGTGCCTCACACGGCTAGTAGACACGCCCATGTCTTAGATCGTGTGGAAACACAGCATACATACTGACTTGCATCACAAGGCCGAGGACACGCCCGTTTGCCAGGCCGTGTGAAAATTGGAGAGTATACTAACTTGGGTCACACAGCTAACCACACGCCCGTGTGTCTAGCTCGTGTGCCCTTCGAGATGGCCATACACGCCCCTGTATCAAGCCGTGCCAAAATTGTAGGGTATACTGACTTATGCAACACGACCAAGTTACATGCCCGTGTGCTAGGCCGTGTGCCATTTAGGGGATATACTGACTTGTACCACACGGCCGGTCACACGCCCGTGTGTGAGGCCGTGTAGAGAATACTAACTTCAATTTAATTTCAACACCAGGGGACACGCGGTCGTGTAACATGACCATGTGTCACACATGGCAATTTGCAAAGCCATTATGCCACCCTGCCCGTGTAGACAAAAATAGGCTATTTGCAAAGCCATTATGCCACCCTATTTTCACAAGCATACATAAGCATAAATGGTAACATTTCAAAACCCAATAAGCAACCATTCCATAACATTTCACACCTATATTATATCAATTCAACTTAGTACTCAAATGTCTAATTAACATCATGCATAATCCATTCATATATCAAATACATAACAAGACATATTTTTCACATCTTCATTCCATTAATTCCTTACCCAAAACATACCATAATTGAACACTTATATGCAATCAAAACATAGTACCAAAATAAGCCAAATCACATGGCTTAACTTATACACAAAAACAAACCAAATTCATGATATCAAGTAACATAACTAATGTAACGCCCTGAATTTTGGGCCTAGATGAATTGGGCTTTGGTCTTTGGGTCTCATAAATTTTTTTTAAGCAAGAAAATGACAAATGACAATGTTGGCTTTAAGGGTTTAATAAACTTGTAGTGTCTAGGGGCGTTGGAGAAATGCTGGGTTCGAACTTTGAGGAGAAGGAATTTTTAATTAATTATTAAACGAACCAAGGCAGTGAGTAGTTGGGCTTTTAAATAAAAATAGGGAAAATGGCATCAAAGAGCCTTGTGGTGGAGTGGCTAAGTGACACCACTTAAGGTATGGGAAGGTGGCGTTATGGGCTAGCAAGGAGATCTTAGGTTTGAATCCTAGCTTAGTATTTTTTTAGGAGTTTAATTTTGGCCTTCTAGAAGGTTGGAAGTGGTGTGATGATGGACTCTAAGGAGAGTGATCAAAAGAGAAAATTTAGGAAAAGGATTGGGGAGTTATTAGGGAGAAAAACGAAGAGATGAGATGGGGAAGAGTTGGAGCTGATTGGGACTTTGGGGGGTAGGCAGAGTTTCGGTTTTGTGTATGAATAGGGGGCCGAACTCCCTCTGTGCTATTTCGGCAATTGGAATTCCCTTTATGCTATTTCGACAACTATAGTGCTCTGCCGAATTCTCCTTCACTTTTTTTCTGTTCTAAACCTCACCTCTTCTTTATGTGCTTTCTTTTCTTCTAAAGCCTTAAATCGAATATCATTCTCTTCTTTCTCCATTGCTTGTGTCGTCCCACCTTTATCTCAATTGTTGGGGACCGAATATTCGTGACTTCAAAAGCCGAAAACCTTTGCTCTTGGACAGATTTCTTCATCGCCCCAAACCTTGTGCCGAATACTCTAGTGACCAAATCTCTGTCATGCTATCATCATTCCTTTTATTTTTGGTGGATTGGATCTTGGAAAATCGGAATCAAGCTTGGATCTACAAGTCTCTGTCGAAAAGCTATCCATACGTTTCGGCTTTTGGGTAAGTGTTCTTGATTTTGGGATAAGTTGGCCGAATAGTCTAGAGTAAGGGAAAAGGGTGACATAAGTGGATACAAGTCACCTATTATTTTGTCTTTAACTATTAAGATTGATGCAGATCTAGGGGATATTCGTGAGTAGTAGCTAAGGAAGGGCTATTAGGACTGGTGGCACACGGTAAGGTTAAGGTAAGGCTTCGATTTTTGGAAAATATTGTGGTTAAGTGTCTGATTGATTGGAGGTTTGTATTGGTTGTAGGTTCAAGGCTGAGGATAGTGTAACACGTCTCATTTACCAGGTGTGTACATACACTTCACACACGACAAATCGGCAAAAGTCAAAATCCCAAAAAATCGGAATGCCAAAAAGTCGAAAGGTTGGCACCAGCAACCGTACGAGTGTACGAACATTTGTGTGGGAACACCGATATGACTATCGGGACCAAGAGAGCGATCTCATGGTCTCGGGCCATTGTTTGGCCAACCGGGCAAGAAGGGGCTAAATGGGCCTACCGAGCTTATGGGCCCCAATCGGCAAGAGTTGATATGTGAAATTGAATGATAAATTGATATGGATGGTTGTATGATTTGATTGTGATCGGGCCTAATGGGCTACATATACATGATTGGGCTTAATGGGCTATATGGACATGATTGGGCTTAGTGGGCCTTATGGGATTTTAGAAATGCATTGTAACAGTCTGAATTTGACCCTAATCGGAACGGTCGTTTCGGGACCACGAATCCGAGTCTGAGAGATATTTAAATATTATATTCTGTGCTTATTATGCGTGAATTAATGTGTGTGAAAATTTTGTAGAAAAATTTTATCGTTTGTGTGTTCAATTTGACAAAAGGACTTAATCGCGTAAAGAGTAAAAGTTGCATACTATAGTGAAAAGTGCTAGAATGATGATGGCTTTTTAATATGAGGTATTAAAAGGGCAAATAGCCCATTTTTAAGTTAGTGGGTGGCATATGACAAGATTGACCTTAATTTATATGTTGTTCTTTTTTATTTTTATTAAAGGTTAAAATAGTAAAACATTAAAAATGTTATTATATGTTTAATAATATGAAATTAAAAGCCATCATATTTATTATTTCTTCTTCATTGCCGTATGTGAGCTAGGAAATAAGGGTTTAAAGGTTTTGAGCATTCGGTCATACATTCAAGCTAAATCGGGTATGCATTTTTAGTCGGTTTTTGATAATTTTTACGTTTTTGTGATCGTTGCTTCGTATACTATCTGACCCATGCTAAAATTTTTGAGATTAGAATGTATATGACATTCGGCCATTGATATGTTCATGAGGTTTTTGATGTTTGATGATTTTAAATTAAAGCTATGTTAAAGATTAGTATGTTTTGTATTAGAAATTTTAGTGAATTTGAGTATTTGAGCTAAATTGCAAAAATGAAATTTTAAGGGGACTAAAATGCAACATAAATGAAAGAAATGGACTTGTATGGTCCTTGTGAACATTCGGCTCTAAGGTGTTGTAGTGAAATTTTGTGTATTTTATGTTTTGTGCAAATAGGACTAAATTGTAAAAATGTGAAACCCTAGGGGTAAAATGGTAATTTTCCCATTTATGTGTTTTGGGACTAAATTGAAATGAAATGTACTTGAATGAGATTACTTTTGATATGTTTAGATCAAGAACAAAGAAAAAACGGATTTGGATGGAGGAAAGTCGAAAGTTATCGAATAGTCGGTATACGCGGTTCGTCGGTAGTCGAGGTAAGTTCTTAAGTTTAAGTACAATAAAGAGATAATTATGAAATTGTTGAATGATATTATTTGATTCATTTGAGTAGTGAAATAGATGATAGCCGAATGTTAGGGGCATATATTGGACTAAATGTGTTTTGAATGTGAAATAAAAACTAGTACATGTGATATGATAAGTGATTGTGGTTTATGTACATGAATTGGAAACGATATAAGTGTTAAGATTTTTAAGTTGATGAATTATTGATGTGTTATTCGGGCTTTTAGCCTAGCAGGCCTTGTGCCGGTGTGTTATTCGGGCTTTTAGCCTAGCAGGCCACGTGCCGATGAAACAATTCGGGCTTATTGCCTTGAAGGCTTAATGCCGATGATTTACTTCGGACCTTGAGTCCAGCAGGCCTAGTGCCGGTGAATGTGTTTTGAGCTCTAAGTGCATGAGAATCGAGTTACGAGCATATCAAGAAATTTCGGCTTTGAAACATGATTCGTATAAATTCAACAGAGAGGTACGTATTTTATAGTTATGTTACTCAATAAAATGATGAACAAGTACACGAGGAAGTGAACGTTTTGTACATTGATTCATTAGAGATGAATGAATATGTATATACATGTTATATCGTGTGATAGTAAATATTTGAAAGCATGAATGGATTAAGTCGATTGGATAAGCATATGATATGTACATATGTCTTTGATATACTTGATGATTGGTGTATATTAATAAGAAAGGTAAAGCTTTTGTATTAAATGCATCAATGATACTTAGTTATTTCGGCTTTATAGGTAAAAGAAGTTATGTATTATTTATGTTTGAATTGGTGATCGAAGATATTGAATTGAATGGTTGTATGTATGTTATATATATATATATATATAAGTATATGTTTTCTTAAGACTTACTAAGCTAGCAAGCTTACCGTGTGTCTGTTCTTATCTACCTCTGTTTTATAGATCTTTGATTCAAGCTACGGGCTCGGAGGATCGTTGGTTAAGTCAACCACACTATCATCCCTTTTTGGTACTTTCAAACTAGTTTTGAATTAAAAGGCATGTATAAGCTAGCTAAATGTTTGAAAGATGTTTTGTTCACATGTATCATAGCCATGCGAAAATGGCTTAACCATTTGTTTTAAGTTCGGCTCTATTTGTTCTTGGCTATGTGATTAATATGTTTGGTTCCAACAATCCGGCTATGGTCTGTTTCTTTTATTCAAGATTATGTATCATGTGTTCTATATAATTGTTTGGTTGTAATGCCAATGTTTGTGTTAAGTAAGTCATGTTTCGAGATGATGCCGAAATATGTTTCATGGTTGTATTCCTGAAATGGTTGGTTTAGGTTTATTTCAAGTAGAAAAAGGTTAAGGTTTTTTGACATCATAAATAATTTATTTGTTACATTTTGAGTATGGTTCAAGTGATGTAATATAGTTGATGGTTATAAGCTATTTATGATTCGGCAATGGTGCTTAAATTATGTCATTAAATGTTTATTTTATGTTAATGTTAAAATTATGGTATTGGACTTGTGGACTAAGTTAGGCTATCAAAACTTGATTAGGGAATGTGCTTTTTGTGTTTGATTGAAATGGCAAGCTGGCATGAGTAAATTGGTTTAAAAATGATAATAATGAATTTACTATTTGAATGTTTTGGTCAGTTTATTTAGGTAACTAAAAAGGTTAAGTTAATGGTATATTCGGCATGCAAAGTAAAATATTTATATACACATTTGTGATATGTTTTGCTGTGGTAGGTGTACAAATGTCATAATGATAGGTTAAATTAGCAAGCTGAATAAATAGTGAGATGATAGGTTAGATATTTATAATCTGTTTTGGTAATTGAGTGCACTAAAGTTGCATATGAATTTAAACATTAGTTGATATGAAATGAAATGATATATGTTTGCATGTTTAAAGTATGTGCTTATAAATTGTAATAATAAATTATTTTGTACTTTGATTATTCGAATGCCATAAATGAGAAGTATACATATATGATTCGAATGGAGGAGTTTTAAAGCATGTGAATTATAACTGTTCAGAGATGTGCTTTAGTTAGTAATGCCTTGTAACCCTAATCTGGCGACGGATACGGGTTAGGGGTGCTACATTTGATTGGTATCAGAGCTTACAGTTTAGTCGATTCTAGGACTACCGTAGAGCGTGAGAGTCTAGCTATACATGCCTTTTATTATATAAACGATAGTGTGGCGACTTCTGACATTTCAAATTGTGTTTTATAAAGTAAATGGATCTTGATCCTGATAGAGCCGTAGCAGATGATGTAGAGAGTATAGCGCCTGATCTCGCACGCGGGTCAGTGCCAGTAGACTCTCGGTTTGTCTCGGGTAGCCATGAGGGGAAGGCTAAGCAAGCCTTGTACCAGATGATGAATGAGTGGTTTACCCAGTTTATTCATACTAACCCGGCTGTACAACAACCTCCACCCCCGAATAATCCAACTCCGGTACTTTCATCACCTCTGATGATAGTTTCGATGAGATTCAGTAGGCCTTCAGTTGATAAAATCAGGAAATATGTGACTGAAGAATTCAAAGCTAATGATGATGATGATGCAGAGCGAGCTGAGATGTGGCTTGATAACATTATTCGGGTACTCGATGAGCTATCCTGTACTCTAGATGAATACCTGAAGCGTGCTATATTTTTTTTACTTCGAGACACTGCATATCACTGGTGGAATACACTGGAATCGGTGGTCCCAAAAGAAAAAGTGACTTGGGATTCCTTTCAAATCGAGTTCCGTAAGAAATATATTAGCCAGAGGTTCATCTATCAGAAACGGAAAGAATTTCTGGAACTGAAACAGGGTCGTATGACTGTGACTGAATATGAGCGGAAATTTATTAGATTGAGCCGATATGTTGAGAGTGTGTATCAATTGAAGCCATTATGTGTAGAAGATTTGAAGACGGTCTGAATGAAGACATAAAGTTGCTTGTTGACATTATTGAAATTAAAGAATTCGTAGTACTTGTCGAGCGAGCTTACAAAGCTGAAGAACTTGGGAAAGAGAAAAGAAAGGCTGAAATGGGAGTTAGAGACATTCGTAAAAGATCATCGAGTAAGACATTTTAATCTATACCCAAGAAGTTCAGAGATGAGTTTGGTCGACATAAAGCTACTTCAGACATGTCTAGACGGGATCAATCTCCAGTGGGTTCTCGAGCTACTTCGATAGCCAGTGTTGATAATGCCCACTAAAATAGAGTTGAATGCAAGCATTGTAGTAAATGGCATTCTAAGAGTTGTAGATTCCATGATCGGTCCTGCTTTAAATGTGGATTGTCAGATCACTTTATCGGAGAATTCCCGATGTTAGCCGAGCAAAATACGGCCTAGAATATCAGACCGAGCAATGTGTCAGTGTGAGGCAAACCAATGAGGCATTCGGAAAATGTTAGTGGCAGTCAGAAAGGAACTAAAGACACTGCAGTTAGATCAGAGGTTCGTGCGTCAGCTAGAGCATATGCTATTCGTATCAGAGAGGATGTTTTTTCCCAGATGTTATCACTGGTACTTTCACTCTTTATGATACTACTGTGATTGCATTAATTGATCCTGGTTCGACTTATTTATATATGTGTGAAACTTTAGTATCCAGTAAGACTTGGCCTGTTGAGTTACTAAGTTTGTGATTCGTGTGTCCAACCCCTTGGGTCGATGTGTACTTATTGATAAAGTGTGTAAAGGTTGCCCGTTGATGATTCGAGATTCCTGCTTTCTAGCTGATTTAATGTTATTGTCTTTCGATGAGTTCGACATAACTTTGGAAATGGACTGGTTAACCTTGCATGATGCTGTGGTGAATTGCAAAAGAAAGACCATTGATTTGAGATGTCAGAATGGTGAGATCATCCGGGTTGAATTTAATGATCTGAATGGGTTATTAGCAGTAATATCCTCGATGTTAGCTCGTAAGTATGTGAGAAAAGGATGTGAAACTTACCTGGCCTATGTGATGGATAATAAAGTGTTTGAAAAGCAGATTGAATCCGTATCAGTTGTGTGTGAATACCCAGATGTGTTTTCTGAAGAATTATCGGGTTTGCCACTAGTTCGGGAGATTGAGTTTGGCGTTGAATTAATGCCAGAAATGACTCTGATCTCAATGGCTCCGTATCGGATGGCACCTCCTGAGTTGAAAGAGTTAAAGCTTTATTGACTGAAGCTCCAGTGTTAATTCAGCCTAAATCGGGTAAAGAATTCGTTGTATACAGTAATGCTTCTTTGAACGTTTTGGGTTGTGTATTAATGTAAGAAAGTAAAGTAGAAGCCTATGCTTTGAGACAGTTGAAACCTCATAAAAGAAATTATCCAACTCATGCTCTGGGATTAACAACCATTGTTTCGCATTGAAAATTTGGCGTCATTACTTATTCGGTGAGAAATGTCATGTTTATTTGGATCATAAAAGTCTGAAGTATTTGATGACTCAGAAAGACTTGAGACAACGTAAATGCTTAGAACTGTTGAAAGATAATGAATTGGTGATTGATTACCATTCAGGGAAAGCCAACGTGTTGTAGATGCCTTAAGTCGAAAATCATTGTTTGCTCCACGTGCGTTGAACGCACATATGGTTAGGTTTGGAGACGGTTCGATCATAGCCGAGTTGAAAACAAGACCGTTCATTCAGCAAATTTGTGATGCACAGAAAATTGACAAAGATATGATTGCTAGACGAGTTCAGTGTGAAAGTGATACAGAGTCAGAGTTTCGAATTGATGAAAATGATTGTTTGAACTTCAAAGGTCGTATATGTGTTCCGAGGAATGTGGATTTAGTTCAGATGATTCTTTTTGAAAGAAGCTCATAATAGTCGATTGTCGGTACATCTGGGTAGCCAAAAATGTATAATGATTTGAAACAGCTTTATTGGTGGCCTGGCATGAAACGGGATATATCTGAATTTGTTTCCAAGTGCTTAATTTGTCAACAAGTAAAAGCCGAGCATTAAGTGCCTTCTGGGTTACTTCAGCCAATCATGATACCTGAATGGAAATGGGATAAAATTTCTATAGATTTTGTATTCGGTTTGCCTACGACACCGAGCAAAAATGATGCAGTCTGGGTTATAGTGGATAGATTGACCAAATCAGCTCCCTTTGTACTAGTTCGTATAGACTATTCACTCGATAAACTTGCTGAATTGTATGTATCACAGATTATGAGGTTACATGGTGTGCCAAGTTCTAGTGTTTCGGACAGAGACCCGAGATTCACATCGTGGTTTTAGAAAAAGTTGCAAGATGCTGTGGGTATTAAACTCCACTTTAGTATAGCCTTTCATCCATAGACAGATGGTCAGTCTGAACGAACCATTCAGATACTTGAGGACATGTCGAGATGTTGCGTCCTTGAGTTTGAAGGTACGTGGGAAAGATACTTACCTTTGATTGAATTTGCTTATTATAATAGTTTTCAATCTAGTATCAAAATGGCACCATACGAAGCTCTTTATGGCCGAAAGTGTCGTATGCCGTTGTATTGGACTGAGCTCAGTGAAAACAAGATACATGGGGTTGAATTGATTAAAGAGACTGAACAGAAAGTGACTGTAATCAGAGATAGTTTGAAAGCTGCATCAGATCGCCAAAAGTCTTATGCTGATTTGAAACGTAAAGACATTGAGTTTCAGGTCAGAGATCGGGTATTTTTGAAAGTTTCACCATGGAAGAAAGTACTTCGATTTAGTCGAAAAGGCATACTGAGTCTGAGATTCATCGGACCGTATGAAATCATCGAATGTATGGGGTCAGTAGCTTATAGGTTCAAGTTGCCTTCTGAATTAGAAAAGATACACAATGTGTTTCATGTTTCGATGCTCCGTAGATACAGATCAGATTCATCACATGTGATTTCTCCGTCTAAAATTGAAATCTGATCCGATATGACATACGAGGAGGAACCAATTTGTATTTTAGCCCGGGAGATAAAAGAATTGAGAAACAAGAAAATTTCGTTAGTGAAAGTATTATAGAATCGATAAGGAGTTGAAGAGGCTACGTGGGAGCCTGAGGATTCAATGAGGCAACAGTATCCGACTTTGTTTAACGGTAAGATTTTCGGGGACGAAAATCCCTAAGGGGGGAAGAGTTGTAACAGTCTGAATTTGACCCTAATCGGAACGGTAGTTTCGGGACCACGAATCCGAGTCTGAGAGATATTTAAATATTATATTTTGTGCTTATTATGCGTGAAACACCCCAAACCCGGCCCACAAGCCCCGACCGGATCTGGTATGCTCCTCGATAAAACATGTTTTGTCGTTTTGGTAAAACATGTAATTTTATTAGAGTAAGAGAATATATTTGAAATATGTACTCGTTAAAAATCATTTTTGTAACTTAAATTTTAAAATACGATTATCGAAAATATTTAACTAATTAATTAAAGTTGATCGTAGCAGAATATAAATTAAAATATAAAAGAAACATAGCTAATGGCGGCCTTATTACAAAAACATATCCCAAAGTTAAATCTCAAAATATATAGGAAACGTAATAAATTTAATAATAAGGAAAACCCAATTAAATTGAGCAATGGCCACCACGTAGTCCACGCTGACCTGGTCCAAATCATTGTGTGTCACCTGAAATGATATCCCATAAAAGGGTGAGTCCATAGATTCAATGTGTAACAATACACTAAAAAGTCCAATCGATCATAGTACATATTAATTGATTAAATTACATATATATATAAAATGAAATGCAATCCCGAACCAACTTAGATATCCATCCGCTACACACCACCCGTACCTACCAATCACACCGTGGGGATTACTAAATCGACCCTCCATCCGCTACACACCATCGAAGGCAGTTGATGCAGTCAACATGCACATCGCCCTTATAATCGTGGCATAGCCACCGAATAATTGTGACAGAGTCACCGGATTCATAGTATCGTGACCGAAGTCACCGGATTCATAATATCGTGACCGAAGTCACCGGATAATGTGGTAAAACCACCGGAACACTTCCCCTTTCAATATTACCCATATGCCCATGCAATAACATATTATTTCATAATCATGCCATATATCTCATAATCATATCGGAATCGGACACATTTCATATTATGCATATAGCGTTATTATTGATGCAAATATCATGACTTGTACATTATACCAAAATCATAATCAAATATCGAACATATTTCATATTAAAATCATACATAGTACGAAGGAATAACGTACCTCAATTCACCGTACCATTGAATGGTACCCAAAGCCATAATCATTATATTTCTTTATAAACACATCTATATTAATAAAGCTATTAATCAATTAGAAATTTAGTATAAGTTACACACCTTGCAAACACAAAGAGCGATAGAACTTTTGGATTTCCGACTCTTGCCTACACGTCGACAGAACCTACATATCACTATGTGAGAAATCGGTTATCACTAAAAAGATATGACCTTTGGCCGAATATCATTATCCCTTACCTTGGATTATCCAAAACTCGAACGATCTCTCCCTAAACGTTGACTACGAGAAAACCCCGAAAATCTTCCTTCAAAGGTTTAGCCACGGAGAAATAAGCGAATTAGATTCCTAAAATCGATTAATCCAAAGAAAATAAAGAAGAAACCATTGATAGAAAAGCCTTACCCGAACACGATGATTGATTAACTCTTATTTGAACTATAAAGAAATTCGGCCTTAACAACTTAAAAGAAAAAGAATGATGATTTCGGCTTTAACAAAAGAAAGAAAAGAAAGAAAAATGATGAAAAGATATAGGATAGTTTCGGCTATGAGGGGGAAAGAGAAGAGAGAAATAGAATGAAAAAGAAAAAGAAAATGAGAGAGAATGCTTTTGGTGAAAGATGGGTTCGGCACTAGAGAGGAAGAAAAGGAATTGGTAAATGTCCTCAAAAGTGACAATATTTTGGTTCCAAAAGAAAATAAAACTTTGAGAGGAAAAGAAGAAATAAAAGTACCTATTTGGTCAAATGCAAAGGCCAAACAAAGCAAAGTTTTTGCCAAATGCCAATAGACAAATTTGGCTAAGAGAAAAAAATATTGGACAAAGGAAAAATGCACAAATTGACAACTTTTTGGTCAACTAAAACCTCCCTAATCCCATACAAAAATTCGGCCAACACAATAGCCTACACAATCCCCCTTTTTCCTCCTTAATTCTTCCCTATCAACCCCATAATTTCCAACATAATTAAACCACTCCCTTAGCCCCTTATGCTGTCTAGGTTCATGGTCAAATGACCATGGAAAAGCTTCCAAAACAACACCCACTCTTCAAGCCTCTTGTCCCCTAAACCTTCCTTATCAACTTGATTCCTTACCATAACTCCTAACTTGCCTTTTCCTTTTGGTCTACTATCCAAAAATAAAAGAATAGTCCATCTATTTAGGATAAGGTTTGACCGACACTATAGGAAAGAAAACAAAACTTAAAATTCCTCCCAATTGCTAGCTAAAGGATTCGAACCTCTCACCTCAGGCATTCACCCATGCACCTTCACCAATTTACCAATAGCTCAACTTATGATCAAAACCTCCAATTAATTCTCTTAAGGCCAAATTTGCTTAGCTCCCCTTCTAAAATTAAAATCTAATATTTTTTTCTAAGGCAATCCCTTATATTCTAAAATTCTCGAAGTCCCTAAAATTCATACAAAGAGCACACAACAAAACAATGCACACATTCAAGCGAAAATTTCATAGCCCCTAAATCCTGGATATTACAGTTCTACCCTCCTTAAAAAAAAATTTCGACCTCGAAATTACCTGACAAGAATAAGTGAGGGTATTGCTGTCGCATAGCTTCCTCCGGCTCCCACGAAGCTTCTTCCGATCCATGATTACGCCATAACACTTTGACGAGAGGAACTGATTTCCTCCGTAACACCTTCACATCCCGATCTAGAATCTGAATCGGCTCCTCCTCATAAGACAAATCTAGTTGTAATTCCACCTCTTCCACTGGCACTACATGAGATGGATCCAACCGGTAATGACGTAACATCAAAACATGAAACACATCGTGCATTTGCTTCAACTCCGAAGGTAACTCTAACTGATATGCCACTGGTCCAACCCGCTTCAAAACTCGATAAGGTCCTATAAACCTGGGGCTTAACTTTCCTTTGCGACCAAATCTCATCACCTTCTTCCAAGGTGAAACCTTTAGAAACACTTGGTCTCCCACAACAAATTCTATTTCCTTTCGCTTCAAATCTGCGTACGACTTTTGCCTATCAGATGCCTCCTTCAACGAGCCCGAATTACTTTAACCTTTTCTTCAGATTCAGCCACAATCTCAGGACCCAAAACCTGACGTTCTCCTAATTCTGTCCAGCACGTAGGAGTGCGACACTTCCGTCCATATAGTGCTTCATACGGTGCCATCTGAATACTGGCTTGGTAACTGTTGTTGTATGCAAATTCCGCTAAAGGCAAAAACTCTTCCCAACTTCCTCTGAAATCTATCACACATCCCCTTAACATGTCCTCTAATACTTGGATTACTCGCTCAGACTGGCCATCAGACTGAGGATGAAATGCCGTACTAAAGTCTAATCTGGTGCCCAAAGCCTGATGTAATGCTTTCCAAAACCGAGACGTAAACCTCGGATCCCTATCCGAAATAATCGACACCGACACTCCATGCAATCTTACAATCTCTGCCACATACAACTTCGCCAATTTCTGCAAAGAGTAATCAACTCGCACAGGTATGAAATGTGTAGACTTCGTTAATCGATCCACTATCACCCATACCGAATCCTTTTTAGTAGGCGTAAGAGGAAGCCCACTAACAAAATCCATGGTGATACGCTCCCACTTCCATTGCGGAATCTTTATCGGCTGAAGCAATCCCGATGGAACTTGGTGTTCAGCCTTAACTTGCTGACACGTTAAGCACTTCCCCACAAACTCTGTAACTTCCCGCTTAAGACCAGGCCACCAAAATTGATCCCGGAGATCCCTGTACATTTTACTACCTCCCGGATGCATCGCATAAGGACCACCATGTGATTCCTGAAGAATTTTCCGCCTAAGCTCCTCATCCTTCGGCATACAGACCTTACCTTTGAAACATAAAACTCCATCGCTGTTAACACCATAATCTTCGAACTCCCCATTTTGCACTTGCCGTAGCTTAACACTTAAATCATCATCTATCAACTGTCTTTCTTTCACCTGACTCAACCACATCGGCTTTACCTGTAATTCCGCCAACAAGCTTCCGTCGTCATAAAGACTAAGATGTGCGAACATCGCTCTTAGATCCGACACCACTTTCCTACTTAAAGCATCTGCCACTACATTCGCCTTGCCCGGGTGATACTCTATAGAGCAATCATAGTCTTTCAACAACTCCACCCATCTACGCTATCTCAAATTCAGCTCCTTCTGAGTCAGCAGATACTTAAGACTCTTATGATCCGTGTAGATTACTGACTTTTCTCCATACAAATAATGCCTCTACACCTTAAGAGCAAAGACTACCGCTGCTAACTCCAAGTCATGCGTCGGATAATTAACCTCGTGAGGCCTCAACTGCCGAGATGCATACGTAACCACCTTCCCGTCTTGCATCAGAACACATCCCAATCCAATGTGAGATGCATCACAATACACCACAAAGTCCTTCCGTGCCTCAGGCTGAATCAACATCGGAGCTTCAGTCAAAACCCTCTTAAGCTTGTCAAAGCTCTGTTGCTGCTTATCTGCCCACACGAAAGGTATCTCTTTCCTCAACAACTTCGTCAAAGGTGCCGCTATGGAGGAGAATCCTTCGACGAACCTTCTGTAGTAACCCACTAATCCCAAGAAACTGCGAACCTCCGCTACAGACTTAGGTGGTTTCCAATCTAACACCGCCTCAATCTTCCGAGGATCCACCCTTATCCCTTCCGCAGACACCACATGACCTAAAAACGCAACTTCTTTCAGCCAAAATTCGCACTTGCTGAATTTGGCATAAAGCTTCTTCTCCCTTAGCACTTGCAACACTATCCGAAGATGCTCATCATGCTGCAACTCATACTTGGAATACACAAGAATGTCGTCTATGAAAACAACAACAAACTGATCCAAGTAGGGTTGAAAAACCCGATTCATCATATCCATGAACGCAGCTGGGGCGTTCGTCAATCCGAACGGCATTACCAAAAATTCATAATGCCCATATCTTGTTCGGAAAGCTGTCTTATGGATATCCTTCCTTCACCTTAAGCTGATGATACCCCGACCTTAGATCTATCTTTGAGAATACCGCAGCTCCCTTAAGCTGATCGAACAAATCATCTATCCTTGGCAAAGGATACTTGTTCTTGATGGTCAGCTTATTCAACTGTCGGTAATCTATGCACATCCGCATAGTCCAGTCATTCTTCTTCACGAACAAGACTGGTGCTCCCCATGGAGACACACTAGGTCAGATAAT